>CM065421.1:34886183-35574729 GCA_033060865.1 Dorcus hopei | reverse complement strand
TACACTGGGATTACCTTTATTGGTAGTTTCAGGTCCTTTCGACAAAACATTCTGCTGATTTGGTTCTACACCCTGTGTCATTTTAGGACTGATGTTTGATTTTCCGCAGTTCGGTTGTCTATTCTTTCTGACTTATCCTGTATTGAAACATCGAATTGTCTTATTTTATCTTCAAACTTATTACCTATATTTAAGGTTCGTCTATTTCGATGAATCATTTGTCTTAACAAAATATGATCTGGAATTGTCACTTTGACCCACAATAATACCACTTTCATGTGGTAGAATATTAGCTTCACCGTGAATTTTTGCTTTGTCACCTGGTTTAAAATTCCTTAACTGTCTAGGCCCTGTGTCATAGTAGGTTTTTTTGTCGAAGTTGATGTTCTCTCAAAACTGTATGGTAATCATCTCGATGTTGGACTTCGTACTGCACCACTTCTAGTCTGTCTACCAAACAGTGGTTCAGACGGCGTTGAACAACTTGCATCTACTGGTATTGCATTAGTGCTATCTCTTTATCCTTCCCCTCTTGTATAATTTTCTTTGGAATCCTTTTGACTATTTATGTATCTCTCATACAAACCCTTTGATTGATGATGTTTGAGAGTGACAATCGCATACTTAAATCGCCAGATATTTGCAAATTTCTAAAGTGGTTCCTGAATCTGAATATAATACTTTGGGTATACCGTGTCGTGAAAAGATCTTTTTTTTTAATGAATCAACTGTCGTTTGTGACGTTAAATCATTGAATGTATCAATTTCATTATACTTGCTATAGGTATGTATCAACAACTAGCACAAAATGTTTACCTAAGAGATAACATACGTCTGTTGCTATCACTTGTCGCGGTTTGATAGGGATCTCCTTTGTAATCATCGGTTCTTTGACATTGTTTCGTTGGTAGCTATTGCATATGTCGCATTTTCTCACATAGTCTTCAATTTGCTTTGACATTCCTGGCCAGAACAAAAATTTTCTTGCCAGTGCTTTGCACTTAACAATGCCTAAATGTGCCTACTCATTTTTTTCTAATATTAACTTTCTTGCCTTATTAGGAACGACAGTAAGGGTATTTTAAGTACGAGATCATTATCTTCGCTCACTACTTCGTAGAATGAAAAATATGGTTTTACAAGCTTGTTTTCAGGATTTTATATGTATATCTTATAACTTCCTGTAGTTCACGATCTTCACCAATTTTCCGTCTTAAATCTTCTAATCTACATTCTATTATATTTACATTTTTATTGATCATAGCAACATACGCTTCAGTTTCTCTTTTTGTTACGTTATCATTGATTAAGATCTGCTAAGGTGATCTGCAATTACAATGTCTTTGCCGGGTTTATATACTAGTTCTAGATCAAAAAGTTGTAAATTGATTAACATTCTTTGCAAACGAGGAGGGCATTTATGGCTTCTTGAAGATTGCAACTAATGGTTTATGGTCAGTTTCAGTTTTGAAGTGCTGACCCCACAGATATTGATAAAATGTGTTACAAGCACTCAATACGGCGAAACATTCTTTTTCAATTCGGCTGTAGGTCTTCTCAGTCTGCTAAATGGCACATCTTTTTTAATTAATTCCCTCAATTTACTCGTGTGTTGCGATACATTGGAAATAAACTATAAATAATAATAAGATAAATATAATTAATCATGCCTAAAACTCTTTGTGTTTTTGCTTGAGTCTTTGGTTTTTCCAGCTTTAAAATCGTTCCCACCTTATCTACATCCACTTTATTACCCTCACCTGTCAATAAGTGTCCTAAATATTTTATTTTATCAACTCCATATATATTTTGGCTGATTGAATCTATCCTTACGTTGTATTCACGAGCTCTATCAAAACCTCTTTGTGCTATCTTTTATTTCAACCCATATTAAAGTATCATCTATATATGTATATTGCCACATTTTTAATTCTATCAAACACTGTTAAATATCCCGTGAAAAACTTCTGGACTCGAATTCAAACCATATGGTAACCTATTAAAACGAAGTCTAAACGGAGTATTAAACGTTGTTAACTCTCTTGTATCAGTATGTAAAGGAACCTGCTAGAAAGCTTTATGGGCATCTAGTGTTGAAAATATTTGGCACTACTCAATTTGATCTAAAGTAGGTATTGCAAATGCTCTCTTTTAATACACGTGTTTGTATTGCGGATCCAAACAGACATGAATTGCACCGTCTATCTGCTTTTTTCCTATAACAAGTGAATTGACATTCTGTCGGATTCTCAATCGTATTCATAGGCATTTCCATTTGTTCAAGTTCTTGTTTTAAATTTTTTAAAAATTTAAATGGCATATGTCTTGTTGGTTCCACTCTACCACTATCATTTTCTTTTATACAATTTTGTATTCACAATCTTTAATTTTCCCAATGTTCTTAAAAAGGTCTTGATTTTCTGCAAAAAGTTGTGTGCCTTTATTTTCTACCAACAAAATTTTTGCCATTCTGGCTGTTGACCTACTAAAGAGTTTTTATTGTTGGTAAACCTATGATGCAGTGGCGTAGATAAGGGGGGGGCCTGGGGGGCCCGAGCCCCCCCCGAAATCATTCTAAAATATTATGTTCCGCATAATTCATACTAAAGAAGTTTTCCGTATGACGTTGTTTTTGTTCGCCGTTTTACATTTCATAAATAAAATGTTAAGTAGTCCGTACTCGTTAGATTTTTTTTGTTCGGGCCCCCCCCGAAACAAGTTTCTATCTACGCCACTGCTATGATGGGTGCTGCTTTACCATTAAATATAGTGTTTCTGATTTTAGTGTTTAAGTAGAGTCTCAATCACTTTAGGTACCTGAATAGTTTTTTAATATTACATTTGACTTCTCTGTTTTCTTAACTCTTTACAAACATATAAAGTAATGACGTTGCACTGTGCACCACTATCAATTTTAAATGCTATGACTTTGTTTTGATTATCACTACTACTACTACTATCTACTTCTGCGTTTACAAGCTTAACCTCCTTTTTTAATTTACATTTGCCTTTAAAATGGCCTACTTTACACTACATTTTCCCCAATTCTTTCCATACGCAGAACATTTCCGATTGAACTCTGCATCGTGTTCTTCTGGTGGCTGTCCTTGGTACTGGATAATGATAGCTACTACCCCGATGTGCTCGGTTTTGTCTTTGCTTGCCGTAATTTATGTTTCTTGTTAATTGAAGCAACCTCTGTTACACTGTCGAATTTCTTGATTTGTTGTTCAGCTAACTCAGCTGAGTTGTTCTATTCAGATCAAGGTCACTCTCTCGAAGGAGGCGATCTTTCAATCTTTTATCTATTGTGCCTGTAATCACCCGATTTAATTCTTCAAAATTAGTTTCAATTCTGTGAGATACGAGTCAAGTGTTTCACCCTCGTGCTGATTACGAATAAGAATAAGTGCGAATTAACACTTTCATTTTTTACAGTGATAAAATAATTATCAAATTGCTGTAGGACATACTGATAATTGTTCTCCTGCTGTGCCGTGAGATTATATGTATTGTAAATATCGATGCATCACCCATACAATGCAGAAGAAATGCTACTTATATACTTCCGCGTTTGAGGTTAACACTGACGTCGTGCGATACAACTCAAACCTTTGCTCTCATCGCTTGAATCCTTCTGTCGTGAAATTTGATTAATTTTCTGGGGGGTGTCAGCCCCGATATACCTTGAGCTGGTACGGCTGCGGCATGTCATCTGTTTCGTCGTTTTCATTCGTCAATTTGGAGACAGCTCACCAAATATGTGGTGGCGGTACTGTTGCAATAGCACAGTGGAAAACTGAAACCTGTAAATATAAGCAACATTTAAACAAATTCAATAACTAAGGGCCAGTTTCATAATGGAATTTAAAGAAGACTTTAAATTAAAGTCACCTTCAGATGTCAAAACAAATATGAAAAGACGTTTGTTTTCTTACACATCAGAATGTTACATTAATTTTAAAGTCTCCTTTAAGTTCCATTATGAAACTGGCCCTAAGAGGTGTGATGCCAAGTTTAAAAAGAAAATTAACAGCATGTTATAACCGTATGTCACATTATTGTATCCTGGCCGCACTTTAAATTTATTTCTCTGTTATTCTCTGTTACTTAAAAGCGACATCTGACAGTAAATGAGCCAATTGAGCTTCGGTTTGTAACAAATGTTCAGTTTTCGAATTTGTGCATAGATAATACATAAATAGATGGGACACTCAATAGAAAGTTGAAGTACCTTGTAAAGCGGCCTCTACAATTAGGGGAAAAAGTAACCGTAGCTCCAAACCCAAATATAACCTTTGATATTTCAATACTTAATTTTCATTTATCATTTATCAACACTAAATAAACATAATCATTCGTTAAAAATAAATATTGTTATGATTTTACCATGTGTAACCATAGCAATATTTACTTTTAGTCGATGATTACATGTATTTAGTGTTGGTGAAACCCAGCAATAACTTGTAAAACCGAAAATAAAACAGTTTCATAAAACAAATTATATTTAAGTACATTTAAAATAAGTACAGTGCATTATAATACATACAACCACTATAGAATTAACATCAGAGTAATATACAAAATTATAATTTGTATGTAGTTTACATTTAGTATGCTTAGTTTTAATAAAAACAAAAAAATTCTTTCTAAATTCTTAATTTATTTACTTCAGCTACCACTGGCACTTTAAATTATAACTATCGTCTCTTTATTTATAAAAAATATTTTTTTTATAAGTTTCAATGAACACATTTGTTGTAATTTGTGTGACTGGCTTCTAATTTCGTTATGTTAGGTGTAGTTTGATAATTTGAATATAATCTCCATTTTTGTGTGAAATGAAAAACGCCATAAATAATTGACTGCCTTACTAAAAGTTATTTTCTTGTTTTTAAAAATAATGTTCTCGCATTTTGAAATACTTGCGGATCCTGACTACGAAATTGTCGTAAATCTTTTTCGCACATTACTTGATTAATTTGTTTCACATAATTAAAAAGTAATATTTTAGTAAAATAAGAAAAAATTAAGAAAGTAATCTGCTTCTTATGTGCGCAATTTACTTGAAAGCTGTATTTATAGCAAAGAGTAGCAATAATTTTTTTCTTTAAATTCAAGGAATGAATATTATTTTGTAATAGGTATAAAATTAAAGAATAAGAATGAAAAAGAATATTTAACACTTCTTCTCTGACATAAAATAATTTGGAGCTAATATTATATGCTTTCAGTTTCGTAAACTGGTGATATTGTGATGAAGCATTGTCTGTCAGAAAACAGTTTTTACATTCTGGGCAAGTTTTCACGAAAGAAATTTTTCGCATAATAAAGCCACATACATAAGCCATTACTTGCTTCATGAATGCACTCCTTGTGTACCTTATTGTTTGCGAAATAGTAAATGGTTCCACTACTCCAGTTTCAACATTTGGTGACGAATTCTAAAACATAGTAAACTGTAGGTAAGGAAAAAACTTGAAAAATAACTTAAGTTACCTGCATTACAGATTTTTTTAATGTAAAAAAGAGTGATGAGTCATCATTTTCACAATTTCCTTGTAAAGAATGTCTTGTCAACGTGTTAACTGACACACTTTTATACAGAGGTGTAAATGTTGTCAATGTAGGATTTACATGTCTGTGACCTTTTTGACGAATTTTTCCGAAGAAATTCTCCAGGGGATCTTGATAAAAAGTGCGTGGCATTATAGTTTTAAAACCATAGTTAAATAAATTTGTAAACAGTAATTTAAAATTTTTCAAAGTAAAGATGAAATTCTGTAAAGATGGAGTTTGCATTTTTTTCCCTTGACCATTTACAAAATGCATTGTTTGTAGTATTTTGATACAATTGTTCCAGAAATCAAAATGAGCTGTATCTTTGGAGACTGCTTTCTTCCATTGCTTTGTCGAATGTACAGTGCTGCCATTCAAGCTATCAAATAGCAGATTGAAAAATTGCCAACACTCAGCAGTATCTGTAGCTGATTTCTCCAGCTGCAATGTTTCGTCTCCTACATTAACAACCACTCCTAAGAAAAAAAAAAGGATAAATGCTAGAATTCACAACGGTTAAACATACATTCTTACTAGAAAATGCCATTAAATTAATTGCCTTTGCTACAGAGTTACTAAACACCTGAGCACAATAGAAAGCTTTCATTTTTCATATTGCTGCAGGATTTACATGGTAATCTGTTAAATGGGGCATACTTCTAATGTTTCCTATGTAGGGATCCATTTTGTAAGCGTTGTATATGTGCTGCCACTTAGCAATCTGAAAAATGAACAACTACATAAAACTACTATTTTAAATACGTGCTAAGTAAACAGACAATCATTATTGATAAAATATTATAACGTTTAAGTAAAAAAGTATAAATACATTCTTATGTGAATCCATTTCGAAATGTAAGTTATATACAAGCAAATTATTTCGTACACCCTTTAATAAATGTGGTACATCAAACAGTGGTACAACTTCATTATCATTTACAAAAAATGTATCTCTATCGAAGTCTATTCCAAGGCTTAAATTTTCTGCACGAGTGTCTGCAATAAGTGCCAACAATAATTAATCCTGCTGCTGTTACTTCAGTAATAATTAATTTAATAATATACATAATATCTGCAGCCTTAGTACCTCCTTGAACAGCGTTATAATATACAGGTTGCTTCCATTTTCTTAAAATTCCTCGCAACATGTACACCTGCAAAACAAGATTACTATTGTAGGTATGCCAAAAGTAACTGCAGTGTTAAATTAGTTACTCTTATACAAAAACATATACTTATGATTAATTACCTGAACATAATTAGCAATTCCAGTAGTTGTTTTATATCCAAAATTTTCAAATCCTTCCACATAATCTTCTTTTACATTATATTGCAGATGTGGTGTTATATTCTTCTCATCAAAGAGTAAAATGCAATACCTATCCAAAGGATTTGAAAATTTAAAGCTTCTGAATAGTTCAAAACATGGAGCGCTAAGTCCAGGTTTAATTTTTACATTTTGCAAAAGGCGTCGTAAAGTCTTTTCAGAAGGAAGCTCAAAAATGTTTGATAGCAGTTTATAACCACTACCACTCTGTTTATGTAAAGCCAAGGCTAGAATTTTATCATCAACGCTATATCGATGACCTTTTCTAGGTTTATTTAGATTTTCTAATTGACTTGTAAAAAATCTTGAACGTATTCGGTCCATACTTGAAGTAGCCTCAGTTAACAAATCTATATTTGTTCTTCTTTCAGTTTCTGTGATCTTCCTTTCCAATCTTTTGCGAACCGTATTCGTTTTTCGGAATTGCCTTTTATAACGCTGCACCTTAGAAAACAAATATTTTGATTTCGGACTCAATTCATTAATTTTGTGTCTAATATATGTTCTCTGTCTCCTAATAAAACATAAGGAAAATAGTATTTCAGATATGTAAAGGGTGATCCAATTAGTGCTTTAGGATTTTAAAACAAAATAAAACATAAACATTGTTGCAAGGCCAAAGTATTTTGTTTTTATTTTAAAGACTAACTAATTACAATTACGTTTTGAAAATAATATCGGTCAAATGTCCTCCAAGACTTTGTTGACAATAGCGCATTCGATCAGTCCAATTCAACATTACGTTTTCACACATTTGGACTGGTATCTCACCAATAACATTTCTGATGTTGGTTTTTAAATCCTCAATTGTTCTTGGATTGTTAGCGTAAACCTTCGACTTCACATAACCCCACAGGAAGAAATCACACGGCGTTAAATCACAAGATCTTGCTGGATAAATTACAGGGCCATTTCTTGAAATAACTTTTTCACCAAAGTGCTCTTGCAATAGCTCCATGGTTTCGTTGGCGGTGTGGCACGTAGCGCCGTCCTGTTGGAACCAGAATTGTTCCAGTTGGTTTTCAATAACAATTGGCAAGAAATAGTCATTCAACATTGCCCGATAACGAACTCCGTTTACCGTAACACGCTCTCCTTGGGCATTCTCGAAGAAATAAGGCCCAATGATTCCACGCGCATGGATGGCACACCACACTGTAACCTTTTCTGGATGCAACGGCGTTTCTTCATATGCATGAGGATTCTCCTCACCCCAAATTCTGCAATTCTGCTTATTAACATAGCCGTTTAAAAAAATGAGCCTCATCGCTGAACATTACAGTAAGATGAAAAAACGGATCTTCAGTCAAATGTTCGATCGCCCAAGCAGCGAAATTACGGCGACAACGATGATCATTCGGCTTTAGTTCTTGAACTAATTGAATTTTGTATGGATGCAAACCTAAATCCTTCCGTAAAATCCTCCAGGTTGATCCATATGTAAGGTCCAATTGCTGCGAACGACGTCTAACAGACAAATTTGGATTATTTTGAACACTTTGCCTTGCAGCTTCAATATTGTCTGCATTTCTCACATTTCTGACACGATTCGTTCTTGGATTATCCAACAATGTAAACTCATTTTCAAATTTCTTCACAACATTACGAATTGTTTGTTCACTTGGTCGTTGATGTGGACCATATCGTGCACGTAATCCGCGCCAAGTTGCCTTTACAGAGCTTTGGTTTTGATAATAAATTTTAATAATCTCGCAACGTTGTTCTGGTGTTAAATGTTCCATGTTGTTTTGTAATAACCTAACCTACAAAACTGTCAAGTAGAAATAAATGTCACATGTACAGTGTTGCCAAAATTTCACTTTAAAATCCTAAAGCACTAATTGGATCACCCTTTACAAGTATGTACACAAAAAAGAAAAGTATGATCAATCTACTGATGCAGTGCTTTCCTTCTTGAGTAAACTAAAATGAAATACATTGTGTAGAGTATAAGTATGCATTTAGATTTTCAAATACAGCAACATGTAATTTACCTTTTTTGGGAGTTCTTACTTTCAATACATCATCTGCAGCTGAAGTAGAAGGCATTGATAACATCAAGTCAGTTTGATCACTGTGACCTAAAAAACAAGTAAAGTAAATTAGTACAAGAAAAACAACCTAATGTTAATATTAAAAAAAAAGTCATTCTACCTCTCGGTGGCGTAACTGCTACTGAAGTTGATGGTTCTTGGAAATCTGCAGAAGTAGTTAGCCGATTGAGTCCTTCGGATAATTTACTTATAGATGCAAAGGTTGATGAATCTATAAAAAATATTATTCTTGGTATTATTATGTGGATATTTAAGGCTGTGTATTTAGTTGGTAGACGAACTGTTGAAGTTAGACCACAATAATAAGTTCATCATCTAAATGTGAAAACGTTCAGGTTAAAAATTGTCAGAGAATCACCTCACATTTCAACATTCAAATCGATTTATACTAATAAAAGATTCTGACCTTTGTTTTCAAATTTTCATCAAATTATAACTTCCGCAATCAAACAGCTAAGTGGTCAGCACTGACCATAAACTAAATGCAGGGTAACTAATCCAAAAATATTCTCACCTTCTGGAGCTGGTATACTCTTATCTTCTGGAACAGGTTCATCTCCTTGCTGGTTTTCTTCATTTATTCACTGAGAAAAATGAAATAGTTAAGTCAACAACTTTTTGAATGTCAACTTTTTGTGCGTTGACTTAAATAAAATGTACTTGTTTCAACGGTAATATTCTTAACTGAACATCTTGGAAATTGTTGAAGTAACACTAAAAAAATGTTAAACTATTACGTTTGACTGAACGATGTAAATGTTTTCCTTAAAACGAAAGTGCTTAATATGTTAAATCAAAAAGTTGAAATTTCAAAATGATCGTAAAGTGCTGTTGCTTTTATGTGTCTGTTTTGATTTTTTATTTAACGTAATAAATGTTAAGTCAAGTAAAAGCGAGGGTTAATTCCCATATTAATAAGCTATCGAGTTCCAGATGGCGCCTGCTAAAACTTCACGTATATTTACTGCCTGTCCCAGCATAACCTTGTTGTTCGACATCGTTTCTTAAACGGATAAGTCATTCATATTTCGAATGCGTCCGACATTATAAAGTTCGTTGAGGTTTATTCAGCCCCTCTTGTCACCTCAACAAAGGTTGATGTTTCCCTAAACGATAGTCTAGATTGAATTGACTCTACGCTTTTATTAGCCGTACTGAAAAATTACTTTAAATATATCAAAAATATAATTTTAATTCCCTAACAGCGTTCAAACAAATAAAATATTGAGCAATTTTAACAATCTAAAGTTCTCGTATCAATCTTCTTGGGCATTAAAGCAACTAGAAAGATGTCTTCATTGTATGCTTGCCTCAAGAAAATATTGAGTTGATTCAATCTAAAATATTTAACATTTTTTGACTGTTGGTTCAATGACCACGCGTGATTACTAATAGGTAAACGAGAAATATTGTTAACTGAACGTGTTTTTGGTTGACTGAACAGTTTATTTTTCTCAGTGTTATCTGTATTTGCAGGGGCTCTAAATAACATAATTGAAATTAATAATGGTTATCTACCAAAATTAAAGGCAGATTACTACCTGGTAAATGCTCAGTGGGAATCGCTGTATGAAGTAAGATTCTATTATTTCTGCTGAAACAATTTTCTGCAAAATGTTTATGACAGATACGACAGTTCTTATATACATTTTCTGTAGATTTTTCTAAAAGGTCTTGTCTTCCACAAAGCAATAACCACCTTTTAAAAAGTTCCGGATACTTTTTGGATTCGAAAATCTATGCTTGCTTTCTACACTTCCAACACATCCCGCAACTGCACAGTATACACCCATTTTTTTCCACACTGGAAAATTATAATTGGCGTTTTATTTTTACAATTAACATTAATTTATTTCATCACTTACCACAAACAACAATCTCAATATACATCAATATACACACACAACCCAATTAGTGTTTTTACAATCCTAACTATGAACTATCTAACAAAATAAACAACTATGAATTAAAGGAAAAAATATATACAGCCCTACACGATAAAACTTTAAAACAACACAATGCAACACAATAACAAAAACAAACCACAACGACACGAATATGACACCACAAAGTGCATAACATAAATCAAAATGGCGTAGCGCTTGTAACTTGCATTCTCGTTGCTTGCATTCGATTGGTTGGGCAAATCGGTGGCGTTCCGGAAGTAAGGCGCCAAATTTAAATTTATGCACTGCTGCGACCTCTACAATTAGGGGAAATACTACTACTACCTCATTTTGCTAGGTACCAAGGTCTCCAATATAAGTGTCCACCCCATGAATTTGTGCATACAAGTGACATTTATTCAGTATTTAACAAACTATTTTTAGAGCGTCCATTCGTTCCTATTTCGTCAAAATCGGAAATTGGGTACTGGACATAGCAAGTTTGCTTTGATTCGGTTCGCGGAGAACTAATTGTCAAGGATCCGGCATAGAAAACAAGTGAGCGTGATTAGTCAAATTTGTCTCTTTATTTTTCTAGAGCGTTCCCTGTCGCACGCATTATAACAGGACAGCAAGTTGAACATTTACCGAATATGTATAAGAAAGTACTAAGAACGTAAGAATTTTATTGAATACTTCATGATACAACAGAACTAGCGGCACCATCTTGTACTATATGGTTCACTGTTGCCAACCCCCTTGGCCTAATACACAATGCCCTACGTAACACCCTTAATTCTAAGTTTACAGTTGGTTCTTGTCCGATGAAATTTGTATCACAAAATCTTCTAAGCAGTCGAACGACTGCGAAACGTAAAGTGTATAGTTGCGCGATTTAGTGTCCGCTTAGAAGATTTTGATACTTAATTCTAAGGTAGCGATCTGTTTTCTATTTGTCTGGAATAACATTTTCAGCAACACTTGCAAGACATATTGTTAACATTACTTATTTTAAAAAATGATAACGGTTTATCCGTGATATTAGTGACTGATAAAATAAAGTTTTTGGTAAAGATTTGTCAGAAGGTCACTAAAAAACGTTGAAAAAAGCCAAGAATTTTTCAACGTTTTTTAGTGACCTTCTGGCAAAACTTTACCAAAAATTTTATTACTTATTTTGTTTTATGTTCCAACTGGTAACAGTATTCTAGTTAGAAATTTGAAATAAACGATTTTGAGTTCTGAATTTTTAATAATTATGACAGATTAATGGTTTTTAACTTCGACAGAAAGTGTTGTAGGATATCTTCAAAGTTGGATATATCCAGGTTACTAAAGAATTTAAACCATGAAAAGTTCTGAAAATCTTTAACTTCGTTCGAGAACGATTTTGTTTAAATAACAATTATCATTATGTCAAGTGTCAAGAATGTACGAATTTTTCGTGAAATACCCAGGCTGATAATAATTATAAATTATACTGATTTGACATACGAACTGAGTTCAAAAAACGCCTACGCGATTAGCGTCGGTGTTTATTGTTGGATTTGAATGGTCAAAAAATAAAATGAAATGACGGAAAAGATACTACAGTATACCTTTCTTGCGTCTTTAATACATTTAAAACAGCTGCGTTACAGCTGTCAACTTTGGTTTTTTTTTTTTTAATCTAATGATATAATAATTATTGAAATAAATTTTTAAAAAACCTTCTCTTCTGCGTTCGATAATGTGCTGCTTTAAACACTTATTTTTGAAATGAATAGAAGATAATTCAAAGAAATTAATTAATTTATTAATGTAAAATCATGTAATAAATAATACAGTTTTGCAGTAAATAATAATGCAACGTCTACAGGGTGATATTGAAAAAACTACAAAGCTTACTATGACCATTAAATAATAAAAAAGGTCTTATACACTAATGTCCGATTGCGTTTTGTTTTCAAGATACAGGATGTTAAAGCTTGAAATAATTTTTTTTTTAGAAAATTTATTTGTCTTCAACAAAACAATAACAACAAAGAAATCACTACTTGGTCGACATGAGCTTTAAAAATAATAACATAACATAACAAAGAAAAGCGATGGTACTTTGCTCTAAAGAAGGTGTTCAAATGATGGTCTTGTTCTTGGATACACTTTTCCAATCTTCGTGTTAATGATTGACGGCATCTTTGATGTATGCCTGGATTATTACGGAATCTATCAGCAGACTCCATAATTCTGTTCCATAAATGCTCTTCACTATTTATTTCTACGGCATACCACTTCATTTTTCATAAACCCCTAAAATGAAAAATCGAGAGGATAAAGGTCAGAATTACGAACTGGCCATGCTATAGGTCCTCCACTTATTTCCAAATCTTCTTTGCAAAAATTCTCTTGTTCTTCGAGAAAAGTGGGCTGGCGCGCCGTTGTGCATGTAGTACATTCTTTGAATAATGTTCAATGGGACATTATCTAATAAGTGTGTAGTTCATTTTCCAAAAAAATTCGATAGAATTCGCCTGTTAATCGATTGGGCAATCGAAATAGACCAATTAGGTAATTGTCGATTTTACCTGCTCACACATTAATAGAAAACCCATACTGGTGATTCCGTATTACGGGGTTTGATGAGGATTTTCATCACTCCGATAATGCATATTATGAAGGTTTAAAACACAATCGCGACTAAAACCTGCTTCATCGGTGAACAAAATTAATGACAGAAAATTTTGCCCTTGATTTCGCAACCACTCGCAATATTGTATATGGGGTAATTAATCCTGTTCTAATAGGTGATGATTTTTTTGGAAATGAAATGGGCGAAGAACCTGTTCTTTGAGAACTTGTCTAACTGATTGGCGGTTAACATTCCGTACAGCTGAACTTATTTTTCTGGTGCTTATTCTCTGATTATTTTCTACAATTTGCAAATCAGCTTCTTCGTTTTCAACAGTACGATGAGTTCTGGTAATCCCACTATTAACTTTTGCTTTTTTGAAACGGCCATCTTCTCCCTATGCACGTCAATAAATGTTCTAACATTAGTAACATGTCTTAATGGATATTTTTCTCGATAGAGAAGTTGAGCTTCGGAAGAATTTGATCGAGCTTCGCCATGACACATAATCATGTGTCAGGAACACCACAAACTTGATTAAATCATTGCAGTATTAATTTGACAGGTGCCATAATTTCATAGACAACTACAGGAAAGCGTTTTTCAACGCGTTAAAAATATGATAATATTCTAATAATACTCGAAACTAAAATACACTAATTTCCCGACCTTAATCTTTTCGATTTTTCATTTTGGGAGTTTATGAAAAATGAAGTGTATGCCGTAGAAATAAGTAGTGAAGAGCAATTATGGGACAGAATTATGGTGTCTGCTGATAGATTCCGTAATAATCCAGGCATACATAAAAGATGCCGTCAATCATTAAAACGAAGATTGGAAAAGTGTATCCAAAAACAAGGTCATCAATTTGGAACACCTTTAGAGTGAAGTATTTGTTTTTCTTTGTTATATTATGTTATTGTTTTTAAAGCTTATGTCGATCAAGTAGAGATTTTTTTGTCATGAAATATTGAAGAGAAATAAATTTTCTAAAAAAAAATTTTCAAACTTTAACATCCTGTATTTTGAAAACAAAAGACAATCGGACGTTAGTGTATAAGACCTTTTTTTTACTATTTTATGGTCCCCTATCGCATGGTACTATGCATTGTAGTTTTTTCAATGTCACCATGTATAAGTATTTCCACAATGACGATAACTGTCAGAAAAATTTTTTTGTTGTCAGATACCTAGTTCAGTTTCTTGTAGTTTTTTTAAAATTCAAAATATGAACAACAACTAAATAACTGATATGCTTCAAATTTATTTTGAGTGCCAGAAAAATAGCCACGGTGCTGCGACGAACGACTTCCAAATAGGAAAGTTCTAGACAGAAAAAAAAGTGAGATTAGAAGCAAACTTATGAAAATAGACGTGTTCACTTCTCTTTGAGAAGTGCCAAGGTTTTATTCAATTTGAGGCATTGATACTTGCGATTATTTTGTTTCAGTTTCGTCTTTTCGTACATTTGCTTAAATCTCAAAAAAAAATTTCAGTTCTGAATTTGCTTATTTGGAAATCGTTCACCGTACACTCGTGCAGCACCAATTACAAAAAACTAAAGACAGACAATTTAATAATTACCTAAACTATTGTATGATATTATATTTGTTTCAGGTTGGTCGATCCAGTACTATAGGAGCAGGAGAATTATGGATGGAGACAGAAGACGCAAATATAGCGCACAATGTTCACCAGACAGTTTTTCAGTAAGGAAATCTTTGTAAACATTCGTATATGCGTCGAACAGAAAAATGAATAATCACGCGTATGTATAGAGATTCTCATTGTCTTTTTAATGAAAGTACATTAAAAAAAGACGGCGATATCTACTTTTACAGCTATTATCCTTGTTTACAATGAATTAAAATGAACACTGAAGAAATTATTAGAAAAATAATAATTCTAATTACACACTGCAATAGGAAAGGAGGTTAGGTTGTTCATTTCATAGATAAGTTCATACTTGAATTTTTATGAAATTAAATTAGAAAACCTTTCCAACTCGATTTTATGGCAACATCGTAAAAATAAATAACTGTAAATAAAGTTTTCGAGATTTTAAATTATTTTTAACTTTATTTAATGGAACACCCTTTATTCAAATTAAGTATTATCTCTCAAAGCCTACTATTTTATAAATTATTTAGAAAGTAAATCTTGGTTTTCATGGAAAATGTCTACAATAGCTAACTTTTTTATTTGAAATTTCACGATGTGATTTAAATTACAAAAGTTTCAAGATTTTTTCAACTCGATTTTATGGCAATGTCAGAAAAACAAATGACACTATGGTTTTCGAGAATTTCAATTATTTTGAACTTTTTTTTTAATGGTGCATTACGTTTTATCATCGCATCGCGTTCAGGTCGTCAAATTAATCCTGTCTCGAAAATATTATCTCGTTTGATATTCCAAAATTTTGTTAAGCATTTGAAATTCTGCATCTGAAATAGCAGGGATCACAAGAAGTAGTATCTAAAAAATGAAACTGCACGATATACTCATTAATGGGTTTTTTTCTTTGTATGTTTTTATGGATGATCTAACGACGACATAAAAATACAATGTGGTCAATAAATATTGCCTGGAAAAAACTACGTTCCAAGAAGGATTATATCAATATTTAGGTCCGACTTGCGTACACTGTATAACCTGAAGTTAGAACTTGGGGAACTTTGGGAAAATTTAGTGAATTTTGTTTGCCTTAATTCGCATTCTAATCGTTGGTATACGCTAGCGATATTTTTTATATTCTTATTTTATTACTTCGTTGCTATACAAAATTATTTTAAGCCAATCAGCTGTTTTAAAAACTGCTGTACATTAAAAATATATTTCCTAATTTAAAATAAATCTGTTCTAATCCAGACCTCCATTATTGGAAGGTGGCACATTGCAACAGGTATCTATAAATTAAAGCAGCGGTACAGATCACTGATCGTATTTTAATACCGTTCCATTAAAAAAACAAAAGCTATTGCTCTTCACTTGCTATGAAACTTTAATGCATGTAAAAAACAGGTTTTGGCAAATTCAAACAAAAACGTTTGGTCTGAAGACACTTTTACTTGATCAGTCTGCGCCCAGCTTTACATCCTCTATTTACTTTATTTTGAAATGTGCATAATTAATGGATAGGGAATTTATAAAAAATAAATTTGTTATTAGTTACTAACATAAATTTGACGTATAATTTAAGCCAGTGGCGTAGATAGAAACTTGTTTCGGCGGGGAACGAACAAAAAATGTAACAAGTACGGACTACTAACATTTTATTTATGAAATGTAAAACAGCAAACAAAAAATAACGTCATACGAAAAACTTCTTTTGTATGAATTACGCGGAAACATTATATTTTAGAAACATTTCGGGTGGGGGGCTCGCCCCCTATCTACGCCACTGATTTAAGCATATAATTTCGAAAACTATAATGTATTGAAAGGATGTCATTGGAAAACATTACGCGAATAGATGAAACGCGATCGTAAATGCCGCGGCGCGCAAAATTTTAAGTTTATGGTCGCGTTTCATCTATTCGCGTAACGTTTTCCAATGACATCCTTTCAATACATTATAGTTTTCGAAATTATATGCTTAAATAATACGTCTAATTTATGTTAATAACTAAGAAAACATTAATTTTTTATAAATTCCCTTTCAACGGCGTGCAAAAAGGCAATTTTAAATTTTATCCTATTCACGCAAGTTATCTCTGATTAGTGCTGATAAGTACGGTGATATTTAATTTTTTTTTAATTTATAAATTAAACAGTTGACTTCAAAAATTAATACTATTTATTTTATGAACATGTACTTTCAAGTTTTGATGAAATAATCATTGACAAAATATACTTGTATTTATAAGTACTATCCAAGTACTTGTTGTACTTGTACTTATACTTAAGTATATTTCTTCTTGTTGTACTTGTTCTTGTTGTTTATAAGTAGTACTCAGCACAGCTTTGATAGGTGCAAGTTTACGCTTATTTTCATACGTTTGGACAATATTGTAGCATTTTGTTTAGTTTTAATTCAGAAAACACTTTTGTTTTCATTTTAATCACTAAATTTTATGGTAGGTAGTTAATTATTGTGATGTATGAAAACTGTTCACCATTTACATTCCGTGATATATGATATCGCTATAGCGCCATGTGAAAGTAGCCTTATTGTTGTCAAAAATCGTCCGAGTGTCATAAATGAATAAATTACATACGAACATTGATGCTGGCACATAGTAGTACTTTAGAGCTGAAAAACACTGATAAAATTATAAATAACTCCCAACATGACTGTGATAAAAACGTTTGCTCAATTGTGTTGTGCAAAAGACCGAATTAAAAATCAAGCCGGCGTTTTTATCAGTTGTTTTTGCGTTCGCGGACTGGCGCCCAAAGTTAATGATTTTGATAAGTCATGGTGCAAATAAATAAATTCCGAGAAAAGCATCCTGGCGTCGACAAGTTATCTATCCGTCCAGTGATAAGATTGTTTACGGCAAAATATTTATCCAGATTAGTTATTTTGCTTTAGTCTATGTTATTTACGTTGACACGTTGAGACATGACAACGAATTGTGTGTGAAATAATACAAATTGATAAATAGCTTCATCTGAGCAGTATTAAAAACATATACTTTGCATCCCAGTTCTTGGAAATTGATTTTATTGTATACTATCATGCGTGGGTGGCTGTGGTATCACACATAAATGCCGATTTTTGCTTCATATCGTTGAATTGAAGTCTCAAATATTGACTGTTAGACAACAAATAAATGTTTCTTTACGTATTTAATGTTTTAATGCCATTTGAAACAATAACTAGTTAAAAATGTTTGACTCTACAGCCATCCAGGACTACAATAATTGTTGGATACACATTACTTAAAAAGTAAAAGTAGTCATTCTAGTTTTTGACATTTGTTTAGCACGGTTAAAAATTTTTAAATATTAACTTGATTAAAAGTAAATTAATATTTGTATAATTAAGGGGGTAAGATGTGCCGTGTCTTAAACATCTTCAGTCTTTATGAAAATACGCATACAATATACATACAATGACTACAGTTCATTTTTCCAATATTAATATATTGGAAAAATGATAAATAACCGCACGGCGAATTTTTTAAATCGGTGCGTTCGTTGCTCAAGAAATAAAAATATAAATCGTTTTTTTACTATATGCCGATCGTATAGCAGGGAATACACGATCCCACATGTCTTAACACATGTACGCGCGTACATGTTCGCCGAACATCAACGTGCGTGTGTTGGCCTGAAAAACGCTTCGAACATGTACGCACATGCAAAAAGTCCGTCGAACTTGTTTTCTGGTTTTCCTGAAAACAAGTGCATGCTTGATGTTTGCACGTACATGTTCGACCGTGTGGTTGCCAAACGCATATGTTCGCCACGGACTTATTCAGTGCAGTGCTCGCCGTCGTGCATAAACTTTTCCACAGCACCTCAAAACAGCCAATTTATAAATAATTTCTAATAAATAACTTTCCGGCAATGTGTGGTGGCAGATCCTGCAATTGGAACTATTAAACTGGGGACTTATCACAGCTTTATCACTTTCACTTTTTTTTGTATTTTTGTTTTACTGTAATAGCGCACGCCACTGCCACCAAACATAACTCTTCAGACATCGTCTTGGTTGATAACTGGACTATAATGTCTTAAGACATGTTCGATCGTGTGTAGTATGGTACTATTTGACGTTGATGTTCGGCGAACATGTACGCGCGTACATGTGTTAAGACATGTTGGATCGTGTATTCCCTACTTAAAGATCTAAGTTAAGAAAATATACGACGAAATGACGTGACATGACAAGAGCCACAAGACGAAAGTTAGAAGGAGTTAGCTATATAAAAGTTCTTTGACTTATCGATCGATAAGGTATAATTACCGATCGATCGATAAGGTATAATTACCGATCGATCGATCGATCACAAGACGAAAGTTAGAAGGAGTTAGCTATATAAAAGTTCTTTGACTTATCGATCGATAAGGTATAATTACCGATCGATCGATAAGGTATAATTACCGATCGATCGGTAATTATACCTTTACTTTTTACTTTACTTTACTTACGTAAATTCCTACACCGGGGTTAAGTTGACGTTAAAGGATGACGGACACGTGAAACGTAATTGCAAAAACTCCCTATTAACTGCGGCGGTTTCGGAGAAATTATTTTTTTTCGGAGCGTTACCTTACCGGAGGCGAATTGTAAAAAATTCGCCATTCGGTTATTTATCACGCGCTGGGGTTGAAACCGGTGTCTTCGCGAAGAGGGAGGAGGCGGTCATCCTCCGGTCGCGACACCCGGAAGATATCTGCCGCGGTTGCGCAGAAATAATTTTCTTTTCCCGAAGAGATAACCGACCGGAGTCGAATTCCGAACACTTTAGAGCCGGCCCGGATCGTCCTACCGGAACGAACGGGGCCTCGAAAAACTCGCGAAGGACCGATCTAACCGGCTTCGAAAGTTTAAAGAAATTCCGAGATCGCTTTCTCGAGAAAAGTTCGAAAAAGTGCCGATCATCGGAGAAAAAGTTCGATCTTCCATAAGAACGCACGGGAACTTTAACGCCCCGTAGCGGCCAAACGGTGCGTCCTAGGACGATTCCCAGCGAATTCTTGAACCATGAGTTATAAGGTATTTTCAATTGATTCCGAGATGGCGTCGCTAAGATATTCAAATTTGCCCGGTCGGGACCTTTCATATGATATGCGACATGACGCGTTTATCTCTCGCGCGGCGTCGCCATCTTTGATTCCGAGAAGGCGTCGCTAAGACATTCGAGTTCGCGCCGTCGAGACCTTTCATTTGATATGCGACATGACGTGTTTATCTCTCGCGCGGTGATTTTTGGATCGCGGCGTCCCCACCTTTGATTCCGAGACGGCGTCGCGTCGCTAAGACATTCAAGTTCGCGCCGTCGAAACCTTTCACTTGATATGCGACGTGACGTGTTTATCTCTCGCGCGGCGATTTTCGATCACGACGTCGCCATCTTTGATTTCGAAAGGGCGTCGCTAAGACATTCGAGTTCGCCGCGCCGAGACCTTTCATTTGATACGCGACGTGACGTGTTTATCTCTTGCGCGGCGATTTTCGATCGCGGCGTCGCCGTCTTCGATTCAGAGACGGTGCCATCGCGACCGTCAAACTCTCGTCGCGGGGTCTTAATTCGTCGTGCGACGCTACGCGTTTATTTCTGCGAACGCCGCGGGAAACTTCGTCGCCCGGAAGCGGCTCGTCAGTACCCACCTTTTTATCGAATCCGAGTCCGACGAATTCGCTATGCGGATTTTTACGGAAAAATTTCTAACGGCCGCGATATCGAAAAAACGCTTAAAAAGCGCGAAAAAGGGTGTTTTTCGGGGGGCGTTTCGAAAGGAGGGCGAAATCGAAAAATCCGAGACGCAGGAAAGTCGACAATCGAAATTTAGCGTCGGACGTTCGCGATGTTTTTTCGAAATTCCGTCCGCCGAGAGCGCGAGACTTTCTTCATGTTTAAATAGATTTTGATGTACGCTGTCAAATTATTTAATGAGACAAGTTCTGTTACGAGGAAATAAAGCAGCCGTAGATCAATATTAAAATAATGTGGGAAAAATATTTTTAGTTTTAATACTGAAGACGTTTACTTATAGTACCGAAGCGTTAGACAAACAGCGGGAAAACAATTTCTTAAAATGAATTCGAGGTTCTTCCGTATCGAATGTAAGACGGCGCAAAATAACGCATTTTTTAAATCAATGTTATGGTAATAATGCGTATACATAAATTTAAGTAATCAAAACGCTCACTGTTTCCCTTGACTACCGGCTACAGTTCGCTACCCATCCACATGGCGCATTCATGCAACATTTACGTGTTTACAATAATTGAACGGTCGGCCGGAACAACGTTGTAACCGCCAACATATTGAAATATTGGGTTTGAATTTGTTTAGGTATATGTCGTTATTGCTAGGTACTAACACTATCACGATGTATACATATAGAGATTAAATATAGCCTCTACCTTATGAACTCATTAGGCAGCAATATTTTTGATTTTATGTGAAAATTACCTCAACAACATTGTTTATCCAACAATTATGATATTGTCGCTTACAACGTTGTTCCGGCCAACCCTCCAATTGTAAGAGACAACAGTTGTTTAATTATTGGGTACCCCAGGCCTTAGCGGTCTTTGGTCAATCCAAAACTCAAAGTGTGCCTTGCCTTCACCGTCGCTCATGGTGACCAAACCTTCAGTTTAATTTCTGTTGCTCTCTCGTAAATTGAAATGCTAGTTCCAGAAACACGCCACATGCATCAGCGATGACCTGTTTGACATGCAAACATATCCTGCCCTACGTCTTGGTTACTATCCGATTTTTTCCATTAATCAACTCTTCCATGTTCCATCGGGTGACACGGTATCTCACCACGGTGACTCATTTCACCATCATCTGGCTTGTAGAGGTGGTGACAATTAGGACTCTCCATCCGCTACGGGATCGTATGGGTTCATTCATGGGACCGTGAACAGTGCGTCGTTCACTCTCGGCTGCACTTTTACCCTGTCAGTATGATTTCCCTTCGGGAAGGACCACTCCTTGCTAGGGCCACATCTGCGTTAGGCTATTTTCACATGGCGCTATAGCCGTACCATTTATAGCAGACTATAAATGGTGAACAGTTTTTTTTATCTGTGGTGGTTGCCCAATTACCCAGTTGGCGATTAAAATGAAAACAAACCGGTGTTGCCGCAGTATGTTGTACTACCATACTACCATGGAGAGAAAACGAAAAAGAAAACAAAGAGAACTTATAATCGTCTAGTGTTTTATCCCAGATGTAAGGTTTTTGTTCTACCAGGGTTACCAGATCCAGTGCCTGACAAAAGAGTACAATGCAAACCGACACATCACATTTTTAGATTTGGATATTTAAGTTTGAAGGTGACAATCGTTGCCGGCAGTAATTAATGCTAGTAGTTTGGCTACTCTTCTGTTAGATGGCGCTTTATATCCTTTAAATTTTACATGTGTCGCTGTCGAATGTCAACAATAACTGAGTAGCCATGACTTGTGAGAAACACCAGCGCCTCTGACGGAAGTGTAATCATTAATAATGGTGCCTTTGAAAAGAATGACGAAACAAGTGAAACAAAATAATGAAAATTCAAAAAATCGATTTTACAACACAAGTTAATGCATTAATAGTTTAAAAAATTCACAAATCAAGACAGTAACTTTGCTCAATAGATGGTGGTCATTCAATATAAATGGGTTTCCTTTTACACAAAAGAACAACTTTGAGCTGTCTAGGGGCTGTCAGCTAAGGATTTGAAAAAATCCCATAAAAATGGACTCATCGCTTAAGTTGGCAAAACTGCTTTGAGTTAAATGTTACTCTTGTCGGTACTCTATACTTTATAGACACACTGGCTTTAAGGAAGTTTAATGAAATAGTACATTTGTGTAGGATTAAAAAAAAAATAAGAGTACAGAATTTTTGGTACTGAAAAAGAGTACGAATGGCAACTCTATGTTCCACGAATTCAATAAGCTCCATAAGGTCAAAGGCATTACGTTCTTTGCCATCAACTTCTCGCTTTGACGCAAGGAACCAGCGCTCATTTCGCGACCCATTAAAAATTTTACGTGATCCATAGGTTGAGAAAAGCTGATATACAGGGTGATCAAAGTTACTGCCGCACTATTGCTAACTTCGTTATTATTGGAGCTACGAAGTGGTTCAAATTAGCAAAACTGAACTGTTTTCACTCAGGATTACAATGGTGATATGAAGAAAACAATTGCGCATCGCATTCTCAAAATAATTGCATGAGTAAAGTTTTTTTAATGGAACACCCTGTATTTTTTGATGACAAATGAAAGAACATCAAATTATAAATACAAATTACTCTTTACTATTTTTCCTTAAAACGAATAATAAAGAAGTTATTGTTATTATTATTATTAATACAACCCATAGAACGCAACATTTAAATGCCACTAGAAGCGTCTATAAACGTGTTCGGCGATGTTTAGAACAAAATGGGAATGTTTTTGAACACTTACTTTAAGTTATTTATAATTTTGTTTAAATTAGTTTAAGTTACAATAGTTTCAAAAGTAGCACATTTTAATCAATTAATTTTATTTTTGTACACAATAGTACTTACATTTATTTTAAATACCCGTTTCTCAAAATGTTGCGCTCATGTTTTTCACGTTTGTTTATTTTTGAAGCACAGAATTCCAAGGTAATGAGTCATTAATCCAATTATTTTGAGAATGCGATGCGCAATTGTTTTCTTCATATCACCATTGTAATCTTGAGTGAAAACAGTTCATTTTTGCTAATTTGAACGACTTTATAGCTCCAATAATAACGAAGTTGGCAATAGTGCGGCAGTAACTTTGATCACCCTGTATACATAGGCTGTTCCATTTAGAAAAACAAAGTTTTTTCTCCACTTTGTGATACACTTCTTGTGGTAGCTCTAAAAAATAATGCATATAAAACAGCTCTAATTTTTGTACTTAAAGTTTTTCTCCGGTTCTTAAAATAAAACCTCCAGGTATGGTGCAAAGTACTTAAAAAAAACTCGTACATGTTTTACACGTATTATGCATCTTTATCTCCCAAAATTATTCCCATTTGGTGTGAATTTTTTAGTGGTCACGGTATAAAAATCTTTATCTCTAAAAGAAATTAATAAGATTACCTAATTTTTTTATCTGTGCCAATCGAATTGACAGAACTTTTGAAAAGTCAAAATGGTATAATAATAATAATTATTATTAGGCTTATTATTATTAGAGATCTTTTATTTTGTAAAAAATTTCTTCGGACAAAGCATAAAAAGTACACTTTTTTACCAACAGTTTAGGTCGCGATATCTTGCGGCCGATTTTGAAACAAATTTCTATACTTTTTACAGCGCAATGACGTCAACTAGCAGCAGTAAGGAGGAGCTAGGCCCTAAAAGCAGAAACAGGTCAAGTTCGGCTACAGAATCTTCCAAGCCAACAAGTACTGGACGACGTCAACCTTCCATAGGTCTACCCAAATCTATGCCGTACACTCAAGGTACCTATTACTTCATCTTTTCTGTTAGTTGGTACGTTTTAGAAAATAATGTTAGGCGTATATTTTTCTTGCAAATTCAGTTTATTTTGACATTGCAATTAAATTTGGCGCGTAGAAATTTACCAAATTTTCAGAAAAATTGCAAATGTTAAATATTTTTACAACGCTTCATAGAAAATCCGAAGTGTGGATATTTTTTAAATCTGTCTAAAAGTAAGAAATTAGTAGAGACCTAATTTGATAAGCAAGGAATTACATATTTATAGTATAATACGTGCCTAAGTTCTTCGTCTTTAGAATATTACTCATTTCATCTTGAGTACAGTGCATAATCTAGTAGTACCTCATATTGTTCGCTTTCAGATACCTGTTCTTATACCAGCGAGGCGCAGGTCCTTGGTACATCATCGCACGTTACTGGTATGATATTTTTGAAAACATTTACCCGGTCACTATTGTAGATTATGATACTTGCTTTTTAGTAAATTTTTACGAAATGATCCTCATTGATTGCTAGATCTTATATGCTAAGACTTAACTTTCATTTTTAGTTTTTAATTAAATTATCCATATATAAAGTTATGCTAGTGGTAACACAAAGCGGTTGTTTAGTTAGTAATTTATCAATAAATTACGATATTTTACCCGCGGTACCGGTAGCATGGTCACATTAATAACACTGTCCAACAGTCAAAAAAACCCGTCAGGTTTCTCGACTGTTTTTAATGTTTTTGGGGTCGCTGAATGCGAATCTGCAAACAGTTTTTTCGGGTCACCTCTGGTTCTCGTTCTAGGCACCAGTAAAGAAGTCAATGAAGCAGTATACTAAAGATAAAAAGAAAGAAAAACCCATCGGGTTTCTCAACTATTTTTAATATTTTTGGGGTCGCTGAATACGAATCTATAAACAGTTTTTTCGGGTCACCTCAGGTTCTCGCTCTAGACACCAATAAAGAAGTCGAAGAAGCAGTATACTGAAGACAAACGAGTTCTTTGTCTTCTAGAGCGAGAACCTAAGGTGTACCAAAAAACTGTTTGCAGATTCGTATTCAGCGATCCCAAAAACATAAAAAACAGTTGAGAAACCCGACAGGTTTTTCTTTTTTTTGTCTTCTGTATACTGCTTCATTGACTTCTTTACTGATGTCTACAACGAGAACCTGAGGTGACCCGAGAAAACTGTTTGCAGATTCGTATTTAGCGACCCCAAAAACATTAAAAACAGTTAAGAAACCTGACGGGTTTTTATTTTTTTTAATTTTTGTTGTACCGTGTAATTTGCGCGTTCATAAACCGTCCCGATTAGCGGTGTCGCATACAGAAAAAAAATGAATAAAAATAAGGATAATGACGCAAAAGAATGAAGAGAATCAATACCCAGTAAAGAGACGAGGAACTTATATTTTATGAGTAAAGGTCGGAGATCATATTTTGTGCATGCATAGTTTGACCTTTTAAAAAGTAAAATAGAACTGAAAGCGATTCTTTTTATAGGTTTCCCAGTAAGTAGAGAACGATGCGATTCCATGCCCTCCAGAGCTAGAACGACCAGTGAAGGCAATCACATGATGCCATTCATGGGGCAGGGTAGACCTTTTCTAACGCATCGACCTCAGTCCTTATACGCAAAGGAGCACAGCACGTTTTCGCCTTCGGGAAGCCCGGTTAGTCCTCCATCAGCAGCGGGCTCTACGGATTCTGCTGGTTCCTCACTTAGCATCGACGATGGAGAAACCTGGCCAGAAGCTGAAATGTTGAACCGCTATCCACACTCTCTGACGCCCGACGAACCCATCGCAGAAGAGAATTGTGAGGACTGTATCGACGGTTCGTACCTAATACATCATAACGCCCATCCTTTCATGAATTCGTACATGCCGATGGGTCAGCAAGTTTCGGACGATGGATACGTGAATATGCACCCGATCGTATCTCCAGCGGCCAGCATTAGTAGTGTAACTTCGGGTACGCCGTCTACCGACATGCGCTTCGCCGAATATCCGTTGGAAAAAGTGCCTTCGTATTTTACACCTTCCGAAGAAGATGAGACGAGTTCCGCTGACAGGCCGATTAGGGCATATTCATTTGGATCAAGGCCAGAAACCAATAAATACAGATCTGCGCACACTTTCGATGCGAAAAGGGACAGAGCTTACAGTTGCGGGGCGAAAACAAAAACTGTCCACAATAGAATATTGCCTCCACATAATTCTCATGTGCACGCCGGTCCTAAATCCTCGAGTGCTCCTCTCCTATCCGGATCACGCTTGCATGGTTCACATAACTCGATCAGTTCTCGAGATCCGATGAATGACTTGATGGAATTAGATTTCACGAAAAAGAACCCCGGTGGAGGACCTCCCTACGTTGATATGAATAAAATGGGAAGGACTCCGCCTGGGTACGTCGAAATGAGACCTGGTGGAATAGACGTGACTCAGAATTTTGATAAAATCAGGATACATGAGATGGCTCCTCGACATGTGGGACTAGAATCTTATCGAAACAACCAAAGTAAAAGTCATGACAATTCGTCTTACGTGGATATGAGACCCGGCACATCCCCGTCGAAATTGCTGCAAGAAAATCTGTCCAGCTGGAATAAATACAGTACTACTAATTGTAATAACAGAGAACAAACTCCGTCAGGTTACGTGGATATGGACGTCAAAAGGAATAAAAACGAAAAGTCGGTGGTTAGATCTGCAACGTCGCCACTTCTACCTTCACCTTTATCCCAGACGCCGGCACATAACGATTACTTGTACATGAAGAGCGATTATGTGGAAATGAAACTCGGTCGCGTTTCTTCAAAAGATAATTTATTCAAGCACGCCAACAAAGCATCATCAAAATCTCAACCCATAGAAATGCAACAGCAACAGCACCCGATTACGTCCGGAAAACTTTCGTTTTCACCCAAGACGTACGATGGTTCTCCTTCGCCTATCGAATACATCGATGTCGATTATCCTTTCGATTCGAGAAACAATTCAGAAGCGAGGAATAACTCGGAAAGTTACTTAGAAATGACGCCCGGCCGTCAGATATTGGCTCACAAGCATGATTACGCCAATGTATCCGCGACTTCCGATAGAAAAAGGGACCGCAAGCACAAGAAAGAAAAGAACAGATCGCAACCCATTCAGATTCAGACGACTTCCGCGCCACAATTTCCGAAAACACGAGCCCGAACAGTGCGATGTTCTCCCTTCTCGGTCGAAAAGTATCGACGGAAATATCGCCGAAGATGTATTTACAATTGTCGAGTAGTGGTTACGATTTGTACTCTAGCTTGCCGAGGCAGAAACAACGGAAGAACAGCAGACGGGATTCGAAAGAGAGTTCTAGTTCTAGTGTGACAACACCCTCTAGTTCGTCTACGATATTTCCCATCAGTCTTAACAGTCCTAGTTCTCCAGTAAAACTTCAGCAATGCGATACTAAAAATCCCAAATATCCTGATACGACTGACAACAGAGACGACTACACTGCTATGGACTTTGAAAAATCCAAATCGAGCAATAGTTCATCCGATTACGTCAATTACAACCCCGGTTTTCAAACTGTAAGGAGCTCCACTTGTGATTTCGATGATTACGCGTTGATGAAACCCACGAATCCTAGCGCTTCTGCAAAGATGGCTAAAGCACCCGCAAATTCTTCGTCAGACTTGGTTTTTCCAACAACATGCTCGTGTCCTCGTTGAATTCGACTACTTTGGGAGAGTCGAAATGTTTCCGACCAATATCCGAATCGAATGAAACCGGAACGACGATGTGCTTTCGTGGCGGAAGTTCGTCGTCACATAAACATCTGGAAAGTTCCAAAAACATCGACGAAACTTTAGTTGAAACGCCGAAAGAATCGAAAAATTCTAGGCCAAGTTCTGTCAACAGCGACAAAAGTAGCGCGAAATCCCGACCGGGTTCCGTTAGTTCGGAAACTACGATCAGCTCACTTTCTCGTCCGAGTTCCACGTCCAGTGAGATGGGTTCAACCACTTCAACGGTGGTTCCTTCACGACCGTCTTCAGTGACTAGTGAAAACGTTGTAGCCGGAACTTGTGATCCTCAGTTGTATTACGCGAGCTTAGATTTGGTGCGTAACGCGGATGAAGACGGAAATCGGAGTCCACGAACTGTAAAAGCTCAGAGCTCGGTGAACGAAACGAACATCAGCCCCTCCAGTGTGCAGGAACAAGAACAGCAACCGCCACAAGCTGGCTTCATGTACGCCAAAATAGACTTTGTTAAAAGTGAGGGCTTCAAACACAACACTCCCTTACCAAATAACGCGAAAGTGAAACCCTAATTTTGTTAACTACACAAATTTATGTCACGTTTAGTAAATATGTTTTAATTTATACCTAGTTATTTATAGACTGAAGATTGTTGATAAATGTGTTCTTTATCAAGAATCAGAAATAATAGGCATTGTTTAACGTAAAGATTAACATTCGCATATCTTCGAATGATTAGGTAATTGTTGAATGTACTTGTATATGAATGTAGACGAGCTAGCAAATATTATCTTTTCCTTTGCAAATTATAGGAAAATATTTTAGTAAATTATTTTAGAAAACATATCAATGCAATTATTTATTTTCTATTATTATTATAATACCACTATTATTACTTACAGTGCAAGCGTTTTTCATTGGAACATATGACATTTATTATTAGTGTTGTATAGTTCGTTCAATAACTTCACTGTTACATAAAATAGGTATAAAAGGGTATTAAAAATGTATACAGAAAATGTATACAATTAGCAAGCCTATATTATAAAAATATAACCTCAGACACAGGTGCCTTACAAAGAAGCGACACTAAATATCGTTACAACTCGGGGTCCACAAATTATAATCGTTGTTTATTTTAAAAATACTTCAGTGTCTACGATCACATAACACAATGAAAGCACAAATAACATCGAGCTGCATACTTGTCTAACAAATAACACTTCTGCTAATTCGCTTGCTACACACATCGCTTTCTAAATAAAACTGATTTAAATATCCCGCTGCTTCGGGCTTATATAGTAATTGACGCTATTGTAGAATAGCGTTGAGTACACTGAGAAAATAAGATGTGTTAATCCAACCAAAAAACTGTTTATCCAACAAAAAAATTCGTTTCAATACGTTCAAACAATTTTTTTTTATAATTTAACATTTATATAAATGTCATTAATTTTATTTTGTACTAATCAGATTACTATGTCAAAACAAGTAAATCAACTAGCTTACTGTTATGTTACACAAATATTTTGTTTACAATAAACCAAATATTTAGTTGTAAATTCCTGTAATAATAAATTTTATTTAAAGTAACCACACAAAATTAAGATGATATTTTTGTTGCAGTAACATGTGTATGTATACCTATTTAACAAAAATTTTAGTGTAATCAACATTTTCATTCACAACAAAAAGAAAACTGTTATATCAATGCATTTTGTTTTCTCAGTGTATAGAAGAGTCCAGCAAATTCTACCACCACTCGGTGCGAGTCTGGAACACACTAGAATTTTGTCTGCATGATAGGTGGCGTGACCAGCCTAAAAATAGAATTTACTTCACGGAATGTAACTAATAAGTATCCTAGTGCCATCAATGATACAAACAACAGATTCCCCAAATAAGTCATAAAATGTATTAAATATGTTTGCAAATACACCGTTATTGAAATATCGTTACTTCGGACGTATGTATAAAATTCGGACATCAGTGCCGCGTCAAACTAAACTAGCCAAGTTAAATAGTGGTTAACAGTAACGTTAGTAATAAATTTATTACTTACTTTATTAGTAAATACTGTTTACTAGCCAATTTGGTTAATTTAATTTGGCGCGACACTAATCTCCGAATTTAAATACCTACATGCGTCCGAAGCAACGCCACGTTACTGTACTGGATGCTTGCTTCCTCAAATAATTTCTTTTCCTTATTTATTTATTAGAGAATGCGTAAACGAACTTTTAATGTTTATTTTCTTAAATTACTATCACTGGGAAGAAATTATACGCGCTTTGCGCTGAATAATATTGACAAATTTGCTCCTTCAATGTCCTGTGGATATCTTTCTTCAATACATTGAAGCTTCTTGCATTTAGATATTTAGTGTAACCACAGATAATAAATTTCTCCAGATAGCTAACGAGATAGGAACGAATGGACGCTCTAAAAATAGTTTGTTAAATACTTAATAGATATCACTTGTATGCACAGATTCGAAAACTGAACATTTGTCACAAACCATTTGCTAATTCCGAAGCATTTACCGCCAGATGTCGCTTTTAAGTAAGAGAGAAATAAGTTTAAAGTGGGGCCAGGACACGATAATGTGACGTGTGGTTATAATATGCTGTTAATTCTCCTTATAAACTTTGCATCACATCTCTAAGGGCCGGTCTTTTAACTTCCTTGTAAACTCCCTTTTTACTAAAATGAACATTAACCTAGTTGCTATAGCAACGCGTATTCATGTGATTGAGGTAGATACACTCGTTTAGTTAATCAGAAAGAGATGCATAATGCTTGATAGGCAGCTAAATGATAGATTTTTCAGTTACAAGACAGATAAATTTACAAGTAACTTAAAAGGAAGTTAGAAGATCGAGCCTAAATTATAGAATTTGTTTAAGTGTTAAATATATTTACAGGTTTCGGTTTTCCGTGGTTTTCCGTTCTGCTATTGTAACACTAGCGCCACCACATATTTGGTGAGTTAGCTCTTCAAACTAAACCGTGTTTGTCTCCAAATTGGGTTTGGCGGAAGTTACCACTTTGCGGTAGATCAGTTTCTGCCATATGGCGTTTATTGATATCCGTTGTAAAATAATTTCCGGATTTTGTGTTTGTATCTGAGTTTAGAACGAATTTATGTGTTTATTTAGCAACTGCAATTTAGTAGTTGATAGGATATTGTAGACTTCAGTTAAAAAGTGAATGATTTTTAGGTAACCTTTGGAATTCTTCAATGATCAGTGGCGCACCAAGCGTAATGTAATGCTACATTTACATTGACTTATGTTCCGGCACGAATGTTTGACGTATGCCTTCGTACGTTATCATTACATTGGTACTTTCCTGCGCATGCCGGCATGAAATCTTGTCAAGCAATGACCTGGAAACTTACAAAGTGCGAACTTAAGCACAAAATTGGCAGCATGCACTAATTTTAAGGTACACACGCATGCACGTGTTTCATCTGTTAGGTTCTGCGTGAAAATAGTTTCGTAAGACCACACTTTGTGAAGTTTCGTCTCGGCACGAAATTTAATGTAAATCACAGATCAACATAAAAAGATTAGAGTCTGCAGTACTTACTACTTACTGACAACATAAGGCACTCGATCTCTGTCTAGGGACACAGGTACTGCCATCATATGTTTTTGACACTGACAGTGGCTATTTGACCTTGAAGAAATTAGTTGTCAAAAATGACAAACTGGAATACTTTATGTAAATCAAGGCGCAAATTACTTTAAACTTCCATTTTATTGATACAAAGTGTAATTTTACAGTAAATTTAAGCGTTTATAGGAAAATATGACATAATAAATAAATAAGAAAACTGTAAGTAATAGCCAAAAGAACATAATCTGAGATATTCCAAACTAAAAGTTAACTTATTAATGTGCTAGGCTTTTACTAATGTTTATTAGCTTTACTACCGACAAATTAACTGATTTACGTACAAAATTTCTTGCATAAAGTTTTTATTTACAAAAAAAATTGCGTATACCTACCTACACATATTTTAGATCAAATTTAAAAACAATTTCTGTAATGTATTTAGTAAAAATAATCAACAAAATGTGTTAAGTCAAAAAATACATTAAATTATATGAAATGTATCTACTTATTGTGTGCTTATGATATTTTAAAAAGAAAAGCTGTATGTACCTTTAGGAATGTTAAACACTTTAAATTTGTAGTATTTAATTTGTAATGGGCAACACAACATACTTTAGGCATTATCTAGGCTGTTTTTAAATTTATTACGCCAAAAAGCGAAAATTGAATGGAACAACTGTCACAATGACAACCAATTTGTTCAAGGTCAAATAGCCACTGTCAGTGTCAAAAACATATGATGGCAGTACCTGTGTCCACAGACAGAGATCGAGTGCCTTATGACAACACAATCTTCAGCGCCACCTAGTAGAGTAGTAGAATAAACAGGTACTAGATAGCGGGATTTATAAAATGCATTACTTTCTAACTTGAAGAGTTACAAATTTCAAAAAGAAAAAATAACACAAAGTGCCGATTGTATAATTATGGTTTAACTTTAAGCTTCGCTTTATTCCCATAGCATCAATTCTAAAGACAAAAAATTAAGCAAACTTATTTTCACAATTAAATTTATATTTACTTGTTTAATTTAAAAACTATTTATTTTTCTCGTTTAATTTACATTAACCTGTAACATGAATATAACAATAAAATAGTTTACAACAAATGCGTTCACGAAGAACATGCGCATTTTTGTGCAAGGAACGCTTGCTGTTTCTGGCATTTGCTCCAGCCATTTCTTCAAACGTTGTTCCTCAACAGGAAAAAAATGAAAGTTAAATTCTATTCCCGATGAATTGCATTTCCTAATTCCTTCAAATCTTTTGCTGTCTCCCCATTTTCTTCTTGATCTACCTAATTTCCTTCTTTCTAATGTAATTTGAATGTTTTATTTGTAGAAATAATAAAGAATACAGACACGTAACAAAGATGACGGACAACTACTACTGAACCTACTGAACTAACAATAAGTGCTACCAACCTCTCGTTACTTATTTACTAGTATCTAAGAACCGCTAACCCGACATACACTTGTGCCTATGAATTGTCTATACTACACTTTCCTCTGGTGTCGTTCAGCCACATTTCTTGACTTCCCTGTCTTCCTCCATTCTCTCCAACTGACCTAACCATTGTAGACGTCTAGCTTTTATCTTTTGTGATTTTGCTGGTTCTTCATACCTCTCATACAACTCTGCATTTGTACGCTTTTTCGAAAACTCACCCACTTTCTTACCCCCAAAAATTCTTCTTAGTATTTTTCTCTCTCATACTTCGAGTTTCTCTCCCAATCTCTTGTTCATTACCCACGTCTCGCAGCTATACATAATTACATATAAACAGTGTTTGTCTCAGAATCGTTTTGTATAATTTTATTTTCGCCTTACAAGATATTTCCTCTGCCCTAAGCAATTTGCCCAGATCTCTCGCGCATCTATTTGCCTTTGCTATTTTTAAATTTATTTCAACCTCTTCATTGCATTTCTTGTCTACTAGCGTCCTCAGGTACATGCGCCGTTCCACTTCTTCTAAATGTAATACCTCTTCCCTTCCCAACTGTATTTAAAAGATTTATCCTTTGTTTCCCATTATTTCTCTAGTTTCATATATTTGCTTTTTTCTTTATTTACTCTTAGCCCTATGCTTTTTACTGCCTTTATAAAGTCTTCTGCTTGAGTTCTAGTTCCTTCTTTTTTGGGCCATTAACAAGACGTCATCCGCCTAGAAAAGGCACTGGTGACTTTTATTAAAGAGCGTTCCCCGTCTATCTATTTTTACGGAAACTCGCCTGATGGTCACCCAGCAAGGCTTCCGCATGTGTTTCTAACTTTTTCTTCGTAGCAACTAAGGTCCAACAAAGCTTTGCTCCTATAGCTATGAGATTCTGTAATGTAACATTTTTTTGTAAATTGGTGTTATTATGGCTTTTGAATTTCTGCGGCATGTCTTCTATTCTCTAAATCTCCTGGACTAAAGAGCGATTTACATGAACAAGTTTTTCTTTTGAAGCAGCTTTAAAAGTGACGTTAAAAGTATACGTACATGTACAAGTTTTTCTTGCAAATTCTCTTGCTTGTGCAAAACTGCCAACTTTAAAACGAATGTAAATATAAACATGATAAGAACCAAATAAGAATATAACCTTTGAAAGTGGAAGGGACATGACAGTCTTCCACGGCCGCATTTTGTTTCACAAATATTAAAGACACGAACTTCTAGTTGTGGGAATTAAAGGTTATAATGAATCCCACGTTGTAAAGTTAAGTTGGTATATCGTGAAATCTGTAAATTGCGCTTGCGTAAACCGTCAACTTTTACAGAAACTTGTAGAAAATAGCGTTTGTTCCAGTTTTTCTGTAAAAGCTTTCTTGTACAAGTAAACTTTTAAGCAATTAGTTCTTTCTTTCTGCAAATATTAGAAAGAAAAAACTTTTAATGCCACTTGCAAAGGAAAACTTGTTCTTGTAAATCGCCCTTAATTCGTGTATCTTGCTTCTCAATATGTCGCCTCTATATTTCAGGTTTTTTGTTGATACCGTTTTCCCCTGGACTTTTGTTTCTTTTCATTAGTCTTAGTACCTCTTCATCTACTTTTCTAATTCTTCTTCATTTCCTTCCGTCTCTTGCAGATCCTCTTCTCTTTCAGCCATTATTCTTAAACCCTGAAAGTTCCTCAAAAAAACTCCTTCCACTTAGCTGCCATGCTTTTTCACTCCCAAGTAAATTACCCCCTTTATCCTTACAGAATATTACTCGTCTGTGATGACCTTTCCATATGCTTTTAGTATCTTTATAAAATTCGTGGTTCCTGATTTTTAATGTCGCTTATCTTTTTTTTATATCTCCTTTTCCGTTAAGTCTCTTCCAACATTACTTTCTGACGGTTTCGCAACCATCAAAAGCATGCAACCATCAAAAGCATGCACACATCAAAGTCTTACACTTGATAAAGTTGTCAAAACCTATCATTATTTCGGGGGGCAACTCTGTGGTTGGCAGTTAAAAGGGCATAAGTCACATTTTCTGCAAAACGGAGTTATGTACGTAAATGTATTCAAAAATGAAATTTGTGAATATTTCCTCCGTTTTGATCGCCCGAATGTGAAATACTATAATGAATAACTATAGTTAAACCCTTATGTTGGACGAAATATTCACAAATTTCATTTTTGAATACATTCAAGTTCATAACTCAGTTTTGCAGAAAATGTGACTTATGCCCTTTTAACTGCCAACCACAGAATTGATTCTGCGACGGTTTTGAAAGGGTCAGAAAGTAATGACCTATTGTACAATCGCAATTATAATTCATGACGTAACCTTTACAAAAAAAAACTCGTCGTGGACATTATATTTGTGGTTTCCAAGCAAAAAATTATTTACGACATCCCGGATTCACTTTTAAGTAGTGAGATTTGGATGTATTCGACGTTCATAGTTTTGAAGGAGATAGGCACGATGTTCTATAAATTTTCGAAAAGCGTCATGAATTATGATTGAACTTTACCTATCTGCTTGTCCGCCTATTCATAATAGCAGTCAGACGGGATTACATGGAAATTTAAAATTTTATCGGGGAGACATTGATTTTGTAGTTAACTATCAGTCGTGGCCATTAAGATCGTTACTTCTACATGCTAACCTTACCCTTATGGACCTGCAATGGAAACAATTGCTATTGTACTCTACGTACGGCCATCGTCCCCCCACTCGTATTGCGCTAATGGTTACGTGTCCTTCGAATCGTAACGAATAACTTGGCCACGAGTGTACAAACAGCTAAAAGCAGGGAAATATAGGGAAAAAGTAAATAATAACTTCGGGAAAAATCAGTTTTCGTTTTCAAAGAAATTGTTTGAGTAACGCTGGTTGATGATTTAAATGTCTCAGCTGCGCAGAATTGGTGGCCATAAACGAATAAATACCGAGACGTATTTGTTGGGCTAGGTCATGTTTGTCCGTCGCAAAAAAAATTCGTCAGGATTCTAAATAAAAACGTCTTCACGCGGCGTTCCTTATTGCAATTACTTATTACTATTTTATTTATGCTTATTTATTTAAAGTAAAATTTAAAAGCAAACTGAATTCGTAGCACAATAATGCATTTCAGTTTTATTTGTTTCATTTTCATGACAGTACATCGATCTGTGTTTATGTTCAGTAATGAAACGAAAATAAATGTCTACTAAAAATGTTGATAAATAGTAATTAAATCCAAGAAACGAGTGGCTTAATTAGTTTTCGTGATGAAAATTTGATTCTGGTTTAAAACAATTCTGAATTTTCAGAAACGTTTACCTACATTCGTCTTGGCGATTTATTGGCTACAATTGCACTGTCATAAAATAAAAATCGTTCTTTCGTTCTTTTATTGTTTGTTTTTATCAATCAAACTCTTTTATAATGAGGAACTTACAGTTTTAATTAACGACATAGGTTTTGAGAGACACTGTATAGTGAAGTATTTTCATAAAAATCTTTTGTTCTTTATTTTTCATTTTTGCTTTTTTTTAAATTATATATGTTTATACTCAGTCGGACATACATTTACTTCGCCATCTTCACTTAGCTTCTTGGTCCCATGTAGCTTTTTTCTTTAAGACTTCCATTTTCTTCGGTTTGTCATTGTATAATTTCGATTACCTTGTATTAATTGCTTGTTTTTTTTTTATAAATTTTTGTAGGCATCCATTTTGGTAATTCGATAACCTACGTGTATGACGTACTTAATAGTATCGTGAATGATATTTCCTATTATGTGGTTGCGATAATTGAGTTAAATTATTGATTTTGTCGTGAGTTTACTTTAAAGCAATTCAATAATTGCGACACACCTTGAGCAATTTAGGTGTCCTTGAATCAGAATCGAATCGAATAATACTGAATACATACAAAAGTTTACAAAAAAACATACAACTTACAACACAATCGAAAATATCGTTCGGCGGTATGAGTTTGAATCCCATCAGGGCCATGGATATTTGTACTGTCTGGATTTAGTACCAGTTTCAAACATTAATTACTTAGTGACTTGAAAAATGAACCCAATGAGCTCGGCCAATAAATGCAGCATTGCTACGCAAAGCGAAGCAGAAGAGGAATTATGCAAAGGAAAACAGAAAAACTTCGTCTTAAAGAAAAAAGTTAAAAGGAGAACAAGTAAATGATGAACAAGCAAATGTAATAAGTAATAACCAATTGCAAAAAAATTAAACGATTTAAAAAAGATAAAAATTATAATGTTCCATAAGTTTAATAATGGTTTGATCGAGTAACACGGCTCAATATAGAAAGAAATTCAATTTTTGTTGAAAATTTTTGCTCATCAGACATTTTCTTAAATGAAGGGACCAGGGAGAGTAAAAATGTCTTGTCTTCATCTATTTTTTCACTTTCCTTATCCTGTAAAGTATTTAAAGTTGGATTTTTTTCTTCGTGTGAAATGGTTTTTATTGTGGCGGTCTGTTGCTGCTGTAAAAAAACAGTTTCACATTTTATCTGCTTATTCTCATTTTCAGAAATTTCTTCGTTGATACTACGTGTCTTGCTCTCTGCCTCTCCACCCTCTACAATCGGTAATAAAAACAACAGTGCGTCGAAATATATGTATTTTCGGCGTTTAGTTGCTGATTTTCCTGTTTTCTGTTTAGCCACTTCTCTCATGAAACATGTTCTTAAGTTTCTCCATCGTTGCTGAAGCTTTTTCTCTGGGAAAAGAAAGATATAAACAGTAATCGCCAAGATGAAAGTTATTATTGATTTTTTTAAAAACTTTTTGCGTCATTAGTTTGTGCATTTTCGATAACCAAGTAGGTATACAAATAAAAGCGAAAGCGGGACAGATCAATTGAGAATTTTTGTGTGGCTAAAAATTGTACCTATTTAAAATACGAAAATTAGAAAAAAAATACAATTCGAAATCGTTGGTCATATTAAAAAATTTTACAAAACGTGTCGCTTGATACTAAGACAAAATTTTCAGCGGTATACACAGGCTGCCTTATAAATAAGGGGCTATATGGCAGCAGTGCATATGCTAAAGTAAAATACTAAATCCGTACCTGCCTTCCCTGACCTTCGCAATCCGACTCCTATTATGCCGCAAGGCGAAAGCATTCAGTGAATCACAAAGGTTAATCAATTTGTGACATTGTATTGATGTAGAAGCACTTATCGCAGCATATTTACGACTGTAGAATATGGAGATATGTTTCTAATGTATAATAGTAATAATAATCCAGGGCGCAGTACACGTGAAATTTGCGTGCCACGTACTGTTGTACACTGTATTCTGAGAGAAAATTTGTTACATCCTTATCACGTGCAGCGTGTGCAACACTTGATAGAAGAGGATTAACATCAGCGAGTCAGTGACACCTCTTCTGCCAGTGGATGCAACAACAAGAACTGGCAGCAGTAAACTTTAGTGCAAGCAAATTGAACTCCAACGGAAGGCATTTTGAACACTTGCTGTAAGGCGACGGGCCACTGCGCGCGAAACTAAGCGAAACTAAGTTTTTTGAAAATTAGATCCAACGTAATCTTACGCGGACGAGGCAACCGAGCGAAGATAAACATTGTTTTATATCTTTGCTATCCTAACTTCGCTTCCCTTAGCTTTAGTTGCCACGTTCGCGTAAGATTACGTTGGATCTAATTTTCAAAAAACTTAGTTTCGCTTAGCTTAGCTTAGGTTCGCGTTCAGTGGCCGCCTGCCTTAAACATCGCGGTAAGTAATGACATAACGATCGGAGTCCAAAGACCCCAGTAATACGTGTCATTATGTTGAGCAAGTTAGTTTTACTATCGTTTTACATCACATCTGCCTGCTAATGACGCATAGAATTTTTAAGCAAACAGGACCGTATTCAGTTCGTAATTTCTCCGAAATTTTTCACAAAAAAGATTACCGAAGCAGACCAATTTCAATTTCATTTTTTGTACAAGATTTGATTTTTTAAACAATTTAATTTGTGCCATAAATTTAAATTGAATTAAAAGGTATCTGGAAAAATACAACATGTTCTATCTCCAAACCGTATCTGCATCTCAAACATTTCTTGTTCTAAATTTTTATTGTAAAAATTGAACAAATCTTGTACAAGAAATTGTGTGCTTAGTCTAGAACGGCCTTAAGAATCCTTTTTCCTTTCTTTTCTTTATGTACGTTACAACAATTTAGAAGTAATTTCCTAAGTCTTACCTCTTGTGGTTTTTTCATATAGGGCTAAGCCATTCCAGTTTGGGATCATAGTTTGGCAAACTTCGGACCATAACTGATTGATTTTATGTTTATCAAAATGTTCTTTCATTCCCTTGTTATAAATAGCAGGTTTTGATTGTATTGTCTGAATAAAATTTTCAGTCCAGTTTTCTCCGAATTCATTTTCTGTACAACAGCAGATACATATACCGTCTGTCTTATGAAAAACGCAAGACACTATAACTCCGTTATTAATGAACCGATTTCAATAATTCAAAAAGCACATAAGACTAGTTAAAAATACTACAAAAGGATAGCATTTTAGATTTTTTTAAATATGACATTTTTGTCAGGCGATAGTCAACTTTTTTTTTTCAAATGGCGGCAGATATTTTTTTTACTCGGTTAGATAGAGATTTATTTTCTGAACTCAATTATTTAAAAGTCGATTTCGAAATATCAAATTTGGGGGAGGGGATAATCGAAAAACTTTCGGAAAAGTAAAACTCACCGTGCAGGTACTCAAATTAAAGGTCTCAAAGAGGAAAATCAGATAATCGAAAATGTGCAATTTCCGAGTTGAAGTTCTTGAATTTTCTTTCTTTCTTTCTAACTCTACATTTTCACGAAATTGACGTTGCCGTTTCTTGGGTTTCTTAAAAGCTTCGTGATTTCTTAAATTTTTTTCAAGTCTTATAAATTTTTGACGGTTAGGAACTTCTCTATTAGGAGAGCGAGCTGCGTAAAGGCGCTCAGCTTGACCAGAATTTTTGTGGAACTCGAAAAACTCTTGCACCATATCAGTTAATTGATTGTTATCCATAATGAAATAAATTATAATGTTTAAAGTTGGTTCTTGTCCGATGAAATTTGTATCACAAAATCTTTTAGTGTCCGCTTAAAAGGTTTTGTGGTAGAAATAATAATGGTATAATAAAATAATAACAAGACGGTAACAAATAATACAAACAAGAATAACTGAAAAAAGTTGATAGATAAATACTTAAATCGTAAAAGATAGTTACTGTTTTGTGCAATTTGGTAGGAATCCAAAGCATGCTTGAAAATTTTATTAAAAAACAATTTCCATTTCTCAAAAACATTCTACAAAAAATATCAAGTTGAAATAAATCGTTGAATTCCGAAAATAAATCTCTATCAAACTGAGCAAAAAAAATATCTGCCGCCATTTGAAAAAAAAAGTTGACTATCGCCTGACACAAATGTCATATTTAAAAAAATGTAAAATGCTATCCTTTTGTAGTATTTTTAAACTAGTCTTATGTGCTTCTTGAATTATTGAGATCGGATCGTTAATAACAGAGTTATAATGCCGTGCGTTTTTCATAAAACAGACGGTATAGCTGAATTTATATTAAATCATGTAATAATGAATAAAAAAAAATCAATTTATTTTTGCTTACCCTCTTCTAATGAACACATTACGGCGTTTTGCAGTGCAACTTTGATTATCAATTGCATGTATGATTGCGCTCACTCTCGTACGTATCTGTCACAAAATGATTGCGCAATCGTTATGTTCTATGGTTATGTTGTATGCAGTTTTAGCAAATCACCAACTATTTAATTGCGTAACTGAACAGTTGCATATAATTGCAGTTTCTTTAAAGCATAATACATTCTTTTGTTCGTGCAGCAAACCAGCAAATCGTATGATCTCGTACTAAGGTTACCGTATTTAGAAGGTACCGCCATTCATTTCCGCGGCTTCGTCCCCCAAATTAAAAAGGACGCGATGCAACACTAAAGAAGAAAAAGGATAGATACATAACAAGTTACTATTGCTAAGGAGGTAAGGAGTTTATGAATGAATTTGATTAAGCCCAAATTAAAAGAGATAGAAAGTTGGCGCTACATTCTCGATACAGTAACCTTACCTCGTAGCAGTGCGTTGCGTCACCACGCAGGTGGAGAAGGGAATATACGAGGTTGAATTATTACATATACAGTATGAGCATAATTGTTTGAGGACAAGTTGAATTTCCCGCCTTTCAATATTTTTCTTAAGTTGGTCAAATGCATAGGTTACAAAAAAAATAGGCAAGTAATTTGTTTATTTTAAATAGTACAAGAAGCGGCAATAACTACTGACAGGTACATTAGGCAAACGCGCCCCATTTTGTCTTATGAATTCTTGGAGCCGGCTGCAAAATTTACACAGGCGACACTGAACAAAAATTAATTTCTCAGGACGGCCACACACAAAGAGTAAAAATTACTAGATAGAGACGCGGGAAATTCAACTTGTCCTCAATCATTTATGCTCATACTGTAGATGCACGCATGGTGGTGTAAGTTGAATTCGTAATTTGGTATACTGCGATTCAAACTCATTCCAAACTATAGATGTCGCACATATTAATACAGTGTAGAGAAATTGACGTGTTACAGTTTGTACTTGGTATATCATATTTAAGGTTATATCGTTTTCGTTTGGTCGTTTAATTTATTGAGCGACCAGAAGTTATCAGTAAAAATGGCCAGCAGTATTTTTCACTGCGCAGGCGCGAGGCGATGACTGCGAGCCTCACTTACAATGTAGAAACGGGCATTCATTCCGTGGCGACTTTGGAATTTCACCTATATTTAAGGAAATAGTCGCTCATGCGATATAAAATCATCACAAATACTTAAAATAATCTTATATAATAACGTAGCATTCACGAAAACGAAAGAAATATATGCTTTTATGCTCCGGAATTTGCACCGATGACACAACGCCCACTTCACATAGGCCGAAGTTAGATAGTGGGGAACATCGAGATTTCGGGGGACTCGGTCAGTACCAGGGTCTGAGCACTCTCTTACAAAAGCAGTTATCACGAATGCATTCCAGTCTTAATTTTAGTACATCACAACAGATGGCACTACGTGTACTATTTCTTTGTGCGCAAGCGCACACTCCTAACGGACAACGACGCGGCGTGTGAATCACTTGCAATCGTTTTTGTTGGTGGTTGTTGATATCTGTTGTGTTTACGTGTTTTTGGTTTATTGTTATAAAGTGTGATTATTGAAAACTGTACTTTTAAGGTATGTAATTCGTTATTTTCTGTTTAATGACTAGATGAAAATAGTTTAAGCTTTAGCAATATACTAAAATGTCCTTCGTAACAAATTATAATTTATAAAACAACTGCAAAACAGACTTAACTATACATGTGTTTCTTATGCTAGTTTTGAAAAATTTTCTTGTTAAGTACAAGAAAAAGTTAAAAACAAGTACCTATTATAAAAAAGAATACATGTATGCAGATATCAAAAACGAAGCATTTTAGGCCACATGTTTTTATTAAAATCAGCCCATGAATTAAGGCAGATTTAAAAACTTTGAGCTGTCATTGCAGCTACCGCTAAATGTTAAATTATTGTGAATGGCTGGGATAATTTATAAACTCAGTTACAACAGCAGCAGTAGTGACAAGTGAGTTTATAAACAATCCGAGCAATTTAGAATAATTTAACGTTTAGGAGCAGGTGTTATGACAGCGCAAAATTTATAAATCCACCTCTAAGCCCTTCAAATTTTTTGCAATTGTTAACTTACACCCTCTATATGTATAATATTTGTTATAAAAATACATATGTAAATTAAATACTAAAATTAGATAAATGCATTGTCATGTAAGCTATAAGCTATTATTGATTGATTGATTGATTGTAACATATAGAAACATCTTATGTAAAAGGCTGAATTAATGTTATTGCTATGTTTTTACGTTACTCATAATCAGTATGAATAAATTATTTACACAATTTTTTTTGCCTAGTACAAATATGGTTTACCATACCTGTGCTGTGCCTGGCTGCGAGGATAAAATATCAACGAGGCATCGTTTTCCCAACCCTGAGAAGGATAAGCATCGTTATGATTCATGGATTCTTTTGATAGCTAATCCAAAGCTACGTGACATGGATCCACAGCATGTTTATTATTCTTATAGGGTATGTCATAAACATTTTAGTCCTGATGACAAATCAACGAATATGTATCTGAAGAAGACAACATTATCTTCATTGAATTTACCTTCATCGGTTCTGGTTGATAAACCTCCTACTTTAAATCCAGTTGCTATTGCTACAAGTTCTAGAACCCCAGCAATTGAATGTTCATCAGAACAAGGTTTGTGTCTTATTTATATAATGGTCCAAAATACTTATATTTCTAATAAAATAATTTAGTCTATAATTCATTTGTTTTTGCCGAAACCACAAATATGAAATTTGAATTTTTGATGTTTTTTGAAGAATACTTAAATTTTTAATTGATATTTTTGTCCACTTTTATTCAGTTCATTTATGTATCCTAAAGTGATCGCTGCATTTGTATTAACCAATTTGTTTTGTTTTTTCAGTTGAAATACACACTGAAGTTCGACAATATCAACCTACTTCCAGAGATCAACTATGCTGTACTCCTACAAGAGGTAAGTGTAATGTATTCACACATTCTTAAATTACTTTTATATTTAAAATTCAAGTATGGCAATCAAGAAACGTTACAGTTTTTATTGATGTAGTGAAAGCTTTTTAAACAAAAGTTTTTAACAAAAAATTGCTTAGAATTAAAATGATGTTACTTAGCTCACAAACTGTATCCAATTAAGCTATATTTCTCAAATAGAAAGTGCATTTATTAAATGTTACAAGTTTCCAGAATTACCAGAGTCGTTACTTCACTCCCTTGGGGTCACACGTTCGGCTGAATTAACACCAAAGGCTAAAGCTTTATACAAGAAAGCTAAACACTACAGAGTTGTTGCTTCTGTGTATAAGACCCGCAATAAATCTTTCAGAAGACGTTTGAAATGTGCAAGGAAGATGTTCTTCAATTCTAAATGTGGTCTTCGAACTGAGGCTGTTAATTTTTGTATGCAGCAGTTATTGAGGAAGGCAACGAAGCCCAAGGGAAGGCGATATTCTCTTGAAGAAAAGCTAATGTCCTTGGCATTATATAAAACTTCTGGGCCTGGATACAGGTTCTTATGTAAATTTTTCAATCTGCCATCACGAAGGACTCTTACAAGATTACTCAATAAGATACCTGTTGAGAGTGGCATCAATAAGTTCTTAATGGAGAATTTGAAAAAGTCTTCAGAACATTTGAAAACAAGAGAACGATTATGCATGGTTATATTTGATGAAGTCGCATTGGTGCCCCATGTGTCTTATGAGAGACATTCTGGAAAGATAATTGGGGTACAAAATGGACAAATATGCGACCATGCTTTAGTATTCATGGTGCGTGGTGTAACAAGAAAATGGAAGCAAGCCATCTGCTATACCTTTTGCAAGGGATCAACCAAACCTGCAACAATAAGAGAGCTTCTTTCCTCGATTCTGCAGGAATTGAAAACAGCAGGTAATATATTTTTGTTACATTTAAATTTTATATTTGAAAAAATCATAAAGTACCTATGTAGAAAAAATTTAGTGGACTGGAGAAAAATTTGATAATCTTGTTAGCTAACTAATACTAATAATTGCATTGTTTCAGAATGCTTCTACTGCTAATGAAATACTCAGTGTTCTTATTACATTTTGCTAAATTGAATCAGTATTTTAATTAATAAGAATCTTCTCTGAGTGTTGATTAAAACTAATTTTTTTGTTTTAGGTCTTACTCCAGTTGCAACCATTTGCGACCAGGGCACCACCAACAAATCAGCAATTGAGGAGATGGTTCGGAATGCCCGAGAGATTTATTTAAGGCGTGGGGAAAATCCTAAAAGACGGATTATCATAAATGAAATGGAGATCATTCCACTTTATGATATACCACACTTATTTAAAGGCATCAGGAATAATCTGTTAACGAAAAACTTAGTGTGGGATTCAGAGGAAGGTCTTCGTGAGGCAAAATGGATTGACATTGAAACTGCATACCAAATAGACGCTGGAAGCGGGGACGTTCGTGCAATTCCAAAAATTACAGATTTTCATGTGATGCCGAATAAAATAAAGAAAATGAAGGTTTCTTCTGCAATGCAAGTTTTAAGTCATACAATGGCTGCAACTATTGCACTTATGGCACGAAATAGTAAGTTTTATAATGTATAAATGATTAAAATTTCTTAAATTTTTTTTTGTTACAGATGAAAGTGATCTATCCGGTAACTATAAAATGGAAAGGCGAGCTCAGGAAACATCAAAGATTTTGAAATTTTTTGACTCTCTTTTTGACAGCTTAAATGGAGGAACTTTCAAATCTCCACCTGGAAAACCTCTGAAAGGAGCTGTTACAAAGAAAAGCCAACACATAACTTTCTGGAGAAATGCTGTTACTAATTTACAAAAAATGCACTTCAGAAGTGAAGGCACTGCAGAAAAGAAAATTCCACCTTCTTTGAAGAATTTAATTCTAACAGTTGAAGGTTTTATTGATTTGACAGAAGAAATTTTATCAAGAACAATTACTTTTTATCTGCCCAGATCCTTTAACCAGGATCCATTAGAAAATTTCTTCGGGCAGATTCGTTTGCACAGAGGAAGGAATAATAATCCTACATGTGCTCAATTTAAGGATACCTACAAGGCCTTATTGATAAGGAATATAACTAGCAGCCATTCAGTTGCTTCAAACTGCGAAGAAACGTTTGACACATCTTTAATTCAGTTAAAAGACCTTCTGACTGGAGCACCCACTATAGACGTAACAAACAATAGTGCTTATGAAGAAAATGCAAACATTGATGAGCAGATCTCGACATTGGGCAGCGATTATTTTGGAAGAAAAATAACAAAATCTGCTGTAGGCTATGTATCAGGCTTTGTATCAAAAAAAATTTTTGCAAAATTCAAGTGTGAATTTTGCAGAATTCATATCGTAGCAAAACCCACGGAAGGTACTGAATTTTTAGAACTTACCAAAGAAAAAGAATTCACAAAACGAAGACAATCTCTTCAATATTGTAATGAATATTTCATAAAATGCATTTATAAAACTTATAATATAGCAAAATTAATTTTATGCAATTTCCTAATTGAAGGAAATTTGAAACTATTTATCTCTAAATATGTAAAACATCATGTACAATTTTCATTTATATGTACCCACAAAGATGAAATAATTAATTTTATAATTAATTTTGTAATAGATTTATGCATATTTAATTTATGTCGAACAATAAATCGAATAATTTTAGGTAAAGATACGCGAATATCAGCAAAGAGTTGCAAATTGTTTAAACAAGCGGAATTAATTTATAATCAAAGGCGAAAATACAAACAACAATTCACCACCTAGGGAATTTGTTACTGGTAAAAATTTAAATTTGTTTTCTTTATATCAATCAGGTTACAAGTACTTGGTTTTTATTTACAATAATTGAACATTTCTGTTTTCTTATCATATTTTTTAAAATTATGCTAAATGAGGGTATAATAGTAATAACATAAGAAATCTTAATTCTAACATACTCAGTTTTATATTTTACATTGATAACATTAGATAAAATAAATAAGTGTTACAAATATAGTAATTAAGTCTATTTACTTTAAAGTAGCAATATTTTCCATTTCAAGTGTGTACTTCAAGGATTTCTATACCTTTTCTATTTTGCTGCTCTGTTTTTACATAATGTTTAATACCATTTTGTTACTTATTTTGTGTGTGTTTACTGTTTGGAATTATGGATTGTTCATATTTTTTTATAGTTAATAAAAAAATATAAAACGAAATAATTGTGTTAATATTTTTTTTTCGAAGTTACATTTTATTTTATGATAAAACGAAATTTGTTAAGTGCCTTTTTCTGCTTAACAAATTTGTTTTTTTTATAAAATAAAAATAATATTTTAATTATAATACTATGGGGAGGTTATTCAAAATTTCCCGCTTTAATATATTAGTGTTAGTTCATTTCGTTAGAGGGCGCCGAAATGAATAACAGAGAAAGGCTGGAAGAGGCGCATCTATTCTAACTATCTCACCTATGGTCAGTACGCGTCTCGCCTTGAACTGTTAGCGCGTACGTAAATGGGCTTACTGATTAATTTAAAATGGTCACTTCATATTCAGTACCGCAGTGTAAAAGTAACTCATCTGTTTTAATTATGTATTATTATCACATCTCGTATTTAATTATTAAGAGAACTTATTTTTTAACATTATTAAAAATTTCCTTTTTTTAAGAATCATAGTTGTCCTCGCTGCGACTCTTATGCTTCGGGCACATCTGCGTTAACGTCTAACGGCATTCTAACGGACAAGAACGCGACAATTAACGCGAGAAAAATTAATGCGCTAAGTTTTACATTGGTGGTTAACGTCATTATTTGTCCCACATTTCGCTCCGAAGCGGCTGCAGCATTGGTATTTTACTTGAATATTGACAACTTTATCTTAAATGTCAAATATCACAGGAGTTCTATTAAAATATTTTAGCATTTTCCGTTTCCTAACATTCAAAAATTATATTTTAAATTAGTACTTGAAATAGTGAAAGAAACCTGCAATCAAAAACATGGCCAGCAACATTAACATTCACTGACGTGTATGTATGGCCGTGTCAATTCGCCTAAAATTCTTTTGACATGGCCAACTCCATTAACATTCACTGACGTGTATGTATGGCCGTTTCAATTCGACTTTTAAAAATTTTGACGGTACTCCACTCAGCGCCTCTTGTGAGTTTTTAAGTAATTGCAGTTGCCATTAAGTTACTGTCAGTAGTTCTGTAGTATCTTTAATAGAGAGCGCTGAGGGGAGTACTCCACGGCATGCTTTCCGGAACCGATTTTTAGGCGAATTGACACGGCCATACATACACGTCAGTGAATGTTAATGTTGCTGGCCATGGTCAAAAGTAAGATAGTACGTGACCAAAAACACGAGATGTCGCTGTTTTCGTGCAAAAAATGTATGTCCTGTCTTCCTCAAATATATCTTTCTTTATCTATGGCAATAACTATGCGTTACGTTCGCCGGTAATCCGTTTGATGTGTATCAAAAACCGCCAGCCGAGCTATCGTCTAGCGCGCAATGCCATTCTCAATGCCGTTACAAAATTAGTACCATATATTCCAATAATCCGTCGCTACACTATCGTTGTCGGAGCTATGTTGCGTCTAATGTGCTGCCTAAGGCTGCGCTCACACTGATGAAGCAAAACGTTTTCAAACAAAAAACACGCTAAAACAGTAACTGTTTTAGCGTGCTTTAAACTTTGCAGTAACTGTTTCAGCGTGTTTTAAACTGTGTTTTGTTCTGATATATCAGTGTGTGCCTGATTCTATTTAAAGCATGAAAAAAAAAACGCTTTTTAACAAAATTAGTCAAAAATGTTTTGTGTGAAAACGTTTTTGCTTCATCAGTGTGAGCGCAGCCTAACGTGATTTTTCACGTCTAACTTGACAATAATTGTATGTGTAGCGACTGATTAATGGCAAATTAGACGTTAAAAATGACGTTAGGCAGCACATTTGCCGTAGGTGTGGCTGAACCATTAGACAATAGTAGTTAGAACTATTATGTATTGTATGTAGTTCAGCTAACTCTGCTATATCGTTCATATTTCCAATTGTTTCAAATGATTTATTTCTTTTTTAAATTTAAAGGTATTGGAAAGAACAAAAATAATTAAGTACATTATTTTTAGACTCGTGCTCGTGAGTTTACATAATTATATTCCACACACGTGCATTGTATATATTTTAACATGTTGGAATTAGTTTTATGAATATATTTAATTTTACAATAATAAATTTATGGTCAACTCTGACTCCGCATTACACATTCGGCATTAGATAAATAATATCTCAGGAAACGGCGCGGCGCGCGCGGCAGTGGTCGCGTTCATCAGAACAAATCACCTTGTGAAGCGTTTCTGATACGCTTGTGATTGCTGTTGCCTTTCTGGTGAACGATTACTTCGTTTGCTGCTGGCAGCGCTAATTCAGCGTAAAAATTTTACGCTCAAAAAATGGCGTCTGATAGCAATCATACACCAAACATGTTTACAATATAAACACCCGTTCATCAGAAAAATTGCTAACAATTGACCAACTGCTTGCAAGCAAGTAGTTCTGGTGAACGCGACCATTGTCTCAAGTTCTCGGGGTATTCTCCCACTGCTTTGAGCAGGCTTATTATATAGCGGGCGTTGGATGACATCATCCTGCGGTGAGCGGGAACGCCGGTAATAGGCCCAGAGATTTACGAAAAATTGTATTTATTCTTTTATTCGGTAACGTACATGTTTCTAATTGCACAAGCACTTACATCTGTACATGTGAGTTGATAATATTACATTAAGAAAGTTTGCGCCCCTTACGTTTTTTAATTATATCGTAAAATCGAAAACTCCAATCGCGGTACGTGTTCATATAAATCACCCTAACTTTTTTAAAAAGCAACGCAGAAATCTAAAATTTTGCAGGGAGTTAGAGGAAACATCACGCTTTAAGAAAATGACGGTCGAAAAGTTTGCTCCCCCCCTAATTTTTGAATTATTTCGCGAAATATAGCACCGCGACGGGGCGCATTTTCCTTAGAGCTTCCTAACTTTTTTAAAAAGTAACGCAGAAATCTGAAATCTTGCAGGCAGTTAGAGCAAATATCACGCTTTAAGAAAATTATGGTTAAGAAGTTTGCTCCCTCCCTAATTTTTGAATTATTTATAAAAATCGAAAAAATATTAATTTTCTTATTGTTGGGAACAGTGGTTGTACGTCACACGTAAGGCGGATTGCCTAATTTTAAATGCTAGTATTATTCAGGGTTCTGAATTTATAAAAGTTTAGGAAGCTTACCGCGGGAATCTATTTGTGGCGGGAAATATCATTTTACTCCTAACAATTTATTTTTATCATTTGTTCGCATGAATAAGTAGATTGTAATAATTTATAAATTGTACAGATTATTTTTAGTTAGCAATAGGCGAGGCAATAGGCATAATTGAGCTTTTGTGTAAATGTAAATGTAACGAATGTAAATCCTTGGAAGATTTTGTTGGTTTTAAAATAAACTTTTTTACTCCAACACGTAGATGGTTGCAATTGCGATGTTCCTGGGAACATAAGAAATTATAAATTGCCAACTGTCACTATTAATGTACAGGTGACTCCCTAAGGGTGTCCTCACAACGACGCCTGGAAGGTAGCGACTAGCCTAGCTGGTCGCTTAGATGCAAGATTTATACCCGTAGTTTCAAACGGAGTACCGCACATTGAAGCTGGGCCGGTCGCCTGTTTGATAGCGGGCTAGGACGCTGGTCGCTGCAAGAATGAAATTTTATATTCTTCCAGCGACCAGCGAGTGAGATGAATGTGGAAAAATTGATCAGTCTTGTACACAGCAGACTACCTCTCTGGAATCAGGCACATTCTGAACATCAGAGATGATAGTATTTTCCAAATTCATGTCTGCTCTCAATAATATACACTATTGGTGGATTCCACAAACGTTACTTAAATTTTATCAAGCGTTAAAAGTAAACGTTGCTATGGTTACATGTGCTGAAGGTATACGAATGATTATTCTTAATCAATGATTAAATTTAATCGACTTTTATGAAACCCAGCATATATCTTTTATCAGCTTTCTAAAAACCATTTTACTGCACTGCTCTCTATTAAAAAAGATCATTACTGTCACTGCTACTAGAATCATAATCCATTTTAAATTTCATTAAAATGAAGACTAAAAGCTTGCACATGCTTAATGATTCGCGAGCAGGTACAGGCGTCGATGTGCGCATATTTCATTGCGGCTAGTCTACCTTCCAAGTGACCAGCGAGCATCCAGGCGACCTTGCAGGCGTCGTTGTGAGGACACCCTAAGTCGGCTTTCACACCAAAGTAGCAAGCTGCATGCTTCTTGCATCTTTTGAGAAGTATCGTGCCGCGCAGGCGCGCAGGGCATCTTAGAAGGCAGGACGCATGAATGCTACGCTACACCGGTGTGAATATTATCAATTGTTTACATAGGTTCTAAAATTAGTGGGATGCAGCGTGCATCCAGGATGCAAGAGCATGCAGCTTGCTACTTTGGTGTGAAAGCCGACTATGACATAGTTTTTTATTATAAAATGAAAGAAATTATGAGTGACCGACCAGTTTGGTTTTGAATATAAGCATACTTCAAGCTTTATTTTAAAAGTAGGTAACATTGACTCAAATGAGATCTGTGAACAATGAAGCATAGAAAATTAAAATACAATGAAAAATTAATAATGCTTATATTCAAGTAAGCCCACTCGCCAGTAACTATCGCAACATGGTACCATAATGAACATAATTATATAATAAAAATGGTGGAAGCGGTACATTGACTATGAGATAGTTACACGTCAAGGCACTGTAAGTGCCTGTAAGTCTGCCAATGATGTCTAATATAATATGTCATTAACAAATCATTATTTCAGGGACAGAATCCACTTGAACAGACGATGCCTGCACGATCTGTATAATTTCTTCAGAAGCCATTGCTAAGCTGAAGGTAAAGTAATTTTTAATTGAATTTTATAATAAATGAGCCACGTGTTATAGAGAATCAACTGTATGTTAATCGTGAGAGTCCGCAATTTATAATTTATTTTTATTTCCAGGAACATCGCAACTGGACCGACCCTACACGTTGAAGAAAATCGGTTCTTTTTAGAACCAACAAAATCTTCTTCCAAGGATTTGAATTCGAGACACACAAACGCTCAATTATGTCCATTGCTAACTAAAAATTATCTGTACAACTTATAAATTATTACAATCTAGTTATTCATGCGAGCAAAGGATATAAATAACATGTTTTTTTAAAAATGCCATAAGGGGTGGCTGTGGAAAAGAAAATTCATGTCTTAGCTCCATTCATTTACTTTAAATTTTCAGATTTGGCATGTGTTAGATGCCAAACTACAACATGAGTTTTAATTTTCATGGCCAACCTTTATGGCATTTTTAAAAAAACACATAGTATATTGTTAGGTGTAAAAATAAAATTTCCCGCCACAAATAGATTCCCGCGGTAAGCTTCCTAAAATTTTATAAATTCAGAACCCTGAATAATACTAGCATTTAAAATTAGGCAATCCGCCTTACGTGTGATGCACAACCACTGTTCCCAACAATAAGAAAATTAATATTTTTTCGATTTTTCTAAATAATTCAAAAATTAGGGGGGGAGTAAACTTTTTGACCGTCATTTTCTTAAAGCGTGATGTTTCCTCTATCTACCTGCAAAATTTCAGACTTCTGCGTTACTTTTTAAAAAAATTAGGGAGCTCTAAGGAAAATGCGCGCCATCGCGGGGTTATATTTCGCGAAATAATTCAAAAATTAGGGGGGAGCAAACTTTTTGACCGTCATTTTCTTAAAGCGTGATGTTTCCTCTATCTAGCTGCAAAATTTCAGATTTCTGCGTTACTTTTTAAAATAGTTAGGGAGCTCTAACGCGCGCCATCGCGGGGTTATATTTCGCGAAATAATTCAAAAGTTAGGGGGGGAGCAAACTTTTGAACCGTCATTTTCTTAAAGCGTGGTATTTCCTCTAACTCCCTGCAAAATTTCAGATTTCTGCGTTGCTTTTTAAAAAAGTTAGGGTGATTTATATGAACACGTACCGCGATTGGAGTTTTCGATTTTACGATATAATTAAAAAACGTAAGGGGCGCAAACTTTCTTAATATAATATTATCAACTCACATGTACAGATGTAAGTGCTTGTGCAATTAGAAATATATACATATGTACGTTACCGAATAAAAGAATAAATACAATTTTTCGTAAATCTCTGGGCCTATTCCCGGCGTTCCCGCTCACCGCAGGATGATGTCATTGATACAAATTCCGGAGCATAAAACTCGTTATTTCTTTCGTTTTCGTGATTGCTACGTTATTATATAAGATTATTTTAAGTATTTGTGATGATTTTATATCGCATGAGCGACTATTTCCTTAAATATAGGTGAAATTCCAAAGTCGCGACGGAATGCATGCCCGTTTCTACATTGTAAGTGAGGCTCGCAGTCACCGCCTCGTGCCTGCGCACTGAAAAATGCTGCTGGCCATTTTTACTGATAACTTCTGGTCGCTGATTTATTGGTTGTGACTTGGCTTGTTTGGAGTGTGTTTTGAAGTTGAGAGTGCTTTGCTAATTTTCTTTATAGTTTTTGAGTAGTAACTTGTAGTTTGTTTTTTGTAATAGATCTTAGTTATAGTTATAGAAATTGCTGTAGGAATTAGTTTAGATTTAAGTAGCATTAATATCAGATTTTTAGTGTTAAAGTACATTTCATTTTCCTTTTAGATTTTCTGCTTTGCATTTGGTTGAAAATAGGTTCTTACAATACTTGCAGTTTTCTTGGGTAATATTTCTTCTTTGTTGTGAATGAATACGTTGTATGAATATTCTCCAAATGATCATACCGAAATGTTGTATTCCAGGGTGTTCCTATAAAGGTATGTTATTAATTTTTGTAAATTTAACATTTATTTACAAGGATACGAATTCAGATGATTAAATTTAAGTAATGTTTGTGAAATCAGCATATCATATCAGCAACGGCACATATCCTGTGATAAATTGTTTTAAGTGTACTGCATGTTACTTTCACTAAAACATTTCATCGATACATTTATTAATTTTTTTTTTCTTTAACGGATGGGTTACTACTTATCATATTCCTACTCGTTACATATAGTGAAAAAGAACATATTCATCATTATTAAATTACATACTTTTTTGTTGAATAAACTATACTTACTGTATGTAATTTTGCATTTCATTTGTATCCTACATGTACGTTCATATACTTAAATAATAAATTTTTTCTACTTTGCGTTCACAATGAACTCATTGTGACACCAAAAACAGTTTCACAATGAAGCTCATTGTGAAACCGTTTTTGGGGAAATTTTAGTCAATTTTTAATTGAAAATATTTAATAGATTTTACGAAATAACTCATTATTTATTTGTTACTTAACAGAATACTCACAATGAAGCTGGATAAGAAAAATTAATAACTTGTTAATGTGACTTTTGATTAAAACGAAAGGTTTTCAGTGTTGCCACGCATTACAACTAAAATTCCCCATATACTAAGGAGATCAAATTTTTGACAGTAGCTGCTTTCCATTTACATATTAAGTAAGGAAAAATTATCTGATGTACGGTATTCAGCCTCACTTTACATCAATTAGCGTTTACACGTTTGGCGCAAAATGTCACATTCAATCAAAGATAAATGCAGGTTATAAAACGCGAACTCAGGCAAGTGAGGATGAACAAAAGTAAGCTCACGAAGACGAAAGGTGGGCGGTAAATTCCTCAGATCATTTCCTCAGCAATTGTAAATGTAACACGCAAATGAGTGAGGTGAGGTGATGTCATCTGATAAATAGGGTAAAAGGAAAACAGCTAGTATTTTTCATATTTTTGTTCAATAAGTGACGCAAAGTAGAAAAAATACTATATTTTTTACACGTTTCACAAGAGGCATTCTTGTGAAACTCGTAAAATAATATATTATAATTTTTATATTATAACATCTTTTATTTTATTTTTTACTTTAATACGGAACTAATTAGATTACTCCTTAACATTACACGATTTGTTATTATTTTCTTTAGTTAAGCGATGAACTTTTAATTAATTTGACATTTTTGACTCAGTAATTGATTGCTTGGCTATTGGTTAAATTCAATTTTCACTTCTTTTAATACTGACATCAAGAGTGTAGTATTTCTGCCATGGCTGTACTGCGTTTTAGCGGTTAGGTCAGAGAATTATCAAGAAGAAGAAGAAGAATGTAGTATTGCTGAGACGGTAAGTTGAATAACTTGGCCAAGTGATCAATTACATTTGTCATAAATGCCTGTATAAGATATTAGAAATTTGTAAACGTATTCGAATATTGCGCCTTTGGAATTTATTTCGCTTACCAAACCACAGAGGGCGCGTACAATGTACAAAAGTTTTAGCGTTTTCGATTGACCGCACTAGTGCACACTCAGAATATCTTCATCTCGTGTTATTACATGAAGTTAAAAGATGCAAATACACTGAGTGCAAACGGTGCAAGTGAATCGAAAACGCTATAAGATATGGGACATTCGTATCTATATGTACATATATTAATCTAGGATGCACGTCCAGTCGTCCACTGACTATAGATTAGTACGTACCTAAACGCAAGACATTTGATTTATTGTTTTCTTATACAACTTTATGATAGAACAAAGTTATAATAATTAATTCATCTTGAGGAATTTTATATTGTAAACATTCGTAAGCCTGGCATTACATAATATGCAACTTCTTGGCTGCACCCGTTACACTCGCTCGCTATACTGCAATTAAAGTTATTGGTCATGCAATTGAACTATTCCACAGCATACATTAATTTCTGCAGACGTGCCGACCAATCATAATACAGAAGCATACAGAACCGGTATCTGGTAATGGCGCCAAATTCAAAAAAAATTCTATTCAATTAATACTGGACTTCGGCCTTCGGACTTTTTAAAAAATATAAATAAATTTAAGATATTTATTTGACGGATGAAATTATAATACAAAATTCCTACCTAAATACAAAGATTTACAACAGGAAAAAGGAAGGATAATTCATTTAATCATAATAATTGTATAACATCTATTTTCTATACAAAAATAAGTTACAATTATGACATAATACAATGCTGGAGAGCAAAAATACTGCATAAAGTGTACTCAACTTTTAATTATTAAAAAAGAATGGTAAAATGACAGGAGGTTTTAACTAAATTGAACAGCATATAAAATTTAAACATTGCAATAAAATAGTTAACACACAACTGAATTTTTTATTCTGATCTTCAATTCCATCTAGGAGCCAGTAATTCTTCACCAACCCCATCTGAATAACATTTTGTGACGAGGTACTTAAACTTAATGTAAAATTAATAATTTGCAAAATTAAATTAAATTTAAAAAGCGCTCACCACTTCACTTTTTATTAGGATAATAAGTCTGCTTTTCTATTTTTCTCTTCTTGTATATTTCCTCAAACTTTTTAAATGATTGCTCCATCTCGGCTCTTGGTATAATTAATAACTTCTTTTAATACTATCTGTACAAACATTAAAATTTAATACTAATAATGTTAACATATGGGTAATTCTCTAACACACCTTCTTTCAAAATCAATGGTCTTGTTTGTTTCGTTCTTTTTCTCCTCTAAATACTGACACAGTTCATCTTGATACCTGATTGTACTTGTTCTAGGTTCTTGGATGTATAAAGTTTCTTCTAATTTTTTTTCTCTTAAATTTCCTACACCTGGAATAGACTCATTCATCCTCCTTTCATACAAAACCACCGCGTGTATATGTTTACACAAGGCAGTTCTCACTGTAAACTCCGGACATTCACAATTAAGGCAAGCGTTCACAGGCTCGCATCGCACGCGTCGCACGCACGAATCGCAAGAATCGCAGTTGCTCTCTCGAGAATGCTAGGAAAATGCGATCGCTGCTCTATGCGGCCTAGTTAACGCAGCGTCATATAAAACTATAGAAAAGATCATTTGTGCGATGCGAGCCTGTGAACGCTTGCCTTTATACCTATGTATGTACACATATTTTACATTCATTGCAATAGATCTTCCTACAATCTTCATCACACAAAACATTGTAAGATACAATATAAAATTTCTCACCTGTTGACGACTTCACTTTAAACTTACCAAATTCTACCAATTCTACAAAATCTTCCATTTCTTTTGCCTTCTTATGTGCCGTTAGGCTCCTTTCACACTATACGGTTTTGATCATACGGTAAAAAACCGTACGGCTTTCTGCCGTGATCTTAACAAACTAAACGCTCTTTTCACACTTACGGCTTTTTGCTACACTGTTCAATATTTTTCAATGATTGTTGCTTTATTGAAGAGAATACACCTTCCGATTATTTATGGAAAACAATTTCATTCAAATGGTTGCCGCGGCTGGCATGGCAGTAGCCCATCCTGTTAACCCAATTTTGTAGCACATTGTCGATTGTTTATGGCTCTATTTCGCGAATAGCTCGATGGATGTTTTCCTTAAGTGCGTCAATTGTTTGTGGATCGTTGGAGTAACAACGGTCCTTAACCGTGTCATCGGCCGTTTTGGACACGTTAATTGGCCATCGCGCAGCTGCGATTTGACGCCGTTGCACTTTTTTTTATGGGGAATTGTTAAGGACCGTTGTTACTCCAACGATCCATAAACAATTGACGCACTTAAGGAAAACATCCATCGAGCTATTCGCGAAATAGAGCCACAAACAATCGACAATGTGCTACAAAATTGGGTTAACTGGATGGGCTACTGCCATGCCAGCCGCGGCAACCATTTGAATGAAATTGTTTTCCATAAATAATCGGAAGGTGTACACTCTTCAATAAAGCAACAATCATTGAAAAATATTGAACGGTGTAGTTTTAGTAACAGTTTCAAAAACAGTTTCAGTTTTAGTAACAGTTTCAGCCACTGATTCATCGTAGATACAGAATATGGATTGTGAATTCGATAGAACGTGGATATTAAAACTGATGAAATTGAGCTGACGTTTATAATAAACATCATTTGTAGTGATGTTCGGTGTGGGTAGGTTTTTTTTGATAGTCCATTGTGATGGCTTCCATGGTCTTGGATTTCAAAGAGCGTTTGCGATAACATCTCTTGAGCTGATAAAACCGCTCACTCTTCTTGAGATGAAGCTCTTTTTGTTGCATTTTAATGTCTACTTCTTCCAGTGTTTTCTTTCTGACATCATCATCCAAACATGATTTTGACATCTCGACTAAAGATTACAGTTCAGCATTAAAAGTATCACAGGTGTTGCAGGTGTCTTTCCGTGGATATACATATATCCAAAGGATATGTTGAAATTATTTTCAAATATGCAACGGAATGATTCATAAGCCATTTCATGATCGGGATTCTGCTCAATGTACATTTTGTATAATTTAGAAATATTTAGGCCCGGTATTATAAAACTTTTTACTTCTCAAGTAAAATTTATTCTACAACTAAATTAATTTACTTGATAGATTTTCGTATTATAAACATCAAGTAACTTTAATGGCATAATAAATCTGCAGAATAAAATAATCCCTCGATTTTCAAACAAGTAAAGTTTAGTTGTTAGTTTAAACTTTAAACTGACAGCAAGCAATCTAAATGTCAGAGACCGAATTTCTTTACATTTTTTTTTCACCTGAACAGAGACCGATAAGCAGCATCTGCATCAATTAAATAACTTTTGAAATCCTTAAAATAAATTTGAAATAAAAATTATATTTTAGGTAAGTTCAGTGGAAAAACATTACTTAGGTTAAATTCTTGTAACATCTAGTAAAAATATTCGACTTATGTCCTCAATATCACCCGTGGAACCTGTGTCAGATATCAGCGTGTCTTCGATATCAACTGAAGAAACTCTCAAAATAGTCCAAAGGAGCCCGCGCCGCACAGTGGTCAATATGCGGAAAAAAAACATTTTTTTCAAAATGCTTCAAAGAGCATTTTGATTTTAAATTAGTAATTCTTAATGATTATCTGATGTATATTAACAAAATAATCAGATATATTTCCATATTGCATTCGTATACAAGGTCTTAAAGTCGCCTGAGTTTATAATGCTTACTGGCGGCAGCGGCGGATTTAGGATCTTTTCTAGGGGAGGGGGGCGCAATAGTATCTTACTTAAGTGGTGTTGGTGCTAGTAAGTACCTATAAGCTATAAGTAGTGGTAAAATAAGAAATAGGCATTTAATTCTAGAATGTGACTTACAAAACAAAATTCTTGTTACACGTTAGGCCGTAAAATCTGAAATTTATTAGAAATGAGAATAATTGTAATAATTAACACAACAATATGAAAAAACAGTAGAATAATTTAACAAAAACTAGAACTTTTATAAATTCACTGTGACACTAAACAAGTAAACAACACAAAATAAACATTATAGAAGTGTGTGGCATTTAATTCGAGACGGCAATACAAAAGAATTAACGGCTAAATAAAATTATAAAAAATTATTTAGATAAGGTAAGGCTATTAAAAATAAAATCAGAGTCTTCAGCACATTTAGTTTGTCATTTGCTTACTGACTCCTGTCAAATCTGTTAATCGTTTCAACACTCGAGCACTGTTAGCAAGCAATTCCGCGGCATTTGAAATTGGTCGTTGTCACATTAAGGAGTTTTAACAAATCCTAATGTATTCAATTAGAAAATTTAGGAAATTTTTCTGCTATCGATAGCACGCCCGGCAGGGGGGTAACCCTGCTTACTAAAGCGTGGATCCAACGGCTGCGGCCGTTGGTGACCATTGTGGACGTATGATAGAGTTCCTATGGGTGTGACGAGCCCACCGTCCTCAGTTGGCGCACCAGTGCCTGGGTTGCACGTAACCTAATCTGTAGGACTCGGCCGACTTGTTCGGTCGTGGCCGAACTTCCCACCAGTGAAGCAAACTGGTACCGCGGGGACCGGTTAGCCCGGAGGATACCCTCCCCTCCTCTGGAGTGGAGTGAGCAGAGGGGACCTCCACCGGTCGACTGGGTTGGACTCACGGGGGTAGTGGTTGATGGCCCGCATGCTGGGTTAGGGATGATGTCCACCCCATCCCGACGTGTGAACTGCGGATCTCAGTTCCGGCACTAGCCTGGATAGCTAGTAGAGATTAGATAGGTCTCCCTTCACCAGAAGGGGCGAGGGGCGTGCAACCCCGAACCAGTCTGGTAGCAGGACGACACTTTATAGTGTCAGCCACCGAGAGGTGGGCTTCCCTGCGCGTTGATTGAGCGTATCTCAATCCGATGGCTCTGGTCGGGGCCCGAGACGGTTAAGGGCTAACTTGCTCAGGTACCGCTCGTAGCGTTAACAGGGTAGATAAGGGGCTCTCTGTCTGTCTGTCTGTCGATAGCACGGGGCACTAGTATCCGAGATGAGTTGTAGGTAGCCATCGTTTGAGGTGTCGGACCCCGATGTGTTGAAGCCTAGGATCCGAGACGAGAACCGATGCAGACCACACGCCTGTTACCCTTAAAACTAGCCTGTCTAGCTGCCCTATCCCATACACGCGGGTATACGTGTATGGGTAATGGATGCTGGGGTTAGTATTAGATGTGTGGTAGAGATTCGCGTAAGCGTTCTCGACGGTTACTCATCAAACATAGCTAGGGAAACCTTGCTGACATGAGTGCTAGGGGGAGGGGGAGCCCACCGGTCCCGGCCGGTCCCCCTCATAGGCGTTGGCCTCCTAGTGGCAGTGTCATAGCTGGTGGACAGCGGGTGTACCGTGCCGGACGGGGGTCCGCTGGCCAATTCTCACACGGGAGATAGGCTAACGCCTGGGTGCCCTCGGTGTCGAAAGACACCAGAGAGTAATTGGTTGTCGTCAAATGTATCTTGACGTTTCAGTTTTGACAGATGGTTAATTGTATCAGTTAAGCTAAGACTCTGATTTTATTTTTCATAGCCTCCTCATATCTAAATAATTTTGGATCGCACGGTATAAAAGAACTAGCGACATTAATAAATCAATATTTTCAACATTCATAGTTTAAATTTTATTTTAAATGACAAAATCAAGCCTTCTTCTTCTTTTATTCGCAAATCGATTTATAATTTCATCTACGTTTAAATTTATATTTCGATGAACATATAACAAAGCTAAACCATTAAGGCGGTCTTCTAGCATAGTGGATCTAAGATAAGTTTTTATAAGTCTAAGAGTTGAGGAACTTCTTTCTGCGGTTGCTACAGAAATTACAAGTGTGCAAAGAATTTTTAATATTTATATATATTTGGAAAATAAAGGGCATCACAGTTTTGAAGAACTTCAAGGACATTATTACCTGTATAAAGTCTTTGTCTGTACAATTGCACTTCACCCATTAATTGAGTTACTGAGGGATTTCCCAAAAGATTTCCAAACTCTTTAATTATAGTTGTTAAATTATTAATTAAAGTTTCGTCATTGGTGACTGTATTAACTAGGTTGGGAATTGTAGTGTTTAAACTGAAAGTTGACATATTTTTTTCATTAAAGCGAGTTTTTAAATCAGTTATCAAGTAATCTAAAATTGGAACAAATATAACTCTTCTCCAATAATCAGTGGGCGACAGATTTTTATAATCTGAAAAAGTATCTTTCTTGGTTTGTCTACCATAGAGACGGGGAATTCTAAAATCTACTTCAAGTTCTGTAAAGATTTTTTGGGCTCGTTTTAAAATTGTAGACGAAAAGTAGTTATCTGCATTTGATCTTTTTTGTTCTAAAATTTGAATTAGTTCTCTTACCTTTTCTGTCGCTGAATTTAACTCAATACTGGAATTTTGTAAATACTTGCTTAAGGGTAACGTGACACTAAATATATCCGATAAACAAAATATAGTTAATATAATATAAATTATTTTATTCCTGGTATAAAATTAAGCATTTATCCATTTATTGTAAAATACTTAGAAATAATAAATAACTAATAAATGAATGATATTATTTAAAATGTACTGATGTACCTTACAATGTAAGACGGAACACATAGCAGGTACCCTGTTTACGCAGTGTGTATTACAGACATTATTCAAATATTTTCAAGCTTTAAATGCCGAAAAATAAACTTGTAAATATAAATTATACTAGCTATTATTATAACTGCATCTATACGAGAATATGTTAGGTATGTGTCCTTAAAAAATACATTTATTCCTGATATAAATGTTTCATTAATGGATATTATAGTACTATTTCAGAATCCCACTATTGATTGACGATTCAAATCGAGACCACTTAAAAATATTTAATTTTAAGAATCATTAACAAAAAGTTTCACAGTTCTAGGGGGGGCGCCACTGACTGGCAGTGTAAAAATTCATCATATTTTGATACGAATTTCTCTTACGATGTTATTGCTACATTAAAGACATATTTTTCAGTGAATAGCAGCACTATTAGAGAATATGTTATGCTGAATAAAAATAATTATTTCAATTGTTTGTGCCATTACATAGAGGTCTCGAAGAATTGTTAAAAAATGTTTTATGAAAAAATTTAATAGAGCATAATTTTTTAGCTCCGTCGAGCGCTGTGTTCTAACCTATTTTTCTACATACATTAGACGTCTAACTAAGTGATAAAATACTTTTTAGCTGCGACCACTTGCGACCCTCGTTTATAGTTGTTCTAATATTTGACATACTGTAAATATCGCTTCAACTGTCGATCTGTTGGTATGAAATCTTCGTTGTTCATCCAGTGCCTTAGTTTCTAAGTTCTTATGGTGTTAAAAATATGTATAAGTTTATATTTCGTTTTAAATTTTGATTTTTAATATATATATTTTTTTAATTCGGTTTAATTTTCACTCATTTATTTTATTCATTTAAAGACAAAATGCATCAAAAAAAAAGTCAAAGAAATTAAAAATGATAACGGACAATGATAATTTCAAAAATAATTAGTTTTTTCCGCATCTCTATAGAACCTAAACCACTGTGCGCCGACGTCCTAGACTTTTTAGACCACGGAAACCCCTTTGAATGTTATGATGAAGAAAAATTTAAAAACAAGTTTAGGTTAGCCAAAGAATCTGTTGAACACGTGTTAAGTCTAATTAATTATATTTAAGTCTAATTAATTATATTTTACAGTAATTTCTTCTCATGTCTCTGTTTTTACTTTTATACTGCAATTAGGTATCAGTTTGTTTATTTTCAACTAACGTGTGTCCAACAATTATTGTAGTCCTGGGTGGCTGTAGAGTCAAACATTTTTAACTAATTATTGTTTCAAATGGCATTAAAACATTAAATACGTAAAGAAACATTTATTTGTTGTCTAACAGTCAATATTTGGCACTTCAATTCAACGATACGAAGTAAAAATCGGCATTTATGTGTGATACCACAGCCACCCAGGACTACAATAATTGTTGGACGCATGATATATTTTTGAAGTTACGTAAAATATCAAGTAACGTTTCTTTTTCATGTTCCGTGTTATTTTTTCCTCGTTCCCTTTTCTTTTCTTTTTTCATTTTTAAATATAAACTTTCGCGCTAATTCAGTGTTAAAAGTCAAATTAATGACTAATACCGTAACGCCATCTACACTCTAGTCATAAAAGGTACAATTCTGTCGGTAATTTTAATTTAATTGTTGGTTTACAACTATTTACGGTGCTATTTACTTAGTAGATTACTTTTATAATACCCAATATTATTTATTCAGCAATTTACTTATCAAGGAAATTTACTTGACAACTAACTATTTGGCAATTTATTTGATGTTTATAATACCGGGCCGCGTAATGACATTGTTTACTACGGTACAACGGTATAACTAACTAAACTGTAGTAAGGAATGACTTTGAAATGTTTTCCGTATGGGAGGCAAATCTTACTGCGGTACAGCACCTCTAACGTGGTAAATATTGTATTTTTCTAAATCGAATGTACAAAGACATTGTTTACTACAGTATGTGTGTTGCAGGAAATTATTATTATTTAAACTCTGCTCGCTGATAGTAATACATTTAGAATGCATGTCTCAATATGTATTTTCTAATTCTTTTCATTTATTAAAATAGCAACACTTACTAAGGAAAAAAGAATAAATATTCTAGCTATGACGATTCCAAATATATCCGTTTTAAGATATGCATATCCTTATAGATCCTAAGGTATATGCATATGAACTTTTCAAAAAAGTTATGAGCAATTTTAATTTTCTATAAACATTTCAATAATGAAATAAAAAATCTTGAAACACGTTTATTCAAAAATAACATGAAACTAAACAAATATACAACATTACAATTAGTGTAATTTTGCATTAGGTTTGTTTAAGAGTATGTTTTCTTGAAGACGATGTTTCCGTTTTAAGTTTTTATTTATTTCTAAATTACTTGGCCTTCCTGACTGTATTCGTTTAGTGCCACTTCTAAAACCAGCTCTAAATTTTCGTCGAGAAATAGATGTAGGTTGAACTCCAATTTGTTTTGATTTGTGGATATGCCCCCTACTTATGTTATGGAAAAATGAACATAATTGAGATGGAGTTCTGATGTTCTCAAGTGTTTTGTTTATTTTTATTATAGCGTTTGTCATATCTGCTGAATTACTACCGGATGCAATTTCAAGTAAATGGTTGAAATTTGAAGATAACTGCTTAACTGATTCTGTATGTTGTACATCATTCTCAAGGGTAAAATTTTCATTTTCGTTGTTATTTAATTGATTAAATTCTTCAATTACTGCAACAGACTTCGAACTTGATTGGTTCTCTGAAATATTCATTCCATTATCATTTTCCATCTCTTCTAAATCCATACTGACAAAAAATGCAGTGTCTATTTCCTCACCAAGAGCAATTTTTGCTAAGTCAGCCTTGTCTTCAGTACTTAAGTGTGGTGACGTTCTAAATGTAAATCCATATTTGTTTTCTACTGCATATAAATGTTTACAAAATCTTCCTCCTTGTCCGTAAACGCAATCGCAAAATATATACTGTGTAAAATTTATTATTAGATGAAGATACCTTAAAGATGTTATCATCTAGTTTTGTAATAATGATATCATTTGTTTTACTCGTAGTAAACAATTTACTACAGATGATCTCGTTTTTAGTAGACCTGCTATTAGCATATGACAGGAGGCGACGTCTATGATAAGATTCAAACACCTTTCCAACAAAATCCAACAAAGCACAAATATTAAATGCCTTACAACGTTGCAAACAATATCCTTAAAAATTCTGATCGATGCTTCTACCAAATTATTCGTGTTATTTCCTCTGGTGAGTAACTGACTTCTACAGGCCAATACCCATTCGTCTTTACGTTTTCACATCTGTTCAATATGCTTTCTTAAATTTTCATATTTAATGTTTTCTAAAATACTTTTGTATGCATCGCTTGCCTCATCTGTGGATATGGAGTACAGAATCTTTTGAAATTTTTGCATGAATATCTTCCTGTCAGTTTTTTCAATGCTATTATTACTATTCCACAACCAACGCCAAAAAGCTTGGCAAACATGGAAAATGTATAATAATAATTTACTTTCTGGAAATATGCCTTTTAATGCATTCCTTTCTGCTTTAGAATCGTCTGTCATAAACACGTTCGGAAAACCAAAACCTCCAAATCCTTCATTTCCCAGTGTTTCCCTTAATAGATGGAATGCTAGCGTATAATTAGATTCACTTTGTTCTGTGTGTAAAATACAGGCTAGGGGTACAGCACCAACTTTTGATGTTCCAAAAAGAAATGTTACACATGTATTAGACTGATCACACGATCTACTGGAATCTACGAATACAATTTCATGTGAAAAATCACGACCATGGGCTCTGATCATAATAGGCGTTAATATCAAAACAATCAAGGGATTTTCTTTGATGATCACTTTTATTCCCTTTTCAGCATACATAATCATTTTTTCTTTCAAAATTTGTATTACACTAGATTCTTCCCGCATACCAAAATTACTGATTCTATAAAATAAATGCGAAAAAGTAAAATAAAATGTTTACATAATAATATTCCTTACCGCCATTTTCATAAAGATATCTAATCTGTCGTTCACCAGGATTTATTTTTGAATTTGCTAGTATAGCATATATTTTGCTAGAAGCATTATCGGCGTAAGTGCTTTCTAAGATCAATTCATGATATTGTCGTGCAATAGAAGGTGTCATACCATCATCAAAATATTTTAAAAAAGTATTTTCGGTCTCTGTTGACATGCGCAAATAGCTGTAAGCTTCTGCAACGTCGACTCTATGATTACATATGTGTATATGATATCTGTAATTAAATATAGAAACGTGAAACTATACACTTTGCATTACACGTGAAAGAAAATTATATAATTGTATACTTACAGTTATGACAATATTAAGTCCTTGTTTCAAATAACAATCATTTTTTAAAGAATTCTTAGTAATTTTTTTAAATAAAATATTAATTGTTGCATCGCATTGTTTATCACGCATACGTATATCAAGTCTTTTCCTTTCCTTTACTTTGTCAAAAGAATGATGCTGGCATTTATACACTTTACGATATTCATATCTCTTTGCCGAAGGATATGTATATCGCACTATCCAATTAGTATTAGTGGCATTACTAAATTTTTCAATCCATTCTTTACACCATCTGTTATTTTCAATTGCATCATAATTTCTTGCTCTTAAAACGGCCGTAAAATTATTTTCAGTATTAAAATTGTAATCACTGACAATGTCTTCTTCAACACAAACACTTTTCAACAACATTAAAATTTCGTCAGCCATGACAAAATTTTAACAGACGCACATGTATAAAATAAATTAGGTTAAAGAGGAATACCTCAATACTAAACTATATCGAGTAAATAATGTCAGTAAATAAGTCAAATTGAAATATTACAATCTTTACTACGTTAGAGTCGCTGTACTGCAGTAAGATTTGGCAGTTCTATAGAAAACATTTGTAAGTCATTCCTTACTGCGATACAGCGGAATCGAATTCTGTACCGTAGTAAACAATGTCTTTACGCTACCGGGCCTTATGCCCGTATTCTTAGCACTTCTTAGTGCTTCCTTGAGGAGTTCCTCGTGGAAGGCTGTGGTGCAAGGGTTCCTCGCGATGTCGCCAACCTAAGCGGTTAGAAATTCGACATTGTTCATAGAGTTTCCTTAAGGCGTTTGTGGCGTCTCTTTTTCTGAACGCCTCGGTACGCGTTTCATAGGCGATATTTGTGTTGCTAAATCTGCCCGCAGCCTCCCTCGGTTTCCATTTTCTACCATTATTTTCAAGGAAGCTACCTACGTACCTTGAGCACAGCATATTATAATCAGCATGGAAACTGTTTGTCGGCACCTTTGATATGGCAGGGCAAGATTTTTTGACCTTGACGCCATTTTGAGAACGTATAATACCAGAGCCGCAATTAAAATATTTTTGCAGGGCACACTTGTCCCACTGCATTATTTCCTGATTCACATCGATTTTGTTAATTCTACAATAAATATTATTTAAAAAAAATAAAGTGAAACGTAAATAGATTAATTATATTAAAATACACGGAGAAAGATAACTGTATTGAATTTACCATTTTCACGGTTATATATGACCAACGATTTTATTTATTTGAATGAACAAAATATATTTTTGATTCAACAAATACTTATTTAACTCAAAAAGAGACTTGTTTAACTTGAATAAGTCTATTTTGAATTCAATTAAGTAAATTCGTAGGACTAACCCTGGAATATCACACTGGGGTCTAACATACTCCATGCAAATTGCCATTATAATGCACATGCGTAGTTTTCACCTTTAAAATTTACTTTTCGAGTAGATATATCAAGGGAGTGAGTTTGATATGAGGTGTACAATAAGTAAGTAATAATATGTATATATATTATCTATTGATGGGGTCTCGCAGACCCCAGTGTGGAGTCTACGTAGCATTTTTGTTTTTAGTTGACTCCGATTTTGTGTTTATTATGGAATTAGAAGAATGAGAGAGAAGGAGATCTTGAACAGAAGCAGAGATATTGAAAGAAGTAGAAAATTTTTGGAAAAATGATGAGAATATACCTAGTACCTACTTCAACAAAGAAAACGACAGTACCCCAAAAAAAGTTCGATGTGTTTTTTGTGACCGCAAAAAAGGTAGAAAAACCAATTTTCTATGTGTGTCATGTCATAAACCATATTGCTTAGAACATCGAGCTAAATTATGTAGACTGTGAAAATCATTTTTAGATATTTGGGATTAATGGTGGGCCTATCGAAACAGTTTACTATCGATAGTCCTGACTACCAATAGTACTATCGATAGCCAGGACTATCAATAGCAAACTCTATCGATAGGCGTACCAGCTACCACTATTTGGGGTAGCGTAGATGAAATGTTTCTTCAGTTTCTTGATTTTCTGAAATTGGCTTGTATTTAATGTTTTGATGAATTTTATATTTCTAATATAAATGTTGTTTAGTATACTCTACAGAAAAATGTTGAAAAGCAATACGTTTTTTAAATTATGTTTTAGTAGATTAATTATCGAAAATTGTATGGGGTCTACAAGACCTCAATGTGGAAGTCACGTCACAAAAATAAGTGTGGTATTCCAGGGTTAACCAGACTTTCTCTACTTTGTACGAGTAGGTACGTAATAATAAACGTGACTTCATTCCAAATACAAAAATTCGAGTGTATTACATGTATCAGTGATTAATAAACACTGATTTATGCACATGTGTTGTCGCTTTTAACCACTTTTTAAACATTTTGCTATTCCACAAGCGCAAATTACATTGAAAAGAAGGATATGCAATTATGTTCAGTGATTATATTTTACAAATGAAGTTAACTAATGTATAAAATTGTAAAATAACCACCGTGTGCTTATGAAATATGTCTTCAATCAGTGATTTAAAAACGGTGGTTAAGAAGTTATTATTAAGCACAGTGTTAATAAAGTGACAAATAACCACTGCATTATGGAATACACCTGATTGACTGTTTACATTGTTTATTGTGGAAAATTCTTACAAAATAAATACAGTTAATTTTTTGTGTGTGGCTATAAGGATTTACATGCTAAAAATTTTACTATTGATGTTAATTTATCTTATGGAACAAATTTTAAATAAGTTTTTGTATTTAGTTATAAATTAAACTATTTGACACAAGATGAACTTTGCTAGAATTATCCTTAATTATTTTACTGTGAAAAGTTGAAGAAAATATACACAAATTATTGAACTACATTCGTTCAATCATATAGGCTGACGTTAATAATTTGTTTGTGATATAACTTAAGATATAATTTTTAGCACGTAAATCCCTATGGCCTCACTTAATGTAACATATAAAACATCGATATTTGTTTGTCTTCCATATTGAATGGAAATTAAAGTTAGGGACATATCTACAGTAGATCTGTACAGTATATATTGAAATCATAAACTTTATTTGTATAAAACGAAGTAAACTGACTAACTACTAATTAATAGCTTAAGCTTAAAGTGTTACATTACAACAGTTAAATTAAAATATGTCTAATAAAGATTATAAGATTAAAATTGTAATTTCCTCAATTTTAACCTAATACATAATTCATTTAAACAAATTTTCTTTAATGTATTATTATTACTGTAGTGTTTTTAATACGTATCAAAATACACAATTATCAAAAACAAATTTGTTTGATTCAAAATTATAAATAAAATGTATTATAAGATTAATTCAATATACATATATTAGGTTTGTTCCAGCAACACTTCGTAACTAGTTCAAGAGCATGCAGTCATCAAAATTGTACATATTTTGACGGTGCCGTTAAAATCGATCATTACTTCGGTGGACAACAGTTTTTAACGGTTCCGAAGTAGTCAGAAAATGCTGGTGGAGCAAACATTAATTATTAAATACAATTTTCTTGTAAATATAATTATATTCATAAATTTATTACCTACCAAGAGTGAAGATTAGATATTAAGGTACATAAGTTAACTTTAACATTAGAATACTAATTTGAGTTAGGAAAAGTGGAATATTTCCTAACAAGTGCGGAAATAATATATTGTATTGTTTCTCTATAGTAACAAAAGCAGAGCAATCTTGCCTCCACTTTTCAATTTAGAAATGATTATAAATTATTAAAATTATCCAAATTTAATTTCTTTTCCAAACTCTAGTAGAAAAAATCATGGTGTGTGACACATAGGAAATCCATTTTTTTCCGTACATGGCATGTACGGGGTATGTACATCCCATGCCTAGTACGGAAAAAAATTACATTTCCTAACTTATTGCACAAATAGCTATTTCAATACCTAAATCTGAAGTAACAATTCTATACACATCACTTGTAAGAAGAAGACCGAAAAATGAGCATAATAATCAACTTCTTAATCTTCTGATAAAATAGAAGTTAAATATTTCACAAACATCTCTCTGCCAAATAATTAAAAGATTGACATTACAAATTGCTGCAGTGAGTCGAAGGGAAATGATAATCAGATTGTGCACACATGTTCGAAATTTTATAAATAGCAAATTTTCCTCGTTTTGTGGGTTATCTCAGTCCATGCTTCGGTCTTTTTTTAACAATCCGTACCAGACTTTTCATTTTCAATAACATTCTTCTTTCTGTATCAAATCAGAAAAAAGAAATTAGGAACGTAATTCAAGGGATCGGGCAAGACACCAGTGTTGTAGACTTAGGGGGTCATTCTAATCGAATTTGCAACCTAATAACGGTGGTACCTTCTTAGTAACTGCTAAGAAGTTACAATCTCGGCAATGTTCGGTGCTAACAGGATACAACGTTGTGCAGTCTCGATAATGCTCGGAAGCAGGATCATACCAAGTTGTAACTTGCAACCCCAATTAGAATGACCCCCTTAACCAATTAATTGTTATACCTTAAAGCATGCGGTGAGTCGAAGGGAAATGATAATCAGATTGTGCACACATGTTCGAAATTTTATAAATAGCAAATTTTCCTCGTGTTGTAGGTTATCTCAGTCCATGCTTCGGTCTCTTTTTAACAATCCGTACCAGACTTTTAATTTTCGATAACATTCTTCTTTCTGTATCAAATCAGAAAAAAGAAATTAGGAAGTAGTTCAAGGGATCGGGCAAGACACCAATATTGTAGACTTAACCAATTAATTGTTATACCTTAAAGCATACGAATACTTATGAGATTATAAATTAGAGAGGAGTACTTACTCTTCAATTCAGTGTAATTAATTCAATGTCACATTTTTGATTTGTGAAACGACGTCTGATTTAGCATTTCATTTACATAACTGAAACCCTTTATAAATCGTATCGTATCATTTAACAATTTAGAGTTCTTTATGAATACAGCCCTGAGCAAAGTTGGGAAAACTACGTGTAAAAAATATTTTCTACATTACATTACGTTCTTTATGAATACGGCCCTGAGTATTCATATGCAATTAAGGACGCATTCGACATAATTCTCGTTGCACGCAATGAGCAGAAGTGTGAGAGAGAGCGACTGCGCTTCAGTGCATGTAAGAGTGAGAAAAAGAAACACTCCGTGCGTCCAGTCGAATGTGCTCTAACAGGTGACGTGACAGATTCTCCATCCGGAACATGGCGGCTCAGTTTGCGCAGGAAATTTTCCCGCCAAAGAGAGTGAACCTGCTGTATGTATTTATGCTGTGACAACATAATTTATGTTTTATAAACTTTATAGATTCATGCACAAATCATTTGATCTCGTCGGAGTAAAGTACGCTTGCGCAATAAAGAAAGACTGGCACCTTCGTGTTATGAATAATTACAACAAGTTACATAAAAGAGTTTCGACTTTTGATAGGTAATGTAAAACGTGTTAAAAAGGGCGTTGATAATTACGCACAATGAGAAAAGAAGCTTTATTATACATGTTGTAACTTACCACAGAAATTCTGAGTATATGCAAGTGAGATTTTAATCTAAAACCGTAATAGTTTAATGTTAAATTAAGTTGTCGAAATTGGACATAAATACTCCACCTTATTCCAACGTAAATAATATCCAGTATGCTCAAATTTTTACAACAATAACGTTAATTGTTCTTACACGAACTCATCCACCATTCACATGTGACAGAACTGTCAAGATTTTAGGTTAAGAAAGCGCCCTGTAAGCAGTGCTTGGCGGAGCACGCCTGAACTGCACTTTTGCGCAGGCCAGATAGAACATGGCCAGCAACATTAACATTCACTGACGTGTATGTATGGCCGTGTCAATTCGCCTAAAATTCGGTTCCGGAAAGCATGCCATGGAGTACTCCACTCAGCGCTCCCTATTAAAGATACTACAGAACTACTGATAGTAACGTAATGGCAACTGCAATTACTTAAAAACTCACAAGAGGCGTTGAGTGGAGTACCCGTCAAATTTTTAAAAGTCAAATTGAAACGGCCATACATACACGTCAGTGAATGTTAATGGTGTTGGCCATGGATAGAACTCGCTTTTCATTTAGAAGGCCATGGCGTTACCTATACGGAGTGTTGATTTAGTAACAAGTGATCAACTGAAAAACGAATTAGAGTTGGCGATGCAACCAAACACGCATGTTTGCATTTAGTTCGTACGTTCTTACTAATTGTAAGTCAGTCACTTTTGACGTTTCTATTTAAACTTAACCTTACTTTGAAACAATTTGAAACTAAAAACCATCTAAAAACATCCAAAGAAAAACGTTTAATTTTTTTAAATTAAAGCAAATGTGTAAAATGGCCACCTCCTGCATTGAGACTTGAGACACTGTTGAGCTCTACGAACAACGGCTTGACTAACATTAAACAACATTTCTGGTGTGTTATTTATTTCTTCGAATTTTTCGACGATTCTACCACGCAAAGTTTCAAGATCCGGTACAGGGTTTCTAAATAATATTTCATTTTTTAGATAAGGCCACAGAAAAAAATCTAAAGGAGTCAGATCACAGGATCGTGGGGGCCAGTTATTGTTTGTGTTTCGACTGACAATCCTGTTGTCATAATATTCATGTAACAGATTCAGTGTTTCAGCAGTGGTGTGAATTGTGGCCCCGTCTTGCTGGAAAAATCCTTCACGAAGCTCAATGTCATCGGCTTGATTTAGAAAAGGCTCCAAAATTTCAGTTCTGTACCGGTGAGCATTTAGTGTTACCTCAAAAAAAATGGGACATATAAGCCTTCTTCGACTAAGAGCTGCCCACACTCCAACTTTCTGAGGATGCAATGACGTTTGAATAAACTCCTGATGTTCTGAGAGTTAATGTAACCCGTCAAGCAAAACCAAGCCTCGTCTGTAAAAAATGTCTTGTCCAAAACGTCATTATTAAAGTTCTCAAGAAACCACTGACAATAGATTTGTCTTTGTATGGGGTCACCAGCAAGTAATTCCTGCACCACAGTTACATGGTAAGGATACAGTGCAAGATCCTTTTTCAAAAGTGTGTGACAAGTTCCATATGACAAATTTGTTTGACGAGCAAGATATCTTACGGATGTTCTTGGTGCATTATCCATAACTTCCCGAACAAGGGCAACGTTATCTTCTGTACGTGCAGTTTTAGTTGTGCCACTTCCAGGCTTTCTGCCAACACTGCCAGATTCTCTGAAGTGTTTTACTGACAGCATAAGTGCATCGTAAAATTGCTTGTAGTGAAACTGCATACCAGGAAATGTTTCATGAAACTCCTCCAATGTATCAGGTATCGAGTAAACCCACGTGTTATTAAGTTTACGCCCGTTTCTAAAATAAGTCTCTACCATAAAACATTTTTGCTCAGTTGTTAAAATCATTATTTATAAAATTGCTGATATTTTAAATGTCACTTTAAATATATGCCAATTAATTGACAATTAATATTAGTATGACGTTATCCTAGACTTACTTTAAAATTCCAACGCCAACTCTAAATTCGTTTTTCAGTTGATCACTTGTTACCTTAAGTCCCTACTGATTGATAAGTATATTGTGTTCCTGTGTATCGGATTTTTAGGAAAAGATTTTAAAATGTACCCCTGTTCACTCCTGTTTTTGCAGCCCAATACACAGGAACTTGTCAGTTTTCACAAATCAAATGTCAAAATTACAAATTAATTTATCTGACGTTGACTAATACGTTAGTTACCAAAGTAACGCGGATCCAGCGGATCCAAACCAATCAAAATTCGTTTGACTAACTCTTATCTTAATAGTAATATACAGGAAGTCTAATTTTCAGTACCGTCACTAAATAATTACAGTACCGCAATCAGCCGCCATTTTAGTGCAAAATATTGGCGGGAAATTTAAATGCTAATGCCCCATTTATCATTAAACCGTGATTTTAGTTTAACATGCAACATTGCTCTTCATATTACTATGGAAACTAATTCCAATTTTTAAAAATATCGTTGCATGATCGTCGTCGTTAAGGTTTCTAATGTCATTTCAAATAAAATTTGTCCATTTTAATTTGGAACATCTGTCAGGCGAAGAAAGTTGAAAATGTGAAAGTGGAAATGTATCAGAAAGAATTATCCTTGGACAAATCACTAGTGCAATTAACAATTTTTATAATCGTTTAGGATATTGCATGGAGATAAATGAAGAAATTTTTGAAAACTTGTTGTGGTGTTTGTTTTGAATTAAAGAATTTCTTTTTTCCGTATGTTTTAAGTTTACTTACTTACTGTTTTTACAAGTCAAAACGACACACCCGGGCATTTTAAATCATTTTTAAAGTTTTGTGTGACAGACGTTAAATTTGATTAAACTTGACGGAAAGAAAATCACCAAAAAAGTCGGCCATATTAGTGCAAAAACGTGTTTCTTCGTCTTACACATTAAGCATATGGGTTGCGGTAGCGGAGCGTGGGGTTGTGGCCCACTTTTTTTTTAACTGTTGCCAAAACGATATTTTTACTAAAAAAGTAAAACAAAAAACGCATTAATATTATTCACTACACTTACTAAGTCCCTAGATTGCTCAAGAAGGGCTGACTACTGTTTCAAAGCAATAAAATTAATTTTATAAATATGCGATATGGTCAGGTTAGGTGAACCACCATAATGGGGTTAGCTGGCCAGTTAAAATATACAGCATAATAATACATAACTCAAAGAATTTTTATTTAATTATTGTAAACTAAATTACACCAAATCTACATTAAAATACATCATATTTTGGTAACGTCCCTTCGAATATTTTAGCGGGTTTGGTAAACCACAAACTACATCCTCTTGTTCAACAAATGCGGGCGGTCCACTAAATTTAAAACGGTTGGAAGGAACGTGTTGTTTAAGAAATTTTATGTTAAAACCATCCTTATATCGTTTTACAATTTGTGCTGCATATTTTCTGGACGATGCTTTCCCATGAACTTTCACAATTACGAAATTATTCTCTTGCAAATCAGTTACAAATTTATTATAAACTTCTTGTTGATTATCTGACTCTGTGAAGGTAGAAGAAGTATCTTCATACACGGGTTCTTCTTCAGAAGATGGAGATGGTGTGCGATTGTCTATTAGTTTTCTGGTAACCAACTTCTTTCTTTTTTCCCGATTCTGTTTTTTTCTGATTATTTTTTCTTTGATTAGCAGCCTGTTCTAGTTCCTCTTTTACAGGTGTGCTGGTTAATATTAATGATTGCCCTTTCTTACGCTTTTGAACTTTTCTTTTTCTTGGTCCTGCTTTCACAAATGGTCGGATAGCTTCAGGTAAAATAATATCTGTTGCTACCTCATTATGTTCTATTAAACCTGAAGAATTTGTAGCATCTGTTCTAACACATCATGAAACAAATCTGATTGCATCTATCCTGATTGTGTGGCAGTTCCCCTAGATCCTATAGGTGCATTTTTTAGCATGTGTGGCTTAAAGTGCTTTCTGGGAAAAATCAGATAGGGTGGAAGTACTTTCCCTGTGCTGCCAATAATAGCACAAAAGGTTACCAATGTGCCTCTCTCTGCAGAAGTAATTTGTCCCACTTGCTTGAACCCCCTTTTGGCTAGGATTTTGGGAGGTTTCTGGACAGTTGTGACTCCTGTAAAAATCGTTTTAAGGTTGCACTATTAAATTTCCCGTAACTATACGTACCCGTCTCATCTAAGTTGTACACATCCTGGGGTTCTAATTTATATTTTTCATAAATTTGTAAAAAAATTGCAACATTATGTTGATTAAAACTTGTTGCTCGACTTAAGCTTGTCTGTTCTGGGGTTCTCAAAGATAATCCTTGCCTTTTTCTAAATGATAACATCCACTCTTTGCCAGACATTTTATTAGCATGCCAGCTTCGATGTATGGAAGTTTTATTATTTACAATTGCAAGTTCATATGCAAACTTCCGTGCCTCATCAAGTGTAAGCCCGTAATGCATTAAAGAAGCTTGCTTAATATAATTTGCTAAAGTAGCTTCCTCTTCTTGTGTAAATACACGAAGGTGATCATTTCTCGGAGAAAAATTTACATCTGCGAATGATCCATCCTTTAATACAACTTTGTTAGCATACCTGCGAAGCGTTGCCCTAGGCATGTGAAAGTTCTTTGCAGCCACACGTATTTTCATACCATTCTCAACCACTGCCTTGACAGCTAGTTTTAGTTGATTTTCTGGATAAGACCTGTTTTCCGTTGTCCTATGTCGAACACGAGGTATACTTATTCACTATTAATTTAACTGCAAAATGAAAAATCCTGTAACTGTAGCAAACAAATTTATGCAAATTATTGTATGGTTAGGTGAACGGCACTCATGTGGTTGACCAAACCTGGTTCAGTTAACCACAACAAGTAGGGGTTCACCTAACCACATGGTGCAGCATTTACTTACCTACACACCTAACTGACAATGCTTGAAATAATCGTAATTTTAAAAAGCATACGTTTATTCTTGATACTTTGGTAGATCGAACTACACACGGACACTAATTAAAAATTTATGATTACCGCATTAAATCGCCTTCGAAACATATCAAAATCATAACAGCTTTGTTCGTACACAGTTCTAAATCAGTTCGGAACTGTACTGCTCATGTGCTCTTGCTAAATACACAGCATTTTTAGTAAGAGCGCATGACCTGTAGCAAGAGCGCATGAGCAGTACAGTTCCGAACTGATTTAGAACTGTGTAGGAACAAAGCTAATATTTCTGCACTTCCAAGGACAACTGATTTGTAAAAACCAAACTACGCTTCAAAACTATTGCACTAAAGTCCCTAGATTACTAAAGTACGGCAATACACAGTATAGGACCAAATTTTAAAAACTAGCCAAAACATGGCGTCTGTGTCATGTGACACAAACAGACTTGTGTATTTGAGTTGAATAAACAAGTATTTGTCATGGAGACTGTTTTAATATATATTTATTTTACTATATGAATACATAAGTGCGTATAAGACTTAACACTAGAATAGAAACTATCGATCTGTATTTCTTCGCGTCTGCGATACAACTCGACTAATAGTAGACTACTGAACTAACAAACAGCACCACATCCGCGTTCAGCGTCAAGTCCCAGCGTTGAGTGTGGGACTTGACGCTGAACGCGGATGTGGTGCTGTTTGTCAGCCTGATGATGGCTTATGCCGAAACCGGTTGCTGTAAAAGACTCTGATTAAATTTGTGGTTCTGAAGAATTATCAATGATTTACCCTTAATTTGTGGAGTTTTGCGTGACCGACAATCTAGCAAAAGGGATCCTGAAATCATTCTTATTGCGTGTATTTGTCTGATGCACATCACTATTTGTGCTAAAATTTAATTTGTTATTATACACGTCAATGCATATATTAAATATAAAAACACTCGGAAGTGTAAGAATATTGAATGATTTAAAACTATCTTTACATGAGGTAGTCCTAGAAATACCTGCAATACATCGAATGATTTTTTTCTGCATGATAAAGACATCGGAAGACATACTAGATCGACCCCAAAAACAAATGCCATACATTAAGCGACTACCCACTTGAGCGTGATATAGTTGCAGTAGCTGTTGCAAGGTTAATAATTGTTTAAGGTTCCGAAACAAATATAATATTGAATTCAATTTAGAAATTAATCCAGTGCAATGCATCTTCCAATCTAGGTGTTTATCAAAGGTAATGCCCAAGAACTTCACGCTATCAACGGAAGCTACGTCATCGTTGCCGACGCGTAAAGCAACGTTGGTGATATTTTTTTGTCGAGTATGAAAAACTACCGAAGAAGTTTTCTCGGTATTAAGGTAAAGATCATTGCAACTAAACCAATAATTAAGCTTCAATAGAGCGATATTACATTTATCTCGTGACTTATCGAATGAGGGATCAGATATCAGACATGACGTATCGTCAGCGTATATAGTAAAATCTATCTCAGGAGTAACTTTAGTTAAATCATTTATGTAAAACAAAAAAAAGTATCGGTCCTAGAATCGATCCTTGAGGGACTCCCACTGTAGTCTCAACACTTTCTGAATTAATAGTACGTTTGTAGGACAAATGTTGATGCGTAATACTGACAAAGTGGCTGCGTCCACGTAAAAATGACTCAATGCAATGAAGACTGTTTCCTCTAATACCGTAAGAGAAAAGTTTATCTAGCAGAATTTGGTGATTTACACAATCGAACGCCCTACTTAGGTCACAAAAAACTCCAATGGGACATTCCCCCTTTTCTAGGTATTCCAACGTGTTAGTGAGAAATTCATGAATTGCTGAACTTGTGGATTTTCCTTCGATGAATCCATGTTGACTTTTACAAAGCGTGTTATTTGCACGTATAAATTTTTTTAATTTAAACAGATAGGCATATTCGAATATCTTGGAGAAAACAGATGACAGACACACAGGCCTATAATTCTCCAAATGTTGTGGATTTTTGTTTTTAAAAATAGGTATTATTTTACCCGTTTTTAATTTAGTGGGAAAAGATCCACAGATAAATGATAAATTAATTAAGTAGAGCAGAGGTGTATTTAATGTTTCGCCGGCTTTCTTTACAAGATACACCGGAATATCATCGGGACCAGAAGTCCAAGAATTTTTCAGATTATTTTTTAGTATGTCATGAAGTTCATTTTTTGTCAGCGGGCTCAAGAACATTGAACTGCTATTCTGACTTAGTTGTGGCAATACCTCCTCAGTCATTGATTCAACAAATTTATGATTTTCACGTATTTTGGCAAGTATTTGTATAGGTGCATTCTTGAAAAAGCTATTAAAAGCTGAAGCTATTTCAGCAGGATCAGTGATTTCTGCATTATTGTCTAATATTGTTATATTTTCATTTTTTTTTGTTTTATCAGACAAATCAGAAATTACTTTCCAAGCCATCTTGGTGGAATTATCTGCACTAAAAATTTTATTTTGAAAAAATAGTTTTTTTCGTTTACTATTAAGTTATTATGCTCTCGTTTAGCAGTTTTATAAAACTCATCTAATTCGGGATGTTTACTACGAAGGAAATATAAGTCTCTGAGTCTGGAACTTGACGTTTTAACTTTGTTATTAATCCAAGACTTCTTGAATGACGTGTTATTAACATATTTTTTTAAAGGAAAGTGATAGTCAAAGAGTTTTAAAAATGTCTGCAAAAAATGATTAAATGCCTCGTCAATTTCAGTAATATTCCAAAGCGATGACCAATTAATATTATTTAAGCTATTTATAAAATTATTTATGTTGTGGTCAGAATAACATCGTTTGTAAACTATACATTCTTTCTTACTATCACAGGACTCAATGTTTGCTTCATATAATATTGTTCTGTGATCCGAAATACTATTGTCGGTCACACAACAAACTCCACCGTTTAGATTACTCACAAAGATATGGTCGATTAGAGAAGCTGTTGACTCCGCTATTCTAGTTGGCCATTTCACAATTTGTACCAAGTTAAAACTTAAAAAAACATTACACAGATTATTAAAGACATTAACATTAGTAAATCCATCTATGTTAAAATCCCCGCAAACGATAAAACGGGTGTTAGGTGTAAACAATGACTCTAAGGCGTTGTTTATTTCGTTAAAGAAAATATTGAGGTCTCCGTTAGGAGGACAGTAGTAATACTAGAGGGATCCTGGGACACTTCGATGGCATGTCCATCCGAAGTGACCACCGTTGAAGGTCATCCCCATGTTTAGGGGTTGTCTTTAGTGCTAAAGAAGTAATTGAGGGGTGGTTTTTCATGCAGATAAAGTAACCCCTTTGGTTCTTGTAGCTGAAGACTTGTCTTCAATGACGTAATTTTACCAGAGGAGGTCGCTGAGGATTTTTTTGGTGGTTCTTGTGAAGAGGCGAAAGAGAGACCGTTGACAATGACCAGAGGTGGTCGCTGAAGAATTTTTTTTGTTTGTTCTCAAAGAGACCGGTCGTCAATGACCAGAGGAGGTCGCAAGAGATTTTTTTCTCCTGACGGTAGTTCTTGCGTTGACGTAAAGGTCGCCTAGCGTGCGGCGTGCTGACCGTTGTACTCTCCTAGTACGAGCGGTATTTCTTAAGCGCGTCACGTTTCGCAGGTTTTAACAAAATTTTTGCGATACCTGTTGCAGGTGACACCTGTTCGTGTCTGTTTTTTTTTTTAATTGCTTACTGATTAAAAAAAAGCAAAAATGTAGATTTTTAGGAATCTATGTTCGAACGTCAGACGAAGGGTCAGACGACAGGTCACGTAAAACGATAAGAGACGCTAGGTCAGACGAGGGATCAGGAAACTGATAAGACGCTTCTCGTTAGAATGTAATATTTTATTTCACGCTTGTTCTAATAACAAATGTTACAATTTTTACAAATAAGAAATTTAAAAAAGATGATATTCACATGTTACATGATGAAGTACTTGTTACAGGTTTAAGTTCAGTTTCATCAGAATCTGAGTCACTAAAACTACAAATACAAAATTCTGATTCGATAATATCGTACAGATCTTTTTTACATGCGAAACAGTTTCCGATGTTATTGAAGCGAGAGATTCGATTTACGTTTATTTGATGCCTATCTTCGGTTGACCACACCGTATCGAATTCCATCAGACGTAAACAGTCACTTCTTTCGACATTCCAGAATCTTTCACACGTAGCACATATGCGAATGACCAGTTGTCGATTACCAAATAATTGATAAGCGGAATGCGCTCGGGATACAACGCAAACTTTGTACTCAGCCATATTTTTATATAATGAATGAATCGCTGAAGCTAATTTATACATATAATCATTTCCACCACTCAAATAGTTATTTTTTTTTCTTTTCGGATAAGGTTTTCTTCAGAGCTTGATTGTGAAATCTTTTCATTACATTGTAGGAATTCTAAAAACGGACTCTTACTCAATGGTGTTTTTTCATTGTTATCTTTGATACTAGTAGTAGTAGTGTGTTTTTTTATACAATATTTAGATAAGTTTACTAATTAATAACAAACATTCTAATTACATTTAAACGTTATAATTGTTTAGGGCTTTTGAATATTTTTTCATTACAATATAAATCGCTATTTTCCTTGCTGCTGTTTGTTATCGGTTTTAATTTTATAAATTGTTTCTTTTTTATTGGTTCTCCTATTGCAGCATGTTGATGGTTTACAATAGAATTTTTGCAAAAACAAAAATATATTTTACATATCTTGCAATAGGAACTCATTATTATTATTATCGAATACCAGTCGATCCGAAACTGCTGTCACCTCGAGCTGTTGATGATAATTCTGTGACTTCTTCTAATTCAGGATAGTAAATTCGTTGACAGATCAACTGAGCGATGCGATCACCGCACACTATCTCATACGGTACGTCGGAATGATTAAACAGGACGACTTTTATTATTCCGCGGTAATCTTCGTCGATGACACCTGCACCAACGTCTATAGAATGTCTTAATGCCAGTCCCGACCTTGACGCTATGCGACCGTAACAACCTTCGGGAAGTTGAACCTTGATGCCGACGTCTATAATATCTTTTCCTCTCGCAGGTATCAAATAATTGTAGGCGCTGCGTAAATCATAGCCGGCTGCCTTCGCCGATCCTTTCGTGGGTGTAAAAGCGTGTGGGACAGCTTTCATAAATTTTAACTGCTGTTTATGGTTTGTGGCTACAAATAGGAAAAAAAATTAATTGTACAAATAAAACAAATGAAAAACTTACGGGTAAAATCGTTCTGCAGAAGTGAAATAATTGAAACTGTTCATAAGTTAGTTTTCAGATAAAAAATTATTCATTTTTTGATTTTTTTGTAACCCCAGGGAAACGTATCAGTGTAAATGAAATTGATTATTCTTTTGTCATCGAATGGACTTAGGGCAATTTTTCTTTGCTCAATCGTGAAAACCTCATGTTTTTGTGATCTGATGAGGTATTGTGTAGTTTCCTGAGTAGAATTATTGAACAGAGCTTGGTAATAGTTTTCAAACGTGGACAATTATGTTTAGCTTTTCTTTCTAAATAAATTCTAAGTAAATGTTGTTTAGTCTTTCATTCGCTTGATAACCCTCGACCTAGTGAAATGTCGTCATACACGTTCACGTTGTCAGGCAAAGAGTCTGTGCTGAGTGCGCAAATATATCCGCCAATTATACTAGATAATGAGAAGTCATACGTTCTAGGACTGATTGATTTTTATTCGTTCAATGCAATTCCTAACATCGATGAAACGAACAATAAATTTTATATAGACAAGTACACCATAGAAATTCCCCCAGGTGCATATGAAATTAAAGACATTGAAAATTACATAAAATCACAATTGATTGATATTAATTCAGAAAGAAAACGAATTAGTAGTAATAAGACAATAGTTAGCGCTACAAATAATACGACCGGACAAATTTTAACTACTGTAAATAAAAATCTACCGGATGATGATGATGATGAAATAGTATTAAAAGCAATCACCAATCATAATACGTTAAAATATGAGATAAAGAGCAACAAAATTATACATTTTGAAAAACCGAATTCGATTGCACCGCTATTAGGATTCGATAGAAAAAAACTAAAAGCAAATAGAATATACAAATCTGATTTTGCTATTAATATTTCTAAAGTAAATGCCATTTGCTTTGAATGTAATTTAGTTACTAATTCCTATAGTAACAACAATCAAGATCACGTGTTACACATATTTTTTCCTCAAGTGCTCCCTGGTTTTCGAATAGTGGAAAAAGTAAACAACGTCATTTACCTGCCAATAAATACGAAATACATCGATGAAATCGTCATTAAAATACTAGATCAGACAGGAATCTAGTCAATTTCCAAAACGAGATCAGAACGATAAGACTTCATTTAAAACAGTTAAAATAATGGTGTTTCGATATAATACTCTTCCCTATAAAGGTATAAAAAGAAAATTAGGACAACAAGGATTCAGTTTAAAGAAGCAATCGAAGGAGTTAACACCTGAAAATAAACAATTTTTATTATCATTAGGATTCCAATTATTGTAAGAAAAAAATAAGAAAAATGAGTTTCGGTATGTTGAACATTGGTGAACGCGTTTTAATAGATAATTCTATTATAAATTGTGAAATACATAGTCATCCACCGTACGCAAATACCACGTTGAATAAATCTGATGAAATACGATTACCGATTCAAACGCAGGACATCTATACATTACCAGCTCAAAGTTACCTGTACATCGAAGGTAAAATACTCGATCACGATGGTAAAGTGAGCAATACGTTGAATTTTGTTAACAACGGCATCGCCTTCCTGTTCGATGAAATCCGATACGAAGTAGGAGGATCGGTCATAGATCGCGCTCGAAATCCTGGCATCACATCGGTCTTGAAGGGGTACGCCTCTTTCACGAACAACGATTGCACAAGATACAACAACGCATGTTGGAATCACCTTGAAAATCCCGTAAAGCGTTTGCATTCCATTAAAAATTCTGCTCGGTTTCTGTGAAGACTATAAAAAAATTTTGATAAACGTGCGACAGGAATTAGTACTCATTAGAAGTTCTTCGGATCTCAACGCCGTCATAACCACGAAGAACGGGGAAAAACCTCAAATCGAACTTTTAAAAATACTATGGAAAATTCCTCACGTTCAAGTTTCCGACACCGAAAAATTACAATTACTTAGGTACATCGATGAAGGAAGAGATCTCGAGCTCGCGTTCAGAAACTGGGAACTCCACGAACTACCTCTCTTACAACAGACGACGAGGCATACCTGGAACGTTAAAGCGAGCAGTCAATTAGAGAAGCCACGTTTCGTTATCGTAGGTTTTCAGACTAGTAGAAAAAATGACACCCTAAAAAATATCAGTCAATTTGATCATTGTAACTTAACAAACATAAAATTGTATTTAAATCCAGACGTCTATCCTTATGATAATCTAAACTTAAATTTTGAAAACACCAATTCGCAATTTTATACGAAATGTACGCTCAATTTCAACAATCCTACTACTCCTATTATAAAACTGCAGGCGAACCGTGTCTTAATTTTTCGAAATTTAAAGATTTAGCACCATTGGTGGTGATCGATTGCAGTCGACAAAACGAAACGCTCAAGTCGGGAACCGTCGACATCAGATTAGAATTTGAAACCAGTAAAAACGTGCCCGCAAATACCTGCGCCTATTGTTTAATATTACACGACAGACTAGTCAAGTACAACCCGCTCACGAATGTAGTAAAATTGTTCTAAAAATGCCCATTCCAACAAAATACGTTTGCCCTAAATGTAAAGGGGAGACCGACATACCGGGATGTAAATGTGTACCGTGTCTTACAGATCAATTGTTAAAAGATCTTCATGGAAAAAAACATTGGTAATTAATGCCTTATTAAATACTTTACAAGTAATATTTTTTGAAAATATCTGTATATCTTCATTAGTATGTTTATTGTTTAATTAGTAATGTTATATTTATATTAGAATAAGCGTGAAATAAAATATTACATTCTAACGAGAAGCGTCTTATCAGTTTCCTGATCCCTCGTCTGACCTAGCGTCTCTTATCGTTTTACGTGACCTCTCGTCTGACCCCTCGTCTGACGTTCGAACATAGATTCCTAAAAATCTACATTTTTGCTTTTTTTTTAATCAGTAAGCAATTAAAAAAAAAACAGACACGAACAGGTGTCACCTGCAACAGGTATCGCAAAAATTTTGTTAAAACCTGCGAAACGTGACGCGCTTAAGAAATACCGCTCGTACTAGGAGAGTACAACGGTCAGCACGCCGCACGCTAGGCGACCTTTACGTCAACGCAAGAACTACCGTCAGGAGAAAAAAATCTCTTGCGACCTCCTCTGGTCATTGACGACCGGTCTCTTTGAGAACAAACAAAAAAAATTCTTCAGCGACCACCTCTGGTCATTGTCAACGGTCTCTCTTTCGCCTCTTCACAAGAACCACCAAAAAAATCCTCAGCGACCTCCTCTGGTAAAATTACGTCATTGAAGACAAGTCTTCAGCTACAAGAACCAAAGGGGTTACTTTATCTGCATGAAAAACCACCCCTCAATTACTTCTTCAGCACTAAAGACAACCCCTAAACATGGGGATGACCTTCAACGGTGGTCACTTCGGATGGACATGCCATCGAAGTGTCCCAGGATCCCTCTAGTATTACTACTGAGGACGATAACAGCAAAGAATAATAATGTTATTCCTTTTGTGTTTTATTTTAACTGCACACATTTCAATATGACCTTCTTGACAAAATCTACCAACATCCACATCCCCTACATTCAAAGTATAATTACACCAGATACCGGCGCCTCCGCCTTTACTTTTTGTACGACAGTAATAACTACATAGTTTAAAGTTATCAAACTTTAATAAATTAATTGTTTCACTTGACGCCCATGTTTCGGTAATACATAACAATTTAAATTCATACTTACAAAGATAATCGATTTCGATATTGCTAATCTTATGGCAATTAAGACTGCGAGCATTTAATACTAATAAATCGGGATTAAACGCTATTTTGTTGTTGTTATTCTCCGCCGTTGATAAAAAAAACTTGTTGACACAAGCTCCGTCCGGCCACACAGAAGGATCCATAGTAGGGTGGGTCAAAAAACCAAACTTTGAGATAATCTTACCTAATAGGAAAATTATGTTGTCTTTTAGTGATATTATGACACCTACGAAATATTTTTGAATTTAATTAATATTTAGAGGGTGCGCCTTACGTTTGAATTTTTGAAATTATACAAGAAAGGCCATATAGTATGCCATGAAAAGTTCGTATTTGTAATAATAATAATAACAGAATTATCATCAAAACTGTATACTAAAAGGGCAAGAGAAGGTGGATAAAATTTAAACTCGAATCTCGCAGCAATGCCTAAATTCGATAGCAAGAAAGATTTCAATATTGAATGATTTTCATGAATTTTTCTGTTGTATTATTTTTTTAATTATTAATGAATGATTATTTTATTCTAAAAACCCTATTTTCCTTGAGACATTTATGTTGTATGACTACCAGAATATATTCAAGTTATTCGTATTTCCAAGGCAAAGCGCAACCTGAAGATGAGGTGCTATTTACTTTAAATTCTAGCATTACACTGTTTTCATGTAAAGGCAACATAATTTTGCTATTAAAAATCAAAAGTGCAATATTCGTTTTTTTCCATATAAAAATGACCCACCCTAATCCATAGCCTTCGCGAAATTTTGTTGGAATACACTCACCTTGAATGATGCATAGCGTCCTGTATGTTTAGCTTCCAATTGTTCGCACACAACCTCGGGAAAACTTGGTTTTAAAAATTCTGTCAATTCATCTACAGTAGTATGTGGATGCAGCCTGTATACGTGTAAATCGGTATATTTTGGAACTGTTTTAATATTGGCGCTTTTATTGCCGATCAAATATCCTCTTCTTTTTTTCTTATTATTAATGACTTTCCAATCTTTTTCATTTTTTGTGCCATTGTTGTCGACAATAGGGTTGTTCACCTTGTTGAACTTCGTCGTTCTGTCGAGCTCTGCTACTGCTGCAGCATAATGTACAGCCGTTGAATCTTTTTTCCTGTGAGCGCTACCTGAGTCAGCATCCTTGTCTGCCACTGTATCAGTTACTTCCTTCTTATTATTACCAATGTCACTTGAATTAATGAGTCCCTTTATATTATCGGGATGAGTCTTGTTTTTATTTCTACTATATTTATTTAGCGAGTGAGAATCGCTAACCTTGGTTTTTATTGATTCGTCTTTTCTTACCTCCGACTTGTTCTGCTCGACTTTTTCGATTTTATTTAATAGCACTAATTGTTCATTTAATAAACAAATTTTATCGTTCAGCTCTTTTATGATGTTGTCTTTTAAACTAATTACATAGTGAAACACACTAATATCAATTTTTTTGTCGACATCATCTTTGTCAGCTTCATCTTTGTCCTTAACACCGAGATTTGGTATTAATTTGTCTAAGCTGTTGCTTGCACCTTCACAACTTGGACATTTCCAGGATTTTTTCATGTGGAACCCTCTACGGTTGATAATACCACCATAAATGTTATGAAAATTGCGGTTACATGTATTACATTAGGTGCGTTTTATTGCAACGTTCGCGTCAGCCGGTAGAAGTAAAACGTCGTTTTATTGTGCTGCTGGTGTCCACTGGTGGCAACTTTCTCTACCGTCGTTCAAGACGGTAGAACACGGTAGAGAGGGTGGGGATATGTCATTTCAATTTGAATCCATCAATTCGTCTTCAATGACTCTTTGCTGTTGTAAAAATCGAACTATTATCGGAAACGGTATTTCACCGTTTTCCATTATTCCGTTAAATCAAGACGAAATAGTACCACTTTGACAGCTGAAGGTTAAAGCGTAACTATTGCCGTTTTATTGTAACGCATCTACTGGCGTATACTTTTGCCACCGGTAGTGCACAATAAAACGCAGCTATTGTATTGGGGATTTAATCTCACTGAACGGTTCTCCGCACGTGGCACACACGTCCGCACTGTTCGACATCTCGGTATGATCGTCTAAATTCTAAATTCTAAATAAAACACAAGAACACTAAAGCACATCAAAGCTGATAAACCAAAAAAATAATAAATTAATATCTCTTTTTCATAACGAATTGTTCTAATTTAAAATTTTGTACAACCATTATTTTTTTACCATTGCTAAGATGTGAAATAATTGCGCCCCGGCACAACTATTTTCCGACTTATAATTCGTGTCGTGAAAGCAAATAGCAACAATGCCGCTGCCTCATAAGCTAACACGCACGAGATGGCAGTCGAAGCGGACAAAACGTGTCATCGCAAACATGTAAATGTTGGTTGCGAGTCGTCAGGATCGCAACGGGGCCCCCGAGCATATTCTGTATAGCTATTTCGGCCCTAATTGGGGCCTCATCAGCAGAACAGTAGCCCGAGAACTCCATTGCAACCCCGACGACCAACAAGATATACGCACGCTCAGCGCGTGAAAGCAAACATGTGAAATAATTGCGCCCCGGCACAACTATTTTCCGACTTATAATTCGTGTCGTGAAAGCACGCGCTAAGCGTGCGTATATCTTGTTGGTCGTCGGGGTTGCAATGGAGTTCTCGGGCTACTGTTCTGCTGATGAGGCCCCAATTAGGGCCGAAATAGCTATACAGAATATGCTCGGGGGCCCCGTTGCGATCCTGACGCCTCGCAACCAACATTTACATGTTTGCGATGACACGTTTTGTCCGCTTCGACTGCCATCTCGTGCGTGTTAGCTTATGAGGCAGCGGCATTGTTGCTATTTGCTTTCACGACACGAATTATAAGTCGGAAAATAGTTGTGCCGGGGCGCAATTATTTCACATGTTTGTTTTCACGCGCTGAGCGTGCGTATATCTTGTTGGTCGTCGGGGTTGCAATGGAGTTCTCGGGCTACTGTTCTGCTGATGAGGCCCCAATTAGGGCCGAAATAGCTATACAGAATATGCTCGGGAGCCCCGTTGCGATCCTGACGACTCGCAACCAACATTTACATTGCTAAGATATAAGATTTTCTTATTTTCAGGATTACTCAATAATTCTTGGCCATTCTGTTTTTGACTGTCACTTATTATCATCCCATGTTTCTCTTCATTGCAAATTTCATCAATCTCTCCACCTAATGTGTTCGCGTTTCCTGCTGGGTTTTTGAAATTGGCTTCTTCGAAAGTACCTCTCATTGTACTATCCTCAAAGCACTCCAAATTGTCTATCTCCTCTCGACACATTTCTTCATCATTTTCTTTAGATTCTACATTTTCACTATCTTCACCTTCATCTGTACATATAAGTTCATTAACGTCAAACTCATTGTCTGTTTCCTCGAAAGTTTCTTCATCTGTATTTTCTTCACCTGTAATTTCCTCTACACTTTCTTCGACAGTTGTACTATTATTTCTTTCTGTTTTTTTAATATCCTCCATTTCCTGGTCATCTAAAGTTTTTATTTTATCCTGTGCATATTTCAAATTGAATTTTATGAAAACAAGTTTCTCTGTTCGTTTCTCTAGTAATCGGTTTCTTTTCTTTGTTTTTATGTTTGCAAAGGTTTTGAAATTCCTTTCACAACTAGCCGTTGTTGCAGGGAGAGACAAGAACTTTAATGCAAACCTGGTTAGGATTTTTTCAGGAAAAAAGGCTTTCCACCAAGACAAGCCATCCAAATTTTTAGTAGAAGCCCAAACTGTTTCTGTGGCCCAGTTAATTTTTAGTTTATATTCAGCTATTTCAACAAAAAGCTGTATTTTCTCCGTTTCGCTTAGACTCGCTTCATCAGCAAGTTTTTCTAAAAAGCTCATGATTTTTACAAATTCCTGGTGTGTCAAATCATTGTTTTCACAGTGTAATTTAGGATTTAGAAATCTTGCAACCAATTGAATATCATTTTCAATGAAACGCGTTCTTTCAGAAAAGTATATCAAAATCTGTTCTTCATCTTGTTTTGAAAACTCTTTTGAGGACATTGATATCTTATTTTGTAGAAACTGTAAATGGTCTCTTACATGGCTTAGAGAGGGTTTGTCACCTTCTAGTGTTGAGATAATTTCGGAAATTGGTCCTAAAAGCTTATAACATTGTTCAGCTTTTTTCCAAAACATATCTTCAGATAATATGAGCTGCTTTAAGGCAGGTGAAATAATATATATTTTTTTATGAAAGCAGGCTGCTTGAAGAACTTCTTTATTTTTTAATAAACTTCCTAAAGTGGTTGCATATGTTCCCCACCAATATTTTCCTTTTACATCGACAGGACAACTTCGACAATTTTTCAGGTGACTTTTTAATTTTGAAGGATTTCCAAAATATATTTTCGAACAAAACTTACACTTAGCATATGACCTTTTACTGTCGCCTTTTTGTATTTGGTTAAAGTTGTTCCAAACATTATCCTTTAATCTAGGCATTCTAAATTCAACTTGATAAATATAAGAGAGTAAAAAAGGATTTTTATTCAGGAAAGCAAACTTACGCAATGTTTTGTTCAGGTTTTAGATTTTACCCACAGGTTATTACTTAGCTACAGGTTAGTACTCAGCTCAGGTCAGGCGGTCAGGCTCAGGTAGTGAAACTGTGGTGAAACGTCAGTGGGTCAGTGTCAAATTCTCGACCGCCATAGGTGGCCATAGCCAGCGGGAAATTTAAATTTTTGAATGCACCCGGTGTTTTCATATATGCACCCTGCTGAATGCACCCACATGGGTGCTTTCATTGCACCGGGTGCATTGCCTCTAGGAAAAACAGGCTATAGGTTCTGTTATGAGGTTATGTTTATCTGCTTCCTTTTTTGAAGTTTGGGTAATTTGAAATGTGTGACATGTACTAACGAATAATTTGATTTGTTTTAATTAAAGTGTTTAATTATTTGTGAATTATTTTGCACAAAATGACGGGTTTGCCAAATTTGGCCAGATATGGTTATTGTGATACTGACCTGACAACCACATTCGCGTTCGAAAATTCACCAACCTGACTACTAACCTGCTGGGGTTAATCATTGCAATCAGAGTTATTTTCCGAAAACGCCTCTACTCAATGACTAGAGTTACTTGGGTCGCGTACCTGTACTAATTTTCGAATGCAGAACAAGTAACCAGGTTTAATATACGAACGCTTTTCCAAGAACCTGACTGCTCCGACTGAATTTCCGAAAACGCCTTTTGTAATTATGCATATTTTGTAATTATTATTAATTAATCAAATGAAATGTTACTTATCAGACGTGAAAGTATCCAATTGATATTGTAAATATTAATTTCAACCATTTTATTGTGTATATTATATAAATATTTGTATTTTAAAAATTAGAAAACACCATTAACAGCGCCCCCCTTGTGGGTATGCCCAACTATAATCACTTTCCGTAATCCCTATGGGATGTCTTATACACAGCTGGCTTGACTAAGACTAGGGATACGCTTAATTGTGAGTAAATGAAGGAGAGGCTCATTGAAACTTGTGTGGAAGTGAAATAGAGATATTACAATGTTGCGTAAGAAGCTAGGAATTCGACCGGCGCCAGCGGCCGGAGCGTAGCCCGTATTATCAATCGGCAACGTCGATTGATGTAGCTATTTCGTTTACTCATGCGCTTTCTACTATTCCATCCTGCATTTACTCATAAGAAACGTATTCCTAGTCTTGGTTAGACCAGCTGTGTATATCTTCTTTTATCTATGCTTATAGCATTTTCGATTCACCAGCACCGGTTGCACTCAGTGTATTTGCATCTTCTTTTAAATTCATGTAATAACACAAGATGAAGATACTCTGAGTGCGCATTGTGGTCAATCGAAAACGCTATTATATTTGTCTATGTCAATTCCTCTTTCTTTACTTGGAATCTGCTACTTGTGAGTTCGCGATTACGCTCTCCGAGCGCTCTGATCAAAAGTCTGAGGGAGAGCGACTGCGTTTCACTGCATGTAAGAGTGAGAAAAAGAAACACTCCGATCGATCTGAGCGTAATCGCGAACCCAGCCTTGATAAATCTGTGCCTATCATCGAGTCTAACCTCAAACCCATCTCAAACCCTATACCATCCCTATACTGACACGCTAGTATTCGTAAACAAATATAAATTTTGCCGTGAAAATAGTCTTTGCAATTGTGAGTAGTCGGATTCCACAAACGACATAAGGAGTAAGCTAATGATGCAGCATAATATAAGGAGTAAACTCATTGTTGTAAGACTACAGGATGTAATGCCGATTAGCTGCTGTACGTGGTAAGTTTACTCAAGCATTTGCACGACAGTGTTTTGCTAAAACGGTTCTTTAAATATTGCAGATCATGAAGGAACAGCAGGGCAGATGCCAGGAATATGATCAAGAATGCTCGTGCGAATTTAAACAATCAAAAATGTACTTGCTTCCTGAACATATGCTGAACATACAGGTGCAGCTACATTTTTCACCGTATGTCAGAAACATCTTCAATATTTTCTTATGAAACTGGAGGCATCCGAGGAATCATTATTGCAGCATCTGCACAAAACTCGCAATATATACTATGCACGATAAAGAAGACAACAAGAACACAGACATTTTAAGCACTTGTTATATTCGCGTGACTCGCTTAATGGAACAAGAATGCCGAAATTGTACTTAGCACGAATAATAATTAATTGTATCACAAACTCTTTTAAACGGACACTAAATGGCGCACAAACACTTTACGTTTCGCTATCGTTTGACAGCTTCTTCGATAGCGAAACGTAAAGTGTTTGTGAGCCATTTAGTGTCCGTTTAAAAGAGTTTGTGATACAATTTTCATCGGACAAGAACCAGCTTTAATTAATAATTAATTGAACCTTAAATAAGTCCATGTACCTGAAGTACTAAATTGGCCAAGTTAGACCACAGGTTAGACTAACAGCTCTAATGGAGCATCAAGGGCAGTTTATCAGACTGCAAAGAATGTTTGGAATTTACATGCTCAACTAAATTGTTATTCAATGAAATTCGTTAATTTAATTTCTGTATTACAAATTCAACTTGCAACAATGCCCCAAGCTAAAACATATTATATACTTATAATAATTTTTAAACTAGGAACATAAGATGGAATGGAACTGTAACAAATAGAATACTTTCTGAATACATCGCGAAGGTATTCTTCTAGCTTCTTTTGGAGTTTGGTGATGATTAATCAACCATGGATCCCTGGTGAGCTTTTTCCTTTTTTCTCCCTGGTTGCCCTGGCTATCAAAAGTTTGTTATGCACATTGCTGGATGGTGAGTTATGATAGCTGTTTGCTGATGATTGACTTCACACGACCAGTTTTCTGTGTTAATTTTGGACAGCCCTGTTCTTTCTTAATCGGCCAGTTCAAGTTTGACATGATCAGGTAGCTTCACCATGTCCATTGCGGTTAAGTGGTTGTCATCCCTCTCCTCCTTTAGTCTCTTCATGAATGTTGTTTAACCGGAAACAAAATTGAACATTCTGTGATACATTGTTACAATTCCTCACAAAACAGGAAAATAATTTAATGAATTTTTGACAATAAGTATATGATTGTTGCTTTTCAAAATTTCCCTTTAGGTGATTCTCTCTTAAATTAATTATTTCCCTTTCTTAAAAATAATAATAATAATAAACGGGCCTTACTTGTGTTGAAACTGGGTTAAAACGTTTACTCTTGTGATAACAATTAAAAACTGTATTCAATATTAGTGTTACCCCCATAGGGTAACGTAACGTGCTCAAAATAATTCGTAAAAAAACGGGGCACGGGTTCTTGCGCAGATGTGTTGGCAATTTAGGACATCTTTCAAACAACTACTTGTGTTGAAACTGGGTTAAAACGTTTACTCTTGTGATAACAATTAAAAACTGTATTTAATATTAGTGTTACCCTCATAGGGTAACGTAACGTGCTCAAAATAATTCGTAAAAAAACGGGGCACGGGTTCTTGCGCAGATGTGTTGGCAATTTAGGACATCTTTCAAACAACTAACTATTTTATTTAAAAAAATAAACAAAACAAATTAAATCCTAAACATACATAAAAAGAAGAAACAAATATTAAATTAAACAAAATATTATAGACTAAGGCCCGATTTATTCACCTCCAATTAAATTTATCTGGTGATTAATTCCCATAGTAACTATTGTGATCACAATTGTTACTATGGGAATAAATCACCAGATAAATTTACTTGGAGGTGAATAAATCGGGCCTCAGAATACTTACATCATCGTTATTGGTTTCGTGCGGAGCACTTATTCAATCAATTCGATTAATTTACAATTACTGCCGCGACAATAACCAGTGGATAAATTCCCCTCTCTAAAAAAATTAAAATGCGTCTAATTTGAATCGGTAACATTGCTCCCCCTTTTTTAAAAAAAAATTTGCTTAAAGTAAATTTTTTTTCTACATTACAACAAAATCAACATTGACAAAAAAAATCATTTGAAAATGGGATTATCAATAAGAATGGTTGTAAAGACTTACATCACAACGTTATTGACTATCTACAATATTCTTCTGGTTTTAACCTCTGACTTTTGGTATTATTCTCGGCGTGTTGGTAAATTACCAAATTCCATTAGTCCATCTTCCTTTAAGTACCTTCCAGTGTTCCCAGGTTATTCCAATTATTTCCATGGAGGTAATTTGATTTACTGATTTTGTTGCCAGTATATCAGTGACGATATGAAGAAGATGGTATTTCTTCACTTCAAATGGTTATGGCTAAAGTTCTTGAGGCTCCCCAGTTTCGGACATTTCAAGTTAACTTCTGCTCTCCTTATTTTTATTTCCATTTCAAATTAAATGCATTGGTAAACTTCATTATCCTTGTCGTATTGAGTTTTCCTCAGAAAGTATTGCACTGGTGTGTGGTATTCTTCTTCCATGTAAACCATCTCTAGATGTATATGTCCATGGTTCCATGTGGTCACCATTTTGACAAGAAGGTTAAACACCGTTATCAAAATATGAAGTAAGACAAAATTAAGATTTGGAAAATCAACCATGCTTATAGATATCCGCCTTAATATTGAATATACAGCTAATCTAAAACTAAACCCCGGTTTCAGTAATTTTTAACCCTTACTACATCCTACTTCCCTTTTAACTAACAATTATTGTCTTAGGGAGTTTACATTAGGCACAAATCTTGGAATTTTTCATATTTCCTTAAGTTCGATTTTAAGATTAGGATATAAAGCATTCGTAACGGCTGCGGTTAATGGTTCGGTCTCCGGTGCTATGGTTATGTGTTCATCAGGTGTTCGAACTGATGCCCTAGTTGTCGGTTCAGGGTCCCTTTGATTGTTTCGGTATTGAGAATGCAATACCCATGAAGTAAGAACGGTCTATATACTCGCTAGCAAGGAGATGCCACAACCCACAGTTTTATACAGCGCCAATCCATTTATGATAACTGAAAAGATATATTTTATTAGTCTAATTATTATGTAAATACCTATAAATCCTGACGTATACATCCCTATATCAACAAAATATCCCCAGACATAACTTAACGTGTCTCTTGTAATATGTTTAATTTCTTCGGCATTGAATAAATTTAATACATTAAAGGCATCGGATTCAGGATTGTATCCGATAATCTTTCGTGTTAAGTGATTTGTTACTGCTTGTCTTTGTATACCAAATGCAAAATTATGTTGAACTTTATCAATTTCCTGATCTGTATACAGTCCCCCGCTTCCTAAATTTTTAATGGATGTAAACTGAGTGATAGGTTCATCTGAAGCCCTTAAGATTATTGGTTCTATATTTAAAATTGGATGTGGAGCGAATCCTACCCAACGATTGTCAATATTATATAAAGGTGGTGCTATTTCAGAACATTCAATTTCTTCCGCATGTTTCTGAATAACATGTGTAATAGAGGACATATAGTAGCTTTCATTATTAACAACAACTGGCAATTCGTTAAAACACTTATTAATGCGTCTTATTTCAGCTATTTTAGGTGTGCATTTCATAATATACAAAACCTCTCCCAACACTTTTCCTATATGACCGGGTATCCCTTTGAAAATAGTGCTTACAGCATCCGAAGTAAATGGAGCAAGCAAAAGACGATTTTTTAATATTTCTCGTTTCAGCAAACATCTGCGATAAATAGAATATGAAAATTTACTTTAGTTGAAACTTCAACATACATAAATTTTGAATTAACGTATGACATTAAATTAGTATTGTGAGGATGTAACGATTGTTTATTTGGAATAAAGGAAGTTCCTCCTTTTACTTCAATTACTATAATACGTGGATGCTCTGTTATCCAAATTTCTTGACTGCAAACAATTTTTCTACGTAATAAAGACAAAGCAAATATATGTTCATCCTGCTCTACTGTAATAAAATTTTGAATAGTATCATTAGAATTGATCTTTATAAAAATACCTGTACCTTCATATAAAATTGCATGTTTATCCTCATTACATTCATGAGTACTTACTACGTCCCAAATACTCTCACCAATTTCGAAATCCATACAATAACCGTCCATGTACTGACATGTGACTCCACCTAATAAATTAATTTCTCCTGCGTCCAGGCGTGTTGATGCTATAGGGGGAATTTGCTATCAGCGTCTGCGTCTGCGTTTGACGCACACGTCAGTCGGACGCGTCTAGACGCAATGTTAAGATCGCAGGCGGTTGTTTTTCAATAAGCGTCCAAACAGCAAAATTTGCATAGCGTCTTCAAGGGATTTGTACCGATTGATTGAGAAAACTCTGTTTCAAATGAATAATCATTATTTACTGCCACTCTTATTAGAAGAGCATGACGATGATGACATTTTATTAACATTGCTGTCAAGAAAAAAGAAGAAATCGGTGAAAGATATGTACTGTTACCGTCGCGTATTTCTAAATAAAGTTGCGCTAGGAACATTTTTCGAGTTATTCGCAGCATCGGGTTGCGAATACTAGGCAAAGAAAAAAAAAGTTTTTGTTGTGAGATATAATTTGTCAAACAATTGAAAAAGAGATTTTGTCAAAAAATCTGGTAAAGAAATAGAAGTTTTTTAAGTATTGCACTGCATTTAATTCAAAAACCCTCCGTTTCCTGACGTCCCCAGTCAAACTTATCGCGTTGACTGCCAGATTGTCGCACCGTAGTGTAACGAAAGTGTAACATTTGACGCCCAGAACGTGGGGCCACGTCAACATTAGAAGAAACTTCAGCTGCTGCCGAAGCCGTCCCCGACCCGTCCCAGCCGTGCTTTACTTAGTAAATGGTAAATACCCGTTTAAAATCTTCACGTATTTCTGGAGACGCCGACGAGCTCCAATGGCGCCCAACAACAGCAAGAATGAACAACGAACCTTCTGCAACACAAGAAGAAGTCGTCTACAGTCACACGCTGAAGACGTCCGATCTTCCGGAATTTCATGGTTCCGACTTCGAGTGCTCGGAGACATTTCTTCGAACGCTGGAAGAATATTTTACAATCACGAAGACTCCAGGTTGGATGTGGGTTCCCATCGTTAGTAACAAACTCGTAGGTGACGCCCAAGCCTGGTACAGGCGGTATCAGAACATCCAACTCACGTGGGCTGAGTTTCAAGAACGATTCAAGGAGGAATACGCCGGAGTCCATGTCAGGATGAAGCTATGCGCTAAACTGTACTCTCCGCAACAGAGAACGACAGAATATACGGAGCCATTTATTACTAGTAAGTGGAAACTCTTTGATCGCGTAGCCGCAACTGTTCCAATTGAAGATCGGATCGCTATTATCATAAATCAAGTACGACAAGACATACGAATCGGAATGTCGTGCCCGCCTCCAACGTCTGAAGCGGACCTAAGGTCACGTGCTAGGTTGTTGGATCGTTCCATGCCACCAACGGATGACAAGGCACCTATCATGCATAAGGTTCAAAGGCCTCTGTCTCCACAGCTTGCAACCTCAAGAGCGGCAGGTAACTTACCACAGTGCCGTTACTGCCCAGATCGGCACTTTCATAGAGACTGCCCAGTTAATAATCAAGCCCAGGGAAACTCCAACAGGGCTGGCGTCAAGAATAACGCTGGCCCGAGCATACGGTAAATCAACTAGGACCAGTCACTCTTCCCCGGCTACCGATTCGAATTGACCATGTTCAGGCAGAGGCTCTTGTAGACACTGCTGCCACCAATAATTTCATCAAAACCAAACTGGCCGGAGGTCCAATGCCAAACACGACCTCTGTAAAAGTCAGTATGGCAGGCCAAGGCTCTGAACTCAACATCTGCGGAAGCAAACCAGTCTGCTACCATATAGATGATGAAGAATTTACGTCGATGTTCCTACTGACGGACGAGTTACGAGAGAGTATCATTCTTGGACAACCCTGGCTTATAGAAAATGACGCCGTCATCGACACTCGTCGAGGTTGCATTCACTTCGGAAAAACGAAGAGGAGGACGAAACACTTCATTGCTAAGAAAAAATAAGTGCCCGAACAATCTCCGGGTCTTATCGATCTGCAACACGGTTTTCCGCCAGAATACAAAGCCGAGTTACAGCATCTCGCCAATATATTCGGAGATGTATTTTCTGAAAAGGGTCCACTCACAACAACCGCTACCACGCAGCATCAGATTCGCCTGCGGGATAAGAAACCGATCCGACAGCTTCCGTATCGGTGTTCTGCGGAAAAAAAGAAACTTATCAACGAACAAATTGAGGAAATGCTCGCGGATGGCATCATACGACCGAGTACTTCGAGTTACAACTCTCCTATCGTTCTCGTAAAGAAGAAGGATGGAAAACAGAGGTTTTGCGTGGACTACCGTAAGCTCAATGCGGCTACTGAAGACGAAACATCCAGCCTTCCCAGAATCCACGAAGCCCTCCGCGACCTAGGATCCGCCAAAGTGTTCACGACCTTAGACATGAAATCAGGATATTGGCAAGTGCCTTTACATCCGGAATCGAAGTCATTAACCACCTTCATCACTCTTGATGGTGCCGCGTATAAGTTTAATGTTATGCCGTTCGGATTAAAGAACGCCTCCACCACGTTTCAAAAACTCATGGCAGAGGAGGTATTGGCCGGATACAACAGAGATTTCGCACTAGCGTATCTTAACGATGTCATCATTTACTCCGCCAACTGGACGGACCATCTCAAGCATCTACACTTGGTACTTGAACGCTTTCAGCACCACCGATTACGATGTTCGTCAAAGAAATGTCAGTTCGGAAGGGACGAGCTCGAATACCTCGGACATCGGATCACACCTAGCGGTCTGCAACCAAAGCTAGCTCATCTTCAGCAACTGAAGGACCACCCGAGACCCATCAATCGGAAGCAACTACAACAGTTCTTAGGACTAATAGGATGGTTACGAGATTATGTGCCACGCTGCGCAGATCTGACCGCACCACTCTCAGACTTGTTAAGTACAAAAAGACGATGGTCTTGGACGCAAAGCCAGCAAGATGCCTTTGTAGCAATCAAAGCCGCACTTCTCGGCCACCTCGAGTTACACCGACCCGATCCGAATCTACCGTTTGTGTTGCAAACAGACGCAAGTGCACGAGGCCTAGCCGGTGTCCTTTTTCAAGAGTCCAGCGATGGTAAGCGTATCATCTCATACGCAAGCTCGAAATTAAACTCGGCAGAACAAAAGTATCACTGCAACGAGCGAGAGTGTCTCGCTGCAATATGAGCAATTAAGCACTATCGCCCCTACTTGGAGGACAAGCCGTTCATCCTTAGAACCGATAGTCGTGCGCTATTATGGCTTGATCGAACAAAGGATACCAGGTCAAAGCTTACCCGATGGTCGTTGCTCCTCCAAGAATTTACCTTCACCATCGAACATTGTCCAGGCCGCCAGAACGAGCTCCCAGATACGCTATCTCGGAATCCTGAAGAGAGCCCGGTAAATCCCACAACGACTGACGAAGACCGCCTATTGCCTCCAGAGATAGAGATTGTACAAATAATAGAAATCACCAATCTTGCCACTGAAGTGGAAAATGCCCAACAAAGCGATCAAAATATAATCAATATTGTCGATCGTTTGCACCGCCTCCAAACAAATGGTCCAACCGAACAAGGTGACATCGCTTTCCGCCAATTGTATAGCATCGACAACGGATATCTGTGGCGCGTCAACAGAGACACACGTCAGCTCGTCGTGACACCAGCAGCAGTCAACCATGTTCTTGTCCGGTTCCATGACGATCCAACTGCTGGTCATCCAGGCGCCGACGAGACAATAAGGGCTATCAGACGTCACTACTTCTGGCCAAAACTATCGGAAGACGTTCGCCGCCACGTAACCAACTGTATGACATGTTGTTGCACCAAGAGGGGCCCTCTGCAACCAAAGACTCCGCTTCATCCACATGCATCAACAAAACCATGGCAGACGATCGCGATAGATGTCATGGGTCGATATATGAAAAGCACGAGAGGCAATCGCTTCATTTTTACCGTGACAGATCTGTGTACTCGATGGGTGGAGGCATTCCCACTGATGAGTACCGGAACCTATAAAATCACACGCCTGTTGGAACATGAGGTTTTCACTCGTTATGGCTATCCGAGATCCATTATTTCGGACAATGGATCCTAGTTTACATCCATTTCCTGGGACGCCGCAATCAAACGCTGGGGATGCCTTCATTGGACTACACCAATATTCCATCTGAGAGCAAACCCAGATGAACGTCGCAACCAGGAAATTAAGAAAGGTCTACGCACCCACTTGGAAGGTCGTAACCGCTTCCACTGGGATGAATTCCTACCAGCCATTATGTTCAATCTGCGCACAAGACAAAACGCTGCCACCGGAACCAGGCCCAGTCAGGCTCTGCTAGGATATGAACTACCTAGGCCAGGTGAATGGGAGACAGAGATAAATCAGCCACAGCACCCGCGTTTACCGCTAAAAGAGCGCGTAAAACAATTACATGAAAATCAGCATCGGTACCGCGCTAGGTATGCTCTTGGGAAACCTGTGCCCGTTCGTTACCAGCCCGGAGATCAGGTCATGACAAGAGCTCATCCGGCGAGAGTTGGAGCTTTCCCTAATCCATGGACAGGACCGCACCAGATCATTGAGGCTGCAGGACCCGTTGCTTACTGGATCCAACGCAACAACCAAACAGTAAAGATTCATGTCGACGATCTACGGAAAGCTCCCAAGAAAGATACACCACCACAAAAGTAGTCGTCGCAAACCGAAGCTGCGTTTTTTAAAAAAGGGAGATTGTTACCGTCGCGTATTTCTAAATAAAGTTGCGCTAGGAACATTTTTCGAGTTATTCGCAGCATCGGGTTGCGAATAGTAGGCAAAGAAAAAAAAAGTTTTTGTTGTGAGATATAATTTGTCAAACAATTGAAAAAGAGATTTTGTCAAAAAAATCTGGTAAAGAAATAGAAGTTTTTTAAGTATTGCACTGCATTTAATTCAAAAACCCTCCGTTTCCTGACGTCCCTAGTCAAACTTATTGCGTTGACTGCCAGATTGTCGCACCGTAGTTTAACGAAAGTGTAACAGTACGAACGGCGATTTGACGAGGGTTATTCAAATATTCTTATAAAAAATCATTTATTGAGTGATGAGGAAACATTTAGACAGTTTTTTCGAGTGAATAGGGCACAGTTTAATTTTGTTCTGGAACTTATTGGTAACACTATAACAAAAATACCATCTAGGAGAGTAATGCATCCAATTAGTGCAGAAGAAAAACTTAGTTTGACGTTAAGGTAAGTTATTTATTATTTTTATACAGACTGTCCGGAAATTATGTGAAACTATTATGGGACGTGATGTTAATCATAAAAATTATGTGAAAAGTTGCAGAAGACATTGTTCGAATTCTCATTACTGCAAAAAATCAAGCATATCAGTTTTTTGTAAAAACTTTTTTCGCATCCTTCACTCAGACACAGCCGCTTTATTTGATTTATTCTCAAGCAACATGGGCGGGTACGAGAATTTACGGTCAAACTAAATTAAATTTAATCTTGGTTTAGAAAGACTTTTAAAAAAAATTGTAAATAGAAAAGTTGTTTGTCTTCATAAGTTCTATAACTGATTTCATTTTACGCATTTCAATAACACTCCGTACAACTTTTCGTGAATAGAACCATCTCCCAAAACATTTGCACATAATTTTCGGATAGCCTGTATAAGTAGGAAATAAACATACACTTTTAATACTAAAATTAAAGTTGAGTGAGGTCACCATCACTAACTGGAGAAAAGTGTGAATAGAAAGTTCCTGCATCACTCAGTGTTCAGGAAAATGCTTCTGGATGAGAAGTATTGTTTGCGGATTGTATAAAGCCCTTTTTAATTTGAAGCGATCTACTTTCAAGCTCATTTACCACGGAAAAAATTCGATTTCTTGCTTCTATAATCAATTCTGGTCCAAAAGATTTGACTGTCATCGCCATACTTTTGAAAAATAATAATACTGCATCCGTGTCATCCATCTGACAGTTGCTCATCTTCTGCATGATCTTTTCTCGTTCAGATGACCTTTGCTGTAGTATGTCAAATATTTGTTTGTTATTGTCTTTTCCTTTCTTTGAGATAACATTTGACGAAAATGATGACGTCCTTTTTTTCGTGGTACAAGAAGAACTTTTTTGATCATCTTTGGCTGATGTCTGTGCAGCTGTTGTGGGCGTTTGCAAAGACTCATTTGAATCATCCGCAAACGAGGTGGCTCCATTATCTGGCATGTCTTCCGTAGTGGTTTCTTGTGGATGTATGTTACTCTGAGTGCTAAAAATAAAAATTTTTTTAGAACTGAACTTACATAAAATAGACGCAACGTACTTTCTCTGGTAAGAAACTTTGTCGAGGAAAGTTAATTGTGATAATAACGACCATTTCGATTTTGGTTGTGCAGCTGAGCCTGTAGAAATTTTATTCCGTCTAAGCTTCATATACGTGTCTTTTATGTTGCGCCATCTTTTTTTGCAATCATCAGCTGAAACATTTTTTTTACAGATTCCTTGTTACTGGTGAAACATTCAGGTCATTAGCTTTTGCTTTCCGGAATCAAGTGGATACATCAGTGTAATAGTAAGAGAAGTACTTGAAGCATTGTGCAACAAGTTAGTACCTTTATTTTTGCCTCAACCGACCGTTTCTGACTTTGAAAAAATTGCTGATGAATTTTATAGAAAATGGAATTTCCCTAATTACGTAGGAGCAATTGATGGGAAACACATCAGAATATTGTGCCCAAAGAATAGTGGATCATTATTTTATAATTATAAGAATTACTATTCCATTGTGTTATTAGCTCTAGTTGATGCCAACTATAAGATTAGAATTATAGATGCTGGTTCTTACGGTAAAGAAGGTGACAGCAGTATTTTTGAAAAATCAGTTATGGGTAATCACATTCGCTCTGGACAATTCAATTTTCCTCGTGAAAAGGCACTGTTTGGATCAGATATGGTTTTACCACACGTTATTGTGGGTGACGAAGCTTTTCGTCTTGCCAAACATATGATGAAGCCATACCCAAAAAATCAGGCAGTACAAGATAACTCAAAAGCAATTTTCAATTACCGATTATGTCGAGCACGGAGAGTGTCCGAAAATGCATTTGCTTTAATTTCACAAGAATTTAGGATATTTTATTCACCGATAGCGGTTTTGCCAGAAACTACCGATTTATTAATTACTGTGACGTGTTGTTTACACAATATGCTACGTGACGAATACATACATAATAATCCTGTACATATAAAATATGACTCTGAAAGAGACGTACCCGTAAACAACATGTTACCCCTAGCAAGAGCAGGAGGATTTGCCAACGCTGAAGGCTTCGAAATTCGAGATCAGTTTAAACAGTACTTTAATTCACAACAGGGTTCAGTGCAATGGCAAGAAAATAGAGTACAGAGAGGGTTAATTTAATAACAAACATCCGTATTCATAAACAGTTTTAGTCATTAGTAAAAGGCTACTAACGTATGACTACCTCAGTCGTTGTAAACGAAAATCGACAATTTACTTACTAATTTTGTACAAAATAAAATAAAATAAAATAAAAATTACTTACTTGATCTTTGTACTGCTTCGGAAATTCGTTTCCACTGATTTTCTCGCACCAATTGATCTTTATAATCATTATTACCACTGTCATATAGTGCAGGACAATTTGCAACAAATTCTAGTAGTGTTTCATCTTCTTCGGCAGTAAAACAAAATTTTGAAGCCATTTCAAATTAAAAAAAATGTCAACTAGTCCTATGCGACGTGCGTCTTGACTGCTTTTGAGGCAGACGTCTGACAGACGTATGCGTTAGTCGCAATACGCAGCGTCAGATCGCACGTGTAGGAAATCAAACACGTTTAAAACCATTGTCTCGATGTCCGAGCGTCAGACGTTTGCGTTTAGACGCACCCGCAGACGCTTATAGCAAATTCCACCTTATATAAGATTGTACTCGTATTTTTACAGTGGCGGTTACAATCACATCGGTCCAAGTTATCCCGTTTTCGGTATATGTAGTTCCATGACATTCCCCATCCAATGTAAGTTTTCCGGCTAGGGTAAGAGATGCTGTTGTCGTAGAATTCATTTTTATGTTTGAAATGATATGCCCTGAAAAACCTGTAAAACTGCCAGTCTGATGAATAGATTGGCATCCAGCTACACCCAAAGGATTCACATAATTCATCAATCCCTGATGAACTGCACTAGTGTGACTGTGCATTCCACAGTGTTGTATTAATCTTGTTATTTCCACCAGACATGTCTTCACACCAACGGCAACATACTCGTTCTTTTGGATCACCTGTATCCGTCGCACTTCTTCTCCATAATTTCTCTCTGGAAGAGGGCATGGAGCGACATTCTTAATTGACATTACCGTGATATTAGGAGTTGGTGAATGGCAATCGTAGACAATGATTCCAGTGACAAGTTTTAAAAGAATTAGCAAGATCATTTCACTGAACATCCTGAAACATACCATATGTAAGATTCTCTTATTAATAATTACTAATGGTTATACAAATAATTAACATACATTTTATCTAAAAGTAACTTAACGAGTACAACAAAATTTAAGTATATTAGAGTGGTTTTGGTAGTACCCAAGGATGGTTAGATACTCGTCCTTTACTCCTTGTACGATACAGATACTCCTGTTCGTGGTCATCGAGAACTTCTGCAGTGTCATTTGAACTGCTTCCTTCATCCTCTAGAACTTTGTCTTCCTCATCGGTGCTGTTATCCGATTGTTCACTTTCTCTTTCTTCGATTTCCTGATTTGGGTCTTCGGCTGGCTGTTCTCCATTATTAAATTGACGTGGAATTTTAACAGTAACTTTACCAGGAATTTCACCATGATCTTCACTTTGTTTCTGTATTTCATTCTTTTCAGTTAGATTTGTTTTCTCTTCTTCAGCCTCCAAGATTTTCTTCTTTACCTTGTTTGTATGGTTTTAATCGATTTGCATGTACAATCTGAAATTCCCTTGTGCCTATTTTCTGAATTTTAAAGCTCACAGGTCCTAATTGTTCCAAAACACGATATGGCCCTTTCCAAGGTTTACTGAGCTTTTTTGATAGTCTTAACTTAACTACTGGATCGTTCAAGTAAACTAAATCACCTAACGGAAAGCTTAGTAGTTTTATTATATCTTTGAGTTTGTTTCTCACTAGTTTTCTCTAAATTTTGCCGCACTATTTCATAAGACACTTGTAACCTCCGAAGTAGTTCGGAACTATAATTTTCTGCATAATCATACCTAAATCCATCGACTTTAATAATTTCGTCGTAAGGCATTGCCATGTCCCTTCCGTGTAGAAGGAAATAAGGAGTTTCGTGAGTTGAACTGTGTACTTGATTTCTATAAGCCATCAAAATATATGGTAGCCATTCATCCCAGTCGTCTTGATTTTCATTTACTACTTGTGCCAATAGATCTTTCAAAACTCGATGAGTTCTTTCAACCAAACCATTCGTTTGCGGATGGTAGGGTGTCGTTTGTATTTTCTCAATTTTAAGTAAAAGACACACCTCTTTCATTAATTTCGATGTAAAATTTTTTCCTTGATCAGTTAGAAGTACCTTTGGTGTTCCGTGTCTGGAAATGACATTAGTGACAAAAGCTTTGGCAACGGTTTCCACCTTTTGACTTGGAATAGCGATTGCTTCAGGATATTTTGTAAAATTGTGATGTATTGTTTAAAATTTTACGCGGTTATTTGCGGACCTTGCGGTACTAGTTTTTGTTATTAAGATAAGCATTCATTCTGTGCGTACGACAGTATGTTTTGAGGTGATGGCTAATGTACATATACGTGTAAATAAATTAGGTAAAACTAAATGAGTATTAATTCATTCTGAACCAGTGCCCAAAGTTACAGTGGCGACGAGGATAGTGCGACTTAAAATTAAATTTAAACTACCGTAAAATGGCGGACCCTACAGTAGCGAGAAACGAAGTAATCGGACACTTAAGGGAATTTAATTTAAATAGTGACTGGACAATTTTTAAGCCACGCTTGGAAAATTATTTTGAAGCTAATAATATTGCAACAATGGAATGGAAACGAGCAATTTTGCTTAATTCATTAAGTGAGGAAGCATACAAATTGGTTTTTAATTTGGCTTTACCAATGGTTCCAGAAGAGTTAAGTTACAGTGACTTAATAAAACTCTTAAATTCACATTTTAAACCCGTTGTGTCAGTATTTTCGGCAAGATTCAAATTTTATAATGCTCAAAAAGTGTCTAGTGAAAGTGCGAAAGAATGGGCGGCAAGGGTGCGTAATTTAGCTGTTCATTGTGAATTTTCGGCAAATGAAATTGAAAGGGCACTCCGTGATCGCTACATTATTGGGTTTAATCCTGGTCCTGTACAAGATCGTATGTTTGAGGAAAAATTAGATGTCAGTTTTGCACGTGTGGTGGAAATTGCAAGCGACAAGATGGCGGCTCAGCAGCATGCGGTCCCGAAAATTAAGGTGGAACCGGAACTGCATCAGTTGTCTTCAACGCGCAAGAGTTCAGCTGGGGCAGCGCAAGGGATCCACGCAGGTCGAAAAGCATCCAAGACGGGAAGGAGGTGTGCGGTTTGCGGTAGGTCCAACCACATGAGTGATGCGTGTTTCTATCGTGAATTCATTTGTAAAATTTGTAACAAAAAAGGTCATTTAGCTTCCGTGTGCAGATTGAAAACACAAAAGAATAAAAGGTCGGTTAATATGACTGCAAATAATAAAAATAAACAAAATTTCTTGGAAAGTGGAGAGGATTCTTTGTTTATTATTAAGTCAAATAATGTAAATAAGCCGTTTATGGTTGAATTGTCGTTGGAAAATGTACCCGTTGTAGGTCAAATTGACACGGGAGTCAGCATATCAGCTATATCTTATGAACTGTGGAAAAATAAGTTTAATAAATTCCACTTGTCACCTGCAAATAAAATTTTATTTTTTTACAATGGCGATAAACTGGCGCCCGTAGGTAAATGTACCCTTAATGTTACATATCAAAACAAAAGCAATTCGTTGGTGTTTTACGTTATTAAAAATGGAGGTCAGCCTATATTGGGTCGAGACTTTTTCAGTTTATATAACTTAGGTATAACTGAAGTAAATAATATAAATTTGCCATCCGACATCGAATTATTGGTTCAGAAATACGATAAATTGTTTTCACCTGGTTTAGGAACTTTTAATAAATGTACCGTGACCTTAAATTTAAAAGACGAATCGGTAACACCAAAGTTTATTCGTAGTCGCCCATTACCCTTTGCGATGAGAGATAAAGTCGAAAAAGAACTTCAAAGATTATTAGACTTAGACGCTATTGTTCCAGTAGATTTCAGTGTTTGGGCTACACCTATTGTACCTGTATTAAAGAAAGATGGCTCTGTACGAATATGTGGGGATTTTAAAGTCACGGTAAATCCTGTACTTGAAATTGACCAATATCCCATACCACGAATCGAAGAGCTATTTTTAAAAATGCAAGGGTGTGAATATTTTTCAAAGTTGGATCTCTCACAGGCTTACCAGCAGATTTGCCTAGACGAAAAATCACAACATTTAGTTACAATTTCTACCCACAAAGGATTGTTCAAATATAAAAGATTACCTTTTGGAATCGCGAGTGCTCCGGCGAAATTTCAGAAAATCATGGAATCGTTGTTGCACAAATTCGATGGTGTAGTCTGCTTTCTTGATGATATTTTAGTTGGTGGTAGAAATTTAGAAGAGCATTCAAAACGATTAAATAACGTGTTACAATGTCTTCAAAATTCGGGATTCAAGGTAGCTCTTGAGAAATGTAAATTTTTACAGTCCGAAATTTCATATTTAGGGTATATAATCGATAAAAAAGGTTTACGTACATCCGAAGATAAAATAGTAGCTATAAAAAATGCTCCAATTCCACAAACAGTGACTCAATTAAAATCTTTCCTAGGTCTAATTAACTATTACGGTAAATTTATACCAAAAATGTCTACTATGTTACATCCGTTATATAATTTATTGAAAGATAACGTAAAATGGAACTGGTCAAGAGATTGTCAGACAGCTTTTGAAAACGTTAAAAATATTTTGATGTCTGCAGAAATTTTAGTTCATTATAATCCGGAGTTGAAAATAAAATTAATTACCGACGCGAGTGCGTACGGTTTAGGAGCAGTACTAACGCACGTATTTCCTAATGGGGAAGAAAAACCTATAGCGTATACGTCGCGAACGTTGTCAGCAGCGGAGAAAAATTATTCGCAAATCGAAAAAGAGGGATTAGCTATAATTTTTGGTCTTTGTAAATTTCATCAGTACCTTTATGGTGTTGAATTTACTCTGGTTACTGACCATAGGCCTTTACTAGCAATTTTCAGTCCCAGTAAAAGTATTCCTCAATTCTCTGCAAATCGGTTGAGGAGATGGGCGGTAATTCTATCAAATTATAAGTACAATATTCAGTACGTAAAATCAGACTGCAATATGGCCGATTGTTTATCACGACTTCCAGTTAATAATAATGGTACGGAGCATTGGGAAGATGTTGACGTCGGTTATATTAATTATTTCGAGAATAATTCAGACATTCCTATAGATTTTAAACAGATAAAACAACATACGATGAACGATACTGTGCTTAAGCAGGTTATTAAATTTGTCAAAGAAAAATGGCCAAATAAAAATCAGTTGACTGAAGACGTTAAACAATTCTATAATTATAGAAACGAATTTTCTATTGAACAAGACTGCTTGCTTTGGAATAACAGAATGGTAGTTCCAAGCTCACTTAGATCCAGTATTTTAAAACAATTACATAAGTCACATCAAGGTACAGTAAAAATGAAAAGTTTAGCGAGGTCTTATTTTTGGTGGCCCGGTTTAGGTAAGGAAATTGAGAACGTGTCCAAGGGTTGTGAATATTGCGCAGTAAATCGGATGAATCCACCTAAAGTAAATTTAAATACGTAGAAATGGCCAGAGCAACCTTGGTCTAGGTTACACATTGACCTTATGGGACCATTTTTAAATAAATACTTTTTGATTATTGTGGATGCACATTCTAAATGGATCGAAGTGTTTCCTATGACAAACATTACAACTAGGGCAACAATCTCAGCTTTGCGTAGTACGTTTGCACGATTTGGTTTACCAAATTTGATTGTGAGAGATAAAGGAACGCAATTTTGCTCAGCAGAATTTAAAAATTTCTTAAATTTAAATGGTATTAAACACATTACTACCGCACCATTTGTGCCCATGTCAAATGGTGCTGCTGAAAATTCTGTTAAGTGCATCAAAAATGCTCTTAAAAATGCTATTGGCAAATCTAAATCTATCGATTTAAATTTGGTACTCAATAATTTTTTGTTTGATTATCGTAATACGGCTCACAGCACTACAGGTGTTACTCCAGCATTTTTGATGTTTAACAAAAATTTGAGAACTAGATTTGATTTGCTTAAGCCAGATGTAGAAATAAAGCAACGAGTTGAAGGTAAGCAAAGTAAACAAAGGTATTATTTTCGCGGTTGTAGAAAAATTCAATTTGATGTCGGTGAGCAAGTTTTAGTTAAAGATTATCGAAATCCGAATAAGCATACGTGGATCAAAGGTATTGTGGAATCAAAAATTGGAAAATGTATTTGTATTGTACAAATTCCAGAATTGGACAAAAAATGGAAACGACATCATAATCAAATGTTAAAGTTTTCTGCAAAAATAAATATAAAAAATGATAATGATCGTTTACCTTGTTTGTCCAACTCTGACATTGAAGATGATAAAACTGAAACGGACAATGCCGAAGTAAATAATGACAATCACCTTTCTAATAGACCTAAAAGAATAATTAGGCCCCCGAATAGGTTAACATATGATTACTTTAAGAAATAATCATTGTTTTTCACATGTTCAAGTAGAATAAACACTTTGTTATTAGTTGTTAATTAATTCTTGAATTGTTAATTTTGACTTTTTTGGGTTGACATTGTAAATAAAATTATATATGTTTTAAATTTTGGCGGGAGGAAATGTGATGTATTGTTTAAAATTTTACGCGGTTATTTGCGGACCTTGCGGTACTAGTTTTTGTTATTAAGATAAGCATTCATTCTGTGCGTACGACAGTATGTTTTGAGGTGATGGCTAATGTACATATACGTGTAAATAAATTAGGTAAAACTAAATGAGTATTAATTCATTCTGAACCAGTGCTCAAAGTTACAAAAATAATCCGGAAATGTGAGGAGACAGCGATTTCCATTTTGGGTGAAGTTCAGTGGTCCCACGATGTCCATTGCTACACGTTCGAAAGGTTCTTGAACCACGAGGAATTTTTGTAGAGGTGCTTTCTTCAAATGAGGGGATGTCTTCCTTTGATTGCACATTTTACAACAGTCTCAATAGTCCTTTATATCTTTGGACATATTTCTCCAATAATATAACGATTTTACATAGGAATTTGTTTTCTCATATCCAAAATGCCCTGCATAAGGTAAATCGTGACTTTGATAGAGGACCTTCCTGAGATATTTCTGTGGTACAACCAGACGATGATTTCTTCCGTTTGCATTTTTCTTTTTAAACAAGAGACCATCTTCATCCAGGAAGAATTTTGCTTCAGGTTTATTATCGTGAATACTGTCAAAATATTCTTTTAGTTCTTCATCACGTGATTGTTCCCGTTGAATGTCTTCTCTGTCCCAAGTTGGTTGATACATCTTAATTGTATCAACAACGTCTATTTCTAAACGTGAAAGAGCATCAGCGTTAGTAGTAGGGATAGGCCGATTCTGGAGCCTCCTCCGACCTTGACGGAAAAATTCAAGGTCAAGGTCGGAGGAGGTTCCAGAATCGGCCTATCCCTGACGTGACCTTCGCCATAACCTTGACATGGAGGAGGTTCTAGATTAAAGGTCAAAGTCGGAGGAGGTTCCAGAATCGATCTTGAGGTGACCTTGAGGTGACCTTGAGGTGACCTTGAGGTGACCTTGAGGTGACCTTGAGGTGACCTTGAAATGACCTTGAAGTGACCTCGAAATGACCTTGAGGTGACCTTGAAGTGACCTCGAAATGACCTTGAGGTGACCTTGAAGTGATCGCGGGGTGACCTTGAAGTGACCTTGAGGTGACCTTGAAATGACCTCGAGGTGACCTTGAAATGACCTTGAAATGACCTTGAAGTGACCTCGGGATGACCTTGAAATGACTTTGAGGTGACCTTGAAATGACCTTGAGGTGACCTTGAAATGACCTTGAGGTGACCTTGAAATGACCTTGAAGTGACCTCGGGATGACCTTGAAGTGACCTTGAGGTGACCTTGAAGTGACCTGGAGGTGACCTTGAAATGACCTGGAGGTGACCTTGAAATGACCTTGAGGTGACCTTGAAACGACCTTAAGGTGACCTTGATGTGACTTCGAAATAACCTTGAGGTAACCTTCATATGACTTTGAATGTAACCTCGAAGTAACCTTAACATGATCTTCAAACCACTTTAACCTTAAAGTATGTAGCATATATAAGTAGGTGTATAAATTCGTACCTACAGATGAAGTGTGACACTCACGTTGAGTTAACCTATTGTATTGAACGTGATCGAAGTAACAGTTCTAAAAACATGTTTGAGTGCAATCAGTGCGGAAAAGAATTTACGAGAGTTGATAATAAGAATCGACACATGCGTACAGCATGTCACTGTAAACGTTTAAAATTAAATGAAGCCGGTCCATCCAAAGTTCTTGACCCCGTGAATGTCGTGAAATGTGATGTGTGCGAAATATACGTTGACAGAAAGTGTTTGTCGGCACACCTACGTAGTAATTCACATAAAAGCAATGCTTTTGTAATTGTTGATAATGGTGTAGAAAAGATAGCAGGTGCATTCGGTGATTGTTTCGTATCGTATCACGGAACCCTACAACTATGTGGACGTTGACGACTTTACGTATAATATTCAAGAAAAAGTATTAACTTTGGTTCAGAGTATATTGGATATTCATAAAGCGTTAAAATGGAATGTGGAAATTTTCGGTGTATTTCTTGGATTCTAAACAAAGTACCGAGATAAAATCTTTCAATACCAAAAATAAAATAACTTGTTTTGGAACGGATATATATAATATATATCGAGACTTCGTGAACGAAATTCATGCTAAAATGTCAGAGTTTCAGGAGCGAGATTCAGGTAAAGAAATTAATTAATACATTCTTTTGGAATAATGTATAATGTTGTAAATATTGTTGCAGGGTGGACTTTGTGCAGAATTTTGTATATGGAAGTCAACATTAATAAATATAATCCTTTGAGAGCATCCAGCTTCATGTCATTACCGGCTTCAATAAGTGCGAAAAAAGCAGTCATAAACGTTAGAAATAATGACAACGCTTGTTTTGCCTGGGCGATAACATCAGCGATGTGTCAACCGACAGGTCTTCCTCAAAGGATATCTTCGTATCCCCATTATAGCACGGTAGCAGATTTCACAGATTTAGAATTTCCACTGAAAGTTTGTGATGTGAAAAAATTTGAAAGTCAGAACAATATTTCTATAAATGTTTATGGACTTGCTTCCCATTATAACGGTAACGTTATAGTCTATGAAGTTGTAGGACCGCCACATTTTACTAAAAATCGAAAAGATATTCATATAAATTTGTTATTGGTTGATGACGGTAACGAAAATACTCACTATTGTTGGATTAAAAATTTATCGCGTTTAGTGTCGAAACAGACGTCACACCACGGTCACGAGAAATATATTTGTGAAGGATGTTTAATATACTTTCCATGTGTAGAAAAATTGCAACGACATGAAAGAGAAGATTGTAAAATTATCAAAACAATTTTACCATCAGCAGAGTTAAAAATAAATAAATATGGTGAATCTATCCCAGAAAATATATTACAATTCGAACATTTTGAGAAGCAATTGAAACTACCCTTTGTTGTGTACGCTGATTTCGAGGCTTTACTAAAACCATTAGATAGAGTTGAACCAACTCCAGATAAGTCTTTCACAGTTAAATGTTATGAACACGAACCTCATTCTTTTGCGTATTATATTAAGTGTAGCTTTAATAACAATTTGTCAAAATTAAAGTTATATCGCGGACAAAATGCTGCTACTGAGTTTATGAAATCGTTAGAAAAACATATTAAAGAGATTTATGTAAATTTATGTAATATTTAAGTAAAATTAAACCAATGCTTGATTTAACACGAGAAGAAAAAGAGGTCTACGACAGCGCAACGATGTGTCATATTTGTGAAAGACCAATATTGGATGTTAAGGAAAAAGTCCGAGACCATGAACATTTAACTGGAGCGTTTAGAGGAGCTGCTCATTCGGTGTGTAATGTTAATTTTAAAATACCAAAATTCATTCCAGTTTTCTTTCATAATCTTTCTAATTATGATAGTCATTTATTTGTGAAGACGATGGCATTAGAAGGAGAGGACGTTGATGTGATCGCACAAAATAAAGAAAAATATATATCTTTTTCGAAATTAATACACGTAGGGGATAAGATAGATTGTAAAGAAAAATGCGCAAAGTCTATTTCAAAATAAGATTTGTAGATTTTTTCGTTTCATGCAATCGTCTTTGGAAAAATTAGGCTCATACTTGGAAGATTGGCAATGTAGGGAAATTAGGAAATATTTCAATGATGATGAAATGTTTAAATTAGTACGGCAAAAAGGGGTTTTTCCATATTGTTTTATTAACTCATTCGAGAAATTAGATTATCCCACCTTACCTTCTAGAGAAGAATTTTATGACGTGCTTTATGATGAACACATTAGTGATGAAGATTATGAAAGAGCACAGCGCGTTTGGAATTTATTTAATTGTAAAAGTATGGGTGATTACAGCGATATATATGTAACATCAGATATTTTATTATTAGCAGACGTATTTGAAAATTTCAGAGATCTTTGTATTGATAATTATAAACTTGACCCTTGCCATTCTTCACAGCTCCGGGATTAAGTTGGGATGCAATGTTACGAATGACGAAAATTAAGTTAGAATTATTACAGGATGTTGATATGTTACACTTTTTCAGAATGGGTATTCGTGGTGGAGTGAGCATGTGCACTAAAAGAATTGAAAACGCTAATAATAAATTTTTACAGAGCTTTGATTCAAGCAAGGCAACTAATTATTTACTTTATCTTGATGCTACAAATCTCTACGGGCATGCGATGTGTTCGAGATTTCCATGGGGTGAATTTACTTGGTTAAGCAGAGAAGAAATTAACAATCTTAACATTTCAGAATTCGAAGAAAATTCAGATGTTGGATACGTATTCGAAGTAGATTTGGAATATCCGACTTATTTACATGAAAAGCACAACGATTTACCGTTTTGTCCGGAAAACATAATTCCACCAAAGTCAAAATATAGTAAACTTATTCCAAATCTCTATAATAAAACCAAATACGTAATTCACTATTTAAATCTAAAGCAATGTTTGGAACATGGTTTAACATTAATTCAAATTCACAGGGCAATTAAATTTAAACAGTCTCGTTGGTTAAAAATATATATAGACTTTAATTCGCAGAAACGAGCTGAAGCGAAAAACGAATTTGAAAAAAATTTCTACAAGTTAACTAATAATAGTGTCTTCGGTAAGACCATGGAAAATGTTGAGAATCGCGTCGACATTAAATTAGCTACCAGGTGGGAAAGTCATAATCGGAGACCGGGATTGCTAAACCGAACTACAAATCGAGTAAAATTTTTAGTGATCACCTGGTCGCAATAGAATTAACCAAAGTACAAGTAAATTATAACAAACCTTTATACGTAGGATTTTGTGTTTTGGAAATATCGAAAACAGTAATGTACGAGTTTTATTATAATTTCATAAAACGAAAATATAACAATCATGCAGCTCTATTATATACCGATACGGACAGTTTAATATTATCCGTTAATACTGGTAATGTGTACGAAGATATAAAGCAAAATTTAAATAAATTTGATACTTCAAATTACCCAACAAATAATATTCATGAAATGCCTCAAACTGAATCAATTATTGGAAGATTCAAAGATGAATACGCCGGACAAGTAATAGAATCGTTCGTTGGTACAGGCGCGAAAGCCTATTGTGTAAAGCTTACTTCAAAATGTACTAAGAAAGCGAAAGGTGTTAAAAAATATGTTATAGATAAATATTTAACTGTGGATGACTACAAAGAAATTATTGAACGAGATGGTTTCATTTAAAAAAAAATGTACGTGTTTCATTCAGATTTTCATACGGTGTACACAGAGTTGAAAAATAAAGTTGCATTATCATCGAAAGTTGATAAACGTTATATTCTGGATGACAAGATTCATACTCTCGCATGGGGTCATTATAAAATAGCTGACATAGAAAGAGATAGAAAACTGAAAGAATTAATTGAAGAATTAGAAAAGGAATTAGAAAAAAGTAATAAAAATAGTAAATAGATTAAATATATATATATGTTAGTTCGTAAAATATATTTATTGTAAATAATGTATGTTTCTAATTATAGTTAATAAAAAGTTATTATAAAACATTGCGTTTTGGTATCCAAGCATTATGTTTAGAACTTAATCCTAAATAACTAACTAGTGCTTTATTACCTTTTTTCTCAACACATTAATTAAATATACATCAGGATGTTTCACTTTTTGTAATTCGTACTCATAAAACCCACCAAGTATAGCTTCACCGTCAGCGTCTTTAATTAGATATGTTCGAGGATTAGTATTCTGCACTGATGAAATTGTAAATATTTCGTTAGACCAATTTGGAGTGTACATTTTCGCAAATGCTTGTCGATATTTGCTGATGCGCACATGATCTCCAACTTTAAATTTTGCACTTCTTGGATCCACAATTTTAATATTGCTGTAGACGAACTGTAAAATAGTTTTCGCATTTCTTTGATTTATCTTACTAGGTTTGTAACCCGTCGTACTGTGAACTGTGTTGTTGTATTCTTCGATTAGTTGTGGTAATAACTTGAACCAGCTGAAATTTCCTTGCATGCTAAATTCTTTCCACATTTTTTGTTTTAATGTTCTATTAAAGCGTTCAACTATCGAACTTTGAAATTAGAATATGTGCTGTAGTGATTAATTTTATACTTCTTCATTAAATCTTGAAAGTCTGCATTGTAAAATTCCTTTCCGTTATCTGTTTGCAGATTTCTCGGTATAGAATTTCTACCTTCAGATAAGATTGTTTGAAAAGCTTCGGTTACTTCTTTACCTGTCTTGTTTTTTAATGCTATTCCCCAAGCAAATTTAGAAAATGTGTTGATCACAGCCAGAATGTACTTGTATCCTTTGTTTATCTTTGAATAAGGAAGCATTTCAATTAAATCTGCTTGGAAGAGATCTCTGAGACCTTTTATTATAACTCGACGACGGCGAAAGTTTTTCCTTGCTGGCTTGTGCAGTTCATTGACAACATCACGTTTTACAACCGATGATAGATTAGACATTTTCAGTTAGAACTCGTTTCCTTATAATGAATTCAACAAATAATGTAGTTGCACAAAGTACAGCTGTGCAAGAAAACGAGATTTTATCTCCCACATTCAACGTTCTTCCAATTAAAGTATCAGTACAATCTATACCGTTGATATATACTTTCCTGTTCCTAGGTTTATGAAAAATTACTTTTTTAACCACGCAAGTTTCTTGAATCGTATACGTCGTTTGATTACCTCTATTTGAAAGAATAAATTCGCCTTGGGCATTTAACTGGTCACTTCGAAAGTCTAATAATGTTTCGTAAAATAATTGTCTAGAAACAATATGCTTGAGAACTGTATGTTTAGTAATGTGCCTTCCAAACTTATCAATGGTCATCGTGAACTGACCAACAAAGATGTGAAACTGAAGAATGACCTCGATATCATCCAGCTAAATACTTAAAATTTACGAAATAATTTTGGCTTCTTTCAATTCTTCGATAATAGCTATAATCTCATTGGTATGTCCTGTATGACCTGCAGATTCTGATGCTTTCAATAAACGTAATCGTTCTACTAATTCATTAGCATTATCCCAGTATTGATACTGTGTACAACTGTTAGGTATAAGTTCTTTTTCTAAAGCTCCACCTGTTTTCCAGCTTCGAGCCCACCAAACGTTTGGTGGTTTTCCTTGCATTATTGGTTTTATAATATGTGTATACTTATATCCTTTACTTGCAGATATTCGGCCAGAAGGATTATAATTTACTTTAAATGCATGAGTTCTTCTCAATATATCTCTATAGTCACGTACATCATGAAATGTAAATTTCTCAGGAGCTTTCTTAAAAATCAGTTCATATAAACCTTTTGTACCTTTACATGTTAAGTCTCCCACTACAAGGTCACGACCATCAAACGCAATTTCCGCGGCACCAATAAACAATTTCCCATCATGTTTTCTTATACCGTATTTGGTGTCAAATTCATTTTCCACATCAACATTAAATCGTGTAATATAATCACGTGGTAACGGATCAATTTGTTGTAAAGCAGCCTGTACCTCTGGTGATTGTAATTTAGATTGTAGTATTGATTTCCGTTCTTGTAAAAGAGTACGAGCATGAGCTTCGGATTCGTCTAAAGGGACACTACTGCTATCTGTATGAAACTCTTCAGCTTCTTCATAAGCAGATTTTGACGGTGGAGATTCAGGTTCTCCATGAGAGATGTCGTGAATTTCTTCTTCTTTTAAGATGGAAGGTTGTTTCTTTCCAATTTCACGACCAACTGGTGTTGAAGTACTCACATCATGCTTTTCTGACCATGTAATTTGTGATGAAGGATCAGATTTTAATTTATAAAGAGGTCTTTTTCGTATGAAAGAACTTTTCGGGTCCCCTTTAAAGCCTTTTTCACTGGCTTCGTACGATTGTTGCTCTTCTTTTGTAGGTAAAATACTGCGAACAACATCTAGCTTATTGACAATATCTCTTAGTGGTTCCATAATAGGTGAATAAGTCGCCTGAAGGTATTTTCTTGATTGCTCAATATGATGTTTTGATCGTTCGATATCGGATTTAAGTGTTTTTAATTTAGTACGCAAACTTTCACGTGCAGTAGCTAATTCAGCTTTAAGTTTATTACTCATAGCGCATCCGTTTCCTTTAACGCCTTTTACAACACTGAAGAACAATGTTAAAATGTAGTGGTTTTAAAGGTTTATATAATTGTCGAATCCTTTACGATATCTACCTCCGTTGATCGTACAGTCAGTATCAATAACTAAAAAACCAACAAGCGTAACATATATCACGAAACTGGTCAAAGGTCATGTCTCCATACACATGGTCATCAAATACATGCTTTAGATTTGTAGAATCTTGGCGAAATAACACTAAGAAATTACAATTATCACGAATCATTTGTTTTGGAATTGCACTATAAGTTTGACTTAAATAGAAACAATCGACATTTTTATGGCGTCCAAAAGAGAAGTATTCTTTAATTACATTTTGTGTAGTACATTGAACGTCATCAAACACAACAACTGAATATTCTTTTACATTTGCAGGGGATACCATCTTATCAGTATCAGAAATTTCAAAGTAACCTATCTCCGGCACTGTAGGCAGTAAATGTCTAAGAAAGTTATACTTTTCTTGAGATAAGGTCTTACAACAAATGTATAAATTTTTGAAGCGCAGCCCATTAGCGTTTACCAACAAAGACACTATCAAATTACTTTTACCACTCCCACTTTTACCACTGATTATGGCACGTTTAGTTGATCCTCCGAAAAGAACACTGTGACGTTTAAAGGTTTCGTTTATGATTGCATCATCAAAATTTTGTATAGGTAACTTTAGAGACTGTTGTTTAAACTTCATATTTCTAAAACAGTAATTTTCTGATATGGTACTTTCACTCTTTACCATCTGCTATTTATAGTAAAAATGCGTGTTGTAATTAAATTATTTATTTAACACGTTTTAAAACTAAACTATAAATAACAAACTATAAACTATAAATAACTTAAACTAACTTAAACTAAAGAGCGCCTCCACCGTAGTCTCGCCCAACCGACAGGGTGATCTACCGCTCTATCTAATCTAATCTGGATCACTCTAGAACTTATTCTGGCCAATATGTTGCTGTAAGAGGGTGCTGCGGCCTTCGAAATCTCTTCTCCATCCAAGTTCTAAAGTGATCCAGTTTATCAATACTGTCAATCTTCACTGTAAAAGTAATGTTATTAAAAATGTTGAAAAATGTAATAATAAAAAAACAAACCCATGACTCATCCATCTCGGTGGATGATGGTGCAGCCTCCGCTTCCACCTGCACAGTTTTAGCCGCTGGTGCAGGGAAGAGCGGCTGAGGCTGCGACCCCAACACAGGCGGCGCAAATATTCCTCTTTTAACAACGCGCCTCAAGCGGATACGACGTTGAGGCGCCGCCACTTGCTGCTCCGGCGGTGGCCGTTCCGGCGTCGCCGGCAGCGTTGGTGTTGGGGTATACGTAGGCGAGATGGGTGAGACCTGCGGAAACCGCAACGAACAATAATTGATAGTTGCGGTTTCCGCATTTAACAGTGTTCCATCTGTTAACTGGATGAGTACAAAAATTAATATACCTGTAAACTGTAAAACTAAAAATAATTGACTCACTTTCATTTCCACTTGCTCTAACACAATGGACTTCACTAATAGTGAAGACCCATTTGAAGACGGTGAAGACATCTGTAAATTGAATAACATTAATAATACAGATGTCTTATTAGGTATACTTTATACCTAATCTATCTCTTGGGAACAACTTCATTCGATGAACAATCCATTTAACAACAATAAATTGAACACAGACATATCGCTGCCTTGGAGTTACAAGATTCTATGTTATGCATGATTGATATATAACATAGAACCTTATAACTCTAAGGTAGCGATATATCTACTTTATGATGTCTGCAGCAAGATTATGAAATAAATCTTTGATCAGACTCAGACGGTCGCGTACAAGCGAAATTTTATCGTATTGTTCGCTCAAAGCCCGGTCAGTCGGAGACCTTGGGCGAACTATACGCATAATCTCTTCGCATGTTTGTAACTCGTCCGTGACTTTTCTAAGATTTCTCTCACCCTGTAAACAATAATTCCTTACTTCAGGCATTATTCCATCATAATAATTTTGGACTGCTGTTGAGATAATTTTAGATAAATTGGAAAAGGGTTCTTGTAAAGGAATAGAGGGTAAGGGTTCTTGTAAAGGAATAGAGGGTAAGGGTTCTTGTAAAGGAATAGAGGGTGCTAAGCGTTCTTGTGAAGGAATAGAGGGTGCTGGTGCTTGTGAAGGAAGTGGTTGTGAAGAAACGATAGGTGTAGACATTCGGGGCTGCAGTGGTTGTGCTGGCATTTGAGGTTGAGGGGGTGGTTGAATCTGAATATTGGAAATAATGTTAGAATTAATATTATCCCCAATAGGTGATTGAGCTGGTGATAATTGAGATATCTCCATTGATCGGTCTGATATATTAATTATCTCAGAATCATCAGATTCATTAGGATTTATCGGGATATTATCTGCAACAACTCGAAGTTGCGACTGACCTAACAACTCCGCACTGGACTTTTGCTTAGACAAAAACATTGAGTCTGAGTCATTTTGCGGCGAACGTAAAGATGAAAGGATAGCTGCTCTTCGATTAACTATCCTAGTCATCCTTTGTTGACGCCTAAATAACGCATACTCATGCTTAGGCAACCACAAACTTTCAGCGGTCCTTAGATGAGAAGATTGACTACCTCGGGTACATCTGCGACTACCCCGCGTACATCTGGATTCACGAGATAGAACGTCATAAAGTTCAGAAATAGAAGCAGGTGCAAGTGTAGAAATAGGAGCAGGTTTAGAAATAGGAGCAGATTTAGAAATAGGAGGTTTAGAAATAGAAGCAGATTTAGAAATAGGAGCAGATTTAGAAATAGGAGCAGATTTTGCAGTAGAAGTATTTGCGGTGGAAGTAACGATAGGAGTAACTATTGATTGTTGGGAAACTAGTGAAAGGGATTGAGTGGGCTTTTGGATAGGTTTAAGAAAAGATGAAATAAGGGGTTGTGCGGGTTGAACGGAAACTGCTTGGGGTTGTGCGGGTTGAACGGAAACTGTTTGAAGTGGCTTTGAAGGAATAATTATAAATTGTGTTTGCGGATGTGTTTGCATAAATTGTGTTTGCGGATGTATTTGCGGAATTTGAGTTTGAAGGGGTTGTGTTTGAAAAGAAGTAGACGGGGTTACTTGAGTTTGAAGGGGTTGTGTTTGAAGAGGAAAGGATTGAATTTGAAAAGAAGTAGACGGAGTTAGTAAATTTTGTTGAACAGGTTGACTTTGAAAAGAAATATTCGGCGCTAGTAAATTATTTTGACTTAAACGATCTATCTCGTCACCAAGTACGGTCAAGGCAGAATCAACTGCATCTTCCTGGAGGAATAAACCATTATCAAAGTCTTTCAACCAGGATGGTACAGCATTTGCCTGAGTGGTAACTGCACTCTGAGAAGTTTCTGGAAGTGCAGAAACCACGCTAGTAGTAATTGAAGTAGAAGGGTTACTATCCTGCAAATATTGTTGCAAAATTGAACGTTCATCATTTCCGCCACGTTCATCATTTCCGCCAATATTCGACATTATGTAAAAACACGGGTTATGTAAAAACACGGGTGCATTAAAACATATCATTTTAGTAATCGTATATAAAAAATACAAAAATACTCACTATTAGATTGTAGAAAAAAGAAAGATATGAATCTATGTTAGATCTACAACAAGAAATAAAAACAGTATTAAATTAAGGAACAAAAACAGTATTAAATTGTATTATCTTCAATTGTACAAAGAATTAACAGCATTATATTAAGATAAGTAATAAAGAATTAAAAGAGGACTTACCAGTACTGTTGTAGAAAGCACTTATGATGTTAACTGAACGGAAAACTTCTTATATACCCGAAAAGTGAACGTTAAACCTTCAGAAATGATGTAATGGGGATTGCTTCATATTTGTAGGAATTGTTTAACATTTGTAATATCGAAAGGTTACATAAATGATGTAATAGGAAATTTCTATCATGTATTTCAATAACATCTAAAGGTTACATACCAGACGGGTGTGGGAATTTTTATGATATCCTGTTTCCAAGGCAAAACACATGGAGAAATGGGAGGAGACTAGCCAAGGGGAAATGGGAGGAGACTAGCCAAGGGGAAATGGGAGGAGACTAGCCAAGGGGAAATGGGAGGAGACTAGCCAAGGTGAAATGGGAGGAGACTGATCAAGGTTTAGTGGGCGGATTCCCCCCCCCCGCCCACCCCTGCCTCTCAAATCCGCATTATTGCGTAAATACATACGCTAAAAAATCATTAATATTAATATTAACCCATTAATGCCCAGAATTTCGAATGAGCGTACTTTACATTCTTCTCAACAGAAATTCTTATTCGTGAGTGTAGATACACTAGAAAATTATTTAAAAAATTCCAGAGTGTCTAACTTCCAAAAAAAAGCGTGGGTCAATAACGACCCCTTGGGCTCTGGAAGTACATTCATGGAAAGTGAAAGTATTATTTTATTATATGAAATTACAGTGAATGCATGTACAAATGTATATCAAATATTATTGATTATGGTAATCAAAAAAACACTTGTCATGCAGCGGCACGTCACAGGCTTCACAAGCTTTTGTTGTTTTGTTTTTACATAGTTCACATCTGCGGCGATTTTGCTGAGTTACTATGATATGCCTGCCAAAAGCTAGCATTGGGTATCTGATGAATGACTTTTTTCTTCCAGGGGGAGCACTTTTCTGTCCATATTTCACCAAAAGAACTCTCGCTATGTCTCGCCTGAACTCTAAATTATCCTTACGGCATCCATATTTCCAAGCGAGGAGGTAAGCGTTTGTGGCACATACGTCGATCATCCAATATACGAGGGGTGTGTACCATTTTTTTCCTCTCAGTGCGATTCTATAATTTGATACATGATTGTCTAGTTGATCCACTCCTCCCATATACCTATTATAATACTTTATCACATTTGGTTGATTTATTTCAATTTTTTTCTTGTCTCTTGCAGAATATCTACTGCATTTTTGAATTGGATTCATTCCATATTGATTTGATAAAATTGTCACGATGCTATTGTCCTTCCAGCGAATACCAACAATATGGTTATTTTTATCTATCGCACAATCCATTGAACCACGATCTTGTGTTTTCATTGTTTTTGAGTCTTTCAATTTACATTTTTCCATTCTAGTTTCACGAACTGTGCCTGTTGCGCCAAACTGTTTAGCGCTAAGTGCTCTAATGAGTTTGGCAGAAGTGAAAAAGTTATCGAAGTAGAAGGAGAATCTTTGACTAAAGTATTGGTACAAAATATCAGCAAAATTAAGCACCACTGACTCACCAAGACCCAAACCACGATTTTCTCCTTTATCTTTTCTACCCTGATAAATTTCAAATTGTAAACAGTATCCTGTTCGTAGAGCGGCAACCCAGGCTTTATAGCCGAAGCGGATAGGTTTGCCTTTCATAAATTGTTTGCATCCATGCCTACCAAAGTAGGGTATCATGGATTCATCGATGGACACGTTAGTTTCAATCGGAGCATACTTGAGAAATTGTTTGTTGAGGAATTCTATAAGCGGTCGTACTTTGCCCACTTTGTCATTATTAGGAAGGTTTTGGTTGTCCGCAAGATGCAAACAGCTTGCGATTTCTTCAAATCTATTCCTCCTCATAGACTGTGAAACTAATTTATTATGCACATCTTCACTTTCCTCCCAATACATGCGTTTACGTGGCAATGGTACATAGCCACTCAATAAAAGAATGTCAATGAATACATTTAATTCCTCACTTGATAAGTCAAAATTTTGCTTATTCTTTTGTGCTGCATAAACGTTTGTGAAATCCACAATCTTTTGAATGATTTCTGGAGTCAGCATCAATGAAAAAAAATCTATAGGGTGACTTCCAGAAGCAAGCGTCAGAGGTGGCAAAAACTCGAACAATTCTTCTTGTGGAATGTCGTGTAGATCACCCTTTGTCCAAGTACACTTCTGATACATTAGCTTATGTCGTTTTGCAAAAAATGCAAGTGGCAAATTATCTTCCTCGTCAGAAGATGATTCGTTCAGTACTTCATTATTTTCATAAAAGAAATCAGCCTCGGCGTTCAGTTGATTGTGATTCAAATTGTTTGGATTATCGTTCTCTTCTTCGCCAGAATCACAATCTGTATTATCGCCGTAATCATCTGGTGGAGTAATTACTATACCATCCGGAATAATATCAATTTCATCTAGGTTTTCTGCAATCTCCAGTAATTCTGCAGTCGTCAGTGGACGTTTCCTGAAAAACAAAAAAGTATTTGTGAAGCCCAGTGGGTCGAAAATGACCCATCATAATTTGAGGTTGTATAAATCCTACTACGTAACTTGTTTTCTTCTTATGTGGACTGATTTAGTGCAAATGCTCTTTATTCTTATAATTAAACCTGCGATCAATCTTTCAAGATATATTATAAGATACTTACCATTCATAAATTGAGGACATGTTGAAGAACTCACGTTACACGAAAACAAACTACTCAAGAAAAAAGCGCAATACCACTTCTAAGAACTAAGGTTAGAACACACAGCTAAATTGATATGCTACTTATACAACTATGCATACACATCGGTGTAAAATTAGCCTAACGCTTGTAACGAGGCGAAAGTTGATGGTGGGTCACTAACGACCCACTGGGCATTAATGGGTTAATTAATTATTTCAAAGCCTGATTTGTCTCGACTGCAATTATGCCGAATTTTGATGACTTTCAAGTCCGTGTTACATGCATAATGAATGTCGTCGTTTTTACGATTCGTTTTTATATAGTATACAGGGTATTTCAAAATCTTAACGCTTCAGTAATTATTATAAATAACGAATAAAGCAAGGTGTTCTTTTTGATTTCCTTTAATAATAATAATTAAGCATGATTAAACATAATTACATAATTTACAATTCATCTTACGGGGCGCTGGACCGTCTATTGCGTCGCTAAAATCCAATTGGGAACAATGATGGTGTTCACAGATTCTGAACATTTGTAGCTCAGCCTTCAAACGATCAGGAAGCTTATTGTAGACAAATTCTAGATCAGTAGATGTGACCTTCTGTGCTAAGTACCATTTGGGGAAATAAATTAAATCCTTGTCTGGAATATCGGTGAATGAATGGTCCGTCTCGTACTTCTTCATGACATCACCAACCTTTTCTACTGTGTTTTATAATTTGCTTGCAAAAAAGACGTCTCAGCGAATCCATCGCGAAGCTGGACTTTTCTTTCAATAACTAAGAACCAAAGTTCCCTCACACTATATCACAAATGCTTCTTGAAAAATTACGTTTTTGTAACTGGTTCATTACAAAATAATATAGATCATACACGTTGGTTAATGCGCACATACAAGTTCTTCTTAAATGAAACGGACGCTTGGCTTCGGACTGTTGTAATTTTTGCACATTTCCGTAAATTTCACTCAAATCCATTACAGGTATTACACATATACTTCCTGTAAGAATTCCACGTAGAAACCGAGTCTTCTCCGTTCCTTTAACGTATACAACTTTGGCTGTACAACACAAAGAATTGATAATTGCATCAAAATCCGATAACGGAACGAATCCCGTATTCCAGCTAATGCAATGGTGATTAGTCATTAACCAGTTTGCAACATTCTGATATTTTCTGGATACTAATGACAAACTGGTGTGAGGTTGAAACATAAAATGACTTACTTTATTTTCACTATCGTAAGAAGCCAACTCTTTCGGTATAAATTTATTATCTTCCACTTTAAATCCTTGGATATCAATGATAATAAACTCTTTCATGGTTCCGTTGATGTTGCTTCTTACAAAATCAAATTACGTTTAGCTCATAGCCTCACTTTTAATAATGTTATTACGCTTCAACGTTTACATCAACTGATGTACGATTTTTGTGAGAGGTAATAAGAGAATGCTTTGTCGTGCAGAATTAAACAGTATGCGATAGTATCTGCCTTGATATTTTCTTTAGTTGTAAACTCAATTCTGATTTCTACTGCACTTTTATGCATCGTATCTTTTTGAAACGTGCAGTCAATTCCTATTAAAGGACATCGAGCTAATTACTTTGGATTGAACCAAGGTTGACTACTTTCACGATGGTAATATTTTTCTTGAAATCTAGAATACATATCGTATAGGATGGCGTATTTATTATTCTCAATGTCGATGTCTAAATTATCATACGGATATCGTTCACCATTTAGAAATACTGTTAAAGATTTTTAACTTAACATCATCAAACAGACTCATGTTAACATCGGCAACACCCTTTCTCTTAGTCTGAAAAGCAATAATTATATATCTTGGCGTTTCTAACTGTGGAGCAGTTTTTACAGTCCATGAATGATTTGTACTAGTTGGAATGGAAGGGTACTCGTGTAATTCCCAGCTCCTAAAAGGGACCTGTATTTCAACATCTCTATCTGTTATCCTCGTTAAAACCAATTGCTCTCGCAATCCTACTGATACATGCGGCATCCTCCATACAATTTTATCAATTGTTAGTTTGATTTTTTCAGCCGTATTACTTTCATAAATTGCATCAACGTCATCATTCGTTCTGATCAACACCAGTTCCTGCCTCATATTCAAGATTATCTTTCTATAATCTTCCCCAAAACCTAACAATGTCTTTAAAGGTACGCTTGCTGCGAAATTTCCCTTAACGTCGAGTACATTGCTTATTCTTGCTTTCTCCTGAAGCCGTCCTGCATTTTCCAATTTTATTATTTCGTTGGGAGTAAAAGAAAAATAACCTTTCATCGTGGACGTTATCCCAACATTTCTTACCGAATCCACCTGAACTCCATTCAGAAGATATCTAATCTCGCTAAACATATAAGCCACTGGATTATTTATCAACTGTGCTGTAGGACTATGCTTGGTATTATCGCTAGCCAAACGAAGTCTTCCTTCTACATACAAATAACTTTCACATGGTAAAGTGTAATTGTCAATTTCCGGAACTGTTATTCGAACTTCATCGTTATTACCAAATGATGAACCGAATGGTAAGTGTGAATGATACTCAACGTTAGTTATTGAAGTATCCATTTTAATTTTATCAGTCACTCCCAAAATGTCCATTTTATTTAGGTAATAACTGATTTACGTATAATGCTGGTGCTCACCCTTTGACGGTTATGTCACTTCTACAGAATAATTCTCTTTAAGAGTTTTTAAAAGGTACTGTTCTCTTTCTCTAGATTAACACATTATAACCTAAACTCTTTAAATACTTTTTATTTTCTCGTGTCAATTTCAATTTTTTTTGTCGACAACAATTCAGTATATATTTTCGTGGCTTAAATAATATATTACGTCTTATTCTATCCCACTTCTTTTGTTTCGAATAACCACTGTCGTAGATAATCATTATGTAAACCTCTTTAAGTGAAGTCTTATAGTAACTACTTCGTTTCTAAAGTTAACCAAACGATTCTCTTGATCTAAGACTCGAACGACTAATCTCGTAATTACCTTCACGGTCACTGGCAGATAAATAGCTTGAAGAGGGGATTCTATTATTTTAAATCCTGGTGGTACGTTTGGAAAGAAATGATACAACACATGACCTGGCTCTCCGTTGTTATAAGAACCACCGGTCAAATTACACTCTATTCTTATAGCATTGACTTTGTTTATATCGACTGGAAAATCACCGATGTTATTGTCGTTTTCCTTCAATATTCTGGGTTCAAATCCCAACAATCTTCCCAATGAATTTGGTTGACTAAAATCGAGCTTAACCGAACTGTTTATGGTTGCCTTTAAAGTATTATTATTTCCATGAATGTTTATATAATCAGGAATATTCTTATTTTGAAAATAATCTTTCAGAAATTTATTAATATCATCGAGTTCATATGTGCCTGTAGGTATATCGATAGTTTTCCAAGCAGACTTTTTTCCTCTTTCTTCATAATGTATTAAATTATTACTTTCATCTATGTTAGGTATTGCGTTAAACGTTTCAAAATTTAACATACACATTTCATAGATTGCGTCTTCGCTCAGGTATATTGGTGGATTAAACTCACAAACTAAAACCGATTCATTTCCCGTTATAGTAAATGTACACGAAATCGGTGAAGATTCCATGTTGACCATCTTTCAAGAACTAAATCCTTACTTAACTTGTAAGGCTATTAAAAACTGTAGACATAATTGTCCACAATTTTGTGAATTCGATTTTTGATATCTTTCATAATTATAATTAATAACGCCTACTCCGTTTGACAAAAGATATTTTTCCACTTCCACTGGAGGTCGTAGATCTCCATAACTCTCAAAATACTTCACAGTTCTACCTCTTTTGTAATATGCTACCCAATGTGTTCCTTCACCAGAATTGTCATCTAAATTTATAATTCCACATTCCTGTTCTCTTATTTTTTTAGGTAATGTATCTCTCATAAACACTCCTCGAAAAAATGGTAATTTTAATATTTTAGCATATTTTAGTATGTCAAAGTTACTCAATGGTCGCCGAGGCAAATATTTCAGTTTTTTGAATTAGATGGTAAATATAATCCACATCCTGTTTTGTAAGGTTTAATGTAGAATCCACTTCCCACTGCTTTTGTTTCCATAGCCCTATTTTGTCGTTCTGCCTCTTTCATTTGTTCTTTCGCAGCCTTTGCATCGTTTACCGCCTTAACAATTGCAGCTGCACCGCCACCGAGTGATCCTATTGCTCCCAAAGCTGCAAATAATGGAATTAAAGGTAAAAATCCTCCTCTCTTGGGAATTGGAATCACTCTTTGACGTGGACGTCTTATCTTTTTGTGGTTTTTCTTTAAAACTGACTGCGCCAATTTAACATTTTCTAAGAGGCTTTTGTTACCGCTGCGCGAAATTGCATGTCGAGCTTTCTTGACAGCTTCCCGAAATGATAATTCACCACTGCGCTTCCTCCGCTTAATCGCACGCTTTCTCTTCCCACTGTTCCCCATTCCGAGCTTCGTCTTAGCTCGCATTATGGCGGCTACAGATAATGCCGATGCCCTCTCTCCAAGTCCCGCTTCTGAACTTTTAACTCTTTGTACTGCCGCTTGATACAATTTTCTATCTGCTTCGTGACGCTTATCTAAATCGTCACTTAACGAATATGCAATGTCGTGTTGCTTACACGCTTCGTCCAATACATTAACACCTCTGTCTCCTCTTTTAAGACGAGTATCTAATTTTGTAGCTGGACCGCAGTAGTTGTAACCTGGTATATGTAACTCTATTGGCAGTTTATTAATTAACGTATTAAGTAAACCACGACCTTTTCGTTTTACACTACTTCTCAAAATGTGGTCTCTCTTGACGCGACGCCGCATTTATGGCTTTTGTTTCTAACAGTTGACGATGATAATGTGTACTACTCTGATACTCTTGTCGCTAAATGTTGGGTTCTTTAGTGTTACGAAATGACGAACACACCTTACAATTAAAGGTTTTATTCGTAATCGAATGGAATCAGAATGCCATTACATTCAAGTATATCAAACTCACATAAATAAACAACATTCACTTTTTTTATCAGCACGCTCAAAGCACACGCTTTATTTTAAAAGCTTTCCTACTGCGCAGGACCCAACATTTCCTCCTCTGCCGAAGTTTCTTTGTTGCGGCGATATGAACGGTATTCGGCGAGTGAATGGTAATTGACACTTGTCATGCTCTGGCGACGCGGTCTATCTCTCTGCGGTGCCGAAACTGGAAGAGGTGCCTTTTGATCGTCATCAGTACTTCGACTGTGATCATTAAAGACAGGTAGATTTTCAATAGGTGGGTGTTCCGCGGCTTCGTGATCTTGGTTGGAAACTATTTTCACCGGTCCTTCCTCATCTAAATCTATGTTTGGGCGATGGGCTACCTCACGATAGCGTTTCCAAATTTGATTGAAATGACGAACAATATTCTTGTCTCCTATTTTTATTTCAGCCATTGTGTTACCAACAAGTTTGACGACGATGCCATTGACACGGGAGCCATCCCACAATTCAACCATAACTTCCTCCCCTTCTTCGAAGTTGCGTCGACGGGCACCATGACGATGGTCAAATTGAGCCTTCATTTCGACCTGTGCTGGACTCAATTCACAGATTGAAGTTGGACTAGGCTTAAAAATGTCAAGCGGTGTTCGGGTTTGGCGTCCAAAGAAGACTTGAGCAGGAGTGTGATCATCTAGTTCACTATGCGGTGTGTAATTGTATGTGGCTACTGCTACATCTAGGGTATTCACGGAGTTGTCTAAAGATTTTTTTAAGGTTTGTACCATCCGTTCAGCTAGGCCATTTGATTGAGGCATGCGTGGTGGTGACCTAAGGTGGACAACGTCAAACTCTGAACAGAGTTGAGCAAATTATGTTGCTGTGAACTGAGTTCCATTGTCGGAGACAATTGTGCTTGGTGCACCCAGATGTCGGAAAAGGATACGGAGATATTTGACTGTAGCAGAAGCTGTTGCTGGAGTAACCCAAGTTGCATCAATGTAGCGGGAAAAACTGTCGACCACTACGAGAAAAGATTTTCCTTTTGTTGGCTCACCAAAGTCCATATGGATGCGATCCCAAGGCTTCTTTGTATCAGGCCACGGATGTAGAGGTTCCTTAATAGGGTTGGCTGCGGTAAGACCACACTGGAAGCAGGACTTTACCCTATCTTCAATCTCGTTGGACATTCTGGGCCAATAGAAGTGATGTCGAGCCAGATTCTTCATGCGTCGGATTCCTGGATGACCACGATGCAAGCGTCTCAGCACAAAATTGCGAAGCTTGTTTGGAATGATGACTCGTTCACCATCAAGCAATATACCGTCACTGTTGGTGATGCTATCTGACTTTTTGTAGTAGGGTGCCAATTCTGGATCAGACTTATCTTCATTGTGCCATCCATTTTTAACTCGGTCTATGACTTTTTTGAGAGACAAATCTTGTTTGGTGATTTCACGAAGCATTTTACGAGCTTTTGTTGATCCCATAGCTTCCAAAGTAATATCGTTGAGTTCTTGATTAATGTGAATGGAAGCAATGACATTTTCAATGTCGTTTTCCTGAGCTTCTCGACGGGTTTGTTGAATTAGTCGAGAGAGGGCATCAGCATGTCCAAAATCTTCTGTTCGGATGTATTCAATGCTGAAATCATAGCCAATCAAACGAAGTGCCCAACGCCGTAGACGAGCAGCAGTTCGTTCGCTCAATCCTTTGGTGTTGGAAGTCTTGAACAGCGCAAGTAGTGGGCGGTGGTCAGTTTGGAGAATGAAGTGTCGCCCCCATACAAACTTGTGAAATCGCTCGACAGCGGTGACCAAGGCGAGGGCTTCTTTCTCGATTTGACTGTAGTTTTGCTGCGATTTAGTCAATGCCTTGCTCATATGGAACACTGCTTTTCATTACCGTCAGCATATCGTTGGAGTAAAACACCACCAATGCCAGTTTGACATGCATCGGCTGAAATGAGGACTGTCTGACGTGGATCATAGTGTGCAAGTAGGAGAGGTCCTGTGAGAGTGCGTTTAATTGCACTGAAGGCTTCCTCTTGTCGATGGGTCCATTTGAATGGTATGTGCTTTCGTAGCAGTTCCTCCAATGGTGCTTTGAGTAGATGGACATGTTGGACGAATTTTCCGTAGTAATTGATCATTCCAAGAAGTGATCGTACCTCCTTCTGATTGGATGGTTGGCGAAGTTCCTTTATAGCTTGTATTCGAACTGGATCTGTAGAGACACCTTTGTCCGTAACGACAAAACCAAGGTATTTGACTGAAGGCATGTAGAATTGGCATTTATTTTGCTGTAAACGGAATCCCCAGTCTTGAAGACGTTGCAATACTTGATGTAGACGACGATCGTGTGTTACCTGATCAGGTGCCATAATGAGGATGTCATCCAAGTATATGATTACTCCATCGATTCCAGAGAGACAAGACTCTATCGTACGCTGGAAAATGGCCGGAGCAGGCTTGAGGCCAAATACAAGGCGATTGTACTGGAACAGTCCCCGGTGAGTCGTGATTGTAGTAAGCGGTCGGCTTGAATCATCTAGATGCAGTTGATGATATGCATCTGAGAAATCAAGTTGACTAAAAACTTTGCTTCCACTAAATTTGGTCATAATTTCTTCTATGTTTGGAATAGGATAATCGTCCGAAAGTAAAGCGTCGTTGAGCCCAGTTGAAAAGTCAGCACAGAGTCGGATCTTGCCATTAGCTCGACGGGCAACCACAATTGGAGCGGTCCATTCAGACGATTCCACTGGAGTCAAGGTACCATTCTTGACGAGCCGATCCAATTCAGCATTCAGTGTTTCTTGGATAGCTAGTGCGACAGGACGGTAAGCACAGTGTACAGGTCGTGCTTCTGGTTCAAGACGAAGATGTACTTGAGTCTTTGTGCAGGAACCAGCATCTTGTCCAAATAATTTCGGATACTGTGATTGTAGCGAATTAACAGTGACACCAGTCAATGTGACAGTGTTGACATTAGTCCATTTGATGATGTCAAGACCGGAAAGAACTTTTTCGCTAAGCAGACATGCATTACTATTTATTACCAGAATAGGGGCTGTGATAGAATTTCCGTTGAAAGTGAAAGTAACCTCACAGGTACCTAGGGTTTTGATTTTACTTCCGTCAGCATTGAGAACTTTTGCAGGACACTCGTCAAGGATTGGTGTGCCAATTTGTTTCCAAGTTGTCGCGCCAATGGTAGAAATGTCAGCACCAGTGTCGGCTTGCATTCTGACATTGATTCCATTGATGTTGACGTTGAAAAATTTTCGGTAATGCTCATCCGTAAAGTGAATGTCCTGAAGGTAGATAGTCTTGACTGAAGTATTTTGTTTTCGTGCTCCCTTCATCATTCCGTTCTCACGTATTTCTTCTTTCTCGACCTTCTTCTTTTTGCGACAAACTTTGGCCAAGTGGCCAACAATTTCGCAATAATTACATGTAGTATGCATGTGTGGACAATCGATGCGCCGGTGTGATGTTGATCCACAGCCTCGGCATGATGATGTTGAATGTGATTCAGACTTTTCCATCTGGTTGTATGCCTTCGGTTTATTTTTACTTGATTTAAAGTTGACAGCGTTGACTTCCACAGTATTATTTATTGTTCTACACTCAACATTTGTGTCGACGACTCGGTTGTAATAAGAACGACACTTGTCCCTGATCTCAGCAAACGTTGATGACTGACTGTCTTTGAGTATAATGGCTCTAAATGGTTGATAATATGGATCATTCATTCGAAGTGCGGCCAAGAGAAGTTTGAATTTGTCAAGATCTAATTTGTCAAATTGAAATATGTCTCCCTCCAGGTTGACTTCATCCAAAACAGTGTCAATGTTGCGGTTTGTTGCCTTTGCAGTAAGAGTATCGTAACGACGCTGAAATAGCGTGCGTGTATCGGAAAACAGGTCTTCCAGAATTTTAACAAGGCCATCAAATTTCATTTCCGTTGGTTTATTTGGTGAAATGCGACCACAAAGTTGACGGTATTCTTGATCTCCAAGAGCATTGAGTAGGAGTGACACCTGCAGTTCTACCGAAAGGGTTGAGGATGCTTCTGAGAAGGTAATCTTGTGGCGTTGATACCAATGAGAGAATGTAGAATCGATCGACAAATCAAAGGTAAACGTTCCAATCCGAGCAGCTAAGTTGTCCAATGTTGATTTACTTGAGGTTGAAACCTTTTGTTGCTCTTTTAGAAGACGCAATTCTTCTTGTTGAACTTGTAAAAGCGTGATCATACTTTGCAGAATACTTTCCATTTTTGAATCCATTTCAATACTGACTGCGCCAATTGTTGGGTTCTTTAGTGTTACGAAATGACGAACACACCTTACAATTAAAGGTTTTATTCGTAATCGAATGGAATCAGAATGCCATTACATTCAAGTATATCAAACTCACATAAATAAACAACATTCACTTTTTTTATCAGCACGCTCAAAGCACACGCTTTATTTTAAAAGCTTTCCTACTGCGCAGGACCCAACACTAAACATTATATATCAAAAGTTATTAGGTGAGTAAATGATAAAACTATTGTCAGAAAATTTTATTTTTAATTTCATATGTTTACAATTTTACGGTAATATGTACATAATGAATCAAAACATTTACATAGTAACGGCATTATGCATACTTATGTCACACATTAATTTATTAATTCTGAACATTATTAATTCATTTGTAATCGCCCCTTTCTCAGATATTTCATTATTGAGAAATGCTTTGACAGTTCGCTTCACGTCACCATCCATAACACTCACGCATGGAATCATGTTGGAGTAGAATGTTTTATAATTCAATTGCTTCAAAACCTCCAAACGATATGATATAATATCACACAATTTCCATAATTCCAATAAACCCTTATAAGATATATACAGTGTCTCGTCACCTCTTTCTAATTTCAATATTTTTGTTCCTTCGATACGTTCGAACGATGCCTTTACCGAACTAATTTTCATTACCGGATAAACAGTTTTTTTCTCGGTAAAATGTGATTTTAATGTGTAGTTATAAGAACAAAATTGTTTCCATTCCTCTTCTAAAAACGATATGCTCTGCCTTTTAGTACCCATAATGCGTATTACTGGATCAAAAAATGTTTCGGCACACAGTCCCACGCAAACCCATTTCGTGCGACTCTTATTTAAAAAATATACACTTTGAGCTAACAATGGTAATTGGTCCACATCAGCCACTTCCCTTACTTCTGATATCTCTGAAGGTGCTTTCTCGCTAATGTCATACTGATGAAAATCTTCATCCGTGAAAAAAGGTTGAGACAATACTTCAAATTGAAACTCGTTTCGAACTGAGGACATATTCAAATCTTGCTCATCCTGTTCTTTTGGTTTACCAACGTTTTGAGTGAGAAATCTTTTCTTCTGTACATCATCACCTTGATCATCCACGTGTCTTTTCTTCTGCTTCAGGAAAAATTCCACTTGTTTAGACGTCACTATTAAATACATCAAAAATATAAGAATTGTATACGATTAGAAAAATTTAATAAACTTACTTTTATATAGATCGACGATACACTATTAAATTTGTATAATACAACTCACAGTTCTGCAACAACTGAAACAATTCACAAAATAACGGCCTTATATAACAAGATTTTAGGTGGGGGTAATACTAATTTAAATCCTCACCTCCTCCAACCACAAGGTCACTAAGCAGAAATCAACACTATAATAGAACCTCCTCTGACCTCAACACCATTTCAAGGTTATCTCACTCTGGAACCTCCTCCACGTCAAGGTTATGGTGAAGGTCAGGAGTAGGTCGATTCTGGAACCTCCTCCGACCTTGACCTTGAATCTAGAACCTCCTCCATGTCAAGGTTATAGCGAAGGTCACGTCAGGGATAGGCCGATTCTGGAACCTCCTCCGGCCTTGACCTTGAATTTTTCCGTCAAGGTCGGAGGAGGTTCCAGAATCGGCCTATCCCTACTACTAGCGTTCCCGTGTTTTCTGCCCGGTCTATGAATAATTTCAAAATCGTATTCCGCCAAAGTTAATGCCCATCTTGCTAAGCGTGAATTGGGGTCTCTAATAGAGAGTAACCATTTCAAAGGTCTATGGTCCGTTATGATCTTAAATTTCCTACCATAGATATAGCATCTAAAGTGTTTGACTGCCCAAATCACAGCCAAACATTCTTTTTCTGTAGTTGAATAATTTGTCTCTGCTTGATTTAGTTGCCTGCTCGCATAGGCGATAGGTTTCTCATGCCCATTAAAATTTTGACTTAAGATAGCACCCACAGCATATCCTGATGCGTCAGTTGTAAGTATGAATTCGTTTTTGAAATCAGGATATTGAAGAACTGTTTTTTCACATAAAGCATCTCTCAAATTTTCAAACGCCGTTTGTTGTTCTTGTGTCCAAACGAATGGTGCATTTTTCTTCGTGAGTTCGGTGAGTGATTTTGAAAAGTATGAAAATTGAGGAATAAAACGTCGATAAAATCCAACTAAGCCTAGAAATGATCTAATTTGTCTGATACTTTTAGGAACAGAATAATTTCTTATGATCTCAGTTTTTGAAGGATCAGGTTTGATACCGTTTTTGGAAATAATATGACCTAAATAGTTTATTTCTGAAAACAAAAATTTGCATTTAGCAGGTTTTAATTTTAAATTTGCTTCTCGAATTCGAACAAATATTTCTCGTAATCTACTAAGGTGTTCAGAAATATTTTCTTTGTCAAAAACTATTACATCATCAAGATATACAAAACATTTTTCCCCAGTTAGACCTGGTAAAGTGGTATTCATTAATCGCTGGAAAGTGCTAGGCGCATCCACTAGACCAAATGGCATTTTATTGCATTTATAGTGTCCATCCGGCGTACTAAAAGCAGTTTTCTCTTTGTCTCTGTCATCAACTTCTACTTGCGAATATCCTGTCGCTAGATCCAATGTGCTGAAAAGTGTGGCGTTACCTAGCTGATCTATAGTTTCATGAAGGTTAGGAAGTGGATAGATGTCTCTTTTTGTAATTGCATTTAATCCGCGGTAATCAATACAGACTCTAATATTATTTTCGCTGTTTTGTCCCTTTTTGGGTACCATAACCACTGGTGCCGACCAAGGAGACTTTGATGGAGAAATAATTCCGTCGTTTAACATACCCCGTATATTGGACTTCAGTAATTCGCGTTGGCTGTAAGGTACTCTATGCGGACGCTTAACTATTGGTGGAACATCTTCAGTAATTATTCGGTGTTTTACTCCCTTGGCTGTTCCTAATTTCGTGTTATCAGTCAAAAATATATCGTTAAATTCAGATAATAAACCCAATAATTTTTCTTTATTATCAGTGTTAAGTGATCTAAAGAAAAGTACTCTGCGAACTGATTAATTTTAACCGAATTTATTGTTATTTCTGATTTATTTATATTATCTTGAAAATACACCCGAATTTCTATACCACAATCTCGGAAAATATATTTCAGCATTTCAAATACCTCATCCCAACCTAATTTATCTAATCCCATTGCAATTTTAGGAATTGCTAATTTCCGAATTTTATGCTTCTCACAAAATTGTTTCAGATTTAATAGTGTATTAAACATATCTTTACTAGTTGGTTTATTATAATAATATCGTTTAGTGACTAAGTATAAAATATAACGCTTATCAAATTTTAAATATACCACATCATGTAATTTTGGTTTCTGAGCTTTTAATTTATTAATATTTCCAAATTTTGCCTTAAAAACTTTAGCTATTCCCTTTCCCAAGCATAAATCGCTGCTTACGCAGTGTCCTAAGTTATATTCAATTGGAGCGTCGAATAAATCACCCTGTATTGGATATACATTACTTACTTGTGAGTACGAGTTCCCCTTATAATTTCTTCTGTATTCTTGGAAGTTCTCCCAATTTACTCTGTAAATTCGCGAATCCCCTATTTTTTTTCCCAATACATCTTCGTTGTACTCGTACATTTCTAGGTTTACATTACCCGTTTCCTTCATTACTGTTTCCCCATACCCAATACATAAATTCTTCGTTAACTTCATAGGTTTCTCGGTGACGTTGATCAGGCGTACCGGTACCTCATTTTTATCATTTACTGTAACTAGGGTTCTAGCAGCCATTACTCCGTACACTAAGGTATCGTTAGGCTCTACCATGACTTCCGTTCCAGGACACATTCCTTTTTGTTTCGCTGTATATACAATTTCACATCGAGCGGGTATTTCTGTTTCTTCTTTCAAATGAACAAGACAGTGGCCAACTGCTCGCTCATAGTTACTTGGTAACTCTTTCTTATTCTTGTCCTTCCGCTGGGCTTTAATCGTTGAAGATTTCTGCTCTCCAATTTTCATCCTATTGCATGTCTCATTTGTTGAACCTGTTGGATGCTCCTGAAATAGGCTATTACCTTTGTCTGACCCATACTTATCACCAGTTTTATTATTTGCAACTGTGTTAACGACATAATTTCCCTCTGCTTCCAAGTCAGTAATGATGTCATCTATTTTAATGACATTCCTTTGGAAATCTACTACGCAATTATATTTACACAAAAAATCTCTACCGATTAAACCATCTGCTTCCAAAGGAAGTCTACTACAAATTATGCAATCGATAGGAAATGATTTTTCATGTATAATAAAACTCAACTGTGCGCTCCCTAAACTTAAAATTTTATCACCTATAATTCCCATTAAACATACCGATTCATCTTTATTTATTTCTAAATCTTCGAAAAATTCGTATTTAAGAATTGTTACTGCTGATCCCGTATCAACTATTAGTTTCAGTATTTTATTTCTAACTTTAACCGTAATTATAGGTACATTTGCAAGCTCAGATTTTAAGAAAATATGTGGTATTATTATTTTATTTTGTAAGTTTTCCCCATTCAATTTTTTCGACCCATCAAATTGGGGTACTTTGAGGGTTGTCTTTGGTTTAAAGTATAAGACTTATTTTTCTCATTTACATTGTTAGTATTGCTATTTCTAATCTTGCTGAATTCACTAATTCCAGTGGAATTGGAATTTCGTGGCACGACATTCTGTTTTTGCAAAGGGTTATTGGACTCTGGTACTTTACTTTTCCTGCGTTGCCAGCAAGCTGACGCGACATGACCCGGTTTTTGACATACGCGACACATAATTTTACCAAAGCATTGTGCAGCTATATGACCATCTTTAAAACAATTAAAACATTTTGCTTTTTCTGGTTTTCTAAATTGGCGCGATTGAGCGTAATTTATTGGAATATTATTCGTTACATTACAAAAATTTGAAAATCCGGCGGGCATATTAATCATTAATTGATTTAATTCTTCCTGTCTAGCAATTTGAGTCGCTTTATCTATGTCTAAATCTGCTTCTCTAGAAAGAATTAGTCCCACTCCTCTTAATAACTCTCTTCTTAAACCTAATTTAAATTGCGTTAAAATTAAATCATTATTTTTCTTAGTAATTCCGGCCTTCTGATTTTGTGACGCCGCTTCTAAATCCTCATTTAACGTTTCCTGTCCTAATAATTTTAGACGTGTGACGAACTGATCTACTGTTTCATCTCGTTTTTGCCTACACTGCATAAGTTTAAATTGAGCTGCCCCTGGTACTCGATATGGTGTAAATTTAGCAATAAATTTATTTTTAAATTCATTGTACATAACTGTGGTTGATGAAAGTGAGGGTTCACTTTTATAAAAATCATAGGCTGATCCAATCAACGCGCACCTTGCAATTTGTAACAGTTTATCTTCATATACCCCATCTAATTCTGTCCGTTGTTCTAAATGTTCGAAAAATTTTTTTACATTTTCTTTTCCCGAAAATTTATTGATGCTATTCAGAAACGATCCTACGATGTTTTTGGAATTTCCATGATAATAACTTGAGGATTTTGTGTGTCGTCAACGTTCATTTTTAAATATTATTCTTTACCAAAAAGAAATAACAATAAAATTAAATAAAATGAATGAATGCCGGAGGGAGGGAGGGAGGGAGGGATATGACTATTAATTGCGATTTTAATATGAGTTGTGGCTAAATGTCTTACATTGTCCGGTCCAAATAGCATTACGTGTGATTTATTAGATTTAGGTGTAATCCATGCAATTGAGATATCTTAATTAATTGCAAGACGTCCGCATTAATTTTCTCAATTGCATCCTCCGTTTCTGAAAAATAAAATGATTTATATAGTTGTGAATCATCCGCGTATTGATGAAGTTGGCAGTTTTTTATGGTGTTATGAAAATCTGAAGTATACAATAAGAACAGAAGTGTACCCAAAATAGAACCTTGCGGCACTCCGCGCGCCGAAGAAGAATCGTTCAACAAAACTCTCTGAGATCTGTCACTTAAATAACTGCGTAGAAAGTTAACAGTTGTTAAATCAAAACCAAAATATCTTAATTTCTTAAGCAGCAGATCATGTTGTAACATCAAATGCTTTACTGTAATCTATCATAGTGAGAACAGTTAATTTACCGAGTCTTTGGCACGAATTACATCATCAGTTATTTTCAGTAAAGCACTCGTAGTGCCATAACCAGCCCTAAAGCCAGATTGACAGTCGGGTAGTAAGTTATGCTCATTTATAAATACTATACACTGAAAAGATATGATTTTTTCTAATACTTTTGATAGTACTGGCAGAATATTGATGGGTCTTAATTGCGACGGGTTTTCTGGATGCGGTACTTTCGATAAGGGAATAACATTAGCAATTTTCCAGCAAGATGGAAAGGTGGACGAGGCTATGGCGAAATTAAATATATACCTGAGATGTTCAATTACGAAGGGATAAATTAAGTCAATCATTTTTAATGAAATTTTATCATGACCGCAGGATTTGGACTTTATAGAATGTAATATTTTTTCAACAAACTCAGTGGTGACAAAGTGTAACATCAAAGAATCATGGGGAAAAGGCGAGTTGGAATCGTACTTCAGCATAACATCGGAATCATTAGGTAAGAGAACATTTGGAATTGAATCTATGAAATGAGCATTAAGTTCATCGGCATTAATAAAGTTGATATCACCGGAGTTACGATCATTTTTGTATATATTCAATTTACGCAAGGCATTCCACATTGTACTGGAATATTTGTTACGCATCTGATAACGAAGGTAAGCCTGTTTCTCACGCCGAATGGCCCCCGTTACGTAATTCCGCATTTGCTTATAGTATATCCAATCATTCGGGTTTTTCGTTCTTTTATATTTGGATAATGCGTTATTTCGTGTTCTAATCATTAATTTGATTGTATCAGTAAGTCACGGCGCAAACGGTTTCGTAATTTTAAGTGTTTTATAAGGGGCATGAAGATCGAAAATTTGTTGAACTTTGAGATTAAAAAAGTGTACCATACTATCTACATCAGTGAATTTGTAAATTACATCCCAATTAATCATAGAAACGTCATGTTGCCTGCGGCACTGCTGCTATTTTCGTCGTCGGAACGTTAGTTCGGAAATTGTCCGCCAGATGGCCGTGGTGCTGCGTCGTCGGTAGGGTACTTATATAAAGAGGGTAAAGACACATAATCAATTGCCGCCATTTTCAGGCCAAATTCAAATTGACAGATATGTGTGTATTGTATAAGTATATATTTTTTTTGCAATATTCAGGTACAAGTAAAGAAACAATGAATTATATTTGTGTTCTAAACAGGTTTTTATTTTATAAGTACATATTTACAGTAAAATCTTCTATAATAATTATTCTAATTTTAACCAGCTAAACACGCACTAGAGATTTACTACTATATTTATTATCCATATATATTTTTTTCTTACTAGCAATTTTTAACCGGTAAGACATGTATCTACTAATAATATTATTTTTCATGTTATGTCATAATTGAATAAATTTGCAACTGGCTAAAACTTGCTGTGTTAGAAAGTGACGTAAATCAGCATTCTGATCCATGATCTTAGAATAGTACTGTCTGAAAATTCTTTCCATTTCCAGAAAGAAGTTATATGTGCAAGGATTACAATAAAAGAGGAAATTTTGTTTATAAGCTCTTAATTGTGTCAATAAAGCTACATTTGCCATTGTTTGATCATATTTTTTTGAACCTAACGGTGTTATGCACTTGACACATGTTTTGGACTTTTTTATTATACTATTAATTATATAACCTGAGATATAATATAGTTACGTGAGTTACGTTCACTGTAATTTATTTCTACTGAAGCTATTTCAACTGTATCTGAAATTTTGACTGCTTTACGACAAGTTGTAGATACTTTAACAGTGTCTAAAAAATCTGACAAGAATAATCTATCATCTTCATCATATGAACTATTTGATACATCTTTAAGGTATTGTGACACACATACAAGCTTTAAATTATTTTTAAACTGCAATGCTGTTGGCACAATTTGTTTAGCACGTACAGTGCTGAATACATTTTCTATGCAGTCTTGTGTAAAGCGTGATGTTAACACAAAAATATAGTTTTGATTATTCAGAAGCTCATCTTGAATATCTAAAACTGATTGTGTAGAAAGAATAATTCCTATCTGTGACGGTTTCCATGCTTTTGTTTCTTCAACATACAAATTACGAACAATGTGCATAACTGATCTTAAAAATTCTACAGCCTCCTTATAATTAGTTTCAGATATTTTACTTAATGCAACAGCAGGATGTCTAGAAGTCATTAATGAGAACCACTTATCTATCAATGATATAAACCAGGCTGTCACAATAAATTTTGGTTTATTCATCTGCTCCGCTAAGAATAATAAACCACTGCTAACATCTTGATTTATAATTTTTGAAGCATTTGAGAACTTCATCTTTTGAAAGTGATCAGACAACAAATCTTCTCGTTTTAATTTTGGTACTAATAAAAACTGAAAATCATCTTGATAATTAACTAATTCTTCTATATGACTAGCCTTAATTTCATTTGTAGGCAAATTATATTTAATTTGTATTTCATTAGTGATGTAGATGATTTTATTAGTCATCAACATATTTTTAATATTTTTAAAAAGAATGGGGAACATCTGCAATAATAAAAATTTTACGAGAAGCATTAAAAGGATGGACAATAAAATTACTAAGATTTTCATAACGTCCTGCTATTATGCCCCATTTCTTCCATAATGCTTTATTTGACGATCCCATATCAGAAGTAATGTTTATTACCTTCAAACCAATATTTTCAATTTTATATATTATACTGAACAATATCTCTTCAAATACTGCTCCATTAACAGATTTGCCTGCAACAAAATAAAATCTTTTTGATTTTAAAATTACACTTCATTACAATCTACACCTGTAAAATAGTATGACACTGTTTGTTTCCACCTTGAACTAATTCCCACCACCATTATTACGAGAGCATTACATGCAACACCACTATGATGTGGTAATGTAACATTACCTATGTAATTTTTTGTCGCAGGATCATACATGTTAGCTGACTTGATGACCATTTCGTCGAGCACAATTCCACAATCTTTCTCATGCTCGTTCTTAAAATGTTCAATTTTTATTTTTAAAAAGCTTAACACTTCATCTAGTATGCCTGACTCAAATTTCAGATTCTGTAACCTGCGATTTAAAGTTCTTATTGATGGTAACGGAATATGTTGTTTTAAAAGTTCAACATATCCTGAAGAACCACATGCGAATTTCAATTTCAATGCCTTCTGCACAGTTGGATTAGACCAAGTTTTAAAACGTTTAGATTTTGTAATTACTTGAATTTGATCAGTATTAAATACAGATTGCATTAATTGCATCTTCTCAGCTTTATTAGTTTGATGTAATAATTTATTATGCTTCCGTTTTAGCGAGAGAAATTTTTGTTTTATTGCATGATGTTGTTTATATAATTTATCGTACTGGTTTTGAGCTTTCTCATGTCCTTGCAGAGTCTTGACATTACTTATAATCTGAGTTTCCACAGCTTCATTCTCCATGTCATTCTCATTCCCTGAAGTGTCACTACCTGAAGATCTTAGTGTATTATCCAACTTACTTGTTAAAGGTTCTGAAATATCAAGTACACTTCTTTGTTTTGGGGGCTTTCTTGTAATTTTCGATTTTGTAAAAGAAAATAATGTTGGGATTGCATTACATTTTAATTTCTGCTTCCCATCTTCCCTTCTCTTTTCCCACATTGTGGGTTCAAAATGCACCTAACATAAACACAATAATTTGTGAATCACTATTTCTGTAATTAATTTTTTAACTTACCTCACAAAGTACTGAATGATCAGTAGGTTCCCACTTATCACGTCTCATGTTTCTTAACCACTGCTTTCTTCTAACAGGATCTTTAGGAAAATATTTCATTACAATTCCTTGTTCTCTTCTATTTTTACATCCTACAGCTGAGCACGCTGGCATGTTTTATATTTTATAAATTGGAGAGGAGAGGTTATAAACTGTAAGGCAGAGATTCTTATGAGAAATTATTCACACAGCAAAGATGTTTAAAATAAGATTTTTGGAAACTTGGGTCTTAATAAAATAAAAGCAATCATTCATAGTAAAAACACAAGCGAGCAACACATTCTGAAAAATTTAAAATAACTTACCAGGTCCTAACACGCTACCACCACAGTCTGCACTAACACTTTACTTTTCTTATCACTGTCTTACACTTATTTATTTTGTTATTATTATACTGGAATATAAGATGAACAATTAAATTGCGCTCAAACACTACAGTAAGAAAGGTCTCTTTGGCCTGTTAATGGCTGACGCCAAACGATATTCACCCTTATATGCGTTCGACCAATCACAAAGCAGACACTATCTGTCTTTACCCTCTTTATATAGGTACCCTAGTCGTCGGAGCGTTAGTTCGGAAATTGTCCGCCGGGTGTCGCCACCGGCGCTTCGCTGTGAAATTTTTTCCTCCGTCCGGAGAGAGATTCGAACCCGTTCCTCGGCGTTCGTGAGGCGTCCAACTAAGCCGCTCGGCCGTTGAGTCTAGTGATGGAGAATATCGTTCCTTTTGAGTAATCGGTATTAATCGTTACTCTTGAACTCAGTAATCGTTACTTGTATTCGTTACTTTGATTACCGTGATTACTACCAATGTTAGTTAAAACAAGTTGGATTAATCAGGTACCTATTCGATTATTTTATTTTATATGTTATAATAATATAGTACAATACAATAATAAACAATTGTTCACAGTTTTCCTAATATATATTTTGCATTCTCTGCATATTCATTTTCTTGCATTCATGTAAATACATACGAATACTGCTGCAACCAGACTTTCATCTGTGAATATTGAATTATCTGAATAAAAGTAATCGTCGGTAAAAGTAACGAATACCAAGTTTAAGAAGATCCGAATACTTCGGGTCTCTTCGACTAACGAATACTTTGTCACGAATAGTTACTTTTTCCTCCATCACTAGTTGAGTCAGTTGTTCGTATCCGTTCGAGATGTGTAATATTAACGACGCGCGCGGCGAATGATGTCCTTATTTTTTTTCGTCGAACACGGATGCGATGTTGGTTGCGTCATTTTTTTTTCTCGGTCCGGAGAGAGATTCGAACTCGTTCCTCGGCGTTCGTGAGCCGTCCACCTAAGCCGCTCGACAGTTGGGTCAGTTGCTCGTATCAGTTTGAGATGTGTAATAATAACGACGCGCGGCGAAGGATGTCGTTTTTTTTTCGTCGAACACGGATGCGATGTTGGTTGCATCTGGCGGTGTCCATCTGGTGACGAATTGCGAAAGGACGATCGCCGGCGTCCATCTCGGAGACGTCGCGTGTCGGTGGGTTTCTGTAATACTTCCTCATAGGCAAACAAATGAGGAACGGCTAAATGGTGCTTCGCGTGCCAGGTTCGGATCTTCGCTGGGCTTTTGTCTCGAGATTTCCGCGGTAATTTTAAAATTTGGCCACATACTCAAAGTTGTCTTTTTGTGTATTGTTTATTTGCATAGAGTACTAGGGGTAAATATTTTATACGTACAAAAATGTTAATGGCTGTAATTTGCTAGTGTAGTGAAATTACTTACTGCTTTAGCTGAAATTCTCATGCAGGAACTATAGAAAAGTTCAATTTAATTTTATATTTTCGTTACGTTGCGTCGATGATATTTTATTGATTTTGCCTTCAGATAAAGTAGACTTTGTTTTAAGTAGATTTAACTCTTTCCGTAATACTCGTAGATTACAATTTACTGCAGAAAAAGAAATTAACAATTCACTAAGTTTTCTTGATTTAAATATTATCAGACATAATGACAAATTAATAACTAAATGGTTTCATAAACCTACGTCGATACATTAATTTTCACTCGTACACATCCAAAAATGCACTATAAAATTGCAACAATTATTTTTTTAACAGATCGAGCTGTTTTCCTTTCAGATAATCTTTTCATTTATGATAATTACTTCATTTTTGATAGGTAATTAAAAATCGTGTTAAATATCTACAAAATTCAAAAATCTATAATATGTAAAACGAACTTCAAACAAAAAATACATATCATATCATTACCACTATATAACACATTTAAACACATTTTCAAAGAACACAATTTAATTTTAGCTAGCAAATCTGTAAACAATTTACAATACTAAACAACAATACTAAAACAACCTAACGTGGTTTATGAAATTAAATGTTTAAATTGTAATTCATGTTATAGGTATTGGAGAAACAAGCCAAAATTAAAAAAAAAACGTCTAGACCACTATAAATATCATATCCAAAAAAATAATTAAAATCATTCAATGCTTGTAGAACATTCATTAGAAAATAACCATAATTTTGATATTCAAAATACTAATACATATTTTATACAGATATTTTCAAGACGGCATACTCGTATGAAGGTTTTTTTAATTACGTCATTATTTTGTAAACAAATTTAAAAAATTTTGGTATCACTGCAAAGAGAAAAGCAACGTCTACCGAATAGATTACAAAATTTTGTCAATAGCAGTGCAATTATTTTTTTATTAGCAATTTAAAATGAGCATAAAAATCATAGAATATCTGCTAATTTTATCAAATTTCTATCTTTAAAAATAAGAAAGTTAGTAGTAAATAGTGAGCTGTATATAACTAACTTACCTTCAAGTGTAGGAAAATTTAATTCTATTAATTCTAATTTTTATTAATTTAATCGTAGCGTGTTTTTCAAGTTTTATCATTTAATATATTTTAACTCTTTAAAGAATGACTGTTCGAAGACATTAAACAAAAGTTTAATAGTTAAAGTTTGAAATGACATTTATTTTATAAAAGAATTTTCTCAATTCTAGTAACCTTTAATTTTTTAATTCAGCGTTACTTACGCGACAGCTCTGCAACCTGAGTTAAAGAACGTTTATAAAAACTGTCAATTTCTCTAAAATTATCTAATTGTTTAAAAAACTACTGATATTGTTGGAAGCACAAAATACTAGGTTAATGAAATACTCATTTGGAATACATTAATCTATTCTCAGTAATAAAACGAACCGCAAAATTTCGCGTCACTTACGCGACACTGTGAAATCAAAAAAGGAAAACATTATAATATGAATGTTTTATTAAAAAACGATAAATTTCAATCAATTAATAATAATTAATTAATAATCTGTCCTCTTTTTAACCGAAATCTTTGTCAGAAAATCATGAATTTTCCACGAATTGCTTTGTGTTAATTTTTAATACTGTATTGTATTTTCCCTGATGTACCTCACACAATGAATTTTACGACTGTTAGGAATTGATAACAAATTTTACTATCGAGAATTCACATTTTTTTTACCACTTTCAATTTTGCTGTTGCCTATTAGGGAAACAAGTCAAAAGATTTTTTAATTTTTTTATCAATTCTTGCCATGAAATCTGGGCGGCATGTCTTAGCTTAGGTGAAAAATAAGTCAATGCCATTGTCACTTGATGTAGGTTTACAGTATAGCTAAGACATGCCGTCCAAATTCCATGGCAAAAGTTGATAAAAAAATTACTCATTCGGTTGCAGAGGGTATTTTTCCGCTTGATTTGTCGCGTAAGTGACGCTAATTTAACACAAAGTAAAGAAGCTATCTAATTGTTTTAAAGCGAAAAATAAAGCTAAATGTTCACAGAAACAGGCTGTATGTTTTTAAGTGATGAATAGTTTTCTAAAACGAGATATACAAATAAATATGTTCACTTACGCGGAAAGTAAAAAATTGGAGACTTTGTAAATCTTTTTTCTTGTACTTCAAAACCAATTTTTATTATTTCAATACTTATTATAAAAACATTATTTGTCTTAATAATGAGAGGATAATTTCAGCTGTACCTTTATTATTTAATGAAATTTGAATGAAAGTTAATAAATCAGTTATTCACTAAAGTACGCGTACATTGTTACTTTAGTTTAAACTATGAAAATAATTTTTTTTTGACAATACTAAAGGTAAATAAATACAGCAAATTAAAATTTATTCTTTTGCTAATAATTTTTGAAAAATTGGACAATAAAACTTAAAGATGAAAAACTATCACTCAGGTTGACATTACCGTGGAATTGCCCATCACGTTAGCTAGAATCGGGCAATATTATGAATTTGATTTCTTATCACGTTTTAATTCACAAAAGTAATTTTTTTATTACCTCGCAGGCTCTTAAAATGAAAAAAATTAAATAAAACTTAATTTTTGAAGAGAGATTATTTTATGTTATGTTCTTATTTCTACATAACTATCACCCAAATTACATTTACAGTAATTGATATTGCTTGAGTTTACTTGATTATACTAACAGAATTTTTGAACATTGCCGTATTTTGTGAAAGTGTAAACTGGATTTTATTTTATTTTATTGTTACCCCCAGTTTCATAATCGAATTAAAGGAGGTTTTAAATTTAAAATCACATTCAGATGTGTAAACAAATGGGTTTTCATATTTGTTTTGACATCTGAGGGTGACTATAATTTAAAGTCTCCTTTAAATTCGATTATGAAACTTGGCCTGACTAATGGAAATTTAATATTTTCTATAACGTTTTTAGAATCTTTGGGACAAGCAAAAACTTTTATAAGAATGATATTTTTTCGAAAAGTGAAAAATAAAAAGTTTTTCCTATAGTAAACCCGATCCGTGGACACGGTGTATGCCTATTTAAGCAACATTGGCTGGAAAATATTTTTTCGCACATAAACTATAGGTATGACCGACATTTTTAATTATAAAGTATTAATAATAGTTTGAAAATCATAGTTTGGAAAATTCTATAACGTATTAAAAATCCAAACCATATTTTATTTGAATGATGAACGAAAGCGCCTCTAGTGCTGATTAATAGAATTACGGGGCATGCGAAGCACCATTTAGCCGTTACTAACAAATGACGATAACTGTCAACATTTTTTTTTTATTGTCAGCAAAAACAAAACAAAAGTACTGACAGTTATCGTCATTTGTTTGCCTATGAGGAAGTACTTATAGACACTATGCTATTTACCGTAAAACATGTATCATTTATTGTTCGCCAACTGTTTATTACGTCATTTCATGTTAATAATTTATTTATTTCTTTTTATTTTCTTCTATTATTTTGAAAAATAAGTGCTTATTGCGGCACATCATTGAACGCAGAAAAAAGAGTTCTTTCGAAATGTATTACAGTAATTATACCATTGCATTTAAAAAACAAAAGTTGACAGCTGTCGTGCAGCTGTTTCAAATGTATTAAAGACGCAAGATATGGTATATTGTAGAGTTTTTTCTGCCATTTCATTTGATTTTTTGACCAGTCAAATCCGACAATAAACACCGACGCTATTCGCGTAGGCGTTTTTTTGGACTTAGCCTGTATATTTTGTTTAAATTATATCTCTAACTATATTCGTTGCAGGGTTATATTCGACGATCTTATCGTGGATAATTAGACAGTATGCGACCATATCCGCCTTAAATTCCTGTTCGCTCTCTAATTCTAATTTAATGTCGACAGTCGAAGATTTTACGGACTCGTTTTGTTTCGAACAGTCTATAACGTAGAGAGCTTTCTTTTTGAGTTCCGCCAAATTTAGAATCGGTTCGTTGCCACGTCCGTAATAACTGTTTTGAAAATCTGCGTACATCAGATAAGTATTGCCAAATTTATTTTTACTCATTTCGAGATTTAAATTTTTATACAGATAACTTTCAGAATTGAGATAATAATAATAATAATAACAATAAGTGAAATAAAGCATCCGCAATAAAAGGGCGAAGTTCAGCATAGCTGTTCTTAACACTTAACCCAAAATTACTAAGGCAATAAACAATTTTGAAATAATGACGACAACATGTACACATATATGTTAATTAGTACATCAGTAAACAACTTTTGATACTTTTTTTGAAGCGAACATACATTTCATGGCTGCACTCGGGATACTATTATATAATTTTGTTGCATTATATGAAAAAGACCGCTGGAGTGCACAGGAGCTCGTAATAATTCAGAAAATCTGGTGAGACGTGGATGAACTTCATAGGATTTTTGCAATTTATTAAAAAGATACCAGGGAGCTTCGGACCGCAAAACTTTATGCGTTAACGTGAGTAGGTGGTATTGCCATCTTTGTTTGATAGTGAGCCATCCAGACTGACGTATCCATCCACTGACATGATCCCACTTCCGTAGATTATATGAAAACCGAATACAGTTATTTTGAATTTTTTAAAGTCGATATAAATCCTGGTTAGTTAGTGCTGGACCAAACACAACATCACAGTATGATATTCTTGAAAGGATTAATGAATCTGTAATCATAAGTTTAACTTTTTGACTTAGCAAGTCTTTGTTCATATAGATGTGCTTCAGAACATTATAAGAAAATTGAGTCAAATTACTAACTTGCTTTTTAAATCTTAATTCCGAATCAATAATTAACCCAAGATTTTTACATTCATCGGTAACTTGGTAATTTATGATTATTAATTGTAATATTAATCAAATTTTTAGCAAAACCCCTCTGTTTTTCTCTACCAAAAATCATTAGTGAAGATTTTGATGAATTTAAATGTAAACCATGAGAATTTGATAATTCGATTAGTTTTCGTAAGTCCATATTTATATAATTATTATATTGTTGTAGCTCCGTAAATGGAAAAGAACAATATAGCTGAGTGTCATCAGCGTATTGATGCAACTTACATATATTGAGGTGTTCATTAAAGTCACTAGTGTAAATTGAGAATAAGAGAGGTCCGAGTATAGAACCTTGCGGAACCCTTTGCTTCAATTGCATATAAGTAGACATTTCATTATTGATTACGACTCTTTGATATCTATTTGTTAAAAAACTACCTATAAGTTGAACTGCACAAGAATCGAAACCATAATAACGTTTATTTAACAAAACATGGTGTTGCAGAGTGTCGAAGGCCTTGCTGTAATCTAATAAGACAAGCACTGAAAGTTTGTTATCATCTATTGCACGCATTAAATCATCAGTAACTGCTAATAGGGCTGAAGCAGTACTGTGTCCGGACCTAAAACCAGACTGAGTTACCGGAAATACATCAAACTCTGTAATAAATTCCGTTATCTGCCGGCTAATAATATTCTCTAAAATTTTTGAAAACACTGTAAGAATGCTGATGGGTCTGTAATGTGATATTTGAGTGAGTTCTTTGATTTTAGCTGTAGGGCGAACAAGAGCTGTTTTCCAAGCAGTAGGAAATTTAGCAGTAGCCAAGGAAAAATTAAGCAAATAAGTAAGATACGGAGTTAAAGTTGGTACCATCAATTTAAGCATGCTCAATGAAATCATATCACAACCAACCGCATTCGATTTTAAGCCACGAATTATTTTCTCAACATCCTCCTCAGTAACAAATTTGAAATTAAATGTGTTATCCATTAACTTGGGGTAAGTATTACTTGAATCATAATTCAATGATGCATTCCGTAAATTTGGAGCATTGGCAGGAATTGAAGTAACGAAGTAATCATTTAATTCATCCGCAGTAAATAAAATTTCTTTCGAGGAATCAGATTTTCTTTTGCAAACGTTGAAAGAATATAAATAGTTCCACATTCCTTTTATATCATGTTTACGGGATGCAGATTCAATGAGAGCTTTCTTTTCACGCCTGATCGCTCTAGTTACATAATTCCGCAACTGCTTGTAGGCCATCCAATCAACAGACGATCTTGTGCGTTTAAATTTACAGAATGCATCATTTCGCAACCGTATCATCATTTTAATAGTCTCGGTTAACCAAGGTGCAAATGGTTTCGTAATTTTTACTGTTCTGAGAGGTGCATGGACATCAAAAATAAATGTAACATTGTTATTAAGAAATTCAACCATATCATCAACATCCGTCATGGTATAAATCAATTCCCAGTGCACTGCTGTTAAATCATTTTTAAATGCATCTTGCTACCTACCTAATTACGTCAAAATAATTGACCATGAATAAACTGCGTACAACGAGGGAAACTCTTTTGCATTGGTGAATAACCTACCTGAAATTATGCCCAGCTCAGTGAAGATGGGGTGGGGATACACAATAGGATCGTCGGTAGCTCGTTACCTAGTTGTTAATTAAGAAAGGGGCGTCACCTAGCGTAAAAGTTATTCCAGGTATAGATAGTACCAAAGAATAGGGAGGTCAAGAAAGGAAAGTTACCTATTATCCTAATAGTAAATAACGACTATAATTTGAGACTAGTTGAAGCACCTGGCTCGCCAGAGGGCGCTAATATATAAGGACAATTACGCGCCAAATTTGAAGCTATGGTTTCTGAATGAACTTACCAAACCTAAAACTAAATAAGAAATTAAGTTTTATACTTTGTCCAACGATTTTATTTGATATACAGATATACAAAATAGTGCAGAAATAAAGATTGTGTTAACATTGTTTATTTTTTAAAACAAAATACCCATAAAAGTCAAAACTGCAAAAACATTACCCTACAAAACGAATTTTAAGAAACCCATTTTGTGCAGTAATATTTTTATCATTACTATTCATGCAAAAAATTTTTTAGTTTCTGATTGTTCGTCAAAGCTTTTTGGGTTTACTTTTATTAATCATACGAACACCCCAATAATTTCGTATCTTGACAAACATTAATAGAAATAGCATGCTGTGCTCATCACTGCACAAATTAAGTTTAACTAAATTATCATTAACTACTTTTACAATATCATTTGTTAATGAAAAACTGTGAAGTAATTTTGGAAAAATGTCATTATGAATTACTTCCACTGCTTTTAGAAATTCAAATGTTTCATTTGTAACAAACTTTAGCCCTTGTAATGCATTCAGATTATTACTTTGTTTTAAATATGTGAAGAATTGCTGTTCTCCATATAATAAATTTTCGTTGTCTAATAAAATATTCCTACATTTATCACAATCATGAGCTTTTAAGAATATCTTTGCTAAATAACCAGCTACGTAATAAATTCCGTTATCATCAGCTGCTGATACATCTTCAACTAATGTAGATAAATCTTTATCTAATGAAGGAGAATGCTCAGTTGATAGATGAACTGATTTTGAAGTTTGGATTGCTGACAACTGAGTAAGTTTTGTCAAAGTACGAGCACAATCATTTTGACAATTACTAGAATGAGATAATTTTGAAATGGTTGCGATATAGTGATGTTTTAAACCATTTACAAATTGGTGACAAGTTGGATTTTTACAAAATCCATTCTGCTGTCTAACACTCGCAAAAAAGTTTTCTAGAGCATCTTGGTTTAAATGACGAGTTAATAATTTGGGTACATTATATACCTCTCGGAGTTCAGTAGCTAACTGCAAGATGCTACTGATGGTAATCACTCAACCTTTCAAACAGGCTGGTTTATTTGTACCTACAAATCGTGAGTTTGTAATGTTATCTCTCATTGAAACAAGAAATTTTTCATGAGGTGAATCTTTCGAAATGGCATACCTTAACTTTATATGATCTTCCTTTAATTTTGAACTGTTGACACAATCAAACAGTGTATCCATATCTTTAATAAAGTCTAAACAATGTTCAGCACCACTGCCTACTATACCTAAATGCTTAAAAACCAACAAAGCAACGCTAACAGAATTGCTAAAAATTTGAGAAGCATATTTAACACGCATGGCACTAAAATTACTGACATTTTTATGTTCTTTGGTTATTTTAGGAAGCATTCTTATTCTTATAGGATGTGTAGAATCTATTGCTGCGGAAATATGCCTCCAACTAACAATTTTATTCTTATACTCTAAATCATGTTTTATTAAATTATTTCTAATTGATTTTAATAAATGCGGTGCATCATATATAAAATAAATCTTTTCATTGTTATATTGAAAGTATGATTTCTTTTCTGATATTAAAAGTTTATTTGATAAACTTCTGTTGGCAGGACCTTGGTCACATACTACAGATTTCACAACCATTCCTGCTTCAGTTGCTTTTTCAATGCATTTCATGGTAATATTATACCTATTAGATGCAGTTGCAGAACCTCCTAATAACCAGTACCCTAGGACAAACTTCCAATTTTTAGTAATACCTCGTGCCATACAAACAAGAGCTGTTTGTGCTGATGTATTCAAACGTATTTCACCATTGTCAATAACACCAATAATTCTGTCTTTACTAGCATCATACTGCAAGTGTTCTTTCACATTTATTTCATCGAACATTAGTGAAGTTAAACGTTCATGTTCATCATTAATATCTTTAAAGTATAATTTTATAGATTCTAAAACTGCATCATTGATACCAGGATTCACATGAAGTTTATATTGCCAATTGCGTAATGTTCTTGAAGTCGGTAGATTTAAAATTCTGGCAAGTGTTTTATATGATTTTGTTGAGGAATAATACCACATTAAACATAAATCTTTCATGTCGTCATCATATCGCCTACTGTATTTGCTTTTGAGAGCATACTTTAATTGGAAAGCAAATAAAGTGTGCGCTTCTTTTGATAAATATGGTTTTGAATCAGTTATAAGGCTAGCTATTTTATTTTTGCTAGCTTTTCTGATTGCTAGATTTTTACAAATACAGGTAGTTAGCTTCTGTTTTCGAAATAATTTGCATCTAAGAAGGTTGTTTCTGTGACGATATTTTTGAAGTCGAGCTGCACTCCTTGGACTGGTACAAGAAGTACTACGTGTTTTCTTAACTTTTCTAGGAGTAACATCTCTAATATCTGAAACAAGTATTTATTTTTTATTATAATTATTTTCGTAGGTGTCATTTTTAGTCAAGAATAATTTGCCATACTTCTGGGTAAATCAATTAGTTGTTCACTGTTCTGTTGCTGAACCACCGTTTCAGATTCTGATGTACTTCTGAGTAAATCAACAATTAGTTGTCCACTATTCACATCTACATTTTCCTGCACCCTGTCTACACAATCCAGTTCAAAACCTACAGACACATACACATTTACAATAGAAGCTTTATTTATTGAATAGGTTACCTCATTGTTTTATTATGTGCCGGTCTGATCGACCTGAGTTAAGAATATGTGACCTCTAACTGCAAGTGGGAAAGGTGTTTCATGAAAGTTAGAAAGATATAGCCATATAAAAATTCTATTAACAATCGATCAATTGGCATATAATAAAAAGATGAACTTTAGTTTTGAAATACGGAGTCTACTTACCGTTTATACTTGGTATAGCATGTTTATATAATAACATTCTAGGTTTTGTTTTCTTAAATTGTGTGGACAAAAAGTGATTGCTGCACAACCTGTAGTCTTTTAAAATTATTACAATATTCTAACCATTTTTTAGCTCTACAAAAAAAAAACATTGCCTTAAATTTTTGCCACTAATTTACATTACAATTGACGGGTTCAGTGCAAGAAGTACCTAAGTCACATTTTTTGATTTCTGTATTTGGTACTATCTGTACCGTACTAAACTTTCTAATAAGTTCTATCGAGAACTAAGTTAGCTGTTATATATAGCTGATGATTGGTGAACATCGTAGCTAGTTTTATGTCAAGCCCAATTATTAAACTTTACAACTTGTACTGGTGTGGACACCGTTACCTCATCCTGTCAATTGTACTTTAGTATTTAATAGTCATAGACACCGTCATAGATAAATAGGTACTTACACATCAGGACTTTTCGGAATTGTAAAAAAAGCTACATCTGGATTTTTTACTTTTGTATTTAAACAGGTTCTTACAATACAGTATTTCGTACCCACACCCATTTTGTTTGGTGTATCACACAAGAATGTCACCATAGCATCGCTAATCGCTACCCACATAACCGATCATGCTCATGCTTATGAAGTGACAATTATAGGTAAACACCTGACTCAATAGAGGGCAACACAATAAATTATTCGTGGACTTTCCTTTCTTGACCTCCCTATTCTTTGGATAGTACGTGCAGCCGCTAGGAATATACACGTAAACGTAGCATTTGAATTACCCTCTACTTTGAAAATTCCGCATTTACATTAAAAGAAAAGAATTAAATATCAATCACCCTGTATATTAAAATTTTGACCACCCTGTATATCTATAAAAAAAAATAAATGACCAAAGTCAAACAAAGTCACAAAGTTTATTCAGATTCTCGAATCTTTATAATCTTGGAAAGTTCGAACTCTCGGAACTAGATAGGCATTTCAATATGTATCAAACTTTACAACGCAAGCGTATGTACGCGATCACCGGTAAGGATATCCCAAGCGGTTTACAGAGAATATATACAATTAGTAATTTCTGTCAATTTTGACAGTAAGTCTGAGTTCTTACTAAGGCTGGGACTTTTCTCAGATTTGGTATTCGAATATTCAATTGAAATTTTATTCGAATATTCGAATAAATCGAATAATTCGAATAATTCGAATAAATCGAATTAATTCGAATAAATCGAATTAATTCGAATAATCGAAATAAATCGAATAAAAATTCGAATATTTAAATAAGTATTTGAATAATAAAATGGAAATTGCCCAGTACGGGCAAAATTTACATTGTATTTTGTCACTTTCATTTTAAACTTAATTTAAAGTATTTCCAAACATCACTTCTGGACAATATTTTGCGAATAAATGATGTGAGAAATACTATAACGTGTAGCTGCCGACCAGACTTCGTAAAAAAAGGGTCTACAATCTTGTGTCAAAGATTGCAGGGATACCTTCTTCTGAGTGGCGCAATACGATTCTATTAACTTTGTTTGTCGATAATGAAGACAACTAGAAAAGTAGTTACAAAACATATTCGAAAAATCGGATTAAGTTAATATTCGAATGTTTGAATTTTTCAATTCACTGAATAATTAAAAAATTCGAATGATTTGAATTATTCGAATAATTTGAATATTCGAATTATTAAATTTAAACGTATTCGAATACAGAGTGCACATGTATTCGAATATTCGAATTATTCGAATATGATTCCCAGCCTTAGTTCTTACGGAACTTTCATCCAAAGTTATTCATTAAACAATTTATCAATGTAAAATTTTAAGCAGTAAAGAAAAGACTAAGGTGGTACGATACCGCTAGATGTTATTTGAGCTCGCCTGGATCTAATTCCTAATGACTTGTTTGCCTCCAATCAGGGATGGCGAAGCCTGACGTTACTGCTATCTATTTCTTCCTACTGCTTACTGCTTGATGACGTCTGATCTTTACCGCACGTTAACTCACGCTACCTTCTACTACTCGTACTTTGCCACTCTTATTACTCCTTACTACTCCTTGCTACTCCTTACTACTCGCTAATGGAAGAAACATGACGTTTAATCTGACAATTTGAAGTTGAAACGAAAAACTTACCCCTTCTTTAAAAGTAAGGGCCAAATGAAACCAGATGTTGGAGTTCGTGACGTGAAGAAAATCTGCTACACAAGCATTGGCGAAATTCAAAATGTCATTCTTCAGTGCTTTAAATCCCTATTGACGATAAAGTGGTCGAATTCGATACGAAATACTCAAATTAGCTTCAACAGCAAGCGAAAATGACCTGCACTCAGGAATGTCACGTGCACTAAGATGGCGATTTTTTTAAATTAATTTTTATTTTCGAATCAACAACTGAACAAACGCCAACACAAGTAACACTCTTTATTACTCAACAGCAAGTCAGCCAGTTACAGAGCAATTTATTACATACAATACAACACGTTTCCAAGTCCGAAATTATCCAATCTACACGCTCGAGAAGGGAAACAAAAAGGTAGCTCTTAGAGTTTGAATTCAGAATAGAACGATCAGTGAAGCCAAAACAATACTTTAGAGTTTTATTATCAAATAGATCGTTAAATGAAGACGAAATTTAAAAATACCCTAAAGTAAAATCAATAAAGCAAAAATGAACCCTAACAAAATACTTAAAATCCCGATATGTATGATATTTCGAAGATATCTTTCTAGTTTCATAATGTAATTGACAGGATGTAAGGTGCTGATCCGACACATTATCCATGCAAATGACTTCCGTACCATCACTTAACACACCATCCGATGACACAATAACATCTAACAAGGATTGTGAGGTGAGGTGATGTGTAATTCTTGTTGGCTCCTCAATCAATTGTACTAAACCATATGTATCCAATAAATTATTAAATTTGTCAACAGCACGACCCACAGACAATAGATCGATGTTAAAATCACCACCAAACACAATGTCATTCGAAATGGGTAGTGCCTGGGCAATTCAAAAAATGCGTCTACAACATTAGACTTCGGCGGCCGATAAACTACACCAAACGAGATATTCTTACCATTAATTGTAGCCCTTATCCAGAGTTGTTCAAGACTTACCTGTACAAAATCTAATTGTTTGGTTCTTGGCTGAGCGGATTTTATATAGGCTTAATTTGTTATTAACCTTTGTTATAACTACTGAATATTAACATTTAAACTCAATTCTTACACGCCCCTGTTTAATTTTTATAACACATACGCTGGGTTTCATAAAAGCCGATTAAATTTAATCATTGATTAAGAATAATCATTCCTATACCTTCAGCACATGTAACCATAGCAACGTTTACTTTTAACGCTTGATTAAATTTAAGTAACGTTTGTGAAATCCACCATTAATCTTCAAATCTTATGGGCAATCTTCTTTCTCGTTTCGGTTTTTCATTTACTTCAGCACTGTCGCTTCTTTCTTGATTTAGTTGTGAATTGTTGTCCTTATCTACACTACAATTATTATTATTACTAATCAGGGTATTTGCAGTTACGTTAGTTGTTATATCAGTTTGTAAATTACGAGAAGTAACAGTCTCATTATCTTGATCAATATTTTGATTTCGAGGAACAAAATCATGTTTTGAAAATCTCAACTGTCGACGGTTTCTCCTCAGTAATTTATTATTTTCATCCCTAACTACATATGATCTAGGCGTATCATGCTTAAATTCTATTCTACCTTTTTCCCAATCATTGTCTTTTTTAATATATATGTTACTGTTAATTTGATAAAATCTGTTAATATGTATAATAACCAGTTATTTTACATAATAACCAAGATGGCTAGCTAATATGATAAATAGTTTACATTTTCCTAAAATTTGCTATACTAACTGGTTGTTACGCATAATAACCGGTTTGTCTGGTTAATATGATAAATTCGTCATATTTTTCTAAAACTAATCATTCTAACCAGCTATTATGTATAATTGTCAGTACTCTCTGGTTAATATTACGAACTGTTCTCTGTATAGTTCTAAGCACGTGTTTTGTGTAATTAAGGGAAATTGTGGTAAGTATGCGCAATGGAGTATATGTGCATGTGTACTCATTTTATCTCAAAAAATAATAGTCCTACAGGAAACTACTACTCGTGAAATCTGTTATCCACTCGTAATTAATTTTTTACAGCATAACGTAGATTTTACGAGAAGATAGGTTAGTTTCCTGCAAGACTTATTTCTTTTTAGAAAAAATTTGTGCGCACATACGTGTACCCCGTGGTGTACACTACGCCAATTTCTCATTATAATTCAGTGTTCATTCAGTCAGTCAGTTCGTGTTTTATCATATTTTTTGAGGTGGTTTGATTTCACTTTGAAATAAAATGGAAGCTCGTTTTAATGAAAAACTGTTGAGTGCTCTGGAGAAGAAGGGTGAGAATTGCGGAATGCTGAATAAAGAACGGTACCAACTTTTGCTTGATAAGGTTCGTGAGTCAAAATCCAAAACTAGTGGGAAGAAACCTGAGGACTATCAACGACTAAAGAGATATGATATTTTTAAGTTGGGTGACTGTGAAAAGTTAATATATCCGGTGAGTGATGTGTCATCATCAATCCTATATTACGTACACATAGAGGAAATTTTTAAAATAATTGATCAGACGCACGTAGCTACTGGACATGGGGGAAGAACAAGAATTTTGAAAGATCTACATAGGAAATACAAAAACATCACTCAAGAACAAGTGACACTATATTTAACATTATGTGAACCCTGCCAGAAAAAATCGAAAATGCCAAAAAAGGGACTTGTTGTTCGCCCACTGCTTTTTAAGGAGATGAACTCTAGATGCCAAGTGGATTTAATTGACATGCAGAGTCAACCAGACTCTGATTATAAATTCATTCTTGTGTACCAAGACCATCTTACCAAGTTCGTACAGTTGCGCCCTTTGAAAAGCAAACGAGCAGAAGAAGTGGCTCATACACTTCTGGATATTTTTACCATTTTAGGAGCACCAAGCATTCTTCAGAGCGACAATGGCCGTGAGTTCTGTAACCGGATTCTTGAAGAACTTTGTACAATGTGGAACGATTTGAAGATGGTTCATGGCAAGCCGAGGCACAGTCAGTCACAGGGTTCCGTGGAACGCGCAAATCAGGACATAGAAAACATGCTAACAACTTGGACAGAGGCAAACCAAACTTCACATTGGTCTGAAGGTCTGAGGTTTGTCCAATTTATGAAGAACAGAGCTCACCATGAAGGCATTAAATGTAGTCCGTACGAGGCCATGTTTGGTGTTACAGCAAAAGTTGGTCTTGCGACTTCATCACTTTCAATGGATGCTGTTGTAAGCTTGAAAACTGAAGAAGAACTTGAAGCTTTAATTGACACGACAAATGATTCGGTAAGAGAAGCACACGGTGACAACGTGGACCAAGACCAGGCAGAAAGAACGGAGCAGGATGAAGAGTTGGAGCAAGTAGAGGATACAGCACCATCTTTAGCTACTTCAGAAGGGACTTCATCGGAGGATGCCATTTGTGATAAAATCAGTTCTATTAAGAAAAAGAGAGAAGAAGTAAAAACTGCTTTGGAGTGTCAGTGTAAGAAAAATGAAGCAAATGTCTAAAAGAAAGTTTCCAAAAGGCCAGGTGGGACACACGGTAAAAATTCGAGTTCCTGAGTTCGACAGAGGAAAAAGTGATTCCAGAAACATTCTTGGAACAATTTTGCAGGTGGATGAGGAAAGGGCTTGTATGAGATTGGTACCAAAGAAGGACGTTTGGCACAAAAATATTTCAGGAACCAATTTAACAATTTTATTGTGAAGAAAACTTTATATCGAAAGAGAATGTAAGTGTGTCTCTTCGTGAATGTGCCAGGAAATCACCCATTACAGGCGGCCAAGGATTCGAGAGATGCAATTGCAAAGGCAAATGTCTTTCAACAAAATGTAGCTGCAAGAAGAGTGGAATTTTATGTAATTCGAAATGTCATAACAGTTTGTCTTGTTCGAACAAGTAATCAGTCCGTTCTGTGTACATAATTAACTTAACAAGATAGAAAATTAAAAAAATGTTAGGGATGTGCTATTTGCTATTTGAATGTAATGACTAATAGAAATTAAACATTGTTTTCCTTGACTTGTTTTTTTTTATCTCTTAAGCCCTCAAAATAATTTTCAGGGTGTTGTTTATAACAATTCATTACATTAGCCAAAGTGATTTGGATGTTATGTATAATACCCAGTTAAAGTAATAAGTTGCAAGAAATTTATTATAGTAGCTATTCGAATTGGATATTATACAAAATAACCAGTTAAACTGATAAAATTTGTATTGTTGGTTAAACTAACCAGGCATTTTAGTTATTTTATAAAATAACTGGTTGTTATGTATACTAACCGATTTATCACATTAACAGTAACATATACATTCTGTCCTATTTCTAAATTTGTTAATGGCTTTGCACCTCTATCATAATAATGCTTTTGCCTTTCTTGACATTTCTTCAAACGTTCATGGATTATCTCTCGGTTTACATAAGTTGGATTTAGTTTATTTGCAGTAACCGGAATTTTTCCTTTTAATCTACGACTATTTAAAAGTTGACTTGGAGATAAGCCTAAAGTTACTATTGGAGTGTTTCTATAATCCATTAACGCTAAGTCTATGTCTTTTCCTTTTCTAAATAAGCTTTTTACAATGCCAACAGCTTTTTCTGCTAGGCCGTTAGACTGTGGGTAACGAGGGCTAGAAGTTATGGATTTAAACTGGTAATCTCTTACAAAATTTTTAAATTGGTAGCTATCAAAAGGCATGTTATCACTAATTAAGATATCAGGTATTCCTTGCCTTGAAAAAATTTCTTTGAAATGTTTTATAATTTCGGTTGAGTCTTTGTATTTTAATTTCTTTAGTTCTAACCATTTACTATACGAATCTATTACTACTAAATGTTCACTTCCTCCATAATACAATATATCTGCTGCAATTCTGGACCAGGGTCTATTCCAGTCTTTCTCAAAGTGGGCGATAACGCCCCCTTGTGGGCGCTAGAGGCCTACAGGGAGGCGGTAAAAGGCACAGAGAAAATTGGGGGAAACAAGATAAGACTCATATACCGGATGTCCCAAAACCCTCGTTTGAGACTGAAACAGTATATAGAGACGCGCAAAAGAAACAACTTTTTTCAATACTTTTTTTTCCAAAAGTCAATAATAAAAGAGTTATAAGCTCTGAAAGAGGGTTGGAAAATATTGTTCTTTTGGCAATATCTTCTGAATCCTTAAAGTTATGAAACTAATATTTTAAATTCAGGCATAAGGCACCTAACTACGCATTTACAACGTATTTGTTAGATCCTCCCTCCTTTTTAAAAGGTAGTGTTAGGGGAATTATAACTCCCTTATTATTAAAAACTAAAAATTAGTAAAGGAGACTGTGGTTTAACCCTTAGTTAGGCGCGCCCAAATCGGCTCACACAGTAAGTCGCGTGGGGTGATTTTGATCCCATTCCCCTTTTTTTTTAATTGATTTTTTTTTTAATTGTAGTACCTGAAATATGTTCTTGGAACCTTTGACAACTCTTGTGCAAAATATAGTAAGTTGATAAAGATTATTTTGGATTTTATTGAAAAATAAATGTAACGCTACAAGTTTTAACAAACAAAATCAAAACGAAAAATATATGGTAGTAGATTATTTGAATAAAAAACTTATTCTATACAATCAACACACAAAAAAGTGGAATGAAGATCGCAAATGGGTTTTGCACAATTCTTGCAGTTTTTCCTGGTTTTTTTTTTGTCCTTTTTCTAGGACAAAAATAACACCTCTTTGAGTTGCGTTAGGTGTTGGGGTCTAGGTTCAGGTCTTTCTTCTGCGGATGTATTTTCCAATCTTCGTTTCAGGGATCTTGGCAGTGATGGTATATTTTTCCTGACATTTATTTGGTCAGTTGCCAGATCCATAGCCAGTTGTCTTAAAAAAATACGACGTTTCAGTTTATTCACCGAAGGCTTGTAATAGTTGTATATGACGTAGGAATTGATACCAGCAATATTTAGTAATGCAAAAAACACAGCAAGAGGCCACCTTCTAGTTCTTCTTTGGCAAGTGTACGTAGCAGACAGTTGATCAACCACATCAACACCAGCTTTTGTCGCGTTATAGAAAGTGATCACTTCAGGTTTCTTGTCGTCACCAGTAGCTTTATCTATATCTGCAGAAGAATGCATTGTAGACAAAAGTGTTACGGATCTGTACTTTTTTGGTACATAAGACACCAGTAACATGTTGTCACAAAATCCAAAAACGCTGCTTTTCGCTTCTCGACGTTTATTGGGCAAAAATTCGGGCGGAATTTCTCTTTTTGATTTCCTCATAGTTCCCACCAGAGTTAGAGAATAGTTTTTGGACAGATCTTGTGCCAATGAAACACTAGTATACCAATTATCACAGGTGATATTCCTATTTGTGCCCCTAATTGGTTCAACAAGCCTTTTAACCACATCGGCTGGACTGTTACTTGTGGCAAATTCTTCTTCTGGCTGTTTACCCACATACAACTCCAAATTGTACGTGAAAAATGTACGTGCATCAACTATGCTGTACATTTTGAGGCCGTATTTAGCAGGCTTGTTTGGTATATATTGTTTGAACGAGCATCTACCCCTGAAGGGTATCAACATCTCATCAATGGTAAGATACTCACCAGGAGAATAGTTTTCTTTACATTGACGAACAAACAACTCAAAAATTTGTCTTATATGAGCCATTCGGTCAGTGGCTCTTCTCTCTGTTCTGATGGCCAGTGAATCAAATCGAAGACATCTGAGAAGAAATAGAAATCTTTTGGCACTCATGCACATCCGTACAAATTCTATGCCACTGCCATCAGTGTTGAACATATCCAAGTACGAGAGATGGGAAGCTCGGTACATGCCAGACATTATCAAAATTGCAAGAAAGGCTTTTAGTTCCACTACATTTGTGTCAACTGCATCTCTTTCTCTACTAAATTTATCTCTCACCATTTGAATGTACTCATTCGTTTTATCAACAATTATTTGGAGTATTTCCTCCGTTATGAATAACAGGAATGTTTCCTTAGCAGTAGAAGCATTTCTTGCTGGCAGTCTTACACCCGGTAGATGAGAAATGATATTTTTCGATCTAGATCTTGTAGGCAAAGGGATTTTTTTGGACCACTTACTGCGTTTGTCTTTTTCCAACATAATAGTTTTGTTCACCATCAGTTGTTTGCGCATCTTCATCACTGGAACTTTCATCATGTTCAGATTCTTCAACATCTGATTGTGTATCGAAAGGACCCAAATAATCTTCATCGGCAGTTTCATTTCGACTTTCACAATCATCTTCATTTCCATTTTCACCATTTTCACTCTCATCCCATTCTGACTCATCCGATTCTTCTTGAAATGATCCATCTGAACTATTTTGTAAAATTCGGCGAGCTTCCTCTTCTAATTCTGCTGTTGTCAATGGCCTGTGTCGGTCTTTATCCATCTAAAATTACTTGAAGTTATTTTTTGAGATTAAAATGTTATTTTGTCGATTTGATTCATTGAAACCATGGAAATTACCGAAAATGAAAGAAAATACCCTACCTTATCAAAGTCACACAACTGGTCGCGTGGGGTGCAAATGTGACTATTATTTTTTTAGAAAAAAAACAATAATCGCTGACTAGTGTTGATCGATGCAATTTACAACTGTCAAAGTTCTGTAAGAATACCGGAATTCACAGACCTATAATAGGTTGCATACACAAGATACAGTGAAATGAAAAATGCTTGGGATCGTGGTAACCCCACGCGCCTAATTAAGGGTTAAGGAATAATTGAAATTAACCTCATTTGCACTGGATATGTGATAAGGAGAGGATTCTCCGAGATAAATATCGTGAAGTGCTCTTAACTTGTGGTGTGTGGGTGTGACCTGCTCTAATCTGTAGGTTGCTTTTTTGGCGATTTGTGCATATATATATTTTTATGTATGTGTATGTGTGTATATATGTGTTTGAGTCAGGAATCGACCGCCAGATGTCGTTTTTGTTAGGTCAAAAGTCAGCCGCAAGAGGTCGCGACCTAAATTTTATATAAAGGGGTGTTAGAGACAGTTAAGCGCATTTGCACTGGATATGTGATAAGGAGAGGATTCTCCAAGATAAATATCGTAAAGTGCTCTTAACTTGTAGTGTGTGGGTGTGATCTGCTCTTATCTGTAGGTTGTTTTTTGGCGATTTGTGCATGTATATATAGGTGTATTGTATATATATACATACAGTGACTTTCATAAAGTTCGTAACAAATGGGAAAAATTTTTATTATTGTTTTTTGTGAAAAAATTTTAGTACAGTTAGTTCGTGCACCAATCAAAATGAAAGACAACACAATGCCATCCAACCACTCGTTTAAAATATGGCTGAAAACTTGAAAAATAGAAAGTCTCGAAAATGAAAAATTGCGATAATTCAAAAGTTATCAATTTTTTTGTTCTAGAATCGATGTACTTAGATAAAATTAAGTGTAATGAACAACCTACAGTATTTAAATACAATAATTTGCTAGAATTATGACCAAAAATCCATTTTCTAGGAATTTTATTTTATGTGATCTTAAAATTAAAATGCTGTTTTGAATCCTTCAAAAACAAATATAATCTCGTTCCTTGATCTGTGTATACTAAGATAAATATCACTAATCTGAAAATATTACTTTAGATAGGACGCTTTTTACAAAAAATTGAAATTTCGCTTTAAAAAACACGTTTTTGTTACATTGCCTTTTTAAAAAATAAAAATAAATTGTTTTAATTTATTTTTTTGCATAATAGAAAGCTAAGATGTAAATATGCTCTCTTTATAGAAGAAATATTCTTTACAGCATATTAAATGCATACTTCTGGCCTTTTGAAAAGTATTGTACATTTTAAGCGAAAATTCGTAAAAGAGTGTTAGCCATGACGTGAACTTAACGTCAACAAGCGCAAACATCAGTTGGTTCGTTGATATTTCTTGTTCATAGCAAAGTTAATCTTTATACATGTTCCGTTAAAGACAAAGTTGACTCAACCAGAAATATCAACGAACCAACTGATGTTTGCGCTTGTTGACGTTAAGTTCACGTCATGGCTAACACTCTTTTACGAATTTTGACGTTAATTTCACGGCTAATATTATTGTACGGATTATCGCTGAAAATTCACAATATTTTTCAAAATACCAGAAGTATGCATTTAATATGCTGTAAATGACGTTTTTTGTATAAAAGAGCATACTTACATCTTGCCTTTCTATTACCCAAAAAAGAAACGGAAACAATTTATTCTTATTTGTTAAAAACGCAATGTAACAAAGACGTGATTTTAATAGCGAAATTTCTATTTTTTGTAAAAGGCGTCCGATTTGAAGTAGTACTTTCATATTAGTGGTATTTATCTTAGTAAACACAGATCAAAGAAAGAGATGATATTTGTTTTTCAAGAATTTAAAACAGTATTTTAATTTTAAAACCACATAAAATGAAATTCTAAAAAAATTGATTTTTAGTCAAAATTTTAGCAAAATATTGTATTTAGACGCTGTAGGTTGTTGATTACACTTAATTTTATCTAAGTGCATCGATTCTAGTAGGAAAAGATTAATAACTTTTGAATTATCGCAATTTTCCATTTTCGCGAATTTCTATTTTTCAAAATTTCAGCCATATTTTAAATGACTGGTTAGATGGAATTATGTTGTTTTTTATTTTGATTGATGCACGAACCAACTGTAGTAAAATTTTTTGGCAAAAGTCAATAATAAAAATTTTTCCCATTTGTTACGAACTTTATGAAAGTCACTGTATATAGGTATATAATTTCTTTTCAGGGATAAATTCAAGCGGGATCAAATAACAGGGAATTAAATGCTTACAAAAGTTCTTTATTCGGGAGAATAAGAACCTTTTTCGGATATTAGACCAATACTCGTTTCCGTTTTATTTGATTTCCTTTTTGGTAGGTTTCGACTGTTATTATTGTGGGCGGAAATTATTTCTTAAACCACAGTCGCTCTTTTAGTGTTAATTTTTGGGTTTTTTAGATAGTATTAGTAATTTAGATAGTATGATCAGGTAGGTAGTTAGCTAGGTAGGTAGCTGTTAGATTTCATGTAGTGTTTTTTAAATTGTACTGAAGATGGCAGCTTAGCTGCCGAAATACGTATCTACGGATATAAAATTATTGTGGGCGGAGGTTAATTTCAATTATCCCTTATTATTGACTTTTGGAAAAAAAGTATTGAAAAAAGTTGTTTGTTTTGCGCCTCTCTATATACATACTGTTTCAGTCTCAGACGAGAGTTTTGGGACAGCCTGTATGGCAGGCTATAATGTAACTAAAGTTGTTAAAGTAATGATTGCGATTGTGATTTTTAAGATGTGGTAAAGTAAAAAAAATTAGGGGGCGCTAGAAAATAATTGATTCTCAAAGTGGGCAGTAGACGAAATTAGTTTGAGAACCTATGGTCTATTCGGACATTCGTATGGTATTAACGGCTCTTTCGGGTTATTCTTTTGAAATTTTTCACATATTTCGCAATTACTTATAAACTCACTAATATCTTTTGACATTCCAATCCAGTATAACAAGTCTCTCGCCTTAGCTTTTGTCTTTTCAGTCCCTAAATGATTTTCATGCAGTAAATTTAACATGTACAGTTTCAAACATTCAGGAATTACTAGTCTTTCATTATAGTAAACTAATCCCTCATCTACAGTAATATCTTGTCTCAATTTCCAGTAATGCTTCACACTAGTGGACAATTTATGAGAATTGTTTGGCCATTCATATGTGCATATTTCGATTATTTTTTTAAGATTCTCATCTTCTGCTGTTTTTTTTCTGAAACTCTAATTTCTTTTCATCTGACATTACTACAGATTTATGTAATGTATGAACCCAAAATTGCTCATTTCTGGATTCTCAATTTCACTTTCTTTAAGAAATGATCTAGAAAGATAATCGGCTATGTACTGGGTGTCCCTACGGTGTGTATTTCTTCTGTGGAGCCTATAGAAATAACAAGCAGAAAAAAAGAGATTAAGAAAGTTATACTAGACATCACGCGGCACATTTTAAAATTATTTTTAACTATACAGGGTGTTCCAAAAAATGGTGGTGTACAGAGAGAGAATTTTTTTAAATGGAATACCCCGTATACTTTTACAAATTTAGATGTTCCGTGGAGAGCTGATTACAACAATATAAATATATATAGATTTCACTCGGTTATTTTCGTAAAAAAATTTTTTTTCTTCGAAAATTTCTTAAAAATTTACACATTTTGAACTTATGTTGCTGACTATTGAGATGACACTGACTTACGAAAACACAAAAAAATATTCTTAAGACTTTGAACTTTATGAAAATATGAAAAAAGTTAAAATATCTTTTAGCATTATACAGGGCAAACAGTACTTGCGAAGCACTCAGTATCTCATTTTTTTTAATGGAATGACCTATTTTTTTATTTCAGAAATAGATAGTACTTAAGCTTAGCTTTTTACTGATATTAGGTTATATACCTTTATTTCTAACATTTGCTTAACTAGCAATATTGTTTTTACTACCATTAGAATTTTTATGGTTTTAACCTTTTATTTTTGGAAATAAATTATAACCATAAATTTGAACGTTCCTAGAGCTTCCCAAACTCAAAATGCAGATATCAAAATTCGAATACCACTGGTCACATACCGAGGAAATAAAAATATTTGAAGTGGACATAAGAGTAAAGTATCTTTATTTTTCAAGATACGCGGAAATATTATTTAAAAAAGTTATTCAGAATTATTATAAGATCTCAAATATGAAATCATGTCTGACTACGATGAAAATTTTTTTTTCACATATTTACCTGTTTTTCTCGTATCATTGTGAATATTGTAAAACGTCAAATGTGTAGACATTTCTTCAGGTGTGATATAATTACACTCTGGGATTTACTTTTTGCTCATTTACTATACAAAAATTATAAATGGAAGGCTAAATTGTTCAAATAGTAGTAAAAACAAGTTTCTAATGAAAGAAATGCTAGAAATATAGGTATATAACCTGGTATCAGTAGAAAGCTAAGTTTAAGAACTACCCTTTTTTGAAATAAAAAATAGGTCGTTTCATTAAAAAAAAAAATGAAATACTGAGTGCTTCGCAAGTACTGTTTGCCCGGTATAATGCTAAAAGATATTTTAACTTTTTTCATATTTTCAAAAAGCCCAAAGTCCTAAGAATATTTTGTTATATTTTCGTAAGTCTGTGTCATCTCCCTAGTCAGCAACATAAGCTCAAAATTGGTAAATTTTTAAGGAATTTTCGAAGAAAAATTTTTTTCTTACGAAAATAACTCAGCGAAATTAATATATCTTTATGTTATTGTAATCATCTCTCCGCGGGACATCCAAATTTATAAGAATATACAGGGTGTTCCATTAAAAAAAAATCGCTTTGTATGCACCAACACTTTCTGGAACACTCTGTATAGTTGAAAATAATTTTAAAATGTGCCGCGTGATGTCTAGTATAACCTTCTTAATCTTTTTTTCTCTACCTGTTATTGCTCTAGGCACCACAGAAGAAATACACACCGTTGGAACACCCGGTACATTAAGGATCCCTTTAAAAATTCAATTTTTAAATCATATTTTAATAATGACAAACGCATTCGCTGTAATCTTGGTGAAATTTGATTTATAGTTTTCTTAAATATACTTTCTTAAGGTTTATGATCTGAATGAACAATTACTTGCCTGCCATAAATATAATAGTGAAATTTTGTACATGCGAACACAATAGCTAATAGCTCTTTCTCAATTTGAGCATAAAACTGTTCACTTTTGGTTAAAGCACGAGAAGCAAATGCTATTGGTTGAGAATTTTGAAGCAAACAAGCTCCCAGGCCATCTTTTGATGCCTCTGTTTGAATAACTAATTGTTCATTCGAATTGAACATTCTTAGAACTGGCGGATTGCATACAATTGTTTTTAATTTGTTAACAGCTTGAGTATGTTCTGAATGCCACTGAAATTGTACATTGTCTTTTGTTAAGTTGCGTAATGGCGCTGTAATTGTTGACAAATTAGGTATGAATTTATTTAAATATTTCATAAATCCAAGAAAGCCAAGTAATTGTTTTTTGTTTTGAGGCATTTCTAATTCAGTTACCGCTTTAATGTACTTGGTGTCCATTTTTACTGAATTTTTTGAAATTATGTGACCACAGTATCTTATTTCTTTCATTTTAAATTGAATTTTCTCAGGATTTAGCTTTACATTATTTTCTAACGCTCTACGTAATAAAGTCTCTAAATTTTTGTCGTGTTCTTCTTCACTTGTACCACTCACTATTAAGTCATCAAAATATACATACACACCTGGCACATCACCAAACAGTTGTTCATTTTCCTTCTGAAACACTTCTGGGGCAGATGACAACCCAAATGGAAGACGATTGAATCTGTAGCGACCAAATGGAGAGTTAAATGTACAGCAATTAGCACTTTCTTCATCCAATTCTATCTGCCAAAATCCTTGACGCATGTCGAAGACGGAAAAAATTTCCTTACCACGAAGATTTTGAATAATCGTTTCTGGTGTTGGGATGCTGTGAATTTCTCGCTTGATTGCCAGATTTAGGTCCCTTGGATCCAGACACAGTCGAAGTTCCTTGTTTGGTTTCTCAATAATTACCAAGTTATTAACCCAGTCAGTTGGTTTATTTACCTTGGTTACTATTCCAAATTTTTCCAATTTATTTAAAGTGTCCTTTAACCTGTCATGCAGCTTTTGCGGTACGAGTCTTGGTGAATTTATTACTGGATTTACTTCAGAATTTAATGTAATGTGATGTTTTCCTGGCATTTTTCCAATTCCCGTAAAAACTTGAGAAAATTTCTTAAGTATTTCATCTTCAGCTTTTATCTCAGTCTTTATTGATTCTATTCGTTTTATTAATTTTAATTTTAGACAATCTTCTAATCCTAAAATTGGTTGTGTATTGCAGTTAATTACTATGAATTTGGTTTGACATTGTTCACCAGCCTTAGTTGTACATTTAGTTGAAATACACCCTGTAGGTTTTAATTTGTATTTTCTTGGACCATAAGCTTGCAGAGTGACGTTACTATTTTCTAATCTATCTAGTCCTAATCTCCGATAAATTTTTAATGGTAATATGCTGACTTCAGCTCCAGAGTCTAGTTTAAATTCTACTGTTTTTCCAGTTATTTGAATTTTTTCCGTCCATTCATTAATAGAACTGAAATTATTATGTGAACTTTCTTTTACGTCATTAATTTGTAAGTGACTTAACGATACACATTCTTCTTCTTTAACTTTACAATCATTAACCACTTTTTTATTAAATTCACCTGACCTGCACATCTTTGCATAATGATTTAATTTATTACATTTCCGGCAAATTTGATTGTATGCAGGGCATTGATTAATTTGGTGCGTTCTACTACAATTTCTGCAATTGTTAATTAAATTTTGTTTCTTGTCTGGAATTTTGTTTGTATCTTTGAAATTTGTATTTGAATTTTTATTTTTGTTTGAATAAATTTGAAATTTTTGTATTACGATTTACTGAATTTATTACAGATTCGCCTGTAAATTCTCTAATTTGCTTTTTACTAATTTCCGAATTTCTGCAATATTCTGTTGCCTTTTCTAAAGTTAAATCTTTCTCATTTAATAACTTTTCTTGTAATGCTCTATCTTTCAAGCCAAAAATAATTTTATCTCTGATAATAGAATCAGTTTGATCTTTATACTCGCATTTCATAGCCGCAGTTTTTAACTCTGTTAAATAAGAATCAAAGGGCTGACTTTCTTTTTGTTTAATATTTGGAAAACAAAACCGTTCAAAAATTATGTTCTTTCGGGGTTTGCAGTACTGTTTTTCCATTACCGTTTTCAGATTTAATTCAGGTTCATTAAACGAATTATAAATTTTTACTCTTTCCTCACCTATGACATTCAGGAATATAGCAATCTTTTTTTTCTCCGTTGCCTCCTCTTCAGAAATTGCCATCAGAAATATTTCGAACTGTTGCTTCCACAGGTCCCATTTGACTGCAACATTTTCACTGAAATTCATTTCCTTTGGACGCTTAAACATGCTGCTGTTCTCCAACATTTTGAAATTTATATTTAGAAAGAAATTAGCCACGTACTTTTTCTGTATTTATTGATGAACACGTGTGTAACTTACATGTGCGTCGTTTTTCTTAACCTCACTACTTTTTTGGATTTTGTCTTTTCACACCTGACACCATGTTTGGTTCTTGGCTGAGCGGATTTTATATAGGCTTAATTTGTTATTAACCTTTATTATAACTACTGAATATTAACATTTCACTTAACTAGCTTGTTACGTTACAGTCAGAGAGGTGGGAGAAGATAGAGGGAGCACTATTCAAATTTAGTGGTCTACCGCGCGAACAGATCTAAGGCAATAAACAGCTCTTGAACGAAGCAGTGGCGTACATAAATAGAATGTCTACTTGCTACTTGCATTATCGTACCGCAATCAAAAGTGAATATTCTTCTTTTTTTAATAATATGTCACCCAAGTTTAAATTAAATCTACTTGTCTCTACTTACCACGGTTCCAGGTGACAAGTCTGCCGATACTTAGATGAGCTGTGCCCCAGCTAGCAACAGTGGAAATGGGGGCAGGTTATCTAAACAATGGTAACTTATAACGGGCGCCAGAAGACGATTTAAAACAACTAATCGAAATTCGACTGCCCGACGTCTTCAATCGACCACGTCGTGCAGAAAGGAAACTACTAATAGAGACGAGACTATTACCCACTGTGTGTGTGAACGTAGAAAAATTAAAATCGTACTTAAGTTAACACAATTTATTGCACAAATAAAATAAAAGAGAAATACATACACAAGTTACTAAATGTGCTTAATTTCTAGCGTAACGCTTATTTAAATAAAATCGGCGTGAAAAGGCCTTAATCCGCTAGTAAGAATGCATGCGCAACAAATGTCAAAAGTTTACCTCGCAACTGATATGTCTTTTACCGTCTGAAGTTGGCTGTCACTACGCCATCTAGTGGTCCTGTCCGAGTCGATGACCGGTAGACTTCAAAATGGCGTACCCGCACGACGGGGAACGGCAGACGGACAAGAATTGTCGGGGCACCAACACTCGATAAACTGGGAAATCCCTCGCGTATGAGCTTGCGGGGATTACCTGGGCCTGCGCCGTAACTGGCACCCAAACGCAAAACCAAGTAGGAAAAGGGAAAAGCCAAAACTAAAAGCCTACATAGAAGAAACGATATGCGTTAGCGGCCATTTTGGTCGGTTGATATGCGTCGTTACATGTTACCTGAGAGAACTGGAGCCTCAGGCTTGGTACGGAGATTAAACTATCTCCAATCGGTGTTCGGCAGTGTCGAATGATTTTCCAGCCAAGCTGCGATTGATTTCTTCTCCAAATGAGCAAGGAATCCGTTAATTTTCTCACACGCGAAAAGATACGTCTTTACGGCACACTGCCTGAACCACGAAAGAGAGCGACCAAGCTGCTAAAGAACGCAGATCGCCTTGACGCAAGGAAATTACCAATGGTAGGCGGCCTGAGAGTCACATGGACTTTCAGAACCTATCAGAAATCAACGATCGCAGCACGCAGGCTTTCCCCCATAGCGCTCTAAAGGAGGGGTACCAGGGTTGCCACGGCGCGAAAACGAAATTACTAAACAGTAAATCGCCGCTACATTTTAGCGCCAAATTTAAAATGTAACAACCCCCCCTTTACCAGAGAGGAAATTTTCCCTGAAAAATTTCAGAAACTTGGGCAAGTTGGAAGAGCCCAGCGAAGATTTAGTGGCAGATTTAGGGAAAATTGCGTCCTGACGTAGAGACGACTTCGGGGTAAATTTACATTCACCAATAATCATAAAAGTCCATAACAAAAAAACAAACAAAAAAAGAAAACAAGAAAGAAAAGAAAAGAAAGCGAAAAAAAGGAAAACAAGAAACAGGAAGGGTCCGCTTGTCGACAAGCGTCGACATCGTCTGACCTATCTACCACTAACTTCCTGACGAAAATATAAGAAAAAAGAAAAAGAAACGAAAGTGAAAGGGAAGAAAAATTTATCACCCAATTTTCGACTGCGTCATGCCCACGACTAATGTTGGTGCGTTTCGAGAACGCGGAAAACCGCAATGTGTCAAAGATACCGATACAACCACAAAACCATAATATTGTAAGACCCGAGATACGGGAAAGGGTGATTTAAATTTTGATAAAAATGGCTTTCAACAAATAACCAAAATATTACAATTTATCCCTCTTGGAATTATCTCACCCTTTGTTACCAAAACTTTTACAAGCCGAATCGAGACGCTAAGGGCGACTCCTTTGTGAGTAGCGTTCCTGGAATTAGTGGAAAAGTAGCCAGGAGTCGTTCCGTCGCTCTCCTTGGACTCGGTATGAGTTTTAGCCCTTTTGATCTTCGGACTTACTACTTTGGAATTGTTGGATTTTCCTCCTCTCCTGGTTAGGTACTTATTTAATAAAAAGGTTCTCTAAACTCTACTGTGAATATTAAATGAAATTCGGAAAGTTTAACAAATAAAATTATATTGGAAGTAAATTTGCATTATTACACATCGAAACAAAACAAAATAAAATTTAAAAAATAACCCGAAACTCGTCCAGGAGGAAAGATGGTGCGGTACATTTAGAAAAATGCGTTTCGTTAGTAATTGACAAACTTTTTAAGCCGAAAAGACATGGAACTTACCGGGGACGAAACTTGAAGGATTTTTCTTTGGGTTTCGTAACTCAGGAAAAACACTAACGATTTAGAATTACGAATATTGATTCGTTAGCGAGCGAATTTAAAATCACTGACACAAAAAAGAAACTACACGAAAACCGATATCAAACTCTGAAAAATTAAATCCAAAAATACAACCGAACTTAGAACAAAAATTAATTAATTAAACTAAAATTTCGACGAGAATTTAACACGCAAAACTAAGGGCAACCGGGAACTAACTCTCCCGCGCGCGGCCTCTTTACTTAAGCCCTCGCCACCGCCTTCGAATCCTGAAGTGGGATCTTTTTCAAATTCAGCAAATTTTCGAAAAAGTCCGTGGTTGATTCGGGCTTTTAGCGGCGAGCCGCTTTCCACTAGGTGGCGTACGCGTGTTGCTTTTACCATTTTTAGCCACGTGCCGCGCGGTCAGAGCCAGAGAAGCTGGTCGCACGGTTTCTTGCTGATCCCTTAAAATTGAAAACAATCTTATCTCCGTAACTTAATATTTTCTCTAGTTGGAGAGCACGTTCTAGACTACTGAATATAATATGTTTTTCCTGCGTTCCAATTTCGCGAGATCAAGTGAAATTTTTAAGAAAGAATTTATAATGATAATTTGGAAATTTTCCCTACGCATTTTTCGGGTCCTTACAATATGTCTCAAGGACACCGATATAAACGAAAACGATAAAATGTCCAAAGACATCGATATAAACACGAAACCACAATAAACACAACCAACACCAACGCAGACACAACCGCAAGGAAATATATACAGGGTGTGTTTCCTGAGATGTTAACCAACTGATCTTGCTCGAAATCAACTTTGCGCCTACGTAAGTCATAACGACACTTTGACTTCTCATAGGACTTTTGGAGACGTTCTTGAACATCTTGGTATAATCTAGCAAACTTGCCAGAACGGGATTGAAAATCAGTCGGATTTTGCTCAATTTCCACATCAATTACGTAAGAATCAGGGATTTTATCAGGGTTAAGGCTACCTTTGAGACACATCTCTCTGCCGAAATTTAAGAAATACGGAGTCAACTTAGTAACCTCATGACGCGTAGTCCTCAACGCACAAGCAACCTTCGGTAAAAATAAATCCCACTTACGATGGTCTTGGGAAACGTAAGAGATCAACATGGTTGACCCGTTCAACAGGGTTTGCCTGAGCGTGGTAGTATGAAGTGTATGAGGGTCGAACCTGATACGACGTCAAAAGATTTCGATATTCACGGGACCTAAATTATACTCCGTTATCCGATATTACGATACGAGGGACTCCAAAAAGTAGAAAGATGTTCTCCTCCAAATGTTGAACAATCTTCGGGGTGGTAGCTTTACGAAGAGGAAAACACATGGTAAACTTACTAAAACAGTCCGTTACTACAAAAATATATTGGTTTCCTTTCGTCGAACGAGGAAGAGGTCCGATAAGGTCGATGCTAATGACCTCCCAAGGTCTAGAAATCTTTGAATGGCCACCCATGCGTCCAGCAGGAGCCTTTTGCTCGGGTTTGGCTCGGATACAAGTCTCGCACCGACGAATGTGCTTGATAACATCCGAACGCATTTTTGGCCAATGATAATCTTGGGCGATTCGATTGTACGTTTTGTAAACGCCTAAGTGCCCACTTGTAGGAGAATCATGGCATTGACGCAAGATGTTGAAACGTTTTTCTTTTGGAACGACCTGCTTCCATTGACGATCGGTTTCAATGAGATGGTAGTATGTACATTTAATGAACTTATACAGGGTGTTTCCCTCAACACGATAATCCGGAAAGTTCAACGGGTTAGCCTTAACTTTATTTAAAAGATCCAAATATCGTTTATCTTTTACTTCAGAACAGTCGATAGAATCAATAATGGGTACGGCTCGAGAAAGGGCATCAGGGACGACATGATCTTTACCCTTACGATGGATGACAGTGAAATCGTATTGCTGAAGTCGAACACTCCATCTACATAAACGTCCAGAAGGATTCTGCAATCGATTCAGCCACAACAAGGAGTGATGGTCAGTGATCACTTGAAAGTGTGTGCCTTCGATATAGGGTCTGAGTTTTTCTATGGCCCAAAGCATTGCCAACAGTTCCTTCTCGCAGGTGGAATATTTACGTTCTGCTCTGGAGAGTGAGCGACTTAAATAGCAGATGACTTTCTCACCATCAGCCTGTTGCTGTGTAAGCACCGCACCGATACCGTAATCTGAAGCATCAGTCTGTATAGTGAACTCCTTGGTGAAGTCGGGACACGAAAGAACAGGAGCAGACACGAATTTTTTTCCAAGCTTCATCACAGGTTTCATCCCAACGATACTTGGTGTTTTTGCGCAAAAGATTTGAAAGGGGCGCGAGAATCGAAGAGAAATTCAGAATGAAACGGCGATACCAACTCGCCATTCCGATAAGTCGTCGAACTTCTGAGACCGTGGTAGGCTTAGGGATTTTAAGAATAGCCTCAACTTTCTCAGGGTCAACACGAAGACCGTTACGGTCGACAACATAGCCCAAATACTTTAACTCATTCCGGCAAAAATGACATTTGTCCTTGCCAAGAGTTAATCCAGCAGATACCAAACGTTTATGCACCTCTTCGAGGATCTCGAGGTGTTTCTCGAAGGTCTGAGTGACAATTATGATGTCATCAAGGTAGACAAACACATGAGGTTCCAAATCTGCACCAATAACACGGTCAATAAACCTCTGCCACGTGGCAGGTGCGTTATGCAACCCAAAGGGCATACGACAAAATTGAAATAACCCTCGGTTCGGGACGGTAAAAGCGGTATATTGACGAGACTCTTTGGCAACGGGTATTTGCCAATAAGCAGACTTGATATCCAATGACGTCAGATACTTTGCGTCACGCAGTTTGTCTAAAGTGGCAGAAACGAAAGGCAAGGGGTATGCATCTTTGGTGGTAACCTGATTGAGTTTACGGAAATCCACGCAAAATCGAACTGTACCATCTTTTTTTGGCACTAGGAGTATTGGAGATGACCACGCAGAGTTAGAACGTTCCACGATTCCTAATTCTATCATCTTATCTAGCTCTTGATTGACAAGGGTCTGTCTTGCAGGTGAGATGGGATAATAGCGTTGTTTAATAGGAGCGCTTTCTGTTTTGATGACGTGCTCGACCAGGTTGGTGCACCCTAATTTTGTTTCATCGATATTTTGAAACGGTGACATCAAGTTGACATTGTTGAGAATAGTCAAGGTCAGAGCGTGCAGTGACGTGTTCTACAGAACAGATAGCTTCACTACGAAAACTCCATTCACCGGATCTTAAGTCGGGAACAATCTCCATAACTCGCCAAAAATCCGCATCTAAGATTAAAGTGTGTGGGAGGTCAGGTACAACAAGAATGTCGATAATTTTTACTCGATCTCTTAATCGAACAGGGGTAGTAACACTTCCAGGACTCAAACAGGATTGTCCATTGGCAACAGTGCAAGTTGTCTGGTGTTTGACAAAAGGAAGTCCGAACGTTTTAAGAATTTCCCATCCAGGTCCATCGATAATCGTGCAGGAAGCACCTGAATCTAAAAGTCCTAAAAACTTAGTATCAAAAATTGTGACCTCTAGATAAGGACGTTCGTCACCTTGGGCACTGGCCAAAACAAAGTCAAGACAGGTTTGTATATGCTGAGGAGTGGTCGGTTTAGATAAACGAAAGCATCGCACTAGACGACCTCCTAGTGTGTGGCTGAAAAGTTTTTTGAACATTTCGGGCAACTTTTGGTGGTTTCATTGGGCTTGCCACAGCGAAAACAATGCTTTTGTACCGGGATTGTACAATCACGAGAATAGTGTCCTTCCTTTCTACAATTCCAGCACCTTTTGTTTCGATTTGCTGGTTGCTTAGGACCTGGGGCAACCGTATTGCACTCGGCAAGATTGGAAGAGCTAGTGCCGATGTAAGCTAGGTCAGGCTCTAAAGAATGTACACGACGTGGAGGTGGTACATACGATTCGACTGGGGATTTACTCGCTTCTAATTGTCTACCTAACTTTAATAATTGCTCAATCGAAACAATTTTTATCAATCCTAGCTGGTTTTGATAAAAAGGGGCGAGATTCTTTACGAGGATTTTAATCTGGACAGACTCCGGTACATCAGCGTTCAATCGATTAAAAAGGTTTGTCATAACCGAAACATAAGAAGAAGAAATTTGGCCGGGCAAGAACGTGGACTCATGACGGCAAGATTTTTACTTTTGTAAATAATATTAAGTTTCCAATACGTTCCGCCAGTGATTTAAATATCACTAATATTCGTGATTAATAATCTCGCTATTATTACTTTTATCGGTTACTAGATACATTTTAAATAGGGAATGCTTTAGTTACAACGACTTAAATGTCATTTTGTTCCTTATTGATTTTACATGTTTGCAGCATACGTACGTATATCCACTAGATACATTACTATTTACTTTTATTTACTAAATTCTTATTATCACTATTTAATTATATGGTGCTTTCTTTCTGTCACATTAATGTACGTTCTCTTTTGGCGGGGTTTGATGTATTCAAAGACTATTTTTATACACACAGTTATGATCTTATTGCTGTAACTGAGACATGGCTTACGAACACAGTAGAAAATAATTCGATTTCTCTGAATAATTATAATGTAATAAGACGTGATAGATCGGATGGTAGAAGGGCTGGAGGAGTAGCCATTTACTTCAAAAATACTTTGAAACATTTGGTTTTGAAAGTTTCAGCGGTAAATGTTAACTTTGAGTATTTATGGATTAAGCTATTTGTCGGAAATATCAGTATTATTGTAGGTGTTATTTACAAGCCTCCTGCGTCGGATGTTTCTCTCTTTGCTAATGCATTGGAAGAGATGCTCTCCGAGCTGCTGCTTGACTCTCATGAATTGGTGATTTTGGGCGATTTTAATATTAATCTTTTAAACTTAAATAGTTATGCAAGCTATTTATTGAATAACATATGTGATTCTTTAGGTCTCAAACAAATAATAAGCGAGCCGACTCGGGAAACTAATACTTCATCCTCACTCATTGATTTTATTTTACTTTTATCAGACACTTCTTTCAATTCTTGTGGGGTGAAACACGATTTCATTGTATCCGATCATTTCTTAGTCTTTGTCCAGTTTAGCATCAGTAAATTACCGTCTGCTCCTCGCATGCACACCTTTAGAGACTACTCGTGTTTCGATAAAATTGCTTTTGTAAATGATTTGGAATCTGTCCCGTGGTACTATGTCTTTAATGCGGTTGACATAAACGAAAAGGTTAGTATCTTCAATGAACTCATTTTATTCTTATTTAACGTTCATGCGCCGCTAAAAACTATTGTCTTCAAAAAACGTCCCTCTCCCTGGATAACAGATAACATTAAGCTAATGATAACCTTAAGAGATAAGGCCCTCAAAGACGCCAAAATCAAGAAAACTAGCTCTTCTTTTAATTATTACAAACAGCTACGCAATCTTACTACTTCTGCAATCCGCCGCGAAAAGCGTGCCTATCTGCAGTATGTTTCCAAAAAACGCGATTCCAAATTGTTATGGAATAAGCTTAAATCTTTCAATATTTATGATAAAAAGAATAATTCGAATTTACCTACTCATCTATCTGATGTTAATAACATAAATTCGCATTTTTATGGCTTTATGTCAAATATGGATGCAGGTGCAGATTTAATTACCTTTTACAATAAAAATGTAAATGTCAACACAAAATTCTCTTTTTCCTTGCTTTCAGTTGCTGATGTAGGTATTTTACTTAATTCTATTAAATCACATTCTGTCGGCAGCGATTATATTTCTATTAACATGTTATCGCTTTGTTGTCCATACTTACTCCCTATAATTACACATATTTTAAACTCCTGCTTGCTTGATTGCGTATTTCCCAACTGTTGGAAAACGAGTATTATTAGACCTCTACCGAAATCTAGTAGTCCAGTAGAGTTTACTGATCTAAGACCTGTATCTCTTCTTCCTGTTCTTTCTAAAATTTTAGAAAAGGCAGTTAGTCAACAGATCCGTGGCTTTTTGGATATGCATAATATATTGCCTATTCATCAGTCTGGTTTTCGACCAGGCTACAGCTGTGAGTCTGCAATGGCCAATGTAATAGATGACATACTAAGAAGTATCGATGATAATGAAATTTCGGTATTGGTTCTGTTAGATTATTCGAAAGCCTTTGATACTCTTAATCATACGCTTTTACTGGCTATTTTAAAGCATATAGGTTTTCATCAAAATACTGTAGAATTCTTCTCTTCCTATTTATCTGGTAGAACTCAACAAGTTTTATGTGAGGGAAGCTTATCCTTTCCACTTAGAATTATTTCCGGTGTTCCCCAAGGTAGTATACTGGGCCCTCTTCTTTACACTATTTATACGACTAATATCACTAAGGGCCAGTTGTATAAAACTGAGTAAACTTGTGGTTCAGCCGAACTAGATTTAAATGCTGATTGTAGTTCAAGTGCTTGTGCGATGTATAAAGCAAAATCAACCAATAGTCAGCTAAACCAAGGTAAAGTTGTGTTGGCACCTTCAAAATCCCTGAAACAAGTGAAATTTCTTGGATTCTACATTATCTGTTGTCCACACTGTTGTGTGTTTATATTACGTGTACATAACCAAACTTAACCTTGTTTCATCTGAATGTATCTATTTTTACACTCAGTTATAGTTATTAATACAGGTAAGTTAATAAATATGTAGAATTGTTGATAAACTTGAGCAAATAATTATTGCAGAAGTTAAGGTTCTATATTCTTGGTTTAGGTGCATCTAAATTGCAAGATGAGTGAGAAGCGTACCTCCAATTTTAGTAGGCAGGAGGAATCTGTGCTGCTTTCTTTAGTTGAAAAATATAAAAATATAATAGAGAATAAAAAAACAGACTCAGATGCTAACACCAAAAAAAAAAGTAACTTGGAAAGCAATATCAGCAGAATTTAAATGTATAGTAGGGATTGATAGATCAGACATAATATTAAAAAACAAATATCAAAATATGAAAAAACGAACAAAATCTAAGTTTGCCGAAGAAAAACGTTACACTACAGGGACAGGCGGAGGGCCTCCACAACCGGCAGTCATAAATGAAAATGATGAAGTTATTAAAGAGATACTTGGTACTCAACTTACGGGCCATAACAGCGAGTTTGATGATGATTGTGATGGTTTGTATTATACATACAGTAAGTGATTTCTTAATTAGAAACATAGTCGGATATGAATTGAATTGTGCAAGACCTACCACTGTGAATCGAATTTAGTTCATAGTGCTGCTATGTTTTTATTTGAGAGTCTGCTTATGGTATATTCTTATATTGCATGTAGTATTAATTTCCTTTGTCCTTTTTTAGATCAGGAAAATCTACCACCTGGAAATGAAAGTTATGCGGAATATGAGCTACTAAACATTGAGAGAGGTAAATTAAATGTAATGGTGTAACATTTCGCACAGTAACGTTATTTTTTTTAGGTGAACTTTCTGAAATTGACTCTGGTGATATCGAAGTTGTGCAAGAGGAAGGCACAAATTCAAAACAGAAAAATGACATTTCAGATTGGGCTACATATGTACCTTCAAAATTAAAAACTAGAATATCTAAACCTCTACAAACTAGTACTAACAGTCGCTCAACGAGCAAGCTATCAAAACAATTGACAACGTGGGCTGAAGAGAAGGTCACCCATGCCAGTGCTCAAACAAAAATTTTATGGACCGAATACGAACAACGGAAACAACATCAACAGGACCGCCATGAACAAGAAATGAAGTTCTTGGCAGAGGAACAGGCTCTAAAAATGAAATTTCTTAAAGAAGAACATGAATTAAAAATAAAAATATTACAAAAAGATTTTGGTAAAAATATGAGTTAATTAATAAATCAAATTTATATACATCTCAATATTTTATTATTACAATTTCTATACATAAATAAAACCACCTAATTCAAAGTTGCAAAGTAACCGTCTATAAGCATTTGCCTAACATAATTGTTGTTATTTTGAATCACATTTTCATTTTCTTGTATATTATTATTAATATTATTCATTTCTCTAAGCAATTCTTCTAGTTGCTCGTCCAGAAGTGGTGGATCGGGATCTTTATTTTTATTTGCAATATTGTGAATAACTGCTGTAGCAACTACAACAGCTTCCACTCGATGTAATTGTAGTCTGATTCCTAAAGCCAAAATAGGAAATCGGCGTTTCCATATGCCGAAACACCTCTCAATAACATTACGAGTTCTTATTTGTGACTCGTTGTAGAGCTGTTCTGCCCTAGTTGTAGGATGTCTTAGTGGAGTCATAAGATATGATTTTATAGCATAGCCACTGTCACCAACTAACAAATTGGTACCCATTTCTCCATTTTCAAATTGTCTACGTACTCTGCTATTATTAAAGATAGTACTATCATGAGTGGACCCCGGCCACCGACATACAATATTATTTATATTTAATTTAGCATCGCAAATACACTGCACATTAATAGAGAAGTAGCTTTTCCTATTGCGGTAAATTTCTGCATTTTGCCCACCAGGAGACTGAATCTTAATATGAGTTCCATCTACAGCACCAACACAGCGAGGAAAACGTGCCTTTTTATAGAAATCATAGCGTACTTTCATAAACTCTTCTTCATCTTCTGGAAATTTGATGTACTCATTTCGTAACCCTGCTATAGCTCGAGATACTTTGTTGACAATTCTGGAGGCTGTGGATTTGTGAACTCCAATAAAATCCCCAACTACTATTAGCATAGATCCAGTAGCACAAAAACGGAAAGTTAATAATAACATTTCTTCCGCAGACACTGCACGGTTCCTAACCAGTATAAAAAATTTAGATTCGATATGATTATTAACACAAATATTCATTACCTGAAAGTATGTGGTCCAATATTTATTTTTTCTAAAATTTCATGAGCTGTGTTTTTTGATATGCGAAACCTATCAAAAATTCATCTTCTGCCCAGTGCAAAAAATGATTGGTTCTTCTGCGGAATACTCTTTCCTTTCTGATTAACCCTTCTCGAACAATATCTACTAATTCTTCAAAATCTTCATCATCCGTTAGATTTGCCATATTGAAAACAGTACGTAAAGTATAAATTGAAATTTTTTCACAATTTTGAGGTTAATTTTGGTTTAAACCGTGAAATTTTGGCGATCAAATTAATTGGAAGTTAACTGTTGTTCATATGCTGACTTGCATTTATACAACGCGTTTATGAATATGAACTGCAGTTAACTTTGACCCCGCGGTTACTAACATTTATACAACTGGGCCTAAATGTTTAAGACATTGCAATCATCATCTTTACGCTGACGATACCCAACTTTATTATTCGTTCAATGGGAAAGACGTGGGTGCAGCTGTTTCCAAAATTAATGATGATCTAGAATCTCTAGTGGATCTGTCTTCTAGACATTGTCTTAACATTAACAGTAAAAAAACATCTGTCTTAGTGTTTGGTCGTACTAAAACTAAAGCTTCTGTCATTGATTCCATTAAAATTAAAGTTAATGATATTATTCCTCTCTCCGACTGTGCGCGTGATTTGGGATTATATGTTGACACAAAATTGCGTTTTAGAGAACATGTTTCTCGTCTTCTTAGATTAGGGTACTGCAATTTGAAAATGCTTTACGGTAGTAAGGACTGTTTAGACAGACACTTAAGAAAAACTTTATGCGAATCTCTAGTCCTCTCCCGATTCAACTATTGTATGAGTATTTACTATCATTGTTTGGATAGCATGGATAGAATCAGGATCCAGCGATTACAGAATGCATGTTTGAGATTTATATTTGGAATTCGTAAATACAATAGAATATCGCATACGCTTGCCTGGGCTGGCTGGATGAAAATGTCTCGCAAAGCTGAATTTTATTCCACGATTTTTTATCATAAAATAGTTTTCCTTCAAAAGCCCAGCTATCTTTATCGAAAGTTGACGTTCAGAACTGCTGTTCATAGCATTAACATCAGAAGTAAGGGCTTATTAACTCCTCCAGTTCACCACCTGGAAATCTTAAAAAGATCTTTTACTTACAATATTGTACATTTTTTCAACGCCATTCCGCCTAAATTGCGATTATCAACCCCGTCATCGTTCGTACGTCAATTCCGTCAATATTTCCTTGTTCAAGATTGAGTTGCACCGCTATATTTGCTATTTTTGTGTTAGAGCATGGTTAAAACCTTATTAGATTAAATAGTTTTTCTATGTATAATTTGAACTAATTACTTTAGTAGTTTAGTAGTAGTGTTGTAATTAGCATGTGCTATTTGTCTTTTTTGCTTCTGTTGTTTATGTTGGCTCAGGAGGAAGAACAACTGCTTTTTCGGAAGTAGCTGATTCTGAGCCTTTTGGCAGCTCACAGATATTTTGGAATTGTTATTTTATTTCTTGTTCTTTAACTTGTGATGCCAATAAACTGCTTTATTATTATTATTATTATTATAAATACCGATAGATTCATCCGGACCCTGGGTGCGACGTTTTATTTCGTCAAAAAATTTTTCATCAAAATCTGGAGCCTGGAATTCCTCCCGTAAAAGATGAACCAAATCGTTCCATGTTCGACAGCGACGTCTATTAGCACGGAACCAGATGAGAGCTTTGCCACGAAACAGATCAGACGCAGACATCAGCAAAGTTGCTTCAGAGACGTTACGAGAAATGCAAAGTTCATCTACTCTTTCTAAAAAAGCATTAAGCGACATGATTTTATTATCGCCAGAATAAAACAAATTCCATTTCGAAACCGGAACTGGCTTTACGTCAAACTGTCTTACAGGGGTATTCTCGAAAGTTGACAACCGTTTAGGGGTCCTAACATTCCGATTAGTTTGAAGAAATAAAGTGCTCGGGGCCGGAGCCGCAACTACTGATTGAACAGATTCGGCATCGTCATCATCCGTCACGTCATTGTCATTATTCATCTCGTCCTCGTCTCGCAAGTTCAATAACGAAACGTCATTAACGATTGCGTTTGCATTCGACGAAGGCGAATCAACAATTTCGGCCATATTAATTCTAGGCGCATTAGTTTTTATTTTAAATTGCGCACTCAATTTAATAAGTTCAGTTTGAATTTGATTGCGTGTCTCGATTTCGGATTCCGAGACAGCTAGACATCTCTCGGCACGAGCCAAGGCGTGAGCGAGCTTTTCATAAAGCCTTTTCATAAAAATATTTAGTCGAAGTCTGCGACAAGGTTTCGACCAACGCACGAATTTCAATGACCTTGGTTTGTAAAGCTATGAGGTCATCGACAACTGGCACTCGATAAGGTACAGGCGTGAGGCGAGCCTCTTTTTCTGCATGCAAAAGGTCTTTTAACAGTTCGGCCTTCTGAGTCGCAGTACCATCGTCACAAATTCCACGAACAAGTAATTCATATGACAGTTCGTCGCTACTTAATCTATATTATTTTATTTCTACCTTCACACACCAGCTCAAGTGAGTTTTCAAACAAAAAGGCCACACGTCGGGGCGTCAAATCTTGTCACCCAAGTTTAAATTAAATCTACTTGTCTCTACTTACCACGGTTCCAGGTGACAAGTCTGCCGATACTTAGATCAGCTGTGCCCCAGCTAGCAACAGTGGAAATGGGGGCAGGTTATCTAAACGATGGTAACTTATAACGGGCGCCAGAAGACGATTTAAAACAACTAATCGAAATTCGACTGCCCGACGTCTTCAATCGACCACGTCGTGCAGAAAGGAAACTACTAATAGAGACGAGACTATTACCCACTGTGTGTGTGAACGTAGAAAAATTAAAATCGTACTTAAGTTAACACAATTTATTGCACAAATAAAATAAAAGAGAAATACATACACAAGTTACTAAATGTGCTTAATTTCTAGCGTAACGCTTATTTAAATAAAATCGGCGTGAAAAGGCCTTAATCCGCTAGTAAGAATGCATGCGCAACAAATGTCAAAAGTTTACCTCGCAACTGATATGTCTTTTACCGTCTGAAGTTGGCTGTCACTACGCCATCTAGTGGTCCTGTCCGAGTCGATGACCGGTAGACTTCAAAATGGCGTACCCACACGACGGGGAACGGCAGACGGACAAGAATTGTCGGGGCACCAACACTCGATAAACTGGGAAATCCCTCGCGTATGAGCTTGCGGGGATTACCTGGGCCTGCGCCGTAACTGGCACCCAAACGCAAAACCAAGTAGGAAAAGGGAAAAGCCAAAACTAAAAGCCTACATAGAAGAAACGATATGCGTTAGCGGCCATTTTGGTCGGTTGATATGCGTCGTTACATGTTACCTGAGAGAACTGGAGCCTCAGGCTTGGTACGGAGATTAAACTATCTCCAATCGGTGTTCGGCAGTGTCGAATGATTTTCCAGCCAAGCTGCGATTGATTTCTTCTCCAAATGAGCAAGGAATCCGTTAATTTTCTCACACGCGAAAAGATACGTCTTTACGGCACACTGCCTGAACCATGAAAGAGAGCGACCAAGCTGCTAAAGAACGCAGATCGCCTTGACGCAAGGAAATTACCAATGGTAGGCGGCCTGAGAGTCACATGGACTTTCAGAACCTATCAGAAATCAACGATCGCAGCACGCAGGCTTTCCCCCATAGCGCTCTAAAGGAGGGGTACCAGGGTTGCCACGGCGCGAAAACGAAATTACTAAACAGTAAATCGCCGCTACATTTTAGCGCCAAATTTAAAATGTAACAACCATAATGTGATTTCTAGACTTGCAATAATAGAATAGAAGAGACACAGAACATCAAAGACTATGTATATGAAGGATAAAAAATAAACAGAAATTAGTTATGAAAAAATGTATTGTCCTTTAAAATGTACAAGTTTGGTATACGAAGATCGTATAGAAACATCAGGCTCAGATTTTTTTTTTACAAGAATATTTAATTCTTAAATTTAGGTAAGTATTAGAAACTGCTCTTATGAGCATAACATTATGTGTGTGCTCTGTACCTTTAAACAAATTCTTATTAGAAAAGAAATCAGAAATTTTAATCAGTAATTTTAAATTGTTAACTTTTATTCCACTCTCTATTTTTGCAGATCTATAAAATTTTTCAGTTTGTATGCAAATAAAAATGATATCGTCACTTGGATACATTAATCCACCTTTGTTTTTAAAGTTAATTAGGCTGCTGATTAAATTTTTTTTTACTCCAAACAGAAAAGATATACAGGCTGTTTCAAATTCGACCCTCACCATTGGGATCTCGCTTATTTGAAGAGATAGACGGTAGGTTTAAATTTGGCAAAGTTGCAAAATTTTATGAGCATTAATAATCCGCAGAGAAATAACTTCTATGTTAACTCTTATTCGAAATAATTGTAAAAAATCAAAAATTGTCATTTTCTTATTTTTCCTCTATCTTCTTTATTTGAAGAGGTATCAAAAAAATAAAAGTACTTTCTTAAGATACTTTTGAATTCTCTACACACTGATGAATACCATTTTGCTATAATACGTTTCGTCAAATTGATATCATCATCAAGTTCATTTTTTCTTATGGGCGCCATATTGAAATTTGGTCGCAAAATTATCTACTCTTTCTGCTGATTACGCCAATGTAGCACATGTTATCAAAATTCTTTAAAATAACGTCAAAATTAAAATTTATTTTTTTGAGACAAGAAAATTGGCAATTAATGGAAGCCTGGGTTTGGATTCATATCAAAAACAGTATAATCTGTCATATTAATACATACTTGTTGCTAAATATTAACATAATAACAATAGCATAATATTTAGAATTGAAGAAAAACGTGATGTTACATGCCTTGTATTCGTGCCACACACGAAAACAGCAAGTGAATTTTATTTTGAACATTCGAAGAGCTGCAATAAGTTTGAGCAAACTAATGCAATTATGTAGAAATTAAAGTGGAAATTGGTTTGAACATTTAATGTAAATATCTTATTTTGAGAGCCTCTATTTATTTATGTCATTATTATTTCTTCAATTTAGTTCTACATTTTTGTTACTGTAAAGAGTAGGTACGTATTGTAGTAAACGATTCCTGCTCTTCAATATTTTTGTCTAATTGTAAAAGTATTATTCTAAGCTGTTTGTTTTCCGAGTAGATTCGAAAGTACCTACAGTTCACTTGCTGTTTTTGCTTTTTGTTATAGGAATAAAACACACGTAACACACATATTCTGTTTCTCTTATCTTATTGCTGTGCCGGTAATATTTATTAAACTAGTGCCTACATCAAAGAAACTGCTTTTAATTTAACTCCAAAGTTATCTTCTGTTAACCACAAAATTACCTTCTGTTAGCTACAACAATTCCTATATTATATCAAATATTCTTAATTCTGACATTATTTTAAATAATTTTGATAACATGTACTATATTGCCGTAATCTGTAGGAAGAGTAGATTCTTTTGGGACCAAATTTCATTATGGCGCCCATAAGAAAAAATGAACTTGATGATGATACCAATTTGACGAAACGTGTTACAGTAAAATGGTATTCATCAGTATGTAGAGAATTCAAAAGTGTCTTAAGAAAGTACTTTTATTTTTTTGATATCTCTTCAAATAAAGAAGATAGAGGAAAAATAAGAAAATGACAATTATTCATTTTTTTCAATTATTTCGAATAAGAGTTAACATAGAAATTATTTCTCTGCGAATTATTAATGCTCATAAAATTTAGCAACTTTGCCAAATTTAAACCTACCGTCTATCTCTTCAAATAAGCGAGATCCCAATGGTGAGGGTCGAATTTGAAACAGCCTGTACATAGTTCACACTTTAGTGAAATGCTGAGTTTACGTGATATAAATCCTGCAATGTAAATGGTAACCTCTTCAGCAAAATTTGACAAAGATGTTTCCGTAAATAAATAAGTATGATCCCTTAAACTAACATCGATATTTTGAGGTACATTATGTTTACTAAAACTACTCCTATTATTAATTATTGTATGACAATTAATAATCTCCTCTGGTTTTTTTGTACTAGGACAATTCAAAATATAGATCAAGCAATTACAAATTCTAAAACTTGATTAAAATTTTCTTTGCATAATGCTTTCTTAAAACCATAATCTCCTAATTTATGAGAATTTAATATGTCAAATGCATCATTAATTTTCAAAATTAATGATGCATAGCATCACATTCATCAAATTCTTTCAGTTTTAATTTGTCTTTGCAAAATAGTAAAGCCTCAGACACCGATTTACTAAATAGCTGTGTTGCTAATTTTACTTTCATTTTTTGTTTATAGAAATTAATATGTTTATTTCTCAACTTATTGGCTAAATGAAGACCTTCATTTTCTTGCAACTCGTTTAAAAGTTCTAAATATTTAAAATTTATTATGTCGTTATTATAATCAATAAATGTCCTCTTATCAGAAAAAGTATTACGTATAAGCTTACACATGTGGGGTGGATCTGGCATTATATTAGTTGTATCTTCGCCAAAGGAAGGTTTTAAATTACCAATTTCTAATGTGCATCCTAGCGATGTTGCCATAGTAAAGTTTGCTGCACATCCATCAAATGTGATGTTTGTAACGATGACACCACACTTTTTTATTAAAAGAGGCACTGATTTACCAAAGATGCTTTCTGGCTACTATTCAAACTATTAATAAAAAAGTATCCTACTGGTACTTTCCAGGTATCATTGATAGCAACTAACATAAACACCAATACTTGTTTCGCTTCTTCCTGGTTGCACAAATCCATTGCAACACCCATATCAACAAAACCATGGTACTGTTGACCATCCCATTCAATGAGTTGGTGAATTGACATTTCATCAAATGATAGGGAACATAATAACTTTTGCGGACATTCTATTTCTGACATCCATTTTGACCTAACAGAAATCATGTTGATTACTTCTTGCATAAAACCAGGTTCTCCACTGATATTTGAATACCAGGATGTTAAAGTTTTAATGTGTGGCAAACAATTTTCAAAATATCTTCGCACAAATTCATATGCTCTTGGGGAATAGTAATGCAGTGTTATTGCAAATTTCCGCAGTTCTTCCCCATATTTTCTTGGCAAAATTTCATTGCTGTGCTTCTTATTAAGTCTTTCTACCAATTCAGCAATTTTCCCAAAACCTCCAAACGTGACATGATTCTTGTTCTTTTTTAATTTTTGAATTATTTTCTGTTGAAGAATATATTTCCTTTGCAAAATTCTTAATTGATTTTGTAGGGTAAAATTTTTCTGGGTCAGTTTCTTAATTTTATTTTTTAACTGAATAATTTCAATTGTCTTTGTGGTCAGGTCTTCAATTTTTTCTTTTATTAAAAAAATTTCCTCCACCATAGAATCGGCATCTTCCACAATAGTAACGCCATCTGCAACCATGAATTCAGCATGAGATTTTGCTATGGTTACATCAGGAAGCTTCAAATGAGAGGCATCTTGCGTTGCTTTCACTTTATTATTTTGAAGAATAAGCTGTTAGAAAAATTGATATCAGTGTTACATAAGCTTCGTTAAGGATAGAAAATGAAAAAGAAATAAATTATCACATACTCTCTCACTGTAGTTGAGAGAAATAGTGGGGACAGCATCCTTTTTCAACAACACTTTCTTTCCAGAATTTTTATTAAAACATTCTTCTGTGAAATGTGCAGAACACAAATAAATGATTCCCTCCTGTGAAAACACATTCTGGCCCAATTGTCTTCCAATAAACTGCATCCACACATTTTTAATTTCTGGTTTTGTGGGACATCTAGATAATAATAAAGTTAATTGATTTACAAAGTTATACATAAAAACTGATTACCTGTGAAATGTTAAATGTTGTTCAACAGACGTGTTGGAAGCTTTCGATGATTTACAGGCTTTACAGCTTACCATCTTGCAGCAAAATATAACGCGCAAATAGAAACAGAACTTAAATAAATTACACTAAATTAAACACAAGTAAAATTAAAAAGATCGGAAGGAAAGCACAAAATCAACAGCAACGGAATCAATAAATATATACGATCAAACGATAAAATAATGCACAATGCGTCAAGTACTTATGCCACGAACGCAATTGAACACGATAAAGAAAACCAACAGCTGATCTTTGGCGCGTATTTTAAACAGGGTCATAAACAGCTCTTGCACAGCTTCTGGACTAGGTCAAAAATTTTACACGCAAAGCATAGGCAACGCTCCCTCTATCTTCTCCCACCTCTCTGGTTACAGTGGTTACATACGTTATTCTTGGTACCCCTCTAGACACGCTTCATCGTATATCTGCGCAGTGTTGCCAATATCCCATATTAAAACGCAATCCTTACACTAATTCAATAGAATGGAATTGAATTGAGTTTCTAATATACATTGCCACTCCACCACCTCTACCAGTGCGGTCCCTCCGAACAACACTGTAACCTACCAGATTAATAATGTCACTACAAATCTGAGGCAACAGCCATGTTTCTGATAAACAGATTATATCATACCATTTAGCCAAAACTATGTCCCCGAAAGTTTCAAATCCCGTAAATACTGATCTGATGTTTAAATGTGCGAATTTAAAATATCTCTTAGACATAAATAACAAGGTAATTAAATACAACAACGTAAAGTACAAGTAGCATCATCAGAATACCTTATCATCAGATACAGCAATCCATAAACAAATAGATTCTAACCAAATAGGGAACAGTAAGAATCAGAGTATTATTGCAAAATGAATGTGTTATGTTCCTCTACTATATGTTTAAATAAAATAAAAAAATTAAATTAAATAAATACAAAATTAAAATAATTAATTTAAAGTAATTTATAAAGCAGAAAAAAATGAATCACGAGTAAGTAATTTCTTAACTACAACACAACGTGTACAAAAATCGGTAAACCTAAGGTAATTCCACTCAAGAATAAATACTTAATTACAATTTGTCGTACGAACCCTAGCAATAATTTTATTGATCATCTGGTGGCAGCTGCCCGTTATCATTTTTGCACAACTTGTTCAGATCATCTAGCAACTCCAATCGACGTCGTCGTCCATCCCACATGATAAAAATATCTCCATCCCAGGACCAAACATGTTTATTTCCAAGCTTGATTTTGGCGGCTTGAAGTAGTTTTGCTCGCAGTGGTGTGAGGTTATCTTGTATATAAACTACCGTACCTCTGAGCTGTTTTTTATTAGCATTTATTTTTTGTTTAGTAAGGTATCTAGCGAATTTAACAATTATTGGCCGAGGTCTGTCATTACCACGGCCAATATCTTTTCTGCCTACACGATGACATCTATCCAGACATGTATCCGTAAGATGCACGTTTAATTTGGAAGAACGTCAGTGACGTTTTCATTTCCTGTTTCCTGTATCCCGTAGATTCTTATAGAGTTGCGTCTTGTATACTGCTCCAACCTGTCCAGTTTGTCCTGCAGGACTTCATTCTCCAGGCTTAACACTTGTATTTTCTCCTCATATTTACCGACAATACTTTCGCAGGCCTCCTTAATTTGATCTTTGATCCCATTCACTAATTCTTGCTTAAATTCCACGTCCGTAAACTAGTTTTTCACCACGTCTTTCATGATAACAATTAACTCGTTTTTATCAGCCCGTGAGAATACCATATTGAGCCCAATTAATAATACACACCGTAGTAATTAATATTAATGATATTAACAAGTGTTAATCACAATTGCATTAAGGAATCACTAGATATTAATTATAAATTGCAGCTGCAACACACGAGACTAATCACTTGTCGCCATTTGTCGTTTTTTTATTTATTTAATATTTCGAATGTGTGCGTGATCAAATTCTGACGCGTTTTTAGTAGGTTTGTCTTTTCTAGCGTCTTGAAAACCGACGATAACATACCTAGGTTTTTCTAAATTCGTAGACGTTCTTATTGGCCACACATCATTAAAGGTTGGGCGCATGCTTGGTAATTCATGTAATTCCCATTGCCGAAAAGGAATGAAAATAGATTTTAACTCTTGTAGAAACTGTAGCATTTTCAATTTCATTTCGTCATTGAGCGTAATGTGTGGCACGTGTCATTCGATTTTTTCTAAGCTTATGCTTGCCATTTTCGTCCTCGTACTCATGTAACAATTATTGTCACTTCTGGAACGAAGCAATATTATTTCTTGTTTGGCGTTCATTATGATTTTCTTGTAGTCCTCGCAGAAGCCGAGCAGAAATTTTAACGGTATGCAAATGCATGCCATAAATTTATCATCTAATAAAGTCGGATGCTGGTCCTGAAAGGGCACCCATCCGGCCACTTGTAATACTTTACTTTCCGCATCGTTATAGGATAGGTGCGCCTTAATGGTAGTAGTCACGCCTACATTTCGCACTTTATCTATTTCCTTACCGTCGATTTCGTATCGGATCTCTTCAAAAAGGAACGAATAAGGGTTATTTGTCAGTCGACACTCGCCGGTACCTTCGTCGCTCGGTTTGAGAGTTCCCTCGATGTACAGATAACTTTCGTGCGGATAGGTGTAAATATCTTGATGATTGATTAAGATTCTCACTTCGTCGTTGTTGTTAAAATTCTTGTACGTCGGAGAATACCAGTGAAATTGCTTCTTAACGATAACTTCGTCGAAGTCGAGTCCTGCGGATAGATGCAACATTACCGTCGATATTTTTCACTTTATAGCCTAAACTTTGCAAGAACAATATATTGCTCGATGTTAACCTTTGGGGAGCTGTCTTCTGAATGATGAATTCTGCGGGCTTGTTTTGTATATTATTACTGCTACCGTTATTTTTGTCGTGGAAACGCAGGCCCATCACTTCACGTTTACTTCTTCAATTCCAGACTGATTCGAACTTGTTCACCTCTTAAATTTATCGACGATCCGTTCTGATCGAGTAACGACAACGTAATGTTATCGATCTTGTGCACTCTTACAGGTAAATAGACGATATTGCTGGGATTAATATTTATGCTGTAACTGGGATCGACGGTCGGTGAAAATTCAAAAACCGTATGCGACATCTTTTCGTTGTAAAACGAATCGGTAACAACATTACACTCCACATGGATTGTCGTCACCTTTATAATTTCCACTGGTAAATCCGATTGATGTAATAGATTCGGTTCTAATATTTTCGGCGAGAAGCCCAACATTCGGCCTATCGAATCTGGTTTTTCAAAGTCGATCTTAAATATGCACTTGATTTCACACTTTAGCGTATTGTTGTTCGGTTTTAGCGAAAGCGTACCATTTAATTCTGTCTGCAGGAATTTCTCCAGATCCTCCACTTCGTAGGAGCCCGTTGGAATTTCGATAATCTTGCCGTCGCACAGTGGTATATAAGCACATCAAATCAGCGGCCAAAATTGTCAAAATGAGAAATATACACTTCAACAAAATTTAATATACGAAACCTTGTTCAAAACATAAAATAGACTTAAAATTTAATAAAATGTCTTATTCTAACAAAAAAAGAAAAACTACAAACAACAAAAGTACGAATTAATTACAGAAAACGCCGTGATGTAGAAAATTTTAAATTTCTGTTTCAAGTTCTATATTATCTAATGGTAACAGAAGGTTTTCTAAATATTCTTCTTTATCTTCTTTTTCACTTTCGTCAGTACTTTCCTTGATACTAGTAGATGTACACATATTTGTTATTATCGACAGACTTACTAATGTTGATTGAAGGAGCTTCTAACATGGTAATAACTTCAGAAGGTAATTTAATGCGATTTCTTTTAGCCATTCTGAAAACTATATTTGAAATGGAAATGATTGGATCAGACGTATCCAGAGCTCTGTTGAAAATATCTGTTAAATTGTGAATTCTAGTATTTTTCCTAGAATGAAATTCTCTTTCTCTCTTATAAATTTTATTTCTTGACTCTGATGCAGCCTCACTAAAAACGCCAGTAGGCAAAATACTGTTTGATACAATACAGTGAGAATTTTTTAGCGTAGAACATAATGCATCCTTGCTACAATATTGAAGGTTAGGTGAGTTTTTTAAAATCGAACATAGGCTTAATATGTATGTGGGCTTCGTTACTATGGATACCATTCGTACTTTTTTTTTTTAAATTTTTTGGCTTCGATATAATATCATGCAGCCAGTCTCAAAAGTTTTAAAATTAAAAAGGTTTTAATTTTAATTTAAGTTTGTCTTATAACTCCAGTAATTCAAATGTTAATTTGAGCCCTGGTTATGAAGTTAAACAGTATTTGATAATGTTTACTTTCCGATATTGTTAATAAATGTAAAAGATTCATTGGAGCCTGCACTCCTGTACCAATTAAATCGTTGTAGAATTTATTGCATGCTAGTATATATTTATATTATATATTATTATATATTTACTGTATATTTGCCATGAATTAAAACTTTATGTACTGAGGCAGACATGGGATACCAGGGAAAGAGATCCATGTATAGTTTTGCCGTTTCTTTACAATATTCTTGGAATGAACAAGCATTTAGAGGGATATTGGCATGTAAGTGCAATTAGAATATTTCTGAAACGAATTATTAGTTTTTCGTTTATTCTAGTTATCTCTGACAATAACTTTGTATCACTAAATGCTCGACGAGAGGTGTTACCATCGTTTGTTACGCCTGATCCACCGTCTTTTGGCTTGTCATCATGAAGACCCATTTTTTTCCAAAACAATTTTTGCACTTCAGCTTTCCGGTCTTTAAGTGAAGATTTTAGGGCCTCTCCACGAACTTGTCATATTTCTAAATTACTCCTATATGAAATATGTAAGATACATTCAAAGAAACGTATCCAAGCGTGTAACGGACTGATTCCAAACCGAAAAGTATTAGATTTCGGTCCAAATTGTTTTGAACTGAAATCTTTTTTTGCTTTAAAAACCAAAGGTGTTGCTCCACATATAGGACACGTTTGAAAAGATTTAGTGCCAGTTAAAATGTTAAGAATTTTCCCATCTATTAGAGTCATATGTAAACTAAACTTTACTTTTAAACGTTTGTCGTCTGCTAAGACTACAGTAGACCTCGGTTATAGCGAACCTCAAGGGACCATCAAAATCGGTTCGTTATATCCGAAGTTCGTAATAAGCGATAATGCCACAAATATAGAGAAAAATGATGGGACTTGAAATGTATTTCGTTATAAGCGGTGGATCGCTATAACCGAGGCCGTTATAACCGAGGTTTACTGTACTTCTAATTCTGTAAGATTTGAAATTTCTTCTTCTAAACTATTTTTCCCTTTTAAAATATGATCTCGACTCTCTTTAAGAAATTCCAGTTTTAAAGGTCTGCAGAATCTTACAGACTGCGGCATGGGATTATTCCAAATGACGGTATCCGGCGAGAAAATCAGTCTTAAAGGAATCATTGTAGTCGCAAACAAATTTGAGTCATAACTGTCATTATTATAACTGAACTGTTGCTTATAATTGGAATATCCAGAACTCCCATCAAATCCGTAACTGCATATCATTATTGCATTACAAATTTTCAATTTTTTTTCATTAAAATATTGTTCAATAACAACGTCTTGTAGTTTTAGGATACGTTCTGCAGTACATTTTAAAAGTTTTCTTAGGGGTACTTTAGCCGAAGTTTCAGTGACTTCTAAATCTTTCACTCGACAAGCCAGTTTTGCTTTCAGTATTTTTTCATAGGCAGGATAGATGTCGGCATTTCGTTCTTTACTACTTATCCTGATATTCAAGTACTGTTGTTTACTGAAGTTGTTATCTAACAAGAAAGCCAGACCTTCTTCTGGAGTATAAGGAATTGGTTTGTTATTGGGTGTAGCTAAAATTTGTCTAACTCTTGTAGGACATTTTATTGTTTCTCGCAAAACCGCAGTCAAATATCGATCATCAGATAAACTGGCAGCCATACGTGTAGCATGAAGTAAAATATTTGAGTCTTGTCCCGTCTCTTTAAGTATTTTAGAGGCATCTCTTCTTTTCGACCTGTTCGATTTTTCACGATAAGGAATTGTAGGTCGACCAACTTGTCTGTTTTTTTACTATTGGTGAGGTCTATTACAAGCGTCTTAGCCATTCTATTGTTATTATTTAAAAATTGTTTATGTACTCTATGACAAGAGAGCCATCTTTCCCTCAAAGACTTACAAAAAAATCTACACTTTTCCGTTATGGATTGGATTTCATGGTCTGTTAAGTTCTCTTGATTACATTTTTGCAAAACAGTAGACAAAACAGAAGATTCTTTTTTCGAACGATTATTAACACGCCACACAGAATAAAGTGTTCCGTAGGTTATCTGTACTGCATCTGAAACGTGTTTTTCTAGTAAAGCGCTGAGACCCGCTAACAACAGTATGAGAAACGGTATGACGCCTCCTACTTTCGGAACGGGTATAATAATAATAATAATAATAATAAATGCCTTTATTTCAGCTCTATCAATTTTTACAAGAGAACAATAATTTTCTATTATATAAGAGACTGAAAATCATCACTCGAGGTTTTCGAATGTTCTTCTTACCGCCGGCTTGTTTCAGAGCAACCTTGGCCGATGCTCTCGCGAGTTTTATAGCTTCGTTCGCATTGTCCAGACGATCGAATTTTTTGACATTGTTGCGAATTTTCCTGACAACTTCTCCCAAGGCCACTTTACGAGAACCTCCGCCGCCTCCGCGTGACCGCTTCCGAGTTTTCGTTTGATTTTCATCGCAGAAGCAACAGCAAGAGACGCTATTCGCTCTCCGGGTTTCGCGTCTTTCGATTTAACGCGATTCCAAGCGCGCTCTTCTAGCTTCTTGTATGCCAAATGTCTGTTCGGTAAATCTTTGTACCTGGAGCACGCTATGTCGTGTTCTTTGCAGGCTCGATGTAATTCGTTAATGCCGACGTCTCCGCGTTCCAAACACTGTTTTAATTTCGTACCGGGTCCGCAGAATTGGTAACCTCCGGGTAGATGCAGTTCGAACGGTAATTTATTGATGAGAGAATTTAAGAGACCTGCACCACTAAGCGGAGTCATTTGGTTTGAGAGACTGCGGTCAACAGAAGCAGAAGTTAAATTTATATATAGTCGTGCGCGCGCGCATGTACGTGAAACATGCGAATTGTCAAGCAGGCGGATAAGCTTCCCGTAATGAATATGAATTTCTTGTGCGAAGAGGCAGAATTGAACCGTCACCCTTTATTACCCTCAACGATGAGATGTCTCGTCGCGGGAACGTCAAATTCTGGAAAAACCAACATCGCGATTTCTTTGATCGTCCATCCGAACGGTCTGTTCTTCGAAAATGTCTACGTTTACTCCAAGTCCCTGTATCAACCGAAATATCGAGCGTTGGAGCAAATTCTAAGTGAAGTGAAAGAAGTAAATTACTTTGCGTTCAAGAACAACGAAGAAATACTGAATCCGGAGGATGCAAAAGAGAATTCGGTTTTCATATTCGACGACGTCGCTTGCGATAAGCAGGATAAGATACGAGATTACTTTAGTATGGGTCGTCATAAAAGGATTAATTGTTTTTATCTCTGTCAAACTTACACCTAAATCCCTAAACATTTAATTCCCGACAACGCTAACTTTTTGATTTTATTTAAACAAGACGAGACGAATTTGCGGCATACATTTGAGGACCACGTATGCATGGACAAGTCATTCGATCAATTTAAGTCGATGTGTGCTGAGTGTTGGAAGAAGAAATACGGGTTTATTTGCATTGATAAGGAGCATGATATAAAAGACGGAAGATATCGTAAAGGATTTGACAGTTACATACTGATATAAGCGTCGCCGCATCCAGACAATTAAAACAGTATCGAAACAGCTTTACAACCGGTAGCTGATCGGTAGAACAACTGGTTTTAACTGCTCGGAAACGGTGGAAGAACTGGACCCGGACAACTAAAACAGCTTTACAACTGCTCGGAAACGGATATTAACCGGTGGAAGAACTGGACCAGACAACTAAAACAGCTTTACAACTGGTTTTAACTGCTCGGAAACCGGCCAATTGGTTTAAGAATGGACAAAAAGAAGAATATGAAATTAGAAATTATCAAACCAATAAGAAACAAGTATCTGGCTTTGAAAAGAGGTAAATTGGAGCTATGAGCTGTTGGAAAAGTATAAACCGATCACCAAGTCTCTCAAAGAGCTTGAGCGAACGGTAAAAACTGAAAAAGATTCCGCTAATTACTTACCTGTAAAGAAATCTGCCGACGAAAGCTTGGCGGAACCAGAAAGAAAACTGCAAAAGAAAGTCGATCTTCCACAACCCAGTTTTGTTGAATCGGAAGCTGTTGCCGGATATAGTCCGCTTTCGGACGTTGTTCCGCTTTCTCCGGACGTTCAAGAACGACCCAGTTTTGTTGAATCGGAAGCCGTTGCCGAACAACAACAACAGGCGGGACACATGGGCCATAATAACGAGATTATTGCGATCATCGAAGAACTGAAAGAAGCCGATGTAATAGAATGAGCGTCGATAAATTCGGCAGATATTTACGCAAAAACTGTTCAAAATCGTTAAAATTCAAGTTACTAATCCCGTTACTTACCTGCTAGAAGACATGTCGAAACAACCGATTTTGGGCGCCTTCTATAACGAAGAACTCCAACGAGCTAAACACGAAGATGTTTATTTGGTGGAAAAAAATTTGAGAAAAAAAGGAGGAAAAGCCTACGTGAAATGGTTGGGCATTCCTGAAAAATCTTGGGTTAAACTGTCAAATATTGTTTAATTGTATGAACGTAGAAATAAATGGTTTGCTTATTTTTAAAGAAAAATAGTTTTATTAATTCCTCTGATTACATACTTATTTAAAAACACATTTTATATGGCACATACAAATTATCGTTAACAATATATTGAAAAACAGTGCGATACAACTTACGAAAAATGCATGCGAACAATAAGTATTTTCATTATCGTTATACAAAAACAAATTATGATTAAAATCAATTTGCGTTAAGTTGACATATTCCGAGTCGAAAAAGTAATCTGCATATTCGTGCGAAATATTTAGCGCAATCTTCAGTCGCTGTCTTCAGCTTGCCGACGACCTTGATGAAAACAACGAAGTTTGTAATACAGCAACGTCTGATCTTGATTTGTTAAATTTACGTCGAACATGTTTGAACCTTTCCAAGCAAGCAGAATCCAATTCTTAGGCCAAACGCTATTTTCGTAATCTGTACACACGTAACACTCAATTATGTTCGAATTATTAATGTTTATATAAAACGTATTGTTCGCAATTACCGCGAAAACAATCGCGGCAGCAAGGAGACCCATTTTCACACGGACGCACTCTCGTTGTCGTTTAGGCACACAGGACACAAATGCAGAGAAATCGGAGGTCCGTCCCACTGCGTTTCGCCGGTGTTATAATGTATGCTGCAGCTCTTTGCTTCAAACGATCGGCTAATCGCTCCCAAATATCAATTAAATTTAACGTAGATTGTTGCAGTAAAATGTATCTGGGAATGTAGGGAATTAGATCCGTATTGATATTGCTCAAACCGAAATTTTGATTGTTATATTCCAATATTTTATCCACGATTTCAAGTATCTCTTCTAACGTTTTCATTGCGACTGACCGACGACGGCTGATCCCATTAAAATCGAGTTTTTATATCTCCCCACGTCGAGTTTTATTTTGTCTACGTGATTTGCCAGCAATTCCAGCAAACAATCGATACTTTCTGAATACCATTGCACGTTTCCGTCCTCTGCTTTTGGGATTCCGATAATAAAATTATGGGTATACGAAATTAAGTTTTCATTATCCGGGAGATAAGTGGCGATTAATTCTATAATTTTATTGTAGCAGCCATTGAACGTAAGTTTTTCGAGCCTTTTGATGCGGTAACCGACGACATGCAATAATTTACTTAATATTTTAAACATAAATTTATCCAATTCTATTTCTGTTTCGCCTTTAATAATTTTCACTTTAAATTTACCTTTGGACTCGACAAAAAATAATTTGATATCACTGCCGCAAAGCTCGAAATTGGAAATCGTCTTCGTGTCTTCCTCCTGCACGCACATTGTTGGCACCTCGTACTTTTTAATTTCAGATGATCTTCGATGCGAGGAAAGTATTCGATGAATTGATTCCACTCGTCACCGTTAAACGTTAAACATTTTGGTTTTTGAGTTGTACGTTAGTTTTACCAACGGTTCAAAATTATTCTTACACTGAGTCCCGTTGAAATTTTTTTAGATCTGCTTAGCTTGTAAGACACCTCGCTAACAAAACGAAAATCACTATTTCGTCTGCATTCTTGCAGAAAACTTTCCAGAAACTCTAACGACGACGATGATGCCATTTTCAGATGTATACTTGCACTTATTTACGCACGCCGCGAAACTAAATGACCGAAAGCAAACTTGCGCTCTTAATTAAGGAGGAGAGGAAAATATGTGAGCGTAATTTATTTTAAACCAATAAAAAAAGGCGTATTATACACGGTGTTTCATAACTCGAGGTGAAGAATTAAGGAACGTGTACGCGGTAATAAAAAATGTTAAATATTTTTGTAAGTTATGAAATAAATATTTTACTTTTTTTATCACCCTGTATACGTTCCTTAATTCTACGCCGCGAATTATAAAACATCCTGTATTTTTAATTTTAAATCTAATGCGTACACGTAGCTTACTCATTGCATTGCAATTTACTGATAAGAGAAATGCGCCGCGAACTGCAGCACTGACTGCACTTTAGTTTGTATCCTCTGTGCCTACAGAAAAGAGTTCATTTTACGTTTTCTCCGTGCGCGTTAATTATGGATACCATTTCGAATATAAATAGTGCTACTTCGTTAAAATCATTACCTATTAAGAAGTTGTCGGAGCTGGAAATCGACCGCAAGTATCCGTTGTCCGATTTAAAATATGTAAAAACGAAATTTGGAGAATCATTGCTGGCGGAAATCGATCAAGAGTTTGTCGTTTCTGCCTCGTCGATTTAACAAGGCCATACCCGAAGATAAGATAGGTGACGTGTTGTCTTCGCAATGCGGCTTGATTTACAAAGGATTGGTGAAATTAGCCAGTAAACCTCAGCCGGCTTATGACATTGAATTTGAGAAATATTAAAAATACAAGTAAGTATAAAATTTATCATCTTATTTCAAGTCGCTAGAATTAGTCTATTTTTTCTTCAGCTCGTTAACGTAAAAAAATATTCGCTTAGTTATAAACATAATTTTAAAATTAGATTATTATTAAAAATTGAAATGGATTTACGAGAATATTTAAATGTGTTTCGCTTATTAGATGAGTGCGCCGATAAATAGGATGCTTATAAAATTGCAAAACTAAACAAAAAAAAAAAAATTAAAATATTAAACAAGCTAATGAGAAATTGTCCGTCAGTGCACCATAAGAAACAAATTGAAAGCTTAATTGCAAAATTACATTCATTCGACGTAAAACTGGAATTAAAAATTAAAACGTTGCCGATTGGTCGAGGTTTAAGAACAAGTCGTCGTCCCGGAACAGAACGGAGAATTAATAAAATCAACCGAATTCCGTGGAATGATGTAAGTTTTAAATTAAATGCGTACGTATTTTTTCTATTTTTTTTTAATTTACAGCTGCAATCTGCATTTAAAAGCAGAATTCGTACCGGAGTAATAATCAATAAAACTCATACACAACCGCGAAGCTTTTTCCTAGACGCCTCGTCTCTGATTAGAACTAGAATCGGAAATCAATTGGTGAAAACGCCTTCGATGAAGATAAATTTGGTTTTTTGCGGTGAATTTGTAAAACCTCAAACCGATGTCTCGGAATATAAGTTTTTCAATACCAAAAATCACGTGATCAATATTGGAGCAAATCTAGACGAAATTTTAAACGAATTGTTTAACGAAATCATGGTGCAGGTAAGTTTTTAAACTTAACAAAATAAGCCGCCACATATTAATTTTTTTTCACTTTCTTATCAGCTTTCCGAATTTCAAGAAACGGATAGCGGTTGGTCGTTATCGGAAATCGTGAACCTGGTCGTGGCGTTTTGCAAGTACACGCCGTTGAGAGGAGGAGGAAAGAAAGATAACGGAAGCACTTACGTGGACCTGCCGGACGAACTTCGGCGAAAAAGTAACGTCATATTGAACATCCAAAATCAAGACCGACGATGCTTCGCGTATTGCCTTTTGGCGCACCTATTTCCGGCAAGAAACGGTCAAGATGCGTGCGATCCTTCTACGTATCGTCAAAATATATACGATTTTTTTAATTTTAAAGGTATATGTTTTCCTGTAAATCTGTGCGACTTACAGAAATTCGAAAACGCCAATAAATTTATTTCAATTAACGTATACGGTTATGAAAACAAGAGCATCGTGGGTGCGCTTTATCATACAAAAAATGTCAAAAACTGCCACGTAAATTTATTATATTTAAAGAAAAGTCAACGCGTAGGTCATTTTTGTCTCATTAAAAATTTATCAGAACTGTGCAGGTATCAAATTTCATCAAATATGCGTGTCAAGTTCATTTGCGATCCCTGCTTGTGTTATTTTTCATCCAAGGACAAATTAAATCGTCATGTGTCAGATTGCTCGCGCCATGAGGCCGTAAAAATTGAATTACCTAAAGACGGAGAAAATATTGTTAAATTCAAACAATTTGCAGCCACCATGCCTTTGCCGTTTGTCATTTACGCGGAATTCGAAGCTCTAACGAAACCTATTCATTCCTGTGATGATACTTTAGAAAAAGCATTCACGAACGCCTATCAACGGCACGAAGCCTTTAGCGTTGCATATTTAACAGTCTGTTCTTACGATGATCGACTAAATCATTTTGAAATTTACCGCGGCGAAAACCCGGCTGAGTGGTTCGTAAATAAATTATTAGGAGAAGCAACAAATATTCAAGTAATATTAAAAAATCACGTTACCGTTCCTATGAAAGATTTAACGTTCGAAGAATTTACGGCACATGCAAATGCCGAAAAGTGTGAGATTTGTGATTCAAATTTTAACGAAAATAATGCTAAAACTTATCACCACGACCATTTTACCGGGAACTATATTGCAGCTTTGTGCAATAATTGTAATTTACAGTGTCGCTTTAAAAATATTATTCCCGTGATTTTACACAATTTATCTCATTACGATAGTCACTTTATAATAGAAGCTCTGGCAAACGTAAACGACGAAAATGTCGAAATTTTAGCAAACACAACTGAAACTTACATATCGTTCTCGAAAAGGGTAGGCGATGTGAAATTACGTTTCTTAGATTCGTTTCGTTTCATGCCCTCGTCTCTCGAAACATTAGCGAAAAATTTGAAACCAGAACAAATAAAGTTCGTACAAAAAGCGTTTCCGAATCCGGATTCTTATAAATTAGTAACTCGTAAAGGATGTTTTCCCTATGATTACGTGAATTCTGTTGACAAATTGGAAGAGACAAGTCTTCCCGATAAATCCCTATTTTATAATAAATTACATGACGAAAACGTCAACGATGAGGATTACCATCACGCCGTAAACGTTTGGCAACTTTTTCATTGTAAAAGTCTCGGTGAATACGCGGACTTGTATTTAAAAATTGACGTATTTCTATTGGCAGACATTTTTGAAAATTTTAGAAAATTGACGTTCAAAACTTACGGGTTAGATGCGTGTGGATTTTTCACGGCTCCGGGTCTATCATTTTCGGCGGCTCTTAAAACAACAAAAATTGAACTTCCCCTTTTACAAGACGTCGATATGATTTTATTTATAGAAAAAGGTTTACGCGGCGGTATAACTCAAGTTAGTTCCCGATTTGCAAAAGCGAATTCTGTACACATCGGAACCGATTTCTACCCTGATAAGGAAATTAGCGAAATTATTTACGTAGACGTGAACGGACTCTATTCTTACGCGATGACGACAAAATTACCATGCGACAACTTCAACTGGGTAAGTGACGAAAAATTAACGAATCTTTTAGGAATGCTCAGTACGACCGATATTGACTGTTCGATGTATTACGGGGATGAAACAGGTAAATCTTGTATTTTAGAAGTTGACTTAGAACATCCTGAAGATTTGCACGATTCCCATATATTTTTTCCATTTTGTCCGGAACACAGATCCACTAGAGGTAAAAAGGACGACAAAAAATTAATGCTAACTTTATGTAATACAGAGAAGTACGTCCTCCATTTACGCGTTTTACTTCAAAGTTTAAAACACGGCTTAAAATTAAAAACAATTCATCGTGCGATAGAATTTGACGAGAGCAATTGGTTAGAAAAATACATTAAATTAAATAGCGATCTGAGGGCAAAATCTACGAACGCTTTCGATAAAGATTTTTGCAAGGGCATGTCGAATATGGTTTTCGGAAAACTTATGGAATCTGTACGCAAATACAGAAATATCGTGTTGACAAAGAAATGGAAATCCGCTGAAAAATATATTAGTCAACCAAATTTCAAAAAAGCTACGATTTTCAATGAGAATCTGGTCGCAATTGAACTGAACAAATTATGCGTGAAATTTGATAAACCGATCTACGTTGGCATGGCAGCCCTTGACATTTCAAAAACAATCATGTATAGTTTTCTTTATGATTACATCAGAGAAAATGTGGAACCCTTATTTAATGTCACAGTATGTTACACGGACACGGACAGTTTTATTTTTAAATTCTCTCCAAAATATCCCGAACGTGTCTCGAGTATTTATGAAATTATAAAACGGGATGCAAATAAAATTTTTGATACTTCACATTACGCCGCAGATAACCCTTTCGGAATACCTTTGGTTAATAAGAAAGTTATCGGTAAATTTAAAGACGAACTGTGCGGACAGATAATAACTGAGTTCATTGGAATTAGAGCTAAAGTTTACGCCATCAGAGTGGGAAAAGAAGTAAAATTTAAAAAATTGAAGGGCGTAGGTCGTTCAGGAATTAAAAAAGTAACTTTTCAGGATTATTATGACTGTATGTTTGATAATAAAAAATTAATGTCAAAATTCAATAGCATCAGATCAATAAATCATCAATTATTAGCCTTTACCATAAATAAAACTGCCTTAGATGCTCAAGATGACAAACGACATTACGATCTTGTAACGGACATTCATTCGTTGCCGTTGGGACATTATAAATTAAAATGAAATTGTGTGTAATTTGGTAATTATGTATTAAAATTAAATTGTATGTAATTTGTAATTATATTGTGTGTTAATAAAGCATTTTGTATTATATATACGTAAGTAAAATGTATTTTTTATTTTTAGAATTTTATTTAAGACGTTTTACAATTATACAGGCACATCGGCATCGTTTTCGTCCGCTTCTGCTCGCGGAAATGCGCACGCCCCGAGGACCCATTTTTTCGAAATTCCCGCGACGCCGCCGCCGCTCTGCGTGCAGCGATCTATGCTCCCGCGCGCGTCATTCTTTTTACAGAAACCCACCGACACGCGACGTCTCTGAGATGGACGCCGGCGATCGTCCTTTCGCAATTCGTCACCAGATGGACACCGCCAGATGCAACCAACATCGCATCCGTGTTCGACGAAAAAAAAACGACATCCTTCGCCGCGCGTCGTTATTATTACACATCTCGAACTGATACGAGCAACTGACCCAACTGTCGAGCGGCTTAGGTGGACGGCTCACGAACGCCGAGGAACGAGTTCGAATCTCTCTTCGGACCGAGAAAAAAAAATGACGCAACCAACATGGCATCCGTGTTCGACGAAAAAAAATAAGGACATCATTCGTCGCGCCCATCGTTAATATTACACATCTCGAACGGATACGAACAACTGACTCAACGGCGGAGCGGCTTAGGTGGACGCCTCACCAACGCCGAGGAACGGGTTCGAATCTCTCTCCGGACGGAGGAAAAAATTCCGCAGCGAAGCGCCGGTGGCGACACCCGGTGGACAATTTCCGAACTAACGCTCCGACGACGCAGCGCTACGGCCATCTAGCGGACAATTTCCGAACTAATGTTCCGACAGCAAAATAGCAGCAGTGCCACAGGCATCTGGCGGACGGACGCCCGAACTACGTTGTCTCCGTCTCTCTCTCTCTCTCTCTCTCTCTCTCTCTCTCTCTCTCTCTCTCTCTCTCTCTCTCTCTCTCAAGCTCCATCTCACTCTTTACTACGGGCTCAGATGAGGCAGAAAACTGGACCGGAAGTCAATGCATTTCAAATGGGGAAAAAAGGGTGTGGTCTGTTTTTTATATCTACTTTCAACATTAAAAAAAAACCACGCGCTTGAAAAACAGTCAATTCCCAGTTTTAATAAATTTATTATTTTGTTTCTTTCATTTTCTTCTAAATATGTGAAAATGAAAATTATCAAAGATTAAGAATGAGATAAAAAAAAAAACTATACGGAAAACGTAGTCAATTATATGGGCACTGTTAAAGAATGATGTGACAACCTTTTTAAATGTATACGCTAATAGAAATTATAAATCATCATTACAAAAAATTGAAAATTGATGAACTGAAAATCTTCAGTTGTATACATATTTTTATTTCAAATATGTAACTGTAAAATTTTTTAATAGCCGAAAATCTCAGTAACTAGACATTCAATTTTGACGTTAACATCAAATCTTTAATTTAACTGCTTTGTAAAAATTTAGTTAAAAAGTTAATTTTGGGAAAGGAAATAAGTGTATTAGAGTTAAAAGTGAGTACTTGCCCGTAACTTTTTGTAATTCTTTTATTAAAAAAAAATTATATCTTGAATACTGAAGCAATTTATATCGTATCTATTTCACGTTTCAATTTCAACATCTAAAATTGTGTAAATTCATTGTCAGGTAAAATTCGCCTTTGCGAACTACACTTGCGCCTGTTTGAACCCCAGTAATCCGTTTAAATTTTATTACACATCTGGGTTGTTTATTTATTATGAAGCAGTCTGCGCTCTATAAAATGAGTGTTGACTCGCCCCGAACTATGTCTCGTCCCTGGTTATCAGTGACCATGTTCAAGCTAATATGAAAGTTTTTCTTGTTTGGAATGCTGGATATTTTCAACATTCAATAAAGTCTGCAACATTTCTCCACCAGAAACGTTGCTTCCTTTGTCCAACTTGGAGCGATTCCGGATGATTATTACACCCTCCAGCAGCTCTCAATATGCCTAAGAAATGCTAAAATGAAATTTATCATGACAACTGCTCTAACATTTGGAGTTAACATTTTACTTCCAGAGCATCTTGATTAAGTCTAGCTGTCATTAAATAAGTAAAGCCAACCTCTTCAGTTAGATATCTTGTCAGATTTAAAGTAGATGAAATTGTTGCTCGAAGACCATCAAATGTAGATTTTGATAAAAAATATTCTTGTGGGGAAATTTGTTCCCATAAATCTAAATATACAAGAAAATCTTCTAATTCCTAAAATATTATAATAGGTATAAAATGTATTTTGTTGCATGTGTATTCCTAATGTTGAAATAATATTTGTCTTGACAAATTTATTACCTTAGTCATGTGAATTATATTTAAGCCCATTAAATGGCGACGATGAATTCATGATATCTATGATTTTGTTTAGTCTTTCACAAAATTGTGCTGTTGGTGTACTATCATTTAAGATCTTAGCGCAAGTGCAACACTGTTGCTAAAAAGCTGTGGATTTAAAAACATGTTATAACTGAGTTTGAAGATTTTATAAACATACCTGAAATGCTAGCTTAGCTGACATTTTTTCAAAGTTTCTTGGCCATATGTGTTTGTATGTTAATGTAAACCCTATTTTAAATTCATATTTTGCTTCATGTTTCCACAGGTATTCAAAATGTTCATGTTTGACTATACCTTCTGGAGTCTTAAAGAAAAATTTTTAATAATTTAAAGCATGATATTATGTATCACAAAATCTTTTAAGCGGACACTTAACGTTCGACAGCCGTTAAGTATATAGTGCGCGATTTAATATCCGCTTAAAAGATTTTGTGATACAAATTTCATCGGACAAGAACCAACTGTAAACATGATATTATGGTTTATATTTACAATAAATTGTTTTTTTGCCATTAAAAGATTTCTGAGACATTTGATCAAATGAGGCCAGTCTGATACAAATCGCAATAATCTTGAATCATGTGTAGGGTGAGTGCACCACGACTCTAATGCATTTTCAACGCTAAACTGTTTCCCCATAGCGCGATTCCACGTAGCCCCATCACTCGTCACTAGTGGTGAGACGGTATTTCTGTAACGGTTATTTTGTCGCGGGATAAATTTGTAACGTTACTTCGCGTTACTGGTTTCTAAAATAACCAGTTCCAATGTCGCGTATGTCGCGAATTGAGAACTTGCAAAGCGTTCGTGTTTTTGAGTAACGTGTAACGTTTAACGCTTTGCGGGTGCTCAGTCGCGACGTCGCGTCGCATTTATTGGAACGAGTTACTTTAAAAGCCAGTACTGAACAATCGAAAATTTAACTAAGCGTCGAGAGCCAAATGTTCATTACTTAAATCGTCAAGAGAACGTACATACACACCACCGCTTTAAACACCACATTCATCATTTAGCAGCCAGAGATTAGTTGTCAACATATATCATAATAAACTACCTAACATCTCAAGACAGGTATTTTTAATTTGTGAGAGGTTATTGTTTACAATCAAAGGCAAAATGCATTTGCGGGTGACGCGCGCATAAATACAGTCTTTCGCCCCGTTTCGTTCGCTACAGTTATTTCGCTCCAACGCAGCAGGAACTGCCTACATCAAGTACCAAGATGCAAAAATAACGCGACAAAGTAACGTTATTCTGTCGCGGTATTTTTGCGTCGCTGTAACGAAAGTAACGTTCCAACGGTGTAACCGTTTTTCCCATCACTACTCGTCACGTATCGATGTGAAGTCCCGCATTCTCACATAAGATTAGGCACTCAAGAAGCAGTTACATTTCCCTTGGATAAAAAACAAGCCAATGCTTGTATTGTTTTACCTGTGATGAATGGAAGGTGAATATGAAACCAAATTTCATTTATGAAATGTATTACCTGCAAACGGTTGAAACATAAATATCAGCACGTGGTCTCCTAATTCATGTTCCTGCTTTTTAGGTGTGTGTGCGCCCAAGTCAACAAAACCAAGCAGCTTCATGGTATTTTTATTTAAATGTTTGGAAGGTGTAATTTTGCATTCGTCGATTAACAAGCTGCCATGCGTTTTCCACATTTTCATCTTTTTTGTTTTTTCTTTAATTACTTGGAAAAGCTGCGCTTTAAAACCGAAGTTGCCGTCAATTTTTTTATATACCGTAGCAAAGTTGAATGAATAGAAGAGGTATAACATTTTCCCTTCGCATGTGTTCATATAACTTGGGGCTTTTTATTCGCATGAAGATGCAAGAGTACACCCAATTCAACGTATATCGTACTCCCTTTTTAATTTTTTTTGAAGAATTTATACAAGCCGTTACTACTTCTTTTTGGGCGTCGGATAAATTTTTAGTAAACGTCGATTGATGTAGCAATTTCGTTTACTCATGCGGTTTCTACTATTCTATCCTTCATTTACTCAAGAAAAACGCATAGATAGACTTAGTCAGGCCAACTGTGTATAATAAAAATCAGTGTTATTTTCTTTAAATCTGAAATCGTAGTAAAGCTTTTCAAGCATAGGGTAAGTCCGGGATAGATGGCCATAGTTTTTTTTACTGCTTGAAAGAACAGCTACAGTAAAATATTTTAAAAGTATTTATTGCTTAAACAGAAGCTTAAGTACACTTGTACAACACAGTGTAAGCAAATCTGAGAAGAAGAACAAAATCTGAACATAACATACGATTCTTAACAATGAAAGGTATGGCCATCTATCCCAAGCCTTCCGGGAGTGATGGCCATGGGTTTGGAATAGATGACCAGATAAAACTATTACTTTTTCTTGGCTTTTCTTGATTTGTTATTAAGTTTCCCACATTTCTGGCAGAAGTCGCCATAAGAGGTACAACTTTCATGCAACCACAGCAGGCAATTCACACATTTAATCCAATCAACTCCTTTTTTCGTATGTCTGTAATCTTCCCCGCACCCTACGCACAAATTTTCATCAAAATCTTCGCTACCATATTCGTCACTTCCTAGATCCATTTCTATATCTTCTTCGCTGCTTGAGGAGTCCATTTTTCTTTTCTTTTTATTCTTAAGGGTGTTCTTTTCCTTTCCTTTGACTTTTTTACTTTGATTCTTGTTTTCTTTTTCTTTTGCTTTTTTCTCTTTTTCTTTGCGTAACTTAACGTGTTCTGGTGAAGTTAAAATAGTCGCTACATGTTTGGCGCGTTTTTTAACGGCAGTTAGTTTTTCTGGAATGGGAGGCGACAAATCAGACAGTATTTTTGAAGGAGTCACTTTATCGATCACTTTCCTAGAAGACGGTGAGTGTTCTATGCTGCTAATAGGCTCTGTTGCAGAAGTCGTCTGTTTCTGAGGTGTTGTCTGTGCTATTTGTTTCGAGGAGGTTTCGTCAGCACTAAAGGCGTAATCGTGTATGATTTGGGGGTTGAAAGGTAGGATTCCAGTGGCCCTAAAGCCTGAAGAACCGTTTTGTGTTGTAGCAGCCAAGCCCCAGCTTCTATTCACTAGCTCACCAAATTGATACCTGGTGATGCGTCGTCCGGGATTATTTCTAAGCCACAAACGACACGTCTCATAATAATATGATTTCAACGACTTGAAAAAACTTCTGTCTAACGGTTGAAGATAGTGCGTGGTATGGCTAGGCAAGCACAGAATGATGATATCATAATAATAATAATAATAATGCCTTTATTAGCAGTAATAAATACAAGGAAATAAATACAAAAAAATACAATGTGTACACTGACACCAACAGAAATTGTACTGCTAAATGGGTGCAGGTTCAGATTTGGCCATGAAGCACGGTCTGATCTTCCACCTGGACCCTAATATTGACTCTGCATTTGACTCTGCATATTCCAACATTTCAATAGAATTAACGTGAGACGCATGTCCGTCAAGTATCAATAAGACTTTTCCTAATGGTTTTCTAGGAACAAAATGTTCACGCATCCATTGAAGAAAAATACTTGCGGTTACGTACGCAGATTTTTGTGACATGAATAACACTGACCCCGGTGGCAAATCATCCTCCCACTCCTTCTTTTTATTTTTACCTTTCATTATTACAGCAGGTGGTAAGAAGTTACCTTCTGCATTGCAGCAAACTACCAACGTAATTGTTTCGCCTCTTTCTGTGGACGTCACTGTTGAAACGACTTTTGATCCTTTCTTTGCAAGTACTTCACCTGGTCTACTGTTCAGTTGAAGACCAGTTTCATCAATATTAAAAATGTTTGCAGGCTTGTCGAACAAGGAATTTTCTTCCATGGTTTTTTGAAGCAAACTAAAATATTCTTCTATTTATTGCCGTTGTTCTAGCTATGGAAACCCCTTCCGATTTACGAATACTAATTTCAGGATGTCGCCTTAAAAATAAACGAAGCCAGTCGTATCCTGCTTTTTCAGTTTGATTGTTGAACCTGTGTTTTATATTTAACTGTTGAGCAAAATTATAAGCAATGGTTTTCAGATCGTCTCTGGTTAACGGGAAACCACGCTTTTGCATGGTCAAAATATGTTGTACAAGTCGTTTTTCATTTTCATCTCCGAAGACGCAGCTAGGCCCCATGTTTCCCTTTTCAGAGTTTCCGCTTTTACATCGCCGCTCTAAGGTTTTACGTGGTATCTTAAATTCGATAGAAGCTTGACGAACAGACATATTTTCATGAACAACACATCTCATTGCATTTGCCAAATCTTCTTGAGACCAGTTACCACGTGTGTGTGCAGCTTTTCTTATGTAATAGTTTGGCATCTGCAAATAAGCACATATTTATGAGCTGATACTACATTATTAATTAATTTAACTAATTTAAACTATGGCCATCACTCCCAGAAAAATTTGGGCCATATCTACCGATTGTCCGGGAGTGATGGCCCACGAGATATTTGCATTCAGCCTTTCGATTCGAATTGTTATTTGAGGTTATGTTGAATCCTAGAACGTGGTAGTAACTGATTTCACCGAAATAACTCGAAAAAAACATTGCAAATGCAAAAATTAAAGACCAAACATACTTGCCGCAAAATATTCACCGAAGTTAAAGCAAACAAAATCAATTTACTTACCTTATTCGCAATTTTTGCGCTCAGTAGAGCCAGCAAACGCACACAAATGATTTTTAAACACGCTCACTACACTACCCATACCAACAAAATAACACAAATAGAAATTATTCCGTGTGGCCATCTCTCCCGTATGGCCAACTATCCCGGACTTACCCTAAATACGATTTTTTTTCATTTAGGTTCGCCTCGTCAACGGAGTATGTTAAAACATCACTATGTTTTTAATAATTCCATTATTAACTAACTTTTTTTCTTTTTCACGGTTTACAAATTAGCATAAACATTGTTGAGAAATAGTTGTTTCATTATGTCAGTTATACTTTACCTACTAAATAATAATTTGCTCCTTCATTCTTAGTTTAATTCATTGCTTCATGAATATACATTTAATATAAATAACAATAAATGAAACTAAGTAAAGTGTTTTAAAATCTGAACTATTAATGAATTATATAAATCCAAATCAACGCCAAAAAAATTCTAACCACTACCGTTTTATGCAAAAAGCAAATTTGACTAATTCTGCCTTCACCATCACTAAATAGTGGTAAAACTTACCAGTCGCTTGTGAAAGATTTATGAAGAAGTGATCTAGTTGAATTTTTTTTCAAATATTCGCTATATGCGGACGAGGTTCAGGGTGCGAACATGCTTAAGATGCCTCACTGCTCTGTTGCTCACCTTTGAGGATTACATCGCGGTGGATACCTTGATGCCACCTCGTTATAAAACAAATCCACAGTTTTAAATGAACTTGTTCATGTCGAAAATATGCGCTGCTATTGAACCAGCGCGCTGGTTCAATAGCAGTGCATATCCTTGCTGCAGCGGACGCATGTTTCCATTTAAAACTATGGGTTTTTATTTTACAACCAGGTGTCAGCTGCGATATAATCCTGGAAGATGCCTCACGATGCACGACTGAAGAAATACGGACTTCTTCATTAAATCATCGTTTAATTCATTTCACTGTCGGAATTTGATGACACCAGCAAGCTTAATAATGTCATTGTCGTCATTCATCTGAATACTCATTAATTTTACTGCAAAATATGTTAAAACATTCATAAATTTTATGATAGCAACAATTTTTTCACAGTAAGTTCAATCTCGGAATTAATTGGAGTTTACGAGATAAAAGTTCAGAATTAAATAATGTAATGCCTAATTATATACGTATTGAAATTCTGAAAGTTAACTTTTTCGCTTATTCAAACGGTCTATATTTAATAATAATCAAAGTAAGCAGACGTCATATGTGTTTTAAGTGCGTGACTGATTTTGCATTCGGTTTTCCAGTCCCGTGTTTTTATTACATTTTGAAAATTTCTGATATAATACTCGACAAAGAAGATGGCAGTAGGAATTCTGTGCACATTTTGGAAAATAGCGACCCTCCGATACCGACACCAACAGACTTAACACCACATACCTTTACCGGCTCTACCTCCATATTAGGAACGCGACTAAATTTACTTGACGGTAAATTTTTCAAGTGCTTACTTACCATGCAGTTCAACTTCAAATAAAATTATTTCCTTATGTATGAAATGCTTACCTCAGAAAGTAGAAATAAAAAGATACAATAACTGCTCATCTAATTTTCTAAGTCACTTGAAAAGGAAACATGGTGAAGATTGTATCAACGAATATAAAAATTATATAAAGATGAAAAAAACTAATAGAGGAAACAGTAGTGATCGAATGCCTAAAACTGGAAACTACATGAACCAAACTGTTGCAATAACTCAGAAGCAATTTGATGAGGACATTGTTAAATTTTTTATCCATTCTATGATAGCACTGAGAACAATAGAAGATCCATATTTTTTGAATATTTATGAGCACTTAAATATATCTAATATTGGGCTCAAAGTAATAAGCCGTCGAACCTTGGGACGTCGTATAAATGATTACTATATGACAGAAATGGCAGAAATAAAGTCTAAATTACATGAAACTGATTATATTTGTACTACTGTAGATATCTGGTCTGGGCGGAAACGGAGTTTTATTGGAGTTACAGTATACTGGATTACTAATAACCTGTGTAGAAAATTAATGGCATTAGCTTGTCGCAGATTTAAAGGTACACACAATTTTGACCGCATTTCTGATATCATACAAGAAATTAATTATGAATTCAACCTTCCTGTAAAAAAAATTGTTGCTACCATAACTGATAATGGCAGTAACTTTGTCAAGGCTTTTAAAACGTTTGGAATAAAATTGACGAGTATCCAGATGAATGATGACAGTGATGAGAACGTTGTATTAGACATGGTTTCATCAGATTCTGACAGCGAAATCGAGTTAAATAACGATTTTCATGACGAAGAAATCCATAATTCTTCAGTCATGGATAGTTTGGAAGAATATTCGTTGCCTTCGCACTTAAGGTGCTGTGCACATACACTCAATTTATGTGCAACTACTAATGCAAATAAAGTGTTAAAATGCCAAACACTTCATTGGCAAATCTTCACAATAGTGTGATTAAAAAGCACAGCTTTGTGAAAAGCAGCGGGACGTCCGAAGTCAGCGGAAATTATTCAAGACATTTTGGATCATTCTTTGAGTCGGCCTGGTGAAACTAGATGGAATAGTTTGTTCGACTCATTACAACAAATTTTCTCGATTAAAGAAAAAAATTTACAATTGCATAAGGCATTAAATATTAAGAATCCTATTAAAGAAAATGAATTTGATTATATTACAGGAGTATCTTACATGTACTGCACCAATTGCAGAAGCACTGGATATTTTACAAAGCGAAAATAATACATATGGTATTGTTCTGCCATGTTTATTAGCTTTACGAAGAAAACTTGAAAAAATAAAGAAAACAGAATTAAAATTTTGTACACATTTAATTATTATATATGAAACATATATAGAGTGTCAACAGAAGATTTAACCAATTTTACTACTTGACCACACCTGAATCAGAATATGCCGTCATTGCTGCTCTTTCTTATCCACGGTTTAAAAACAAATGGCTGCCTTGTTTGGAGTTTACACAACAAAATAAAATTTTAAATATTTTTAAGTCGATTATATCAAAAGAAATTAATGAAAAACCACAAACACAAGCAACTCAAATCACCAAAAATATAAAAGAAGAAAAGGATTTTTTTAACTTTGATTCGGATTCGGATTCTGAAAATGCTGAAAAGCAATTCAATCGATCTTCAGCGTTTCCACATACGTATATGTATATTTACGCCATTTCATTTGTATATCTTCTTTAAAATATACAGAATCATTGTTAACTAAATAAATAAAACTAATAAATATCACTTAAAAATTATTATGATCATTACTATTAATTATTTTAATTGTAAGAAATTGAAACAAATAATTTTTGCAATTTTTATTTATATTTTCAAAAACTAACATAATAAAATTAAAAATAATTTTAATTTCCGAAATAAATAGTAATTGCAGATTGCAGTTCTTTAATAAAATTTTCACTAACTTAACAAACAATTATCAACTTTTAATTAGTTTATCCAAGATGTAGTAAATAATAAATACCACTGCAGTTTTTAACGTAGGTAGTAATTTGCTTTGTTTACTACTTCCGAACCCCTGCCTTTGCGTAACCAGAATTGCTGAGATAAATAACAATAATACGTATAATAAAGCTTCTTTCTCTGCTCTGTCAAAGCCCTTTTTAACACGGTGTACATAATCAATACTATTAGTTATAGTGACTTATTATAAGGCAGAATTTAAATACGGCAGACGTTCTCTATTGCGCGTACTTCGCCGCGATGTTATCAAATAATTTCTGTCTGAATGTATAACGTCATATAATATAAATTATACTGTACTACGTTAATTACAATATTAATTTATTTCGCACAAACTCACTTTGATTGACATTAATGACAGCGCCCAACTTTCAATTCCCTATAGGGACCATGCACATGCGAAGCCAGCGCCACCAATGACCATATTCTGCATTAGTGGTATGAAAATACGAATTGTTTCAAATTATTAGTGTACATTTAAACTTGAACATTGTAATGTATTTCAATACCAGGAAGCTCAAGTAACAAGTGTCTAAATAAAAACCTGATCAAGTGGCTTGTGATCGAGAATTTATCCATTGCATTTACATAGCAAAATTACTAAATGTAGCCTACTTGACCAGGTTTTTATTTAGACACGAGTTATTATGTACTACAATCGTAAATTGTCATAAGAGTGATATTATTCCCATGCAATGAGTCTCAAGAAATATTTTCATATCACTAATTCACAAATCACCACGCCAGGCGGCGCTGAATGCAGATATGTGCATGGCGCCTATAACCAAGCTGGTTAGAAATCGTCATTTTTTTCAGCAAGCCATGGTTATTTGCAATTACAATTAATTATTTGCAATTACAATTAATCAATTGCAATTACAATTAATCAATTGCAATTACAATTAATCAATTGTAGAATTAATCAATTGTAATCATATAATTACAATTAATTAATTGTTAATTGTAAATTGCTGAAATAATTTAATTGTGCCCAACACTGCACCAGAGTTTTCAATCAATCAATCATCGTTTATTTGTGTTACAGCTTTACAATTGCTTGCACTCGTCAAGTATGGTATACATGTAAAAAGTGAGCAAATAAAAATCAGATTAGAGTAGGCGGTGCAAAGAAAATGTATGTCTGTGATTAACTGAATTAATTAACCTAATACATTCATGAACTGTCAGATCAGCCTAACCCGCGTTAGTAACAGACATACTTTTTCTTTGCACCGCAGACTCTAATCTGATTTTTAGTTGCTCACAGGTTATATACCGGCTGTTTCAAATTGGGTGTGCACTGAAGGGATCTCCTAAACCATGAGAGTTACAGATTCGGTTAAATGGAAGAAAAGTTGCACCAGTCATTGCTTAATTCGTACCCATTAACAGAATCAATTTTCTCTTAATTGTTCTTGAAGTATTGGTGAAAATGTAAAAATATCGATTTTCTTTTTTCCTCTGTAACTCCCTTATTAAAAATAATTTAGAAATTCTGTCTTAACTTTCTACAGGTACTTTTGGATTCTACTTTAAATAGGGGCAGTAGAATTGTGGTCACACGTTTCGTCTCACCGCGACCATCCTCAGTTTACATTTTTTAAATATAACGTATACCTTTTTATTATCGTATTTGTTGCCATTTTTTCTCCTGATTGTAATGGTATATCACACTTAATTGCTGATATTAATTTGAAGTTTAAATAATACAGATTTTTATATGAAAATTTTATTTAATACATAATTTCAAAATATTTAGTTCATTTTCTTAGGTATAGTGTAAATTTCAATGAATTATTTAATATCTGTCTCTTTAGTTATTGTATAATAAATTCTTTTAACGGACACTGATAGTGCACATTTGTAGTATCCGTTAAAAGAATTTGTTATACGAGATATTTGTTGACGAGGCTAATTTTACAAACAAGGAAATATTTAATAGAAATGTACATAGAGGGAGAATCAGGGGGAGAATCCAGGGAGAATCAAAAAAGATTTCAACAAGTGTGACCACAGATACAATTCAGCTTAAATGTTTGGTGTGGTATTTGGCATAATAGAATTAATGGTCCGATCATTTACGAAAATCATGTAACAGCTGAACGTTACATCGATTTTTTAAGGACAGCATTGGAAAACATTTTAGATTACATTCCTCTAAATCATATTATGGAATTGTAATTTCAAAATGATGGAGCACCAGCACATAATGCTGAAATAACAACAAATTATTTGAATCAAACTTTTCCTGATAGGTACAAATGGACCTGTCGCGTGGCCTCTAAGATCACCAAATATTAGCCCTTTGATTTTTTGTTGATTGATTGATTGATTTTATTGATTTTTCCTTTTCCGACATTTGAATGTTTGTTTTTAATATTTAGTAAGTAAAAAAAGTACTAAGGAATAAATTTACTTATTAAATAAATCATGACGAAACTGTATCAAGCTTTTTTTATCATATTTTAACTTTACTTGAAAAAAGTACTAATTGTTATACATCACTGCAATCAGCAGAAAAAATGCTATCGAATAGAATAATTAAAAGATATATGTTGTATTTAAAAAATCGAAACTGAAGATGGTCGTGGAGAGACGAAACGTTTGACTTCAATTCTGCCACCTCTATTCGAAGCAGAATAAGAAAGTGCCTGTAGAAAGTTAAATCAGAATTTCAAAATTATTTATAATACGAGAGATATAGAGGAAAAAAGAAAATCGACATTTTTACATTTTGATCAATATCTCAAGAAGAAATAAGAAAAAATTTATTCTGTGAATGAATACGAATTAGGCATTGATTTGTGCAACTTTTCTTCCATTTAACCAAATTTGTATCTCTTACGGTTTAGAAGATCCCTTCAGTGCACACTCAATTTGAAACAGCCGGTATAGATACAATCGAAAATATATGTACATATAAGACATACTAATATACACCGTGATTCAAAAGGACCGCACCATCATTTAGGTGGTTTTTAGACCCACTTATTTATTCTCAAAAGTGTAAATAAAAATTTTGTAGATGATTTTTTTACGAAGATATAGGCTTTCAAAGTTACAAAACTGATGTTGATTTTATAGTAATTAGATAATGTAACTTTATGTTTTTATTAATGAAAGGTGTAGATAAACGCCTGTAAAATTATCCTTGCTAATAAAACATAATATTTATTAAGTAATAAAGCAGGAAAAGTCTTTGGAAATGTTAACATTATTTTAGAAGTAAAGCCGGCAACGGTGCACCGAAAATTCGGTTTTACTATGGTTACCATAGTGCGATCTGACAAATAAAATTTATCAATGATGTTTACATTTTGAAAGTCAGATTTTTTGATTGATTTGAAGAATTTATTCAAATTCAAAATGTTTACTTTAAATGAATATTGTGATATGTATCTTCTTCTGGGAGAGAGTGGAGGAAACTTTCGACGCGCTGCAGCAGCTTATGCTGAACGATACGGTGAACGTAGACATCCAGACAAAAATGTTTTTCAACGGCTTGATCAGCGTATGAGGGAAACAGGTCGATTGGATGTAATCCATGAAGTGATAGGTAGGCCACGCTCCGCCAGAACTCCCCAAGTCGAGGAAGCTGTTCTACAAATCGTTGAAGACAATCCTAACGTCAGCATTCGAGATATTGGACGAAATTTAAACGTAAATTACAGTGTTGTTCAGCGTGGATTAAAAACAGAAGGTTACCATTCTTTCCACTATACAAAAGTGCAAGCTCTGTGTGAAGCTGATTTTCCTCTTCGTATTAACTTTTGCCATTGGATGCTGGATCAAATCAATTTGAATCCAAATTTTCAAAATCTGATTTTGTGGACGGATGAATGCACCTTCACTCGTGACGGTGTGTTTAACATGCACAATCATCATTATTGGGCAATAGAAAACCCTCATGTAATACATCGACGAGCATTTCAACAACGTTTTTCCGTCAATGTCTGGGCTGGCATTATCAGCAACACATTGATAGGCCCGTACTTTTTACCAAATCGCCTCAATGGGTATAATTTTTTGAATTTCTTGAGAGGCGATTTTCAAGAACTGCTAGAAAATATTCCCTTGGCGGTTTTAGTCAACCCAATATGGTTGCAATTAGACGGTGCACCTGCGCATTTTGCTAGACCTGTAAGGCAGTGGTTAAATGTAAACTATCCAGGAAGGTGGATCGGACGCGGAGGTAATATCGCTTGGCCTCCGCGGTCTTGTGATATTACTCCGCTAGATTTTTTTTTTATGGGGACATATTAAACAAATTGTTTATCGAACTGTCCCCAACACTGAGCAAGAACTTCGGCAGAGAATTCTAGATGCTTCACATACAATAACGCCTCAAATGTTAAGAAATGTTCAAGGGAGCATCAGTAGAAGGTTAGAAAAATGTATTGAGGCAAATGGGCAAAATTTCGAACATTTATTGTAGCTATTTAGTTTTTAGTTTAGAATTTAGATTGTTTTTGTTTGATCTTCAGTTAGTTTTACATAATATGTATTTAAATAATTTATTAAAATGTTACATTTTGAAGTGAACTTTATTGTCCTTGCTCTTGGAGTCTGCATGTTTGCTTCTTTTATTGATTTTTCTAAATTCTAAGTTTACCGTGTTTTTTCTTTTTGAAAGCACGCCTCAACCAACTCTTATTTTTTTTACTTAAGAACTTTAGAATCACGCTTTAGAATAGCTGAAGAAAGTAGGATATTAAGAACCACAGTTCAGAATTGACATTTATTATTATGTCAAATTTTATTTCCAAAGATTTTGACAAACCAGCGCATATGCCGTTGTCAACAAAAAAGAGGGTACCTATGATCTATGATTTCAAATTTGTAAGTGCATCTACAAGGTGCAGCGTTGCCTATTTGCGTTATTTTTAAACATTCATATCTTAAAAACTATTCATGGCAAAAAAATTCTAAAAACATATTTGTGCTCCTGTTAATGGTCTGTATGTACACCAAAGCGATGGTGCGACCCTTTTGAATCACGCTGTATAATAGTACACATGTACTCGTTCACTTACATATAGTAATTCACAAAGGTGTATTTACAGATTTTTTAAGCTTGTAAGAATTTCATCGAACGTATAAAGTGCGTTAGAGGCGAAGTGTTTTTTGAGCTTTATTTTAAACAGGCGTTCGTTTAAATTTTTTATTTCAGAATTTAATGCGTTGAAAAATTTTACAGCATGATATGCGATGCCTGTTTGTCCCCTTGTTAATCGTGTGTTTAATATAATTAAATTGTCTTGATTCCTTGTATTATGTGCATGGACTTCATTGTGTTGTTTATAAAGTCTGTTATTTCTTTTAATATACTATATAGTATATTAAGTAATGGAAGGCAATTAGGCATGGCAGTGTTATCACTTTTAATTTGATAAATGCTTCTCTGCAATCGGCTCTGTAGTCGATACCCGCTATTATGCGCACGGCACGCCCGCCGCTGCATTGCAAAAATATCACGGAGACCCGAGGAGTGACTCCATACTAGGATTGAATAAGTCATATGGGAGGCGAAAAGTGCATGATAAGCAGTGATCATTACAGGCATTGACTTGGGTAGAAAGTTGCCTTAGGGCGTAGATAGCTTTAGCTAGTTTTCCTGTTAAGAAGTTTATATGTTCTCCCCAACTTTGTGTGGGGTCAACACAAACCCCTAGGAAATTGACTCTCTCTGGGTTATTTTTCTGGTCATTCAGATTTCTTAGAGACGAAATCATTGTGACAGTCTTCTGTGTGTTTACGGCTAATCCGTTTGATGTCAACCAAACTTCTGCTTTCTTAATAGCATTATTACATTTATTAGTTAATCTGTTTAGGTCATTATCCGTTTCTATGAGTGTGGTATCATCTGCGTAAAAGATGCATTTTGTGGGGTTGAGAAAGCTGGAGAAATCGTTAAAATATATGATGAACAACAAGGGTCCTAATATTGACCCTTGTGGGACACCAGTTGCTATGGGCAGCATGTTTGATGAATTATCCCGAGTTTTCACGATTTGCATGCGATCCTGCAAGTACGATGCGATAAGTTTGATGCTACTGTCACTGAAATTATACTTTCGCAATTTATCCAATAGTATTATATGATCCAGACAATCAAAGGCCTTACTCAGGTCACAGAACACTGCGCCTGAGCAGAGACCGTTCTCCAGACAATGCAGAGTGTTTTCTGCGTATTTTAGCAAAGCGTCCGTTGTACAAAGACCTGGCACCAAATTGGTTGTGCTTGATTACAGTATTTTTATTAAGAAATTTGGTAATTCTGGCTTGTATGGCTTTCTCAAAGATTTTGGAAATGATAGGGAGAACTGAAATTGGTCTATAATTGTCTGGATCATTAGAAGATCCGTTATTTTTATAAATAGGAGTCACGATTCCTATTTTCAATGCATTTGGAAAAATACAATGTTTAAAAGAAGTGTTTATCAGATGCATAAGTGGGGATACTAGAATATGTACAACTGCTTTTAGTACTCGTACTGACATGCCATAGTAGTCTTTGCTAGTGGTATTCTTTAATGAAAGTGTTATGTCTCTCACTTCGTTTAGTGTGACATCCTCAAATTCGAGGCACGTTATATTGCGATCTTGATTTAAAGTTATGAATTCAATTGGATGTATAGGAGATTTGGGTAGATTTTCTTTTATTCTATTGGCTATCGTTACAAAATGAGCATTTAAGACATTTGGATCAAGGTTGGAGGGTGTATTTGATTTTTCCATGCTGTTTGAATTTTGTCTAATGACTTTCCAAACATTTTTTGCCGGATTACCCGAATTTATGAATTTATCATTTGCTTCTATTTTGGCATCTTTGATGGCGAGTAAATACTTGATTCGATACGAGTGATATTGATGTTTGAAAAACCGATCGTTGCTACATTTTGCAAAATCATTAAGCATAACTAATTGGTCGCGCATATTTCTTAGTTCATTGTTAAACCAAGAAATTTTTGTCTTATGTTTTGTATCAATTTTTTGTTGTTTTTCAGGAAAGCTAAGATGAAAATTCTCTTGCAATACATCTACAAACTGATTGAAGATACAGCTGAAACCAAAAAAATCGGGAAATGTCAAAATAAATCGACACGTTTTTTTCAATATTTTCATAGTGTGAAAATGGATTTATTAGAAATAGGTTAGAATTATTTGACGGTATGTCAGTTTATAGCAGTGCTGCCAATAGCATAAACTCTAAAATCCCGAAACTTACACCAAAAATTCCCGCTTTTTCCCGCCAATTTCAAAAGTAAAATGAACATCAGAGGAAGAATAAATTTAGGTGAGAGTGAAATAGATACAAAAAACAATAATTTTATATATTTATTTACTTTTTTTTTAATATGAGATTCAACATGATAAAGTACATTACCTCAAAAGCAAATCAGTCTTAATATATTTTAATTCTTAAAGCAATGAAAGTTTAATACTTTAATGTAACAAAGTAATTCACAATAAACCATCTGTTGTTTCTACGAAACAAAATTATTTAAATTGTACCACTTTTATCAAGTACAATTCAAGGATCAGTTTTAAATATCTACAACGGTGTTTTTATAAGCCATTTATCCATTTTTTTGCGCTATTATTGCACTTTTCCACAGTATTTCGTTAGGGTATTGCAAACAATCAACAATGTTGCACAAGATTATAAAAACACGAAAAGGATTAATTAGGTTACGTTATATTGCTGGTTGCTGGAATCACATGGCATGGGCACGGGCGCGTTCAGCGATAGTTGGTTCAAGTTCACCACAGCATAAGTAATTCGGCAAATATATTTTCTGCCTGTTTATTAAAAACATGGCCTTTTGAAAATAATTTAAGGTCTGGCCTGCCCAATGATTAGGATTAAATGTATAATGCCTACGGAATGAGTAGTTTCACAAAATGTCGCCACCTTTCCGAAAATATATACGCAGAAAGAAAAAGTTGTCTTAATTTCTGATATCTGAAATTCTCGGTTTTTCCCGCAACTTTGTTATATCCCGCAAAACTCCCACCATCACCTCATTTTTCCCGAAATTCGGGAAATTTTCCGACCATTGGCAGCACTGGTTTATAGGTAAATAGGTTAATTTTCTTGAAGATATGTATGTATTGTCAAGTAGACAATTAACTGACAAATGGAACCAAATTTACAATTGGAAAAAAATAATTTCCCGTTTCTTTTGAATTCAGCTGTATCATTTATATCTTTAGAGGGATCTTTAATAAATTTCCAATCAACTGCAGATAAGGCATTAAAAAATTTGTTCATACCTGTTAAAGTTATTGGTCTGTAGATCTGCAGTTGTTTGGTTTGCTCTTCATTACATCTTGGTAATACAATGTTTATTATTTGTCCTTCATGATCAGAGATTACATTTGGCACAGTATTAGTTGTGACTTCGTTCAAGTAAATACTTGTAAATATGTTGTCAATAAGAGACTCACTTCCATTATGGAAGCGAGAGGATTCGTAAAAACATTGTACTAAGCCGTACGTTTCCTAACATCACCGCCCGGTTGTACCAACTTTTTAAGCAGAGCTTAAATTGAAGTGGTGTTTAGACTACCACATTATTTATAGATTTAACAAAATGTTAGTCACATTCTAATTGATATTTAAGTTGAAATTTAAATGTTAATCAGAATGTATTTGACATTATAGGCGTTTTCGGAAAATAACTCTGATTGGAAAGATTAACCCCAGCGGGTTAGTAGTCAGGTTGGTGAATTTTCGAACGCGAATGTGGTTGTCAGGTCAGTATCACAATAACCACATCTGTCCAAATTTGGCAAATCCATCATTTTGTGCAAAATCATTTACAAATAATTAAACACTTTAATTAAAACAAATCAAATTATATATTATTACATGTCATACATTTGAAATTACCCAAACTTCAAAAAAAGGTAACAGATGAACATAACCTCATGACAGAACCTATGTAACTCTACTCAATAACCAGAGTCACTTGGGTCGCGTACCTGTACTAATTTTCGAATGCAGAACAAGTAACCAGGTTTAATAAACGAACGCTTTTCCAAGAACCTGACTGCTCCGACCGAATTTCCGAAAACGCCTTATACTGACCATACATAAATGTCATATTAGAATTAGGCATTTACGAAAATTAACCCGGTGGATACACCGTACTCTATTTTTCTCACTCTTGCATGCACTAAGTCTCTTAATGTTCTCTCTCACACTTCTAACCCGGTTATCAACCGGGTGATTTTTCGTAAACGCCTATTCTAAACATTACTTCAATTTAAGATCTGCTTAAAAAGTTGGTGCAACTGAGCATTAGTTCGTAGAAGTGTGTTAAAGGAAACAAAAGACATTTTTATTGTGTGAAGTTCAGATTGGTAAATATTTAACAATTTATTATGTAGGGTAGATGCGCCTAAAGTCGGCCTGTGCCAGAAGTCGGCCACCCAGCTTTTTTTTCTTAATTCATAAGACACAAACATTCAAAAGAGTCATTTATGAATTGTGTTTGCATTTTTACACTATAGACTACAATATTATACAAAAATGAGATATGTATATCTTTCCCGCGATTTTTAATTCACTTTAGAAAGTAGTATAAGTACAAAAAATAATAATAATAATAATAAGTTTATTTAATCTAACCCCAATACAATGCTCAAAACCATGAAGTAAAAGTTACCCACCAACAGAGTTCCATTATCGAATAATTAAAATTAAAAGAATTTGTGCTTATTATACAGGATTGTGAGATAAATAGGGATTATATTGTTAGAAAAAACAATGATAATATGTCACTTAATTCTACTGAATTGTGTGTGACACAATACGTACAGTATTAAGTAGTTATGTAGAATGTAGTTATGTGTAAAGAGTTATGTGCAAAGGGTGAGTCGGTATACTTAATAATATTTTTAATTTATTTCCTGAATAGATTACAAATATCAATTTTATGTCGTCGTAACCATTGTTTAATTTTTATTAAATACCTTTTTTTTTAGTTTGTAGATTTCAAATTTGGCGGAAGTAAATTATATAATTTTATAGCAAAATAATTAAAATTTCTTTGGCCAATAGTTTTATTCGCTATATATGTGTTAGAGAGTAGATGAAGTTTTGAAAAATTAATTTTTTACTAAAATTGCTCTAGTTTTTCACAAGTTGATAAGTCTCTGCTTTTTTATATTTTTGTTATAACACCTTTTCATTTTATCAAAATATAAGTTTACTAAACTGATAAACTTTAGTAAACTGATAAATAAAAATATGAAATTTTTATTTTGTTCAAATATGTTTTTATAAGTATTATACACATTTAATTATTATACAATGTGTTTCATTTCTCATCTACACACCCCTGTAGTTTTTATATTTATTAACGGATCGATTTCAAATTTTCGCCAGATGAACATCCTCTTAAAACACACATTTTTCAAATTTGAAACCTTTTGTATTGCAAGCCATGACCTACTGCGATTTAATAGAAAGTCGAAAAAATTAAGAAAACATAGTAGGCCTTGTTTGATCAAAACAAGTTATTAGAAAAAGTTTTAATTTTTAATTATTAAAAAAATTGAATTTCAATTTAATCTATAGTTTTACAAAACGCTAAAACTAACCGACTAAACACACAGAATAAAAAAAACAGCTTAATCTAATATTTTACCAGGCCCCCATCGTGCAGTATGCATTTTTCGATACGTTTCTAAACAATGTTGTAAAGAATAACAAACAATGTTGTAAAGAATAATAGGAAACGTAAGAGGATGTTCATCTGGCGAAAATTTGAAATCGATCCGTTAATAAATATAAAAACTACAAGGGTGTGTAGATGAGAAATGAAACACATTGTTATATGATTACAATAATTATTTTCTTTTTTTGTTATTGTTTTCTGCAAATAAAGTTGATTTTAAAATATTTTATTTTTGACAAATCTGTACCTACCTTTACAGTATTTCTTAGTTTTTATTATTTAATACATTTTATAATGTTTCGTTAAGAATATAATAAGTTCATTATAACAAATTAACACACATACACAGTTGGCCTGACCAACACTATCTATGCGTTTTCCGTGAGTAAATGAAGGATAGAATAGTAGAAACCGCATGAGTAAACGAAATAGCTACATCAATCGACGTTGCCGATTGATAACATGGGCTATGCTCCGGCCGCCGGCGCCGGCCGCATTCCTACCTTCGCACGCAACATTGTAATATCTCTATTTGACTTCCACACACGTTTCAATGAGCCTCTCCTTCATTTACTCACAAGAATCGCATAGATACTGTTGGAGAGGCCAGCAATGTATAATACAATTTAAGTGCCCAAAATGTGCTTCGTCGATTCTGGCTGACTACTGGAATGTTAAAGACTGACATCGGGCGTTTTTTAATTACTCGAACAGCTGTTTGAGCGTTCGAGTAGACGAAAAAGCGTTTTTTAATTATATTCGAGCAACGAAAGTAGCGTTCTAAAAATCCACAAACTGTTCGAGCTCCGCTAGCATGCACCAAGTGCCGAGGTGGTGCAGCAAACTAGAACAGTGAACATAACCTAACAACGTCATGTATGTATGTTATGTACAGCAAGCACTAACTGATCGTTTTTTAAGCATTTTTTAATTGTAGAATCGAGCAAGTTCTCGAACTATCTGACAGCTTGTTCGAACATATTTGGCTCGAGGAATTGGTGCATTTAAAAAACACGCCCATTAAGTCTTAACCGGCTGACTATAGGCAATTTTGTATTTATACACGAAATTAATTTTTCTTAAATTTGGTAGTGTTATTATAATATAATTATTAATATTGATTGAAAACTTATTAATTTATACAATATGTCCCAGATAACTTTTCCAGCATGGGGATCTCGCTTATTATAAGAGATACGAATTCGGTTAAATGGGACGAATTATTCCTAAGTATTAGGGTAGTCATAAACTGTTTAGAAATTTAAAAAATTCCATGTGGTTCAGGAGTTATAGCCAAAAAACCAAAATTTTCAAATTTCGTTTTTTTGTAATAACTTCTTTATTGTAATCCATATGTTTTTGTACTTTCTTAAGGCACTTTTTCATGCAGAATTTAAATGTGCCTTTAGATTTTTGTTTTCACTTTCCGTTTTCGAGTTTTCACCCCCAACTTCAGTTTTTCTTATGGACCATCAAGTAGGCTTTGGAAGAATTGAATGCGCTCTTTTTTCTCTTTACAATGATATAACACATGTAATATTTATTTTGACAGATAACGAAGAAAATTTAAAAAATACATTTTGTCGACAGACGTATGCTTTGTTTAATGCAAAAAATAAACAAATGAATAAAATAAAATAAGAAAGAATCACAAGAAACAAAAACTTAATTATTAGTTAATAACAAATAATACGTAGTTGAATTTGTTGAAATGGGAAGTACTAAACTATTTAATACAAAAGATGTTCGAACAATTGACCATTGCGTTCTAAACATGTTTGTGATCTACGAATTGTTGCTCTTAATGCATTATGTAAATTACGACGCGAAATGCTAGATTCACGAAGATCTTCAATATTTTCAAATGTTTGAACATAAATTTTATTTTTGATATAATCCCAAACAAAAAAGTCCAAAGGGTTAAATCCGGAGATCGTGAAGGCCATAAAATAGGCCCACTATTACCAATCCACGAATTAGGGAACCGGTTACTGAGATATTCCCTGATTATGTTAGAATAATGGTGTGGCGCGCCATCTTGTCGAAACCAAAAAATAAATAGTGGACCTATTGTTCTTGTGACTCTTTCTTATTTTACTTTATTCATTTGTTTGAAAATTTGTTTATTTTTTATTTCTTGCATTAAACAAAGCATACGTTTGTCGAGAAAATGTATTTTTTTAAATTTTCTTCATTATCTGTCAAAATAAATATTACATGTGTTATATCATTGTAAAGAGAAAAAAAGGGCGCATTCAATTCTTCCAAAGCCTACTTGACGATCCATAAGAAAAACTGAAGTTGGGGGTGAAAACTCGAAAACGGAAAGTGAAAACAAAAATCTAAAAGCACATTTAAATTCTGCATGAAAAAGTGCCTTAAGAAAGTACAAATAACAAAAACATATCGATTACATTAAAGAAGTTATTACAAAAAAACGAAATTTGAAAATTTTGGTTTTTTGGCTATAACACCTGAACCACATGGAATTTTTTAAATTTCAAAAAAGTTTATGACTACCCTAATACTTTGGAATAATTCGTCCCATTTAACCGAATTCGTAACTCTTATAATAAGCGAGATCCCCATGCTGGAAAAGTTATCTGGGACATATTGTAACATGTGTTTTTTTAAAAATGCCATAAAGGTTGGCCATGAAAATTAAAACTCATGTCGTAGCTTGGCATCTAACACATGTCAAATCTGAAAATTTAAAGTAAATGAATGGAGCTAAGACATGAATTTTCTTTTCCACAGCCACCCCTTATGGCATTTTTAAAAAAACACATAGTATAAATCATGCAATTTTTGTTATACTATTTCATTGAAACTGTTAAATGCCATAGCTAACCGAAAAAAAAATTATGTTTAAGTGACATTTATTTCATTATTTCGTAAAAAAAAATAATTATATTTACATTCGTTTTATGTCTTTTATTTACTTTCCATGTAATAACATATGTCCAAATAAATTTCTGATAAAGGTAGGTCATGGAAGATAAATTATTACATTATTTACACTAAAATATTGTCCAGTTCTTGAGTAGTTAAGTAAAATTGAAGTTTAATTGGCCATATCTTACAGCTTGGTATATCACTAACTTCAAAAACTGCTTGGTGTTGTAGATTTTTACACTTCATGACCTACCTTTATCAGAAATTTATTTGGACATATGGTATAATTAAAAAAGAAAACGTATTTATAGCTAGTAGAGGAACGTGGTGTGTATTTTTAAGCAGAGACTAAAACCAGGCTATTTCTAGAGGGTTGCCGTAAGATGGCGCGCCTGCGCTTGATTAAAATGAAATGCATTGACTGTCCTTTTCTCTGGTGCAGTGGCGTAGATAGAAACTTGTTTCGGGGGCGAACAAAAAATCTAACGAGTACGGACTACTTAACATTTTGTTTATGAAATGTAACGGCGAACAAAAAACAACGTCATACGAAAAACTTCTTTAGTATGAATTATGCGGAACATAATATTTTAGAACGATTTCGAGGGGGGGAGGCTTCCCTCCCCTTATCTACGTCACTGCTTTGGTTACTTTGGTATAAACCCTAGATGAAAGAGTATACATAGATGTTTATGGGAGATACGGTGGCGTGGCAAAAAAATCGCGCACACCCAGTTTTTGTTGTATGAATTTCTTAATTTATAATCTGTCAGTGTCAAACAATAAAAATGCCGAACTGACACAAATAGAATCAATTTTAATACTCTCTTGGAAAATGCATGACGAATAAGGGCAGTGGCGGATAATTATGGTCTAAATCAGTGATTTTCAAACTGGGGCGCGACAACATGTAAAGGGAGGGGGGGTGGGCGCACGTAACTGCACTAATAAAGATTGATACTAGATGGCGTGATGGTCTGGTTATAGTATAAACGTCACACGTTACTGTTAAGACGTTACTGTTCTGCTACCATATTCTGCTACTCGTTCGTCATGAGTTCGGCGAAAAAACGTCAATATAATGATGATTATATCAAATACGGTTTTGTTACCATACAAAAAAATTGTTGTATTTTAAAACCACATAGCAAGCGAGCCGACTGGCTTCCTCTGGGAGCGGGGGGGGGGGGTATTTTCATTTTAGGCAGTAGGGAGGCGTGACAAAAAAAACTTTGGGAACCGCTGGTCTAAATAAAAGCACTCTTACACGAACAGAGAAAATGTAGATAGAGGAAGAAAGTGTAAGTAGAAAAGCAGCTTTGGGACGTTAAAAAAATTCAACTCATGAGCAAGATGAAACCCTCTTTAATCATTTGAGGTAAAATCCATCTCAAACAATAGGAGATCTCGTTATTTGTGACAAACCTTCCGGCATTATGGTCAACTGCAGGTCGAAGGATTATAAATTCTGATTCATAATTCTCATTCGACAAGTGCCAAAAAAATAGTATTGATGGAAGATCAGAAGCTGTCACCACACTGTCACGCTTTCTATTTTACTTGAATCATGATAAGGAAGAATTAAGCCAGGATGAAAATTATTGGCGAAATCTTATTTCATATTATGCCTGAAAGATTGAATCGACTATTAGAAGCTGATGGAGAAGAGATAAAATATTGAACTTTATATTTCCTTTATTCATAAATTCTATTTTATAAAAATAAATGCAACTCTGTTACGTTTGTTTCTTGATACTTTAATAATAAATTCATACTTAAATAAATCGTAACAAGAATCTTAAATTCTCAGTTTATAACCTACAGTATGAGCATAAATGTTTGAGGACAAGTTGAATTTCCCGCGTTTCAATATTTTTCTTAAGTTGGTCAAATGCATAGGTTACAAAAAAAATAGGCAAGTAATTTGTTTATTTTAAATACAAGAAGCGGCAATAACTACTGACAGGTACATTAGGCAAACGCGCCCCATTTTGTCTTATGAATTCTTGGAGCCGGCTGCAAAATTTACACAGGCGACACTGAACAAAAATTAATTTCTCAGGACGGCCACACACAAAGAGTAAAAATTACTAGATAGAGACGCGGGAAATTCAACTTATCCTCAATCATTTATGCTCATACTGTACATTTTTGATAATATGTCAAAATTCACAAAATATCGATTTACAAAGCCAAAAATAGGTAAAAACTGTTACTTTTATTTTGAAGGTGTACCGATTTTATTGCACGCTAGTGTAGCATGGTTTCAAACGTATTTATAATTCCTTCCAGGCCGATAGATGACACTATATTTAGAAACAAAATAATCTGTAATATTTGCACGTACTGTTACCATGGTTACCTTTTTATTTAAATTTTGATTTAAAGCGCCTGTCAGAAGTAAAAGTGTTAATTCAGTTTCTCCTTTAATTTATTATTGACTTATTGCGGATCTCTGTTCTGTATTCTATTTATTTTTTCTGTTTATAGTTATATTTTTCTGCATTACAAGGTAAGATTTCTATGTAAAAATATAGTCCGCTTAGAAGGTTTCCGGAATTTTGAAGCTTCTGTCAATATATTGCTTATCATACATTATATTCTGGATATCTTAAAGCGATTTGGTTATTTAGATCGGAGCGCTATTTTTCTCACTCTTACGTGCACTAAGGTGGTCATTCTAATCGGATTTGCAACCTAGCAACGGTGGCAACCACGTCTGATTTTTATTACTGAAAATACTAAATTATTTTATTTCTGTCATTTCTGATTATATAAAAATAATATCATCATAATCAAAACAATACAAAATGAAAAGACGAAAAACTTTAAACCAAGAAAACCAGGATAATAAATAACAATGTAATCTAGTTATCTTTTCGTTTCGTTTCCTTCAATTCTTGTAGGTAATTTCCGAATGCACTCACACACAATTGCCCGCTAAGCGAAGGCTTGTCAGCGGCACTGAAACGAATTGTACTGCTATGTGATGCGAAACGTACTATGAAAGTTGAATGTCACACACCTTTACGTCACTTTGTAGAACAACGCGAAGTTCGCTGTAAACCACGAAGAGGTTAACGTCCACTTATTTTGTTTTATAACTAATATCATATTTTATGTTTTAATTTATAAATGCTGTCTAGGTATCTCAACTCATGCGGAATTGCAATTAAGTTTTTAGGAAGTACGACATTATTGCATCTGTCGCCGTATTTATTGATGGTTAACTGTGGGACAAAGAAGCCCTGCTCCTTGAGCCTGGTAACATATTGATGTGAGAATTCTTCGAAGGTATTCGCATTGTAGTAGTTGCGTACATTCTATATGTAAATAAGGGTCTGGTAAAGAATATGTCCATAAACGTTCAACATTTTTTGTGATATAAATAGTTAATTTACCTTATGCCTGTTTTACACAGTCAAAGAAATTGATGGATTTTGTGACCTTGAACTTATTCATGCGTGCAAACATAAAATCGACGACAATAAATCTATGAATAAATTGCCAAATTAGAACCAGCCCTAATTTTTCATGGATTTATTTGAAATTTTCGTTTCATGGTTTCATTTTTCATTTTCATGGTTCTAATTTGGCAATTTATTCATAGATTTATTGTCGTCGATTTTATGTTTGCACGCATGAATAAATTCAAGGTCACAAAATCCATCAATTTCTTTGACTGTGTAAAACAGGCATTACATTGAACGTATTTCTACAATAAAATTTGCGGATTATCCGTAAATTTTGAAATTATCACCTTTTAAAAGTTACGATTTCTAGGTTATGTTTGATGTTCCATATCAATATTTTCGAATAAGTTATTCTTAAAAAGTGCTGTTAAAGAGAAGGAAAGCCTTTTTCGTGTATATACATTTGAAGGGAAGAAAAACTTGTATAAATACATTTTATTATATTATGTTGCCCATCATACCCGGCAAATTATGAGACTCTATTGCAATAGTCGGTAACGCATGATAAATCTATACTAGATTTACAGATTTTATTTTACAGCTTTCTATTTAGCTTTTTTTCCGAAATTGAAAGATTATGAATGTTGCGAAGTAGAGAAATTAAGTTTGAGCCTTCGTAAAAACTCCAAAATTGCATGCCAGCACTAATCATAAAATTTCAGGCGCTATTTCTTCTTAAAGGGGGCAACAGTGGCACATTTGGCGATGGATGGAGGTGTATAGTTAAAGTGAACTGGCCCATCTGGCCATGAAAATGTACCTATACATAGTTCTATAGTTATTTTTGGGCATTACACAAATAATTTTTATGGGATTGCCTTAGTGTGTTAGGTGTATTTAAATAAGGGAAACCTCTATGTGTAAATATATTTCAAGGGAAGGGAAACTTTTGTGGGTAAATTTTAAGGGAAGGGAAATTTTTGTGGGTAAATTTTAAGGGAAGGGAAACTTTTATGGGTAAATTTTAAGGGAAGGGAAACTTTTGTGTGTAAGTTTTAAGGGAAGGGAAACTTTTGTATGTAAGTTTTAAGGGAAGGAAAACTTTTGTGCGTATTTTAAGGGAAGGGAAACTTGTATGTAAGTTTTAGGGGAAGGGAAACTTTTGTATGTAAGTTTTAAGGGAAGGGAAACTTTTGTGCGTATTTTAAGGGAAGGGAAACTTTTGTTTGTGTTCTAAAAGGGATAGGAAAATTTTGTGTGTAAATTTTAAGGGAAAGGAAACCCTTGTTATAAATCTACACCTAAACGCTAAATTTTTAGTGAAAGGATATCTTTGTATGTAAATTTTACACCCAAAGGTTTTCTTTTGTTTCTCTTACCTTAAAATTACACAAAGATTTACATTCACTGTCCATCTGAAATGACAAACTAGTACACTACCCCTGAAAGCCTATCCCACAAAAATTATTTGTGTAATGCTCGCCAACTGTTAGGTGGGAACATTCATAATTTTACAACCAAAGTCTGAAAGGCCAGCTGCCATATTAAAAAATATTTATGTACTAAGCTTTCTCTCCCTTAAAATATACTTACTCAAAAAAAGACTTCCCTTCTCTTATCAGCACGTTTTAAGAATAACCCATAAATTAAAAAGGCAAGGGAAACTTTTATGTATGACTGAAAAAAAAAGATTGGAGATTTCGCGGAATTTTCATTTTTTGGAGATGACGATTTTTGAAAAATTTTCCAAAACTTTCAAATTTTCGGATTTTGAGAAAATTAAATTGGAGATTTCGTGGAGCGAGGAAAGAAGAAAAAAGGAAACTTTTGGAACTTTGGGAATGATTTATGCTATGATAGCAATTGGCTTTATGCTATGATAGCAATTTTACGGGAAGGGAACTTTTATGTATAAATATATTTTAAGGGAAGGAAAATCTTTATGTGTAAAGGGAAGGGAAAACTTTATGTGTAAATACATTTTAAGCGAAGAGAAACTTTTGCGTGTAAGTTTTAAGGGAAGGGAAACTTTTGTGTGTATTCTAAAAGGGGTGAGAAACTTTTATTTGTAAATTTTAAGGGAAAGAAAACCCTTGTTATAAATTTACACTTAAATGCTAAATTTGAAACGACAAACTAGTACACTACCCCTGAAAGCCTATCGCACAAAAATATTTGTGTAAGTAAGTAATTAATGCAAGTAGATAAGTACAGGGAGAGCAAAAATGGCTGACGTGTGCCGTTCCATACCAATAGGGTATTTGCCGCATACTATGTATTTACATTAACCACAACTACATTCAGTGGCGTTCTTAAAAATTTTTACGTCATCTTTTGACTTGTGATTTGTTAAAACGACCAAATTCAATGAATAAAGTGGAATTAAATTAAAATTAATATTGTTATTAATTGAAAATGTCTATGGATTCCTTATTGCATTTAAATTAAATCAAGTTCCAAATTTATTTCATAAAATATTCTGTACATGCTTTCTTTCGTGCTTTAAATTCTATTTCTTAAAATAATACACTCAAAAAAACTATGTATTAAACACACTGTTTAAGGAATTAGGTACAACATAATAAAATCAATCAAGTAATAAAAAATACATACGTAAATCAATATAAAGTTGAAAATATTGCACATTAATTTGTAGACATAAAGAGCAGCACAATTTACCCATGCAAAAATATCTAGTAGAAACACTATTTAAACAACAATAAAAATAAACCACATACTTGAAATGCACTTACTCAGAAACACATTTATTAATATTATTTCAAAAAATGTTGAAAGTGTTCCCCATTAAACTCTAAGCACAAATTAATCCTAGTTTTCATATTGTTAAAAACATTTTGAAGAATTTGTGGTGTTATTGAATTTATTTCATTATTCAAAGCTTGCTCCAGTTCTTCTACAGTATGTATACGATTTCTAAATATTCTGTTTTTTAAATAACCAAACATGAAATAGTCTAATGGTGTTAAGTCTGGCGATCTTGGTGGCCAAAGATGTCTGCTAATTATGCGATTATCAAAAAATTCACGTAAATATTCCAACGTAGCACCTGCTGTATGGGCTGTTGCACTATCTTGTTGGAAGTAGCCGTACTGTAATTCATCATCATGCAATTGTTCAATAAAAGGACGTAATAGTTGCTGCTGATAATTTTGGGCATTTATATTATTGTAAAAGAAGATGGGACCAATAATTCTTCTTCGTGACATTGCAACCCACACACCAACTTTAACAGGATGCAGACCTCTTTCGTGAAGTTCATGTGGATTTTCTGTTGCCCATACACGATAATTCTGAGAATTAATGTAACCATCCAAATGGAACCATGCCTCGTCACTAAAGAACGTTAAATCAAGAATATTGTCGTCATTTAAATGTCTGTTGAACCAGTTGCAATAATTCACTCTCTTCTGAAAATCTGGAGGCAAAAGTTCTTGTACAACGCTTACTTTATATGGCTTCATATGTAAGTCTTTCTTCAAAGCAGTGCGACAAGAGCCATAAGATACACCTGAAATAATACATTAGAGTATGCATGACAACAAAACTCAAAAATTTGAAATACCTGTTTGAAGGGACAGTTTTCGTATGGGTTTTTAGGACTGGCTAACATTCTTTGCCTGATGTCTTCTACAACTTCTTCTGTTAGTACTTTAGATCTACCAGAGGATTTTCCTTTACATACACTGCCTGTCTCACGGAACCGATCTACAATACGGTGAGCATGTTGACGGAACGTATCTTGTGTAATATCTTCATCCTGATAAGCTTCTTGAAACTGATGAAAGCAAGACATGAATGAATACTGCCAATTACCATCCTGATCCCTTTCACCAGACCGAAAATACGCTTCTAAGATAAACTTATTATGTTCTTCAGTAAACATTTTAAACTAAAAATAAAGCACATATAAGATTTTTTCTACTTTGTTTATAACAGTTTTACGTACCAGATTAGTTAGACAACTAAAACAGAGCCTTAAGAAAGACTTTGTTATTACAAAAGAAAACACAAAATGACTAAAACCAGGGAGAACTTGTATGTACGTATGTGCGCTACTGAAAGGTCAATGACACTTACGTTTGACAGCGTTTGACATGCATGGAAGTAAATATTGGTACAATATTGATAAGTGGAACACATTTTCGATATAAGGTTGGAACAACTGCAACTTCACACGTGTCAATCATTGTTGCTCTCATTGTACTATTAAAAAATGTTTATGTGCAATGGTTTCTCTCCCTTGAAATACACTTACTCAAAAAAAAGGCTTTCCTTGTCTTATCAGCACGTTTTAAGAATAACCCATTCGAAAATATCTATAAAAAACGTACGAACATAACCTAAAAATCGTTACTTTAAAAGGCAATAATTCCGACATTTACGGATAATCCGCAAATTTTATTGTAGAAATACATTCAGTTTAAATTAACTATTTTTGTCATAGAAAATGTTCAGCGCTTATGGACATATTCTTTACCAGAACCCTGGAACTGAACAAATTTTATTTTCTAATTTAATTTGAAATTAACAAAAATACCTTCTTTGATTTTCATTTTCTTTAATTTAATCCGAGCTAGTTGGTATGCTAGCTCTATATTATTCAATGTTAGAGCCAACATTTCACCCGCGTCCGGCAAAACTGATAGATTTTGTGTTCTGATGGTTTTGAGTTGCCGGAGATTCCTTTCCAGGGATTCCACTTTCTTCTTTTGGAGGTGACATTCCTCAGCACTAGCTTGGATTTTTAGCGATGACGCTCGACCTGTATGTAGAAAATCATTTGAAAATTTAATATATGATTTAATAGGAGAAAATCAGCAAAGTGGCCAGCCTCTTGCGGCCCATTTTGTAACTACTGAAATAGGGAAGACATTAGAATTGCCATTAGACTGTGTGCAACAATTTGAGTTGCAAATAGTATGAAACTGTTTAATTGGTAAAAATAAATAATGTTATTAATCACGTGGACCAAACAGTACGATTAATATTAATATTTACTAGTTGCAACATAACCACAAATGCAAACGGAATGTTTTCCCTATTTCGTTGACGCTTATGATTGGTTCTCAGCAAAAAATTATATTTCATTATATTGAACAATATATAGGATGTTCCATATAAAAAAACAAAAATTAAATTTTTTCTCCACTTTGCGATGCGCTTTTGTTTTTTGTGAGAGCTCTAAAAGATATTACATACAAAATCCTACAACTATTGTATTTAAAGTTTTTCTCTATCTCTTAAAATAATACTTCTAGGTAAGCTGCAAAGTATTTAAAAAACGACAATCAAGTTTTCAATAAATTGACGAATAACAACAAAACTAGTAAACCAATTACACGATATTTTCTAATAAAAGTCTTCGTTTTTGAGATAAAAATAATTGAAAATTTGTTGAAAACTTGCTGTATGCTAATGAGTTTGGATGTTACAGGTACCGTTGCTAAAAAAAAATGCAAATATTGTCGCCATACAACCAGTCTTACCTTTTCAATCCCGATTAACATTTCAATTATTTTTATCTCAAAAACGAAGACTTTTATTAGAAATTTTTTTTGTATATGAGTTTTACTCATCATCTCCTATAACTGATTGCCTTTTGGCACCTTCTTTCGGGACCACCCTGTAGGGTGTTCCATTTAAAAAATCATATTTTTTGTCCACCCGGTATATATAAAACGCTACCGCAAAACTGATAGTAAAAGTGAAATCTACATAAAAATCCATATAAGAGCAGTTTTTAAATTTTTTGAATCGGTTAATAATTAAAATAATAAAACTAACCCTGTACTCAGTTTATCGATAGTTGCACCCAAATTTGATACAGCTTTGACATTTGTGGTGCCCATGTCACATATGGTTGTCACTACCTCCAAGTTTACCAGATTGTGACAAGCCAAAAGGACTTCCACAATAGCATTTTGTATTACTTCAGTGGAACATCCTCCACTTGATAAATAATATGCAATTGGCTGTTTCCATTTCTTGTCTCCCAGTCCAACCACCATGAAAACCAGCGCCTTATTTACGACTTTGGAAGAAGCTGTGATATTCATGCCAAAATCTTCAAAATTGTATCATTTTTTTTATCGTAACGTATTGCTATGTTATTTTGATATTTTAAAATTTTCACCCTGTATACAATTAGTTTAGGTTTATTATACTTGAAATTGTGAAATTTAAGTGAAATGTTAAATAACTGTACTTTACCTTAGTGTGTTCCAGAACACTGGTGAAATTTTTATTTTACACAAATAACTAAAACACTTTTCTGTCCGATTTAGAAAATGTCAATTGACATACTTGACGTTACGCTTTCGCCAACAACGAAAAGCTGGTTCAACCAGAGATTCCATGAAGTACCCCAGGATGATCAGGAACATTGGGACGACAATTTCACACAACATGAGACGAGTTCCAAGATATCCAAGGATGAAGTGCTGTCCTCCGAAGTCGAAACTCCTGGACGAGCTGATCATGTCATCGTGGAAGACGTTTCAAGATTATCAAGGCGTGGCAAGTTCATCCAACACGCTAGAAGAGGAAATCCGAAGCAAACCTCGAGCCTACTTCTACAAGAAGAATGGAGGAAGACGTCGTATTCTTGTAAAACTCAAGAACCAAGACAGAATCAGTCTTTCGAAGTTAGATGCAGTTTGACTGGGCCTCTTCAGGATGTAACTTAATTTTTGCAACCTACAAAACAAGATAGTTATTATTTGTGTACGAGAATTTTTGATTTGTTTACAATCTAAGGATTTTTAATTTTTCTTATGTTTGGGGTTACAGAGTTTTTTGTACCTTAAAAAGTATATAAAAGGGAGATTTCTGGGTAATTCATGCAATTCAACCTAGGCCTTGAGCAGTTGAACATTCACTCACTCTCTGCACTTAGCAATTGAACATTCACACTCTGCATTTAGCAAGTGAACATTCATACTCTGCACTTAGCATTGAACAGTTTAGTATTAACAATTAACAGTTTGTAATCAATCTTAAGCTCCTTAAGAGTAACATTTTGTAATCGAAAGTAGTGACCAGGACATGTAAGAATATTCCATTTATTAATATGGTTAATTAAAAATGCTTGTTCAAAATAATTTGTAAATACTTACCAACAGGTGTAAGCATATTTCAAATATAGGGCACTCTTGATAAAGGAGACTATAATCGCATTTCTAATTAAAATTTTGATTAAAATTCCCATGTACCTACGACGAAGTTGATGACAACTCAATTTATGCCAAACATAAATTGATGTGCATTTACACTAAACCTCTAAGGGCCGGTATTATAGCATTAGTTTAAACTGCAGTTTGACAGTTAAACTTTAGATTTTAAGATATTCCCGTTTTATACCTGCCGATGACAACAGCTTCTAAGTTTAAACGTCAATCGGTGGTTGAAGAGAAGCTTAAACTTACTGTTAATATAAGTGAGGTTAGTTTGATCGAATTTTTTTCATTTTATTGTCTAATTTGTGTTTAATTTCATACTCATTAGTCTGAAAATATTATACTGATCTGAAATTTTATCTTTAGATTAAACTGCCATTTTAAACTCATGCTATAATACCGGCCCTAAATGTACTAACCATTACATTGAACCAATTTTACTTATGTACTTATGCGTATTTGAAAATGTTAATAAACAACAAATTTATTATCAATGAATAATTTGTATGTCAATCTTTAAAATCGATTTTTACTTACCTACATACACTTCACGTAACGTGACAAAAATAACCGACATTTTAAAACCACCACCATTAGGACAAATACACTTCAGAACCCAGTTCAAACAAATTTGTTTGCAATACAATTTGGTACCCTGAGATATTACATCAATAAACAATTTAATAACGAAAAGAGTCTTATGTTAAATTTTATGCGTGACTTTGTCATTTGAGTTAATTAAATTCTAATCCTAAAATTTAACGAACAAATTTCATTTAACTCGCAAAAATATCGCAATATGTGTTGTTTAATGTCCACCTCATCAAAAAGAAGTGCAACAAATGCATCTTTCTCTGTCGAAATACAGTGTTTCATATGAATGAACATATGTTCATTAATGCCTGTCTTAAAAGGCACTTTCTCTAAAAGTGATAAAATTGTTCTTTTTGAAGGTAGAGGCACCAATTTTTTCAAAAAAATATATCCACTTGGACTGCGTTTAAATAAAGCAAGGGCCATAGCTTTATCATCAACAGTCCATCTACGACCGTGTGGGCTTCTTTTTGCGCTACGCAGTTGTGCAATTAGAAAATCCCTCGTTGTCCGTGACAATCCAGAGAATAGATTTATAACGACTTGACTATCGGTAAGATCAGTTAATGCTCTTATAACCGCTTTTCTACTTCGGCAAAGTATTCATTTGAAGTTTCCGAAATGCACGAGGTCTGGCGGCTTTACCAATTGAGGACCTTGCTGCAAGAAGGACGAAGCTCCAAAATTAAGACTTTTACGAAAAACGCAAAAAACAAGTTTAGTTTCTTGCGCCAATGATACAAGACGCATCTCCTATTTTACTAACTGCGTCGTTCTTACACTAAACGATAGTACATGTTTCGTATAATTTTACTAGTATAGAATCTCAATTTAGGTTAAAATTGGAGCTGCGTCGTTCTTGCAGCAAGGTCCTCAATTACAAGTAATTTTTCTGATTGTCCTGCCAAATTCGCACAATGTAAAATGGTTAGTCTTTCTTTGGCCATTTTTCCGCCCGAACACTTTTCACCTTTTAAGGCATATGTCTTACCTGGTTTCGTCGGCATTGTAAACGTCTGTTGGCTTGTAATTACTAAAGTTCGGATTTTTATGCACAAGAAATGTTAAATATATGCGCATAAATATGTCACGTTTTTCCAAAAAATATGTCAAAAATATGTTTTCGTACGTAAATTTATGCGCTTTTATGCATGTTGTTTCTGATGAAATAAAACAACAAGTAATCAATCAGTTTCTCGCACCCACTTTTAAGCGGGAGACACATTGAGGCGGTTGCGGTAGCGATTGCGTGGCGGTGACGATGAAGACCGTTCACATGTATGCGACAAGATAGATCTGCCAATGAATTTACGTAACTTTACCGTTATCGCTCGCATGTGAACGTTTGTGACCGCCACCGCCACCGCAACCGCCTCAATGTGTCTCCGGCTTTATGTCTCGGTCGCGATGTGGTTGGTCAATTTGTGATTTTTTCTCACACTTTAAAATAAATACTTTTATTAATCGAACATAATAATAATCTCATAAAATACCATACATACATATAATCAAAATTTAAAAACTTTCAAATTAATGAACATTTTAAGTAGCGACATCTTCCGATCGTTTTTTGACCTAACATTGCAGTAGCATGGCCGACTACATTAATAAGCTAACGCTTATATGGCCGTTTCAATTCGCTTAAAATCCGGTTCCGCGAAAGCATGCCATATACGGTGACCAACGTCATCTATGAAAGTCACTTTAAACTTAAACCCACAAGATCGTTGCAAATTTTTTTGTATTAAGGAAAAGCAATAAGTCTGTTTGTTAACCTGCACTGGTTCAGACTTTTTTTTACGAAATATGCTTTAATGAGGCCTAAATTTTTTGATGATGTGTCAATACGAAATCATATATTGTATTTTTCTGTTATTTCCACGAGACAGTTTAAAATCAGTGGTCTCGCGATTTTAGGTCTGAGGTTAGAGGTCTGTTCCATTCGTCAGGATTTCGAGTTCTGAACCGTTCAAAATCGTACTGAGCATGAGCAGTGCACAAAATTGGATATAAATTTCATACTGCGCATGACTCGAACGGTTCAGAATTTGAAATTCTGTCAAATGTAACAGACCTAAGATCACGAACCCGCTGAAGTAACATTTTTAAATGCGGCAATTTTAAAAATTTAATACTGCATCAATTGTGAGAATACTAAAATAATCTCGTATTGCTAAAATTAGTTTTGAATTGTCCAACTTGGGTTCAGAATTTAAATTTAATAATAGTTATATAATGATTAGAAAATGTATTGCTTGTGGCAACGAAAATATGTCACTTTGAATTTCTTAATGCAATTCCGCTTCGAACTAAGTGGCTTGAAGCAATGAAAAAATGTTATGGTACCTAATTCTATATCTTAGAGGTAAAGAATCGTATCTCCAGTTTTTGGTTAAATGCCTTTACATATTTCTTATCCGGTAGAGCATGTTATATACTACCAGTTATAATGTAAAACATGTTAGTTAAATTACTTAATAAAATAATCCAGAAGTTACATTGCTATTTTATTTCATTATTGTAAAAAAATACTGCATTTTAAAACTTTAATCTGCGTTTTCTTGCTACCCTTCCACGGCCTCTATGGAGGTAATCTACTTTGAACGGGAAGGTTAAGGCGAAACACTACACTTACCGTGCGAAAGGCGCAGCTGAACGGTGTATAACACCTGGTTACCCACGGCTAACTCAATGGAGGAGGGTCGAGGTTCTCCAACAGTAAAGGGGTGGTCTCAGTATTTATAAGGCGCCAGGAAACGGAGAGATTACCTAGGTGTCTTCTGACGAAGCCGTCGCGTCGTTTAAATCAACTTCGGCACAGCTGATTGTGACGTCTCTCATGCGGTAGTTGCAGGGGTTAGAGTTTAGAGTCAAGGAGATATGGAACATTGACATACACACACACAGCTTAACCAAACATCGTCATCGAATTTAAACATGTAACTTTATTGCTTGCTCTATGTTCAGACACAGCAAATAAATGAGGTATAAACTAGCTAAATTTAACAGAATAAACTTGCAAATATTGCAAGTAGGAACAGACCTGTTCGTACAGCTGAATGCAAATATGTACATTTTCATTACGTTAATACCTATTGGTCTAAAGTGGCACATAAGCCTTTGCTGTAATTTTCATTAACAATATATGACCAAAAATGAATTCTAAATATACAAATAAAGTTGTCGAACGATAAACGAAATACTGAACGATAATTGAAGAGCTTTACGCGGAGTGATACGGAAACAACTTTTGAGCTCACGCCGCGCAAAATGTAAAATACAATGAAAAAAATCGTGACCTTTGTTGTCCGGAGTGTCGCAGTCGTTAACTAGGAGTCGACTTCAAAACAGAGGCTAACGTCTAAATGAAAGTCGGAAGCTCCACCAATATTCCTATGGTTGGTTACAGGTTCCTCAAAACTGCTTTCCGCATCGCATGCCGAGGTCTGACGTCACACGGCTTTATCTGCGAAGCACAATGCTGCAGTCGGAGATTCACGCGTTAGGCCAGGGAATCCCAAACTATTCGTTGAGGATGGCGGTTTCGATAATGAATTAAATCAAGCAGCAATAGCACGAAAAAGGAACCAAAACAAGAAAACCTAGAAGTAACGAGAAATAGCACGCATTAGATTCGTAATGGCGGATCGAAGAGGGTGCGACTTACCTAGTATTAGGTTGCGACAAAAGTATTCAGAATATACTTTTCACGTTGAAATGCGGGGAAATTCCGGCATTGGCCGTCGACACGGTGGAATTGCCTCAAAACCACCCTTCAATTTCCAACAAAGCACAAAAGCACCAAGTTCGCAAAAACACGACTGATCGTACCCGCAATTTATTCAATAGTGAGTGACCAAGCAAACATGGCCGAATCATACCCCTCCTTCTTGTACGCCGCATCCACCAATAACAAACGTATATTTCAAAAAACGTCACTTCCACCTTAAGGTTCTAGAAGAATCTATCGCCAACGATCCAGATCTTAATCGGCAGCATGCCCACGACATCTAACGACTAAATTACCAACCTAAAATATGAAATACGCGACCAAATCTGCCTTTCAAATTAAAATTTAGTTAATTATTATAAATTCAACGTCGGAAACGCTAACGAAAAATCGGACTGTAACATTCTCTAAATACGATTCTTTACCTCTGAGATACAGAATTGGAAATAACAATTCTAGTGTACTTTATTCATTTCTTCTGTAATTTGTAGAAGTCATTTTCACGAATTATGTTTAAAAATTACAAAAACAAGACTGGATTTACTAAAGAAGCGTACCATCTATTTGTAAGAATTTTTTTCTAAATTTTACTTCACTATATCATTTTATGGTTTCTTTACATTCTGGAGTTAATTATTAAGAATATTTAGCAGGAAACAATTATAAGGAGATCCAGGTAGATTCCACATCCACAGCAAATTTCAGATTTGCAACATCAAAACAATGTCTACACAATCTATAAGCAGCCTTGAAAAAGGAAATTAAAGATACAAAAATTATACAAAAAAAATCTCCAAGAAATCAACCTATTAATATGCATAATTTCTCCTAATAAATTTCTTTAAAATTAAAGAGACTTAATGAGAAGTGTTCAGAAAATTTTAATAAGGTTAAAGAATTAAAGGAACAATTGGATAAACAATCTACTAAATTAAATTTTATTCATTATATGGAGAATATGTACCACTTCTTTCAAGTACACACTAGGTCTGTTCGTACAGCATTTCTGACTAGTTTGAAACTGTCAAATATATTCGGCGCATGCTTCTGGCAGTTTTGGACTAGTCAGAAGCTGCTGTACGAACAAACCTAATATTTCAAACTGAACACAATATATTCATTCTTTGAACAGCAGTGTTGCACCATAAGTTGATGTTACAGATGAAAGATTATATTGGTTAGAAGTCGCATTGCAACATTACATTGATGATATCCAAAAAAGTTCAGCAAATGCAGATATTCAAGGACTGTCTAAAGAAACGACCCTTGGTTTACAATTTACAACCTCTGTATTAAATTTCTTTTGCAACAAATCAGATTTCATTATGTAATGACATATTAATTCATAGTTCAGATGCAGTGGAACCCACATTTTCTCATGTTCGTCTTAGAAGTGGTTGAAATGACATGACTGAAGTCACAGTGGCAGAATATGCACTTCAGCAAATTTTACGTTGTGGATTCGTCAAAGCTTTGACATCTGCTAATATTGCTGATAATATAGATTACACGAGTCAGGCAAATTTCAAGCCAGTACCTACACAAGAACAAAAAGTTAAGAAAGAGTTATCTCATATTTTAAAACTTCAAGTTCAAAACGTATCTTTAAAAATATTACCTAATGGCAGTATTTACTTTGCTTCGGTGGCATTTTTAGCTGGTTACATAATTAAAAATAGAGACGACAAATTTCACTGCAATACTTGCTTATTATGATTCAGGACAGAGGAAGTTTAAACTATCCTAGTAATAAATTTGTCGGAATTATTAAGCGATTAACAGATATTATTCCTGAAATGTTACCTCTCTTGGAAAATACAAAAACCTGTGCACAACTAGGTATTTGAAATTCTTTGTCCTGTACTCCAACAAAATACAATTTTTGCTTGTGACAATCACAAAAGACAGTAGAGAAACCTGTTCTCGATAATACAAGTAGAGAGAAAACAGATTTTTTGAAGAAACATGTTCGAATTTAAACTTACAAGCAGAAAAATTCTGAAACTGTTACATTTGACAACTCACTGAACTAACAATTTTCGCCAAAGAGGTCACTAGTTACCGTATGAATCTGTAAATTTTCTGGAACAATTTCAACAATGAAAAACCGCCAATTGAAACGGCCATATAAGCGTTAGCTTATTAATGGAGTCGGCCATGGCAGTAGGATTGACAAATTGAAGCCAGTTCGCTACATAATAAGTCATTCCATGCAAGGCGGTCATGTTTGCTGTCAAAGCATATGAGAATTTTAAAAAATTTTGTGCAAATCGGTCTTGATTACAGCGGATTCCTCGAGCAGGCTCTGTACAGCTGTTTCAGGCCTAGTTGGGCCTTCGTCAGCAGAAGCATAGCTCGAGAACTCCACCGCAAACCAAACCGATCTGTCCAGGTTATTCGCCAATGCGATGTGAAAGTAATGAGCATTTTAAGTAGCGACATCTTTCGATCGCTTTTTGACCATTGCAGTAGGAATCCGCTGTAATCAAGACCGATTTGCACAATTTTTTTTTAAATTCTCATGCTTTGACAGCAAGCATGGCCGCCTTGCATGGGATGACTTATTATGTAGCGAACTGGCTTCAATTTGTCAATCCTACTGCAATGTCAGGTCAAAAAGCGATCGAAAGATGTCGCTACTTAAAATGTTCATTACTTTCACATCGCATTGGCGAATAACCTAGACAGATCGGTTTGGTTTGCAGTGGAGTTCTCGAGCTACAGTTCTGCTGACGAAGGCCCAACTAGGCCTGAAACAGCTGTACATAGCCTGCTCGAGGAATTCGCGGTAATCAAGACCGATTTGCACAAAATTTTTTCAAATTAATATTAAATGTTTCTTAATTAATGCGAATTAATGGGCCTCGTAAAATGTAGAGGAAAAAAACTTACCGCTTTCTCACATACCTTGCAGAAAAGTTTCTCTTTTTCCAAAGTTAGCTCTGGATGATTTTTAATCCACACAGACACAAGACAACGATTGGCCTTCGGCATTTCGAATTGGATTAGAATTTACGCTAGGATTACAAAAATAATAATGCTTGCAAAATTTTAAATTATTTAAGACAAGCTATAAATCTCATTTCAGATAATCCTACACATCTGCAGGCCCCATTCTTAAGAATGGGGAACTACCAGAGGAGACCGTAATAAACTAATAAAGTTATATAGTAACGGTCGCCCGGCGAGTACGACAGTCAACTGCAAAAATAAGACCGGCGATTTTTTTAAAGTTCTTGCTTGCCGAATTCTGATATAAATTAATTATTGATATTATGAAAATATGTCGATTTTATGTTCGAAATGTAGAAAATATGCATTTTAGGCACTAAAACCGAAAATATGCACTATTCTATCTGTTTATGCAAAATATGTATTTTTTTTATACCGCCAATCTAATTATCTTAGTGAAGTTTGGATATATCCTAAATTTTACATTGATATTCCTAATAATAAAAAAGATGCTTTTTACATAAAATCCGAACTTTAGTAATTACGAATTAAAGACGAAATTTTCGCTTGAAAATTTGCCACATCATCGATATTAACACTAGCACTTTCTCCTGATATTGTTTTAAATGTAATATTATGTCTATTTTTAAAACGTTCTAACCATCCACCACCCAGATGAAGCACTGAAGTTTTTATAGTTCAGCTGCTGAGCAATTTCCATTGCTTTTGATCGTATTAAGGTCCTGGCTTTCACAAACCATCCATAAGTTAGTTCAGGGACGGGCACGAGCTCGCCGAAAGCTCTACCCCCACCCCTAATTATTTGCGACGATCTCGATGTTTCAGACAAACAAGCGCCGGCACATAACTGACTGAGTCGTATCAACGAAATCAAAAACAGAAAGCGCCGAGCGAGTTAGTTCATGTTGGTTTATTAGCGTTTAACAGTATCGTACAAGTTCGAGACCATTTAAAATTGAAAAACAAATCTTTTTTAAACAATATTTATAATAATTTTCGGTTTAATTCAATATGAACAGCATCAAAACGAATACACCGCGCCGCCGCCGTCTACAATTTTATATTTCGTGGGACCAAGCTAGCTGCAATCGACACTCGTTTGACCTATTGCTTAGCGTAGTGGGAGATACTTCCCCTTTCCATGCCCATGCCTGAGTTAATTTGTCAATATGGTACCCTTCAATTTTGAAGAAACTTCGCTTTTGTTGGACATTTTCATTAGAATACAACTTGTTTAAAAGCTCTTGTTTATTTTTTATTATGTTCGCTGCTTGCGTTTTTCCAATTTTAAATTTTGTTGCTAAATCACGGGAACTAAGTTTTTCTTTATTATACACGTCTATAATATTAATTTTTTCTTGAAGTGTAAGAACACGTTTTTGAGATTTATTTTTGAGAGACATTTTTACTCACCGGCGAATGCCGTAACGCTTAGAGAAACTATCTGTTATAAACCCCACCTCGTTTTTATTGCGAAGACATGCGCTTTCGGGGAAGTCCCGATATTTCGGGAACGTACTGTCCGCTTAATAGAGAGCAAAGCTGCGAAGGTCATCGCATTTATGTGTCCGTGTGTCCGGTTAATAGGGAGTCCGCTTAAAGGAGGAAACTTTATCATTTAAATCATATGATTTTTTCTGTATCCAACAAACTGTCCGTTTAAAAGAAGTGCCCCTTATGAAGGGTGCCCGTTAAGAGAGAATACACTGTAATCTTATTGGTCAATTCATAGTACTCCTTTTACTCGATCTCTTGTAATATTCATTCCCAAACACTTTTTTGCAGCGCCTAGGTCTTTCATATCAAAACTTTTATGCAGTTGGTTTTTAATGAAGTCCATTGTTGGAGAATATTAACAGGTCATCTACATACACTGCTAGAATTACCGTTCCCTTTTCGTTTCTTTTATAATACACGCACTGGTTTGCTCCAGATTTTTGTAAACCCATCTTTGTCAATGTCTTGTCCAATTTTTGATTCCAAGGTCGCCCACTTTGTTTCAGACCATACATTGCCTTTTTTAATCGCCATACTTTTCCTTCTTCACTGACCATTTCTTTGGGCGGCAAAACATAAATTTCTTCATTAAGGTCTCCGTGAAGATATGCTGTTTTCACATCCATGTGATCAATGTCCATGTTTTCTTTTGTTGCCAGGGCCAAGAGCAATCGGATGGTATTGTATTTTACCACTGGAGAATATGTTTCTTCGTAGTCAACATTAGCAGTTTGAGAACAACCTTTGACAACTAATCTCGCTTTAAATTTAGTGAAATTTTTGGAATCATTAATTTTCTTTTTAAAAACCCACTTCGTCGTCAATATATTTTTTTTGTGGCTTATCTACGAAAATCCAAGTCTTGTTCTTTATCAACGCCTCATGCTCTTCTTCCATAGCTTGTAACCAATCATTTTTCTCTGGTGATTGTAAAGCTTCTTCAATTGTCTGGGGATCATCCGGATGATTTTCTGATGCAAGGTATGTGACATAGGCCCGGTATTTCAGTTTCCGTTTAAAATAGAGTTTAACTAAACCAAAGCTTAAAATTAAACAGCATTTAAATTAGTACGGGTATTTCACATTAATCCGATAGTTCCGTTTAATTAAGCTGTAGATTAGATATTAGATAGTTTATTGTTATTCCTATGAGTAACGTCGACGGTATTTATAAACCTTTAAAATATAAGAAAACAATGTAAACGGTATTACGGTTATTAAGGCGGTTTTACTTGTTTGATGCAATAATAATTGACAAATGTTATAATTTAAATACGGATTTGAGCGGCAGATCTCGGAACTACATAAAGCTCAGTTTAAATCTTTAAACCAACGCCTAGGTGAAGTTTAACTTTAAACGCCGCTTATTGTTGCAACACATTTAAACGACAGTGGAAATACATTCGTTTATTGTTAAACTGAGTTTAGCGCAAAACAGCGGTTTAAACCGAACCTGAAATACTGGGCCATAGTCTTCAAACTTTTTTGGTTTAAGCGGTCTTTGTGATTTTCTACGTTGCTCCATTCCTTGTGTAGATGAGCACTCAATCATTTGTACTTCATTCTCAGTATCTTCATCTAATTCACTACTACTTTCACTTTCTTCAGATCGGGATGAATGTTCGACTATAATTTCTTCACAATCTGTCACATTTTCAGTGTTATTCAAATCATCATTACTTCCGAGACTTAAAATATCAACAGTATTCTTTGGTATATCAGCCTTCTCTAGGAATATTACGTCTCTGGCAATTTTTATCTTTTTTGTTACAGAGTGTATAAGACGATATCCTTTCGTATTTTCGCAATATCCCATAAAAATGTGTTTTTGTGATTTTGAATCCCATTTTAGTCTTTTTTGTTTTGGAATATGCACCATAGCATCGCATCCAGAAACTCGTAAATGTTGCAAATTCGGTACAACACCTGTCCAAATCTCTTCTGGAGTTTTACAATGTGATTTCGTCGGACTCCTATTTATAAAGTAAACAGCTGAAGATACCGCTTCTGCCTAATATTCCTTAGGAAGCTTCGCGTCCAATAACATGGATCTAGCCTTCTCTACGATTGTGCGATTCATTCTTTCTGCGGTTCCGTCTTGTCCCGGGGTATTACAGTTTGTTGATGTCGAATTCCAGATTTTTGCAAAATATTTCTTAAATATTCATTAGTATACTCTGTTCCTCCATCACTTCGCAAACTTTTTATTTTTTTATTAGCTTGATTTTCAACAAGGGTTTTAAATTCGCCAAAAATATCTGCAACTTGACTTTTATGTGATAGAAAATAGATAAATACCTTCCTTGAGTAGTCATCCACGAAAGTTAGAAAGTATTTTGCGTTTCCTAGAGATGTTGTTTCCATCGGACCACATAGATCTGTATGAATGAGTTCTAGCATATCTTTTGTTCGAGTCTTGCTTAGTTTGAACGGTTGTCGTTGTTGCTTTCCTTGTATACATGCAATACATGGACCCTTGTCAGAATTTGTAATTTTAATCTCCGTAGATGGAATATTTGCCAGTATTGCCATACTTTGCCTATTTAGGTATCCCAACCTTCTGTGCTACAAGTTACTGTCGACCTCTTTAGTAAAACATACCCATTCTTTAGCCTGGTTTAGTTTGTAAATTCCATTCTCTTCAGTAGCTGTTGCGATAATGTTGCCATTTGAATCCACTATTTCACAACAATTTTCATCAAATGTCACTCTGTAGCCATTTTTCCTTTTTTGCTTACAGATAGTAAATTAGCTGTTATGCCTGGGATGTATAATACATTTTTAACTTCCACATAGTTTGTTTTCCCACTTCACTACTGGAAAGTTCCCTATTATCTACTGTCACTATTTTACAGTTCTTCTTTGTTTCTGTCTCTTGCAGTAATTTTTGATCACAAGTTATATGTGAGGAAGCACCAGAATCTACAAACCACTCTACACTGTTCTTTGTTACAGAGGAAAAAAGTGCTGCAAATGTTTTCTTTGTCACACCTTTTTCACTCTTATTTTGTTTCTCAGTGTAATTCCTTTTATTGCTATTACAGTTCTTAGAAATATGTCCATACCGGTTACAACTATAACACCGCGGTCCCTTCGACACATTTTTATTAAATTTCTCATTTGATTTGGTGTATAACACTGAACTATTGTCTGAATTCCTTTTCACCTTTACTTCTTGTAATAATTTGACTTTGATTAAATGTCCTGTAATTTTTGTACCGGAACTTTCTAATGCCATGATCATCGGTCGGTACTCTTCTGACAAACCCGCAAGAAGTAAAATGCCAATCCACTCAACAGATACCTCGAAGTTAAACTCATTTAGTCTTTGAGCTGTTGTCATGATAACATTTACATATTCCTCAACTGAACTATACTTATCAAGTTGCGTGGTAACTAGTTTCCTTAAAAGTTCAACTTTCCTTGTTAATCCGTCGTCTTCAAAGGTTTGTTGCAACTTTTCCCATGCTTTTGCAGTTTTCGTATCTCGTATGTACGCATAATTTGCAATGTCAACTGACAAAATTATTTTAGCTCTGGTTCGTGTAACCTTTTTTTTATCCGAGGTGTACGCTGTCTCCCCACTGATACAGCCCCATAAGTCTTCAACTTCCAAACATGCTTGCATAGCAAATTTCCAGGAATTATAATTTTCCCTGCCTACCAGCTTTTCTATCTGAGGATAAACCTGTTGTGCCATTTTTACCGATGCACCACGTGTTAACCTTACTTTCACTAATCTTGCACGCTACACCGGAGACTCAAAATTCTTGTTTTTATTTGTACACCTTGTTTTTATTTGTTAATGCATGAAGATTATGCATCTGGGCCCGTAACCTGAAGAATGTTTGATTAATAAGCAGAATAAAAACAGATGTTTACATAAACAACGTGTAATGATAATGTAGCCATACATGAAACTTGACATTATTGTGTTGCCAACTGTTCATTTACTAGATCCCAACATTTAATAATATTCTCAAATGAGACACCAAGCTTTAATTGAGCAACGATTTTATCTTCTTCCTTTTTAGGAAGTGGTTGACGTTTCATATCTTCAGAATAACCCAAGCGAGTTTGGAAATATTCAACCTTTACATATGGGCATTGATGTTGATAACTTATTATAAGTCTTGAAGGACAAACTCTGTCTATCCTTCTAGTTCCACTAATTTTTGGAGCTCTAAGTGTGCGATTACTAAATACATTTTCTTAACTTGCTTGTGTGATATTCAAAGTAAACAATTTTTTGCCATTAGTACTTTCCTTTGTTGTTTGTTTGTACTAAAAAGAGTTTGTTGTTGCTTCTTCTTTTTCTTTCCAACCCAAAAATGCATTCTCTGATTCAGATGTCAGTGTTTTTTGTTCAAATTTGATGTCATGTTTCTGTGCTTGATGAGCCATTAATAATTGAAACTATTTGAATGATAAAAAACAAAAACACAGATAATTACTTTGTTAATATCACATTTATTTGTCACACAGTGACTGCAGTTTCAACATTACAATGTCATTTTCAAACTGATAATTTAAACCGAAACCTAGTCTATATATACACCGAGAAAACTAAGTTCTAAACTATTGACAATAACTGCGTAACATCTGGAGGGATTTTTTAATTACAAGCTTCGAAGAAGGTTGAATACATTAGGTCAGTTTTGGGCGTTCGATAAAATTTCTTCGGAATTACAAACTTCACCTCAGTGAATTACAAAGTAATTATCTGTGTTTTTATTTTTGTTATAATGGAATATCACAAAGTAACGGCTCTTTGGTAACGGCGGAACGTGTTAATTATTTGATTTGAATGATAGCTTTGTCATGGGACAGTATGGACACACAATTCTGGAGGTGCTGTTGGAATTTTCTGAATTATCCGAGTGAATATCTCTCAAATGTCGGTTCTTTGGTGATATCGATTCGATACATTTTCCACAATGCTTGCAAGGATGACTTAAAATTGATTTTAAATATTAGTTAGGTATTTTAAAGATGCAGTAGCGGATAATAAAACCCAGGCAAGCAATGTAGGGCACAAATCAATTATTTTGGCAATTAACAATTAATTACAAGTTGTAATTGTTGCATGCCCACAATGGGACATTATTTTTAAAATATTTGTTTCGATAAGTTGTAAAATAAGTATACTGAAATTTAAAAAGAAAAATTTTTTTGAGCATTTTATAATCCACAAAAATTAATAAAGTAGAACTTGACGACTAGTCGTCATTGTATCCGTCTTCCAATGTATTGCTTATGCAATTAATTTGCGCGCCATTCTCAACTTTTCAAATATTAAGCAACATTGAACTCGAATAATTTTAATATAATTTTTTTGATATAATTTTTTTTAAAGAAAATTCGTTTTTAAGTCAAAATATTGGGTTTTTGATATTTAGAACCGTTTTTGAAATTCAGTGAATGGGCCCATTGTATAAAAATGAAACTGTGATGTTTCATTGTTCAAAGATCATATCACATTAAAATATTTAGATTAATGATGACATTATTAGATATTAATAACAGTCATTAAATATATTTAATTGCAATTAACAAACAAATTAATGGCAATCAAATTTACCTGTGTTTCGCAACCAATCTACTTAATTAAAATTAGGTAAATTCAATTGTAAAATGCAATTTTTGTTCAATGTTAATTTTAATTAAATTTAATTGTAATAAAATCTTAATCAACCACTTTTTTAATTAACTCATTAATTGAAATTTTAATTGAATAATGTCCTACACTGCGGGCAAAAATGTGACATTATGCATATTGAAACAAATTTAGTAGAGCATGCTTGTGCTGAGATGGTTATATTGCAGGCAAGAAAATGGAATTGTCATATTTAATAAAGTTTAATAACTTGGGCTTTATTCTATATCTCGGCGTCTCGGTCCTTACGGAACGAATGACCACCGTAAATTAGATAAACATGCATTTGTAATTAACGTTAATTAACGAATTCGATATTTAACGTCTACGTTAAAATATACAAAATAACGAACTTATTATTAAAACATCACGGATTTTATTGTCTGCTTTTGTATATTATTTGTCTTACCTGCTCATTTTATCAAAGTTTTCTCACGTTGATAAAGGCGTGAAAACTATAAATGAAGTTCTGCAATTACCTTAGTGAAGTTTGCAGTTTGCGTTAATTGAAGAAAATAAATTGGGTGAAAATTTCAAAAAATCCTATATTTAGTAATTTTAACGCTAATGGCAATATTTCATAAAAAAGGAATTACATTTGATGATTTTTTATATCTATGCCCACAACTTACGACTAATATGTATTGGCAAAATTTTGTTGTCGTGTTTTATAAATTTGCGAATAACGGCTTCTCTAACGGTTAACAAACTTTCAAAAGGTAAGTAATGGTGATAGTTTAATGTTGTAAAATAGTTATTGTTAGTGCAGAGTGCAGGTTACATTGAAGGCACAATTAAGAAACACTAGTTTATTAAGGAAACTAGAGCTACAAACATAAACCTTAACTAAAAGCACGCCGCGCGTTGGTTACTGCACTTCGCCATCTTGTTCCGGTTGTTACTCGAAGATGCGCAAGCGTCCACCAGACAGAAAGGAGGAGGAGCGCTAAGCTCCATCTGGCGATCACGCGTGTAACGGATGACGTGAAATAATGTTCCAACACGCTACCTCCTTATACGGGTGATTTACTGAAGCCCAAGGATGGAAATAAACTTCAAATGTTTTGATTTTCCCAACCCTTTCGTCAATATGTCGGCAACCATATCTTCCGAAGGTAGGTACTCCAGGGCAATTTGACCAGTCTTCAGGACCTCACGAACGAAATGGTGCTTGATGTGTATGTGTTTCGTTCTGGAGTGAAACACAGGATTCTCGACAAGTTTCTTTGCTCCAGTATTGTCACAGTGAAGTTTGATGCCTGCCAACTGATTTAACCCCATCTCGTCGAGAAACCTACGCAGGTACAGGGCCTCTTTTGTTGCCTCCGAAATGCCCATGTACTCCGCCTCCGTAGATGACAATGCCACGGTTCTTTGTTTCTTGGACTCCCAAGAAATTGCGGTTCCACCCAGGATAAAAGCGAAACCCGTTTAGCTCCGTCGGTCATCCACTCAATTCGCGTCCACGAAGTCTGTCAAGGGGTGACCGGTACCTCTGTAAGACAAAAGAAGGTCATTAGTTCCTTTCAGGTACTGTAATATGCGTTTGGCAGCTGTCCAATGGGACTGATCGTAGCGATGGTTGTAGCTACTTAAACGGCTGACGGCGCACAGTGGATGAAATGTAACAACTAGCCGGACAAAACTTTTTTTTGGACAAATTGGTTTCCTGATACTACAATTAAATAAGAAAATTATTTTTTATTAACAATTAACAACGATTATACTTAATTTATGTTAAAGTAGCTCATAATTACTTCATATCCTTGTATTCTTTTCACAGATTAACATGAATTTTTTTCTTTATTGGAAATGGTGCTTTATGGTGGTACATTTCAAATTTCAAACAAAAAAAACATTTTTAAATGTTCATTTCAATTTGGACGATTGTAGAATATTATTTAAAATTCTAAAATGCACGTATGAACAACGAGCACAACTATTATAACAACCAAATAATTATAAAAAAACAGAGAAAGCAAAACATAAATAATACAAGTGGGAATAAAAAATATAAAAATAATTAAAAATTAGGAACTATTTGGTGTAAAGAAGGATAGAACTTCCGAGGAATATGGAGGAGATTTTTTTGGAGGTGATCTTCTTATGCCAGATATGAGTGGGTCAGAACTAATAATTAGCCGGTTTAACAAATCTTGATTAGTACAAATTCGAGAATTTTTTCTAGTGTAGTATAGTCGATAATATTTGTAATCCTTATTTCTTGACTCTTGCGCATCTTCCGATAATTGACCTACGGGTAACATAAGACTTTTAATGACGTCTGCACCATGCATTAAAATTTTGTGAACGAAAGCCGGCATATTGTACCAGTTGTAAAGAGATATGTAAAGCTGGGCAGTTTCTTTTGTAAAATTTTGAAATTTGTTAGTGTCAATTACAAAACCACTCCAGAGAACTTGTAAAATGATATGAAACTTTTGAACTAAATTTAAATCAATTCCGGTAATGTCGGCTGTCTTTTCATAATTATTGAAAAATCTTCGCGCGGTATTGCCATCATTTGTATTACCAGTTCCTTGTTTAGGTTGATCTATTAACAAACCCATTTCTTTCCGAAAACGGTCCTGAATATATTTCTTTCTTTTTTCAACAATTAACTTCTCGTCGTTTGTTTTTATTTGCCATTTTTTTACTTCTAGTCTGTATGAAATGTGAATAAGACATTCAAAAAATCTAATGTAAGCGTGCAAAACAGACAAGCCAAATTCATATCTAGTTTCATCACATACTCTATTCTCAATTATTTCTAAACAGTTCATTATTTTCGGAGTCGCTCCGCAAATGTAGCATGTTTGTGAGGAAGTATTTGTTAAAGTATTGCAGACTTTTCCATCTATCATGGTAAATAATAACTTATGATGTATAATTAACTCCATTCCATTAATAAATATTTTTGTAGAAATAAGATTATTTATTTGGGATCTCATGTAGTCAATTTCTTCTTCGGAATTAGATTTTGTTTCTTTTTTGAATTGAAATCGGATTGGTCTGCAATACTTTGTTGATGATGGGCGGGGATTTTTCCAAACTATTAAATTTTCGGTACTATTTTCTTTATATGCGTTGAGTTGTAGAGGCACTAATGAAGTAAGTAACATATCTGTATCAAAAATACTATCATCTTGAAACTTTTGCTTATAAGATCTCTGGCCCGAGCTTCCATCAAAACCCCACTTGTGAATAAATTCTAATTTGCAAGAGGAAAATTTTTGTATATCTATGTAATCTTTTATGTCTAGCATTAATCTGTTAGTAGTAATGTTTAATAAAGGTTGCAGTTTTATTTCAGCTGAACTTTCTGAAATGGTAACGTCTTCTTTTGGAGGATAACAATTCTCTTTCTCTGTTTTTACACTATCATATGATGGCAATAGATTTACGCCTTTTTCAATAATTCTTTGTCTTAATGAATTATATTGATGTTTACTTAAGTTCAGATCTATTATTAGAGCTAATGCCTCAACAGCGGAGAATTTTGGATTTTTATCACTGGGGGAAGCCAGAATTTTTTTCATTTTGGTAGCCCTAGTTGGCGAAGTTTCTGTTGCTTGTTTTACTATTTGAGCTGCGTCTCTCTTTCCAGAGGATATTAAACTAAATCTAGCTGCCAAGGTCAATTCTTCAGTTTTATGTGTCTCAATTAAATTTTGAAGTTTCCTTTTTTTAGTTTTGATACTACTATTTTCGAATAATTTAGTAGGTCTACCCATGGGTTGTTTTTCCTTACTTGCAGGCAATTTTGAAATATTTAAGGTTTGCTTTAACCAAAATGAGTGTTTCTTAGACAAATGCGACCAAGCTCTCCTACACTTCTTCCATTTTTTATCCAATTGAGAACAAAAATTAAAAACCGCCGTAGATATATCATAATGCATTTCGTTTGGATGTAGCTGGCTTTCTAAGTAATTATATAGGATTTTACGGGAATTGGCCTTCAAAGGATGTATAGGACCATTTTCTTTTAGGATTGGAAATAAATCTTCTCTAGTTATACCTGTAAAGCAAATAATAATTTTTTATTTTTATCAATAAAATTTCACATACTTTATCTTAATGACCATAGAATAATGTTACAATTTTGTAAAAAGAACGTAAATTGTTTGATAATTGTCAGTCAGCTTACTGGAATATTATAAAAATCAATAAAAGCTTTACATCTCACAGCCGAGCTAGACTCAAAAGATTCTGGAAACCCTGACTGAAAGATTGTTATTTTGTTCCAAAAATGTAAATTAAGTACTAGCATTGAATTTAAACCTAACATAGAACGGCAACGCAATGCTTAAAACTGGCAGCCAGAAATTGGAGGTTTACGCGATTAACTGATGCATTATTTAGTAAATAATCTGGTTGTAGAATAATTTGCAAAGGCGTAGGTGTAGGTATAGTAATATAGAGTCTCTATTTACTAAATAATGCATCAGTAAATCGCGTAAACCTCCAATTTCTGGCTGCCAGTTTTAAGCACTGCGTTGCCGTTCTATGTTAGGTTTAAATTCAATGGTACTAGCTAATTAAATATTAGATAAAATTTTTATTTAAATGTACTTAAAAAATACGGATATTTGAAATTCGTAATTTAAATAGAAATTTCCAGTAAAAATACTTACAATGTAAGTATGTACAATAAGTGAACAATTCCAAAATACGACAATTTAAAGTTCTTAATCGACGTGTTCAAGCGTTTTTGCAAAAAGAAAATATTTTAAGAAAGGATTAAGATGTCCTATACTTTTTACCCACGCTGTATATTATCTGATGGGATAATATATTATATTTATTCACTATACGTTTACGATTTATTAGTATTGAAAGTATTTAATTTTTTATGAAATGATTGTTATCTCTTTTTCTCGAGTAATTTGCGTTTTGATTGAAAATAAAATATTTGATGATACTGTTTTAAGAAAACATTATTCAATAAAATATCAAACAAAAGATTAAGATAAATTACCAAACTTCAATTTGCATTCCTTTTCAACTGGCAGTCACCCACGTCTACAAAGACGTTAATATTTACCTACATACTCATCTTGATAACAGATATTGTTTTTTGGACGGCCATAATTTCAAAAATGGCGAAAAAAAGCAAATAGGATAACAAAAAATCAAAACTTCATTATGTCCCGAATAAATAAAAAAAGTTTCACGAATACCATTTTTGACCATTTTTTTTAAGATAGATTCAAACAAAATCAGAATTCTGACGTTTAAAATTCAGAAAGAAAAAATTAATTTTTAGCAATTGAAATAAAATATTATTAATTATTTGCGTAAAAAGAACTTACCTGAATCCATAATTAGATAATAGGTACACTTATTTCTAAATTACAATTACAAAATTAATTAAAAACGCTTATTTAATAAAATGTCATAAGATTAGTTGTTTTTTGGTATTTTTGCTTTGACAAGTCAACTATGTTGTTTCATGGCTCACTTCGAGTGAATTATGTAATTGGATATACTATGCATTTATCTTCATCGATATGAACCACAAAGAAACTATTTGTGTTAAAGTGCTTTTTACACTTTTGTCCAACTAATTTCGAAATTTCACCCACTGTGCGGCGTAGGCGATGTCAGGTCTCGTTCCCGTTGCCAGATACATAAGTGCGCCCACCAGCTCTCGATAGGGCAAATCCCTGTTCGTCTCTGCGCCGTGTCCATTCTCCCCTTTGAATAGTTTGACGTTCGCGTCCATAGGAGTCGATCCGGGTTTGCATTCCAACATCCCAACACGTTCCAAGACGTCTCTGATATAGCTCCGTTGATTCAGTGAGTACTCGTCGCTTTCTCGTCGGAATTCGATTAACAAGCAATTTTTCACCTCTCCAAAGTCCTTTACTTCGAACTTGTCCCCAATACCTCTCTTTAAAGTTTGTATTCTGTACAAGTTCTGCGAGGCTATCAGTATGTCGTCCACATAGATGACGACCATGACGAAATCTCTTCCTCTGCCTTGGAAATACACACAGGGTTCAGCATTGGACGGTGAGAGCCTGAGCTTGCGTAATTCTCCATCCAATTTACTGCACCAGTGTCTCGCTCCCTGACGAAGACCGTACAAGACTCTCTCTTCAAGAGACATACCTGATTTCCTTTCTTAAGCTGAGTCAGCATTTCTTTGGGCCTTGCCTTGACGTAACTGTCTTTCGGCTCAGTGTGGATAATGAGCTCCAGGGTATCGGCCGTAAGTTCGGGAACTTCCATGTGAATCTCCTCGTCCACCGTGCCGTTCAGGTAAGCGGCTGTGATGTCGACTTGTTGAATTTCCATATTCAGCTCTGCTGCAAGTGCTGTCATAAGTCGAATCGAACTCATGCGTGCCACCGGTGCCAAGGTTTCATGGAAATCCACGCCATATTGTTGACTGAAGCCTTTTGCTACGACGCGGGCCTTCTTGCTGTCCGGTGTACCGTCCGCGTAATGTTTACGCCTCAGTACCATTCAACTTCCTATTACTTTCCTGTTTTTTGGACGCGTCACGAGTTGCCAAGTATCGTTTCGAATTATGTTTCTAAGTTCTACAGCCATGGCGTCATACCATTCCGAAGCCTCTTCACCTTCGATGGCTTGCTTCACAGGTATTTCCGCGGTGCCTGCGAATTCCGGATCTTCATTGGCGTCTCCGATGGTGTTGTATTGCTTTCTTGGACGTCCCCTCTGGCCAGTAAGGATCTTTCTGGGTCTGCCTGGTTCCCTTCTGCCGAATCAGTTTGTTGATTTCTGTTTCGTTTCGTGGCCGCAGAACGAAAAAACTTTTCTCTCTTTGCATTTAATGGGAGTGTATCATGGTTTATCAGCTTAATTTCCAAGTTGACACCTAGGCTAGTGAACCAATTTTGCTAAAATACTCGCGCAATCCTCTCTCGTTACTAGTAACGGTACATTTTCTATATGTCCGTTCAGAATGGCTTGAACGGTGAACATTCCTTCTGTTTCAATTCTGTTTTTTTTTTGGTAATCGCGAAACTGAAGCTTGCACTGTGCTAGTGCGTAGTGCGGGGCCGTTGCCTGACCATAACAAGTCTACTGTTTTCCTAGAGACGACAGTATAACTTGCAAGTAGAATAGTTATGCCAGTTCTGAGCCAAAATCCCATTTGATTTAACATAGTTGGTCTAAATTGCAAAAATGGCAAGATGTGTGGTTGCCTACCTTCAGGGGCAAGGAGTGTTGGCAGTCGACGTATGTAGAAGTTGCATATGTGCAAGGCGTGTGTTTTAGTTGCCTATATGAAAGGTGTAGGAACGATATGTGTAGAAGTTGCCTATATGAAAGGCGTAGGAACGACGTGTGTAAAAGTTGCATATGTGTAAGATGCAGAATCAATTTTTTTTATAAGAAATAATTTTACTGAGGTTCGAACTCGGAACCCGTCGCTTAGGAGTCGTCCATCTAAATAATTCGGCTGTGAAGCCAGTTGAGCTTTATGTATGGATACAACTAAATATTTCCGGAACAGCTCATCAGAATTCGTTCAAATTTGGGGAATCATTAGAAGAGTTTAAAGTCTATTACCTGAGCTTATTTTAATTTTTTACCGTCTTTTGTTTCAGAAATACAAGGCTAACTTGATTTTTTTAATGGCACGAGGGGCTAAATTTATCATTTTTGAAAAGCGCATTTTTTTCTGAATTCAGTGATGTATCACATGCTCATCTTTATTTGTATTAAAAGGTAAAAAATACAATATTTCAAAAATTTAATTTTGAAAAAGTAAAATTAAGATAGCTTAGAAAATGCTTCTATTATTAATCTGTCACTTGTAATATTAGCCAAAAATTGAACTTGTGTGCAATAATTGGTTGACGATGATATGTTTAATGCCCGGTAACATAAAGCTTGTGTAAGCAAGCGATTAGTTAATCATTTGATAGCACTAATCAATTGCTAAGTAAAAGTTGAGTAACATAAACCTAACCATTTGTTAAATGTCAAGTAATTAATTAACAACTGGCTAACGGCTACTGTAAACTAGGTAACTGTAAGTTTATTCAAGTTGATAGTTTATATTGATTCCGATAGAGGGCCGACTTGAAAATTTGACGTGTTCACCTAAAAATTCAGAAATTGAGGTTGTATTTTGTTGTCTGCAGTTTTTATTAAAGTTTCTGTCAAGGTTAATATAATTGTAAATTTTGTTGTTTATAAGTTTCTTATGATCTTCAATGATTCCCAACAAAGCAAGCTTCTCACTCTCATGTTCCGTAAAATTTTTGGCTCTTTTCACGGTATCTTGCACTTTCCTACACAAAGAATAATTGTGTTATATAACGTCTCAAATTCAGTTATAATATTGCCAGAAATCAAATGTTGAAGTTACTTACTTAGCCTCCATAATTACAGAAACACTTGTATATTAAACTAAACTTATTAATTAAATATTCACACACATAAAAATTATTTATTAAGGTAAGTTAAGCTTACTTCTACTAACTTATTACAAATTGATTAAACTATGATAAAATTTAATCAAAAATAATAATTCTGAGAACAGATTCTGCATCACGTTTACTCGGACAAAGACGATAGCCTCATAAATAATATGCAGCAAATATCAAATACAGGGTGTTTCAGTGATGATGCACCAAACTTCGGGGAAACGTTTCTGACATTATTTCAAACAAAATATTTTAATACAATTTTGCAATCGGAGCAACTTGAAATTTGAATTATTTTGAGTCAATATTTTCATAAATACCGTAGCGATTTAAATTTCTTCGGCCGTGAAACAAGACGAGCGATTTAAATTGTTTTATGAATGGCACGCGGCTGCAAGAAGACAATAAATAACTATCGTAAACGAAAAAAATTATGAGAGGCTTTTAACTCTGCCCTTGACCGCAATTCGTGTTAAAGGTGAACACTTTGAAAGAATGTGCATTTAGCGTGCGTTTTCGTCGCACTAACATTTATGCAAACCGTAATTACATCAAATTTGCCGAGTCTTAATAATGTACGATAATTAACGCTTGTAACGGGCTTTTAGTTATTCCTGTATCCAACACGTACATAATATGATGTACACAACGTCGGCCTAAATTTAAAATCTCGTAAGTCATGTAAAGGCATTTTACAGGGGAGCATAAAAACCATCTCATTTTCCAATAAACTGCCGACTTACGAGTTTTGATTAAAGTCTTACAGATGTTGCTACGATCGAAGACAACTTACGAAATTTTAACATACTGTAGCCTTGAATCACCTTAACAATAACATTCTCAGAACTCAGTTTTGTCCATTTTCGGACTTACAAGGTTTTGAAATTAGGCCGGCGACAACTAAGTCGAACAGTTGACTAAAATCGGGAAAATTAGTAACTAGAATTATTGCTTCCGCCGCGCCGGTCTGCTAAATTATTATTTGCCTATCAGTCTGAACTTGGTCACATGAGGTAGAAACAAATTCGGAAGCAGGCGAATTACGAAAACGGCAATTACCTTACAACATGTGTTCGAATAATCTGCGTATTCTGGAAACGTGTAATTGCCTATCGCACACACCAACACACTCACACACACACTTGCATAATAAATTTAAAAATGCAAAGTATAAACTACACCAACTAATTACTCGTCACTACAACGTTAACCAGAACGGAGTGAACGAACTAAATGTGTTTCATCATATCATCTGAGGCGCGACAGTTTATGGGGTAATAAATAAAGCAATAACACGAACGTTAAGGCAGGTTAAGAATTCGGGCCGCTCTCATCTATTGTACGTTTTAAAAATATACGATTCTCCTTCCCCTTCGATTATCTCAAAACTTATTCATTAAAAAAAAAATATTATAGGAAACTTTTATTTCTTTTCACATCTACCAACATACCGAGTTTGGTGCATCTTCACTGAAACACTCGGTAGGTTTTCCCGCCCAAGCGTAAAATGTTCGGCCATCTGGTTGATGCAGTCGTGCACGGCAACTTTCGTTGGACATTCAGCATATTTCGTCCTTTGGTAAATCTTAACAAATGTGTAACTACCGGAACAGCGGTGGTTAAGAGGAATCCTTGCCGAATTACCCCTCTCGAGTTGGCATTTTACTCGCTTGCATATCCCCACCAAAGTCACATTTAAGGAGAAATGTTTCGAATTTTATTATAATTGGCTGGCCGTAACTACACGTGTACTTAAAACGTTTCATCGGTTACTCATAGAACCTTCTTGTATCTTTGTCTATTACACGTAACTTTTAACGAAATTTTTTTTTGGGAAATATGCCTATTCATCTAAAGAGTATCACATTTAGAAATATGCATAATGCATTTTTTTTCATATGTACGAGTGGTCGTTTTTATATTCCCGGACTAGGCATGAAAAGAAAAGAAAAGAACAGCAACAAAAATTTATTTTTCAATATAGGCCCCTTGCTGTATTACATCGTTTCAATAACATCTTTAATCCATTGTAAAAATATTCATTTGGTTTGTCCACAAAATGGCTCTCAACAGCCGCTATAAGTTCGTCATCGTCCCTAAATTTTAAAGTTTTTTTGAGATTTGGAAACAAAACATAGTCACAGGGGGCTAGATCTGGACTGTAAGGTGGATGGTCAGTTTCTACGAATCCACATTTAGCAACAGCAGCTTTGGAAAGTCTTGACTTGTGGGGTGGTGCATTGTCGTGGAGCAAGAGGACACCTTGCGTCAGTTTTCCGCGCCTTTTCACTTTAATAGAATCTCTGAGGCGTTGCATTAAGCTTGCATAATATTCTCCTGTTACCGTACTTCCCTTATTCAGATAGTCAATCATTAAAATTCCTTGGCAATCCCAAAAAACAGTTGCCATTATTTTTCCTGCAGAAAGGGTGACTTTAAACTTCTTGGGAGGGCTGGAGCCTTTAATATGCCATTGCGTCGATTCTTGTTTCGATTCAGAATCAAAATGATGGACCCAGGTTTCATCTCCGGTGACAAGTCGATTGATAATTAAATCTGGTTCGTCTCCACAAAGCGCCAAAAATTGTTCACATGTCTCCATTCGGACACGCATTTGGAACGGCGAAAGCATTCGTGGAACCCATCTCGCACTAACCTTTGTCATTCCAAGGTATTCGTGTAAAATTCTGAAAACCGTGGTTTCTGAAACTCCTAGTAAAGCTGCTAATTGTCGCTTCTTTAATCTTGCATCTTCCAGTACCAAACACTTGGTTTTTTCAATAACATCGGAAGTGATCACGTCAACAGGCCGACCTGGTCGGGAATCATCATCCAGTGATTCTCGACCATGTTTAAACAATTTTGACCATTCGCCAATAGTCCACTTGGAAGGACAAACATCCCCGTATACAGCCTACATTTCTTCACGAATAACTTTTGGAGCTTTTCCTTGTTTTGTTAGGAATTTTATAACTGCTCGATATTCGAGTTTGTTTATTTTGATACGTGATAACACAATCTGACAGATATTAGAACTAATACTGCTGCAATTGTTTTGTAAATTGTCAAATATGTTACTAAGGCATATGTGATTAAAAAACAATATAATTAAAAATTGCATTAAAACTGAAAACTGCCTAGTCCGAGAATATAAAAACGACCCCTCGTACACACATTTTCTTACGATGAATTATTATTGATTGCAAAAATCAAATGAAATTATTAAATAATATTGCTTTATTGATTTTATTATTCATAGGCCAGATAACAGCCATCAATTAACTTGACCAGTAAAGAAATATTATGTACGATCTAGTCCACATTTCAAGAGAATTATTGCATTGCAGTGGCATTTGGAATTTTTTCCTGGTTTTACAAAAAATATCCTTAATGCTTTTTATGTTTTGGTATGAATTTCAGATTTAAAAAAAATTACAAATTAATTTCAATGTTTTCTAAATTTTTGTTATTTTAAAAACTACAAAATATGGGTAAATTAAATAATATCAAGAAAAAAGTAACGTATAGGACAAGAAAAATCGGTACGATTAATAAAACTAATACCGACAAATTTATAACTTCTTTAGTTATGAAATGTATAGGTAAGTTCTACCAAAATGTAGGTATCTGTAGCTATAATGAGCGCATTATTTTAGATCGTATAGAAACAAAATTAGAAACAATTTCTTTATAAAAATTTGATAAAGAGCCAGCTATGCATTTAGATAAATTATCGACATCAGATTCCAATTATTTGACAAAATCGAATTACAAAACGGATAACTGTACACCTGTACGTAAAAAAAAAGAAAAGTGTACATACCGGTCTATTTTTTAATATAATTATATAAAATAATGTTGGAAAAAGCAAGAATTTCAGCGACTCAAAATATAAATGTTTAGAGTAACATAAATATCAGATCCAAAAAATAATTAAAATGATTCAATGCTTGTAGAACATTCGTTAGAAAATAACCATAATTTTTATTTTGAAAATAAAAAGTCAGCAAATAAAAATCAGATTAGAGTAGTAGAGTATGTCTGTAACAAACTGAACTAATTTATGTAATACATTTATGAACTGTCAAATTTATTGACTTTTTATTTAATCACAGATATACATTTTTTGGTACCGCCTACTCTAATCTGATTTTTATTTGCTCACCGTTTATTAATACATATATATTTTATACAGCGTGTCCGTTTTTCGAGCCTAACCATGGGGATCTAGGTTATCTTAAGATATTATGATTAAATTAGAACAAAGTTGCGTATTTTTATCTCAATAAGTAATCTTCAAACAAATTTCGCCTATTTTTTACGGTTTTCAAGATATTCGAGAAAAATTAAAAATCACGGTTTTAAAAAAAAATCCACAAAAATCAATGTAGCTAGGCATTTTTAGGTCAGTGATTATTAAGGCACATTTTTATGAGGAATTTAAATATGCCATTGTCTTTGTCGTGTCATCAAAAATTACGAACAAACGACATTCAACTTTTTATTTTCTAATGGACACCATCTTGAATTTTTACACCACTAAATGAAGCCCTTTTCTCTGACTACAATGATGTATCACACTTGATCCTGAAAATTTTTCCAAAATTTCAAACCCCGAGAAGTGCCCGCATCCTCCAAATTTCCAATTAAATCTCCGGCTTGATGGTTTAAATAAAATACAGGTCAAAATTTCAAAATTATCTGACGATTCTGTACGTTTGCACTTTATTATTGAACAAAGTTTATAACAAAATAACATTTAATATAGCAGAAATAACAAAACAAACGATTACAACAGATGCTCAAATTGTACACCCTTCAGCTCTGTGTACAATTCTACACGTCTTTTTAAATTAATATTCCTTTTTCTTATGTAGGCATTTCAAATTTGTAATAATACTTCTAAACAATTCATCAACATCGACAGGTACAATTTTGTTTTCAAAGTACCTTACAAAATATAATTTAAAGGATTCAATTCTGATGACTATTTAGTTGAACGTACTCGTTCGGTTGAAGTCTTCAGGTTAGCTGCAGATATACATTTTTGAACTACATAATTTGCGAGTTGATGAAAGTCGTAAAAATTTCAAGCATTTCTCGTTTTCTCTAGTTCAAAAGCGACATTTTATTACAGCAATTCACAATAAACGTAACTATCATATCTAAAATTGAATTGAATTGTCAAATTTTCATTAAAATAACCTAGATCCTCATGGTTAGGCTTAAAAAACGGACACCCTGTTTAGTGAATATAATATTTTGGAAAGACGTTTTGTAAAAACGTGCAAATCAAAATGTCGGCGAATTTTGTTAATAAACAAACGGATTATGCTAATTTAAATTTTGTAGTTTTCTAGATTCATTAAACAGGAAATAAAAAGTGAGCAAATAAAAATCAGATTAGTGTAGGCGGTGCAAAGAAAATGTATGTCTGTGATTAACTGAATTAATTAATGTAACATTCATGGACTGTCAAATTTATTGACTTTTTATTTAATCACAGACATACATTTTCTTTGCACCGCCTGCTCTAATCTGATTTTTAGTTGCTCACAGGTTACATAGATCTGACAATGAATTTTAATATTTATTAAATCTTAAAAAATATTTAAAAAATTAATATGGAAAATAATTTTTAGAATGAAAAAGACATATTACCTTTTCGTCTCTTATTTTCTCTTGACAACTTTGTTAATTTCTTTTTATTCCTGACGAAGCTATCAGGTATCAATAGATAGTGAAACTAGAGCGAGAGATAGAGAAACCTAAATTCTAGAAGGGTGAGCGCATGGCATGGTACACCCGGTATGTAGCCTTCTTATGTGTTTCTATGACAATGTAGTTGTTAAACTTTGTTGATCAAAAGACATGAATACATAAACAAACAAAAATGTGAACGACAAAAAATTAATTCGTAAGTGCATATGTAAATGTAGTAATAAATAACAAAAAATTTAGACTTTCCAAACACTAAAAAATACTATCTATTGAATGGCAGTATTCATCAAATTGTTCTAATGGTTCAGCCACACTAACGGCAAATGTGCTGCCTAACGTCATTTTTAACGTCTAATTTGCCATTAATCAGTCGCTACACATACAATTATTGTCAAGTTAGACGTGAAAAATCACGTTAGGCAGCACATTAGACGCAGCGTGTCTCCGACAACGATAGCGTAGCGACGGATTATTGGCATATATGGCACTAATTTTGTAACGGCATTGAGAATGGCATTGCGCGCTAGACGATAGCTCGGCTGGCGGTTTTTGATACACATCAAACGGATTGCCGGTGAACGTATCGCATAGTTGTTGCCATAGATAAAGAAAGGTATATGTGAGGAAGACAGAACATATATTTTTTGCACGAAAACAGCGGCATCTTGTGTTTTTAGTCACGTACTATCTTAGTTTTGATTGCAGGTTTCTTTCATTATTTCAAGTACTAATTTAAAATATAATTTTTGAATATTAGGAAGCGGAAAATGCTAAAATATTTTAATAGAACTCCTGTCATATTTGACATTTAATATAAAGTTGCCAATATTCAAGTAAAATACCACTGCTGCAGCCGCTTCGGAGCGAAATGTGGGACAAATAATGACCTTAACCACCAATGTAAAACTTAGCGCATTAATTTTTCTCGCGTTAATTGTCGCGTTCTTGTCCATTAGAATGCCGTTAGACGTTAACGCAGATGTGCCCGAAGCATAATAGCAATAAGTATACATTATTAAATATGTGCAGTATATTTTTTCCCATTACATAATTTTAAGAGTCGCAAGGCATAAAGTTGCCGGCAATTTTCGCTGTAAACATTTTTTAGACTGAAAGACAAGGAACATATACATATATGTCTCCTGCTTTGTTACCGCCTCTAGAATTTGTAGTAGGGGGAATCCGATCCACGCCTAACAAAAATAATTTATCAAAAACATGCAAATCGCGCGAACTCATAACTAAATCATCTCTACATATTTTTGAATGCAGTTTTCACCGTTTTGTTAACAAAACTTCAATCTACAAAGTGACCGACGCGTTTTCAAAAATGTGAATAGAAGTACCTTTAATATCAGTGTAAAGTTCAACTACGATTTTGAAATGTTAATTATTTTTTTTTTAATCATCAAACGATCTTAGAGAAATTTCCAACGGTCACATTGTAGTTCTTAGTCATTAAATATATGGTGTTAAAAATGGAATAAATTGATTAAGAAATAAACCCTCTACGAAGTCGCGCGTTTTAATGCATTTCGTATATGGAATTATTCGGTGGGATTCCTCTTATTAAGTTAGCAAATGATTTAACAAATGATTATCTCCTAACAAACCTTTATATTACTGATTTTTGCTGTTATCCATTGGTTAACTTTGACAAATTGGTAACTATCCTTTATGTTACCGGGCATAAGTAAAACTGAGCGTATCGAAATTCTGAATCTTTTTCTGAATACAATAATGTAGCACAAGCTCCGCTTTATTTGTATTAAAAAAGATTTCACTTCAAAATAAGACCACTTTAAAAGAAAAATTGGACAATTGTCAGTATTAAAAACCTTTAAAAGAAAAAGCGAAGAAACCACGGCATTCTGTAATTAGCAATACATGGAATTTGAAAGTAAGGTACATTGAATTGGAACAAAATACATTTAATAAGAATTTAAAAAAATATTTTTTCCTTCTGCAAGACATGTTCAAAGTGACGTCCATTTACCTCCTGACAATAATGAATGCGTTGAACAAAATTTTGTATCGAATGAATCAAAGTTTTGGGAGAAATATTAGCAATTTCGTTCCTTATGCGGTCCCGTAAGTCTTCAATTTGCAATGGTCTGACAATTGTCCAATTTTTCTTTTAAAGTGGTCTTATTTTGAAGTGAAATCTATTTTAATACAAATAAAGCGGATCTTGTGCTACATCATTGTATTCAGAAAAAAATTCATAATTTCGGTACGCTCAGTTTTACTTAATGACGTGGCGAAACGTCCGCCGGCGGAACCATGCACTGTTTTTCGAAATTCCGCCGTCCGGTGGATTTAAATAATCTGAGCCCACAATTCCGCCGAAAATTCGACTGATTCGCACACATACGGCGGAACACTACTCTAAAAAGTAATAATAACCCCGAACGGCGGACTTTATCGAATAAAATGCTTAATCCGCCGTTCTGTTATAGTAGTTTACTATTTTAACAATTTCGTTTATAATTTCAAAATAAACGTACAACGTACCTATATACATCATATTAAAAGTAGCCGACACCTTAAATTCTTTTGAAGGGTTTAACAAATGACTGAAAGTACACAGCGATGAAAAGTGCGTTTGCTTCTATAAAAGAGAAGCAAGAACAGTTGCTGCCGCTAAAAAGAAAACATCAAGATTTTTAGAGGAAAATCTTAAATATTATCCAAAGATACACTTGTTGCAAAGGTAGAAAAAGAGTTTAAAATAGGGTGGGACATTTTTATATGAAAAAAATTCTTTTTCTAATAGTGATAAAATGCTGTCATTTAACTTGTTCGGATTTCTAAAGAGATTAAGTGAAGACAATTTTATGTTTAGATAATTTTTGATTATTTAGTTAAATGTACATGTTAAATTTAAGAATCATTTTTAGTTTCAAATTAAGAATACCGTCACCGTTCCCAAATGCAGCTGCAGTTCTAAGTACGCGGCCAGTTAGGACATTCCGAAGCCCTTTCTTTAAACTTCGCTGGTCGCCACTTCCTAGCTTAGATTTCTCGGAGCGACCGGGTTCACATCGGGCCGTTTTAAATGTGCAAGTAAAAATTGAATATAACTTTCTTACGGAAAATACTTGTGCACTGTAAGACGGTCTGCATGTAACCCGCAATTTTTATATATTAAACTCTGTATTTGAATTTTTAGTTAAGTTCGGTCGGGTATAGCCTTACAGGGAGGTGATACCGCCACTTCGCGTTATATTTTGTTTGTTAACTGTATCTGTACATTTATTTACTTTTATTAAATTTACTGTTAATTGTTATACGCGAGTTTAATTTCACCGATACAACAGTGACGTGGAAGAGTGGGCAAATCAATGTATTTGTCGACGAAGATTTACAACCTTTGAGAATTCTGATTTGTCGAGGCCCCAGTTCCGTCTGGGAAGAGCATTCAAAACCGGAAGCTCACACATATGGTCCTTCGAGCCGAATTTCAAGTGTGAAATTAATCGTCGCGTCGGTATAGTGTTGTGCAACATACTGTAACGTTTTTAAAGGTTCATTAATTTTTATTTTAAAACAAGACACGAAATAGTAAATAACTAATTTATTTACAAGCAACTAATTTAACACTAACATTTAACAATAATTTATTTACAACCTTAAATCTAATTTATTTATAACAGCCGAGCGAAAGTTTATTACGCGGACTTTTGTGTCGAACTCTAACGCTGCCTTCTAATCGAACTGACTCCACCCCCCGGCCGCGTACATTTTATAAACCGGCTCTTTCTTCTCGAATCGCCTGGAATGACCGAACTCTCTATTCTAGTTCATTCTGCCGTCAGAATCCTCTGGGCTGTCGCCTGACACGCGTCGACTAGGTAGCTGTGACGCAAGAGACAATTCGGCTGGCTGGCGCCGGCCGACGAATCATTACAATACGACAAATAAATCCAAAATTGCAGCAGTTGTCTCTAGGCCAGAAGCGGACATCCCTAGGCAGAAGTCAATCGGAGAATTCAACAGGTGAGTCTCCAATTATATCGTTTCTGTCCTTATTGCATTCCAATCATGGCCGAAACTGAATTAAAAACGCTAAAACTCAAACGCTGCAATTTAACTGCATCGCTGAAAAGATTGCGTCAATATCTTGAAACGCATGATCCAATTGATCCTGCACAACTTCAATCACGTAAATTAAAATTAGAGCAAGTGTTTGAGCAATTTGAAGAAATTCAAACGCAAATTGAAATTCAAGAGGAATTGGATACTCAAGAGGAGGAACGCGATCGTTTTGAAACTGAATATCATAATTTAGCGAGCATGATAAACAATTTAACATTAAAAGGTAATGTTAGCAGCACCAATTCAAGCAAAATAAATTCAAATGATAACTTAGGTCAGGTAAAATTGCCTAGGATTAATTTGCCTACCTTTACGGGAGATTACGAGGAGTGGTTTCCGTTTTTCGATACGTTTCAAGCATTGATTCACGTTAATGAAAATATTTCGGACGTACAAAAGTTTCAATACTTAAAGAGTTCTTTGAAGGGCGACGCCGCGATTATTTTGCAATCATTAGAAATATCTGCGAGTAATTGTGAGGATGCTTGGCAACTGTTAATAGACAGGTACGACAATAAACGTTTAATAGTGCACAAGCATATTCAAGAGTTACATGAATTAACACCTGTAACAAAAGAGAGTCATATGCGCATCAGATGTCTCCTCGACGGTATGTTGAAGCACGTTAGGGCATTAACAGCATTAAAGAGACCCACAGAACATTGGGACGATCTCTGAAATATATATTGCTATCACAAAATTGGACCTCACTACCATAAAAGAGTGGGAAGCGGAGGTACCAATTAACGAATTTCCGAAATTTAAAGCGCTTACAGATTTCTTAGCAAAAAAATGCAGCACCTTAGAAACTAGTTCGAAGGCGTCCGGTCATAATTCATCGTCATTATCGAAATTTCATCCGCCAAATAAGGTATCTTCTTATGCAATAACAAACAACTTCACATGTGTGATTTGCAGTGAAAATCACCGAATCTATCGTTGCAACAAATTCCTAGAATTTACTATAAATCAGCGAATACATCAGGTCAAGTTGAAGAATTTGTGTTTTAATTGCTTGCAGCCAAACCATTCAGCAGCACAATGCAAGGCTGGTACGTGTCAAACTTGCCACAAAAGGCACCATACATTGTTACACTCAGAAAAGCAATGACAAGAAGGAATTCCAATACCTACTCCTTCTACAAGCGTCACAAATCATAGTGTCAGCGTCAATTTATCAACACAAACTCTCTTATCAACGGCAATTATTATGATCAGCGATAAAAAGTGACGTTTTCATCGTTGTCGCGCACTACTAGATTCCGATTTCCAATCGCATCTAATCACAAGGGAATTGGCAACTAAATTAGGTCTACCCGTTGATTCCACACTAGTGTCTGTATCGGGAATCAATCAAACGGCTTTTCAAATTACTCAAAGTCACATTTTCGAGATCAAACTTTCACATCCCAAAAAATTTAAAATTAGCTGAACCTGAATTTCATGTATCGCGAAGTGTGGATTTATTAATCGGATTTGAGTTATTCTTTCATCTGTTTTGTGTTGGTCTGATCGATAACGGCAAAGGCCAACCCATCTTACAAAAAACATTATTAGGTTGGATAGTGTCAGGCACGTCATCCTCTGCACAATCATATGCACAAAGCTCTTGCAATCTTTCCACAATTGGACGCATCGATCTCCAGTTCAGCAAAATTTGGGAATTAGAAGCAATATCGAGCACACCTATTTTGACACCCAACGAAAAGATCTGTGAGGAGAACTTCATGAAAACGCACACCAGAAACCCAGAATGACGGTTCGTTGTTTCGCTTCCCATAAAACCAAATGCACTACCGCTACGTAATTCACGGGATCAGGCTCTTCGGAGACTACACACTCTAGAGAAGAAATTAGAACAACAGCCGGCATTAAAAATTGAGTACGCAAGTTTTTTACGAGAATACTTGGATCTGGGTCATATGAAAAGGTTAAGTCGGAAAGAAGCAGCTCGCACCGATATTAATCACTTTTACTTGTCCCATCACGCAGTGTGTAAAGAAAACAGCATCACTACCAAGGTCAGAGTGGTTTTTGATGGGTCTGCCAAATCCTCTACAGGGCATTCCTTGAACGACACGTTGTTAGTGGGTCCTAAACTACAACAAGACTTACTTGACGTAGTCGCGAGATTTAGGATTCATCAGATAGTAATCACGGCCGACATCGCAAAGACGTACCGTCAGGTTCAAATAGCACCATCACAAACTCCACTACAACGCATACTATGGAGAGAAAATGTTCAAGATGAAGTCGAAACATTTGAATTAACCACGGTTACTTACGGGACGTCCTCTGCATCGTACCTAGCCATCAAGTCACTACAGCAACTGGCCCATGATGAAGAAGAGGAATATGCTGTAGGTGCCAAAATAATTCTACGAGACTTCTATGTGGACGACGTGCTGACCGGAGCGAACACATTGGAAGAGGCAAGAAACATTCGAGACGAAGTCAACGCTGTGCTTCTAAAAGGTGGCTTCGATCTAAGAAAATGGTCCTCGAACTGCGGTTCTCTTTTGGAAGACATTCCCGGTTCGCCAAACCAAAATCACGTCATCAATTTCGAGAAGAACGAAGGTATAAACACGCTTGGTCTTCAATAGAACGTGAGCAAGGACAGCCTACAATATTGTGTGCAATGTTCCAAGCCACGACAGAAAATTAACAAAAGATTTGTGTTGGCAAGAACAGCCCAGATCTTCGATCCCTTAGGTCTAATTGCTCCAATCATAATCGTGGCAAAACTATTTATGCAGACGTTATGGAAGCTGCAGCTAAATTGGGATGAATCGTTACCAGGTAATCCTCAGACGAAATGGATTCAATACGAAAGGGAATTGGAAGATATTAATCGTATTAAAGTACCAAGGAACGTCATAGAAACTGAAAAGCCAAGAATCATCGAAATGCATGGCTTCTGCGACGCAAGCGAAAAGGCTTATGGCGCGTGTCTATATTTACGTGTAATTGATGCCAAGGGAAATGTGACGAGCAATTTACTCTCCTCAAAATCGCGAGTGGCGCCTTTGAAAACTATTTCCCTACCCAGATTGGAATTATGTGGAGCCCTACTATTGGCTCAATTATCAGATAAAATAAGGAATTTCATTGATCTACCACTCAGCAAAATCTACTATTGGACGGACTCCTCCATAGTACTCTCATGGCTTAATGCCTCAGCAAAGGGCTGGAAGACATTTGTTGCCAACCGCATCAGCGAAATTCAGGAACTCACCAGTGTTTCCGATTGGCAACATGTGAGTACGACAGATAATCCTGCCGATATCTTATCGCGTGGTGCAAGATCCAGTGTGCTGCAGGAATCCTCCTTGTGGTGGACAGGCCCGAAATGGTTGCAAGAAAATATGTCAAGGTGGCCCAATCAAGGCAAAATTTTTGATGACACGCCCGAGAGAAGAACCGTTCAAATATCCATAGTGTATATAACTCAGGACACAGAACTATTCTCCAAATTTTCCAACTTAAATCGCTTGATTCGAATCACAGCTTATTGCCTCCGATTTAAAACTAATTTGCAGGCTCGAATTGCAAAAAGGGAGGATCTTCAAATAAGATATTTAACCAGTGACGATCTCAACAAAGCTACCACAACTTTATTAAGAATAGTGCAACATCAAGCATTTGCCGTAGATATACTTCATTTACAGAAACATGGTCATCTGGGCTGCGATTCTTCAAATCATGCGACAGAAATGCGTATGCGCAAATCTTTAAAAATGCGAATGATACTTAAAATTCGCATTCTGGAAAATCTAAATAAATGCGTCTACGGAAGTTTGCGAACATTTTTTTACGAATGGGTATAATTAGTCGCAAATATAAATTTCGTACGCAAGTTGTTCACAGAAATTATTTTATTGCAACAAATATTACCTTTAAAGTGCATTGATTTAATTTATTGAAGTATTGTGCATAAATTGAACACGCCACCTATCATTTGACGGTAAGTTGTATAAAATAACCCAAAAAAATTATTCCGATGGCTTAAATCAATTAGATAACAAGAACATAATGGATGAAGTTGCATGTTTAGGCGCGATTGCAGTATTAGAGGAGGCTGAAATTAGAGGTATAGCCCCGCGCCGCGTTTTTCATGCAAGAGATGACGCATTTGAAATGTCAGATACTCAATTTAGAAGAACATACCGTCTGACCAAACCAATGGTTGCTGATGTTTGTAATATGGTCGAGCCTTACATTCCCCGCCCTTCACGAAGTTCCGCTCTTGACATAACAACAAAAGTGAGATAATTACAGTATATCTTATGCATTATTCTCGTTATAAGTTGCAGGTTTTAACAGCTCTTAACTTTTTTGCTTATGGTTCCTACCAATTTAATATTGGTCAGAATGTAAATTCTGCAATAAGCCAAGCATCTGTTAGTAGATCTATTGCAGAAGTTGCAGATGCATTAAATAGACCTGAAATTTTTAATGAGTGGATTCATTTTCCTAGAAACTTTGAGGAGCTTCGAACTGTTCGAAATGAGTAGTGACCTCATGACAGAATTTAAGTAATTCAGTGATCAAATACTCATGTCTTTTTCCAGATTTTATGCACGACGCCGATTTCTGGGTATATGTGGCTGTATAGATTGTACCCACATTGCAATATTTCCACCACCAAAGAATGATCCCTTATACCCTGAACATATTTATGTTAACAGGAAAGGATATCATTCAATAAATACACAACTGGTACTGTTTTAACTATTGCCAATACCTAATCATTGATACCATTATTACAGATTTGTGATGCTAAATTAAAAATAATAAATATATCTGCCAGATTTCCTGGTAATACGCATGATGCATATATCTGGAATAATAGCAATGTATTGCCATTTATGGAGCAACTCCATCAACAAGGAAACAAATCTTTTTTTTTATTGGGTAAGTTTTAAAGCGTTAAATAAATACTGATATTTTTATTTCATCTAAACATTATAGGTGATTCCGGATATCCACTGAGATCTTACCTCTTAACACCAGTAACAAATGCAGCGCTGAATAGTCCTGAGGCGAGATATAACAACAGACAAATGATTACCCGTTCCCTAATTGAGCAATGTAATGGAGTCTTGAAATTAAGGTTTCGTTGTTTGCTAAAACATAGGGTCCTTCACTATGCACCAGAAAAAGCTTCGAAAATAATAAATTCCTGTGCAGTCCTACATAATATGCGTATTCAACATAATTTGCCTGATGTTCCACCAGAAGATGATGATCATGATTTGGATTTCGGAATATTTAACCAAGGAGATGGTAATGAACGTGCAGAAGAAATTCGAGTTTTACATCCTCTCAATGAAAGGCGACGACAAAGAAATTTGGTAATACGAAACCATTTTACAAACAACTGATAAAATTAAGTTTTTTGTGCAATTACTAAATGCTATAACAAATAAGTAATGTGTCAAAATTATACTTATGTGTAATTTTAATCAGGTACTTATATTTATTCTGTTAACGTAAAAGAGTAACAACAAGAAATAAATAATTATGAATTACTACAATTGTTACAATTTTCGAGAATTGCCATTTTTTTTTCTGTAATATTCTTCTTTTGCTATAACTTCCCTTTCATATAAAACTAGTTCCTTTTTATACAAAGCTAATTCTTCACGTTTTAGGTCAACCTTTTCCGCCATTAAATTGGCTATTTTATCTGTGGCTGCAATAGTTTGTTTCAGTCTTCGTGTAGCAAACGTACGATTGCCATTAGGTGTAATTCTTGAAGACCTTGTTTTCATGTAATCATTTTCATTTTCACTTGCTTGTATTTCTTTTAATAGCGTGGCTTCAGAAATATTATGTTCAGTTTGCGTTTTGTGTCCGTCGTTTCTTAGAGTGGCTTCATTGTTGGTAGATTTAGCACAAAAAATATTTTCTTCAGGAATTTCAATTTCCATAAGTATTGTATCTTGAGTTTGTTTATTATAATCTTCATTTAAGAAATTTACAACTAAATACTCTTGAGTTAGTCGTTGCCCTTCAACAGGTACTTCCCCTATCATGTCTGTAATAGCTTCTTCAAATATATTCAGTACATCTGGGCATTCTTCTCCTCCACCTGTTAGTTTTCTATGTTTTATTATTTTGTTCTTTTTTTGTTTCGCTCTTGAGCATTGATCATGCTATGTCTGAAACGCATTATACACATAAAGGACCATATTATTTTATAAAACTTCATTTTACCTTACGCCATGATTTCCAATCTTTTTTGCCTCCAGTTAGTTGATTTAATTGGCCACTTACTTCTTCCCACAAGTGACGCGCCATTTTGTGCGTAAATATTTGCGAAAATTTTCCTTTGCGTAATTCGGGATGTTTGCTCATATATTCCTGAAGAACTTCTTTTTGTTCTTCAGAAATATTACCCTGTCTTTTTTCTACTTGTCCCTCCATTGCAACTAAAAAAAAATAATTTGAATAGCACATCCTACATTAGACATTACTACTGATTAAAATAGTGTTTATTTAATAACTACACGACCTGATTTATTGAATTCACATTTTTATTGTAAACTTACCTTACTTTTTCTTTAAAACACAACAAATATATTACATATATTTGAAATATGGACGGCCGTATTCATAAAAAACTCTAAATGGTATGATTTATAAATGATTTCATTTATGTAAATGAAATTCTAAATCAGACGTCGTATTCAGAAATCAAAAACGCGGCATTTATTCCATCGATTTATAAATCGTATGATTTACATTTATAAATCAGGCGACGTTTGGCAACATTGCAGAAACGCGTCAGATTGCGCGTCAGTTACCGGCGTCATTTGAGCTTCGTGTCTGGCTTCGTGTATCATGATTTTGAAAGTTAAGTTGTAGGCACAGCTTGTAGGTAGTAATGGACGAAAAGGAAATAAAGAAACGGTGCCGAGCATACACTGAATTGGAGAAGAGTACTCTGCTCCAATTAATAGAATCGTAAGTACTTATTCGTATGTATTAAAAGGTGCAACAATTAATTGGTTAAATCTGCAAAACTTGTATAGTTTTGATATGGATATTCCTATTGTCTTTCCTGATCATTCCAATTCCTTTCCTAATTCCAGTTTTTTGATTTGATATAGAAAGAAGAATTTCATAGAAAGCAAACAGTCTTCTGGTGCAGATTGCTTAAAAAAAAACTCAAGCATGGACTGAGATAACGTCAATGTTTAACGCTTCTACAGATTCTCATAGAAGCGTTAAACAATTAAAAATTTTGTATGATAATTTAAAGCGGAATGCAAAGAAAAATCTTGCAGAAAAAAATGTAAGTACAAAGCAATTCGTTATGGATGTTTCTGTAAATTCGCAGTCTCGGATGACTCTTGAAGCGTATACATACATATATTGCATCTTCCTGAAATGAGAAACCAAAGAATGTAATAGTTAAAATGATTGGTAATATGAGCTCTCTTATTGGTGTATTCATCAGCAGCAAAATTAGATGGCTAAATTCCAGCTTACATGTTTATGTTAACAAGCCCATGTTGTAAATGAGCTGTAATGTGCCCAGTTAAACTCAAAGCAAAGATTGCACTACTGGCAGCTCATCATTCATTGACTCTAAAACTAAAGACATAAGAAACGACTTGGATATCTTAGGTTTCTTCTAGAAGCAGTACATAACTGTTAGAAATTGTACTGAACATGTGCAGTGACACTTGAGGCCCACTTGTACAAAGGCATGTTAATTTTGAGTATTGGTTTACTCCCGTGGTAACAGTTGTGAACACAAACAAACTCTTGTGTAAAGGAGTTTCATATATTAATAATTTAACAAAAAGTCAAAAGGGATATAGTAATAACAGCCGTGCTGTTAAAATTTAACCTGCCTAGGTCGTTATATGGTCAGCATAACAACCATGGAAACAATGCAGTTATAATGAAACAACATTCAAGTATTACGAAAAACTGTAATCAACTTTTTTGAAGTTCCAAAACATCTCATTTATGGATATGGGTTTATTATCAAAACTGTTTGTGTGACCTTTATAAATGCCTAAAATTTGTCCATCTAACTTCTAGTATTCAACAATTTATAACTAAAAATTGTTTCTGTTTTGTAGAAAGAAAAGTATAAAAAAATTTTAAATTTGGAAAATATAAGTCCGGATAATGTAATTCATTATGAAGAAATGGCGAAAAAGGAATTAAAGTTGAATAAAGTAAATATAATATACCTATATAAGTAAATATATTTTTTCTTCAGACGTCTATTACTAGTCATGTTATATTAAATCGGCTGTGTTGATTCTCTTTGAAGAAAAAATAATGTTACTCTGTACAGAATGCATTATTTGTGTTTTGTTCCATTTTTCCGTAAAAATTTGGACTCGACACAAAAAAAATTGGCATTTTATGTTCCACATCTAATTTTTGCTTTAGATTGAAGTATTTAAAACTGGTGGGGGCCATAATAAAGCTCCAGATATTAGTAGTACCAGCCAGCAAATTTTATCAATTTTAGGAAATAAAGTTATTCCGCTACCTAATCCATTTGATTCTGTGGCATTTTATCATGGTGGTATGATTTTTTTTCTTCTTCAATTTAATAATTAATAAATATTTTACTTTAATTTTTAAACAACATTATAGATTTTGTAAAACATCATAGATTTATCTGTTTATTTGCATTTTTTTATATTGTAGATCTACTTGAAATTCCTATGAGTGAACAAATTCCCTTATTTGAACCTGACATTCCATCTCAATATGAATCCGTACCCGAACCTGAACCCGTACCCGAACCTGAACCCATACCCGAACTTGAGCCTGAGCCCGAGCCTGATCCTCCGTCTGAAACTATAATCAGAAAAAAAACGTAGTTCTCAGAGAAAGAAAACTGCAAAAACATTGAAAACAAATTTTAAAAAGAAAATTTCTTATAAAAATATGTATTATAAACAAAAATATTTAAATGCCTTAAAAGAAAATAAAATTTTGGAATTAGATTTAAGAATTAAGAAAAAACAGTTAGAAAAATTAAATAGTGAATAAAAATGGTATTTAGTTTTTTTTTAAATTGTACTACTACTATTTAGAAAAATTATTAAACTTCCATATTAGGGCTATTTATCTTGAAAATACAGTGTTAATTATATGATTTCTCATAGCTGTATTGCCTTGAACACGAACAATCTCATTTGCTTCAATTGCTTCCAGATTAATGACGTCTTCCTCTTCATCAACATCATTCAGATTGATAGCTATATTATGCAACACAGCACATGCAACTATCACCGCCATGGAAGTGTCAAGTTTAGTTCTTAATCCTACTGCTAAACAAGGAAAACGTCGCTTCATCACTCCGAAACATCTTTCAATAGTGTTCCTGGTGGCTATATGGCTGCGATTATAAGCCACTTCAGCTGGTGTTCTTGGATTTAACACTGGAGTCAATAAATATGGCTTGCATGGATAACCATTGTCACCAATCAAGAAGTTATTCGCTCCATATTGTCCTCGTTCCAGTTCAATTTCCAGTGGGCTATCATTCAAAATTGTTGCATCATGGACGGATCCAGGCCAACGAGCAACAATGTGTCTAATTTTTAAGTGAGCATCGCAGATGGCTTGCACATTTAAAGAAAAATAACCTTTTCTGTTGCGATATAACTCAGCATTATCTCCTCCAGGAGAGGCAATTTTAACATGAGTGCAGTCAACTGCACCCACAACACAAGGAAAATTTGCTATTTTATAAAATTCGGAACAGGTGGTCAAGATTTGATTACCCGAAGGCATCATTATTTCCCTTCGACTCATTGCAGCAATTTCTAATGTTACTTTTTTAATTATTCGGGACACAGATGGTTGTGAGATATTTATGTGATCTCCAATACAATTTTGAAAAGCACCGGTGGCATAAAATCGTAGTGTTACCAGAAGTTGGGATAAGGAATCAATTGACTTGCGGTTACTTATAGGACTTATGCGATGGTCAAAATTTTGTAAAATTTCCATTACAGTTTCTTTACGAAACCGAAATCGCTTTCTAAAATCGATATCATCATATAGTGTAAATGGATTGGTTCTGTCTCTAATGACCCTCAACCTCCTGGGAACTTCTACTTCCTCATCAGAAGATGATGAAGAAAGTGATGTTTAGTCTTCATCTTGGTACGTAATAAATTTACAAATATGATTTTTACAAAAAAACATTGTTAATAATTAATATAATATCAATTTACGCTATAATAATATTTTACTTAAGGTTTTTTATGATTATATTTAATTTTAATCTAGAAATGTCAGATAAATCGCTCTTACAAGAACAATTTATAAACCGTTTCATTTATTTGACATTGACTTAACTAAATGTGCTAAATGCAGCTTTGTGAATATGAAAAACAACTAAATCATCCGTTTAGCCTCCGTTAAGGGTTCGTTTAATTTATTAACAAATCAGACCTAAACGGCTCATTTATAAATCATTACCAAATACTAAACGGAGCATTTAAAGTAAATGATGCTTTGTGAATACGACCAAGAATATCGTTAAACTGTCACTGTCATTAGCACCTTGACGTCTTGTAGTTTTACAGTGCAGTCACATTTTCATTCGCACTATTTTATGCGCATTTATGACACACAAAATTTGAGTTTCTATTCGCAATTGATATACGTTGAGAATAAATAAAACGTTCGACAACAATTTCGAATCGTAACTTTTCATACGCAAAGGTTAGCATACGAATTTTTGCGCACAAACTCGAGAATCGCAGCCCTGAACGCGAAAAGTAAACTTCTGTCGCTAACCCCGTTCATTGATGATGAAGGGCTACTAAGAGTCGGAGGGCGACTGCGTCATTCAAATGTGCCCTATAACCAAAAACATCAAATACTCCTACCTCACAAGCATCCATTTAGCGACCTGAGGAGTGAGCATCTCAAACAATTTCATTCAGGTCATCAACAGTTGATGGGAGATTTACCGGCCACACGAACGATGCCTGCTCGCCCATTTGAAAACGTAGGCGTTGATTATTTTGGACCTTTGCATTTGAGAGATGGAAAACGAAGAAATAGTACTACGGTGAAGGCTTATGGGGCCGTATTCGTGTGTTTTGCCACCAAGGCAGTTCACTTAGAATTAGTAGGAAACCTATCTACAGAAGCATTTTTAGCGGCATTAAAGCACTGCATGTGTTGTCGAGGAAAGGTACTAAACATTTACTCCGATAACGGAACACAATTCACTGGCGCCCGCAAAGAGTTGAACGATTTGAAGGGTTTAATTAATTCTCAAGATAACCTCACCAGAATTCAAGATTTTTCCAGCCAGAAGAACATAAAATGGCACTTCATCCCGGCTAGGTTGCCCCATTTCGGAGGAATCTGGGAAGCGGCCGTCAAATCCGCTAAGCAACACTGTTGATTTTTGTTAACTTTTAAGCACTTGTTGCAGTCTGATTTGTTTAAAATAAAGATTCTGATTTAATTTTGATGAGATCTCGTTTTTCTAACGTTTATTTTCGAAAAATTCTAAAGATTTCTATACATAGTGTCATGTTCACAAGGACACACAGTCTTCGGATTCTTCAAATAAGCAGAGATTTGTTTCAAACTTCAAATGCAAAGGAAATTCTTCAACTAAAACAATAAAACAAAGATCTAAATATTTATTTTACAAATAAAATATAACATACCTTAATTTTATGTGTATTCTTCGAACCAAACTGAAATTCCTTAAGAATACCATTTTTCTTACTTCCAACACAGACATCAGATGAAAAACTTTAACTGAAACAGAAACACAGGGGCAATTTAAGTATATATTAAAAGTTATACTAATTAAATTGTATCTTACAGTGAATGATCCGGAGTCTTCGATTTTATTGTTGAATTCGCCGAGGAATGAAATATGGGTGAACAGTTGCATAAGAGACTTCTGTGGCTGGCTTGAGGTGCAAGCTAGTGAGTTGGTTGTCACAAAGCAGGAAGAGCAGCGGAAGGTTTCCGGATGCAATCTTGATGTGCCGATTTTAAAGGTACAAGATGATCCTGTGGCAGCTGTTGTGTCGGCCCAGGAAAAAAAAAATGACATAAATTTTAGACATAAAAACGGGCGTAAAAGAAAATTTTTAGTAAAGTTGCCAAATGGGGAGAGGTTAAGATTAAAAAAAACAAGAGGCGGTTAATTTAGGTTTTTGTTAACTAAGACTTTGTTATTTTTAAAAGTTAATTTTGTTATTAGTTCAATATAATATTTAAACTTACCGAAATTTGTTCAAAATAACGAAAAAACCACGAACGAAAGAAACACACTGACACACGCATTGACGTTTTAATGTCAAATAACAAAATAAAAAGGTAATCTCGAAGTAGTAGAACTCGTGACGTCATTTAGCCTAGAAACCCAATTTTTAGATTCAAATTTAAGAAAATCAAAGGCGAATTTAATACATTGTATTATGAAATCTTAAATAGAAAAATATTTAATGATTGACGAAACAAACAGACAAAAGATTCACTGATAATTTATTAAATAAAAATCATTGGAAAAATAAAACAAATCATTGGTTTTTCAAAAATAAAAAACTAGCGCCGACGTCATAAAAAGGAGCCTATATAAAGCCCGTCGAACCGAGATTCGCTCTCATTCATCCGACACTCATCACGGGGTGATTAACCTCAAACAAATTGACAGATATCACGGAGTGATTAACTCTAAACAATTTGATCCCTGTTACAAAAGTAAATAACTGATTACAAAAACACTTATCATTGGGCGATTAGCCTATTACAAAAATTATTAACATTGAGCAAATAACTGATTACAAAAACACTTATCATTGGGCGATTAGCCTATTACAAAACTATTAACATTGAGTAAATAACTGATTACAAAAAACACTTATCATTGGGCGATTAGCCTATTACAAAAATTATTAACATTGAGCAAATAACTGATTACAAAAACACTTATCATTGGGCGATTAGCCTATTACAAAAATTATTAACATTGAGCAAATAACTGATTACAAAAACACTTATCATTGGGCGATTAGCCTATTACAAAAACTATAAACATTGAGCGAATAACTGATTAAAAAAAGAAAACTCTTATCATTGAGCGATTATTTCTTTATTTATAACACTCATTGTTGATTGATTAATTTATACAGTTTTCATGATAATATTGTTGTTAACATTATTGTTTTATAAAGCATTGAAAATTTAGAATAAAATAAAAAGTTTAAATATAAATCTAGCATTTTTATTTATCTCTACTGCTGCTCTTTCTACATAGTCCCATTTTCATTACTTAAAAAAGAAAAATTGCTACAAAACAAACCACAAGGTTAATGAAAATAGTTAAAAGATAAACTTTTAACACATAAAAGTTTGACAATAACCAGTGGTAGCTATAAGTCATAGCAATAATTTGACGCCCGAGCAGGTACGTCATTAAGACATAGCAATAATTTGACGTATCAAGCTGGGACGTCATTAACACATAGCAATAATTTGGCGCCCGAGCAGGGACTTGATTTTTCAAATAAATATCGAGCAGGGAGATAAATAAAAAAAATAAAATAAAATAAAAAAAAAATAATAACGAAAATTACATATAAACAAAAATAAATAAAATGTCAGAAGAAAGACAAAGTAGAAAAACAAGAAGTCAAACAAGTGGTTCAGAAATAGAAATGAAAAAAGAAGAAATTAAAGAATTGACAGAACAAAAAGGGGATAAAACTGATTCTATAGAAGCACTTCGAAATTTAATAGAAAACATGGAAAAAAAGTTTTTGAAAGGAAATGAACAGATTTATGATAGCTTGAAAAATATTGCAACAGGAATAAATGAAAGACAATCAGCGATGGAAAATAAAATACAAGAAATAGAAAAGGAAATTTTATTTGTCAAACACAACCAAAGACAACAACAAAATGATTTAGAAGAATTAATGGAAAATGTACAAGAGAATGTAGAAAAGGGAATACAAGATGAAATGGGAAAAGGTTATGAAAATATAGAACAAAGAATGATGAATAAAATACTAGAAAATAAAAGGAAAAATGAAACACAACTATCAACACAAAATTTCCTTTTTAACAAAGAAATGTTACCAAAATTTTATGGTAATGGAAGGATAAACCCAGTGACATTTCTAAGAAATCTTAAAGAAATCACACAAGAAATCGGGGATGAAAGAAAAAGATTACAAATAGTAAGAAGTTGTTTAAAAGAGGACGCAGAAACTTGGTATGATATGATAAACGAGGAATGTGAAGACATGGTAGAATTTGAAAACTTATTTCTTCAACAATACTGGGATTTCAATGCACAACAAAAGATAAGGGATGATTTATTATATGGAAGATATAAGTTAGGAAATAGAATGTCAAGGGAAATGTATGCTGTAAAAAAATATAGCATTTTAAAATATTTAACACCGAAAATGAATGAACAAGATATAGTAATTCAATTGGTTCGACATTTCGAGTATGAAATTGTACACACAGTAGCATTACAAGGAATTACTAGAATTAAGGATTTGATTAATTTATTAAAGAGAATAGATAATTGTGAAGAAAAGACAAAACAACAAAGACCACAGTTCAACTACAAGAGAGAAGATTATAGGAACCAGATGAAACAGGTCACATGGAATAGAAATGAAGAAAAAGGACGAGATGAAAGATATGAAAATAATAGAGAAGAATTTATAAACAAACGGGAAAATAGATATGAAAATAATAATTTAAATTATAGGAAACCGAATGACATTAAAAGAGAAAAAATGTTAGATTTAACAAAGACTATAAGAAAGAAAATGAAAATAATTATAGTTGGAAAGAAACAAGGCCAACAACCAACAGAAATAATCGACCAAGTGTAGAAGTAACAAAAGCAGAAGTACATAACCAGGATTTTTAAATAAATCAACCAAAAAGATAATTAAAATTAATAATGAAAATAAAGTTGTAAATAATTTAATTTTTGAAAATTTTAAAGAAGATATAATTAATTTCAGTCTACCTTATGTAGAATTAAAAATAAATGGTTGTAATGTTAATGGATTAATAGATACAGGGTCAGAAATATCTTTGTTAGATAAAAATTTTGTGGTTACAAACTTACTGGATAAAGAAGCAAAAATACTACCTGCGAAAAGTATAAATATATTGTCAGCAACCAACAAAAAGTTAGGAAAATGTGACAAAATAATTAGCACAAGAATTGCATTTTTAAAGAAGGAATATGAAGCAGAATTTATGATTATCTCTAATTTAAGAAATGTATGTATCATAGGTATGGACATACTGAAAAATATGAAGGCTCGAGTAAATATAAAAAAGAAACAATTAGAAATTGGGGAAGAAATAGTACCTATAAAAGAAGAAGAAATAGAAGGAAAAGATGAAGAAAGAATAATAAATAATTGTAAAGTAAATGATACAGCTATAGAAGATAAAGAAGTTTTAGAAGAAGTAGAAATAGATTGTTCAGGGGATTATAAAGAAAATCTCTTGAAAATATTAGAAATGAATATAAAGTTAATAAATATAGAGCCAAGAAAAATTAGAGGTTACGAACATAGATTAGAAGTTAAAGAAGATGAAGATTTTAATTGCAAGTGCTATCCAATTCCAAAAGCTTATGTTGAAAAAGTTGACGAAGAAATAAAAAGAATGATCAAAGAAGATATTATAGAAAGTGCAAGAACAAACTATATAAATCCAGTAGTAATTGTAAAGAAGAAAGATGGAAGTATCAGAATGTGTCTTGATGCTAGAAAGTTAAATGAAAGAACAAAACCACAATATGAAACACCCCAAACTATTGAAAGTCTATTAAGTAAATGTTGTGAAGCAAGGATATTTTCGAAACTAGATTTAAAGAATTCTTTTTGGTTGATTCCATTACAAAAACAGTCAAGAAAATATACAGGGTTTAGAATAAATGGTTATGTATATCAATTCAAAGTAGTACCTTTTGGTTTAGCAAGTTCAGCAGCAGCATTAGTTAGAGCAATGCAGACGATACTTGGAAAATATGAACATTTTTGTGTACATTACATTGATGATATTTTAATTTATAGTAAAAATGTACAAGAACATTTAGAACATTTAGAAATAATAATGAAAGAGTTATGCATAGCAGGATTAAAGATAAACTTAAAGAAATGCATGTTTATTAAGAAACAAGTAACCTATTTAGGATATGAAATAAATGAAGAAGGAATTAGTGTAGACAATTCAAGATTAGAAGAAATAAAGAATTTTACTCGTCCAAAGAATATAAAAATACTTAGAAGATTTTTGGGAATATTAAATTATTACAAACGATTCATTCCAAAAATAGCAGAAAAATCAGTATTATTATATGAAATGTTAAGAAAAGGAACAAAATGGATTTGGACACAAGAGAGAATTCAAGCATTTGAAGAATTAAAGAAAATATTTTATAACAATTTAAGTTTGATTCACCCAGACTTCAAGAAGAATTTTATTCTACGAACTGATGCATCTATGAACGCTATTGCAGGAGAATTAATACAAATGAATGGGGAAATAGAAGAACCAATATGTTTCATATCAAGAATTCTAAAAAAATATGAAGAGAATTATACTATCTCAGAAAAAGAAATGCTAGCGATAGTATTTGGAATAAATAAATTAAAGTTTTACTTAATGGGAAAATATTTTACTGTCGAAACAGATCATGCAGCGTTAGAATCACTTTTTAAAACTAGATTTGCAAATAATAGAGTGTACAGATGGAGTTTGATGTTACAACAATATGATTTTCAAATTAAATATAGAAAAGGCATAAATAATGTAACAGCAGATGCTTTAAGTAGAATGTATGGAAGGACAAAAGCAAGCAATGAAGTAGAAGTAAATAACTACAACTTCAATACAGCTTCAGGCAGATACACAAGAAGAGAAATCATAAGACAACAGCAGAATGAAGAAATAAATGAAATAAAACAAAAATTAGAAGAGATACCAAATTACAAAGGATTTCAACTAGAGGAAGAAATATTATGGAAAAACATTGGACAAAGAAGATTAATAGTAATGAATAAAGATCGAGTAAAAGAAATAATTCAAGAATTACATGAAAAGTTTGGACATGCAGGAATAAGAAAAATATGGTTAATGTTGAGAGAATGTTTTTATGCAAAGAATGATATTAAACTGGTAAAGAATTATGTTAATAATTGTGAATTATGTATATTAGGAAAAGATAAAAACAGAACGTGTCAAAATGAGATAAAAAGCATAATAGTGGAAAATGTGTTAGACCTGGTAGCAGTAGATTTTCTAAGTAATCTTGTAACAGATAGAGAAGGTTATAAGCATATTTTTATAATGATGGATGCATTTTCAAAGTATGTTAGATTATATCCAACAAAAAGTTGTAACACAAGGATTGTATTAACAAAAATAAGAGATTTTATAGAAACAGAAGGAAAACCTAAAAGATTATTAGCAGATAATGCCACTTATTTCAATAATGATAGATTTATTGAGAATTTAGAAGAAAAAGGAATAAAAGTAAATTACTGCAGCATAAGACATCCACAAGGGAATATTTGTGAAAGATATGTTAAAGAAGTAATAAAATATTTAAGACTAATGACACATAAGAATCATACTAAATGGAAGAAGTATATAAAACAAGTTGAAAACTTCTGTAACACGACACCAAGTACAGTGACAGAAATTTCACCAATAATTTTAATGAAAGGAATACAGCCTAAAAGACCATGGAGAAAAGAAGTGGAAGTAGAAGAAAATTTAGAAGAATGATTACAAAAGTGTAAAGAAAAATTAAGAAGAAAATCAGAAGAATACACAAGAAAAGAAAATGAAAAGATTAAAAGAAAAATCAAATTCAAAATAGGTGACAGAGTAATAGTAAAAAGTTATCGACTAGGAAGACGGAAACACAATAAATCAGCAAAATTAGAATTACCTTATGTAGGACCTTATAAAATAATTAATAATTATGGTGACGTTACGTTTGAATTAGCCACATTAAATGATGATCAAATAAAAGGTCGTTACCACATAACATCACTACAACCTTACAACAAATAAAAATAAAATAAAATATTAAAATAATTTATTTGGAAATCCGCATAAATATTTTCATATTTTCTTTGGGGATAATGTCATGTTCACAAGGACACACAGTCTTCGGATTCTTCAAATAAGCAGAGATTTGTTTCAAACTTCAAATGCAAAGGAAATTCTTCAACTAAAACAATAAAACAAAGATCTAAATATTTATTTTACAAATAAAATATAACATACCTTAATTTTATGTGTATTCTTCGAACCAAACTGAAATTCCTTAAGAATACCATTTTTCTTACTTCCAACACAGACATCAGATGAAAAACTTTAACTGAAACAGAAACACAGGGGCAATTTAAGTATATATTAAAAGTTATACTAATTAAATTGTATCTTACAGTGAATGATCCGGAGTCTTCGATTTTATTGTTGAATTCGCCGAGGAATGAAATATGGGTGAACAGTTGCATAAGAGACTTCTGTGGCTGGCTTGAGGTGCAAGCTAGTGAGTTGGTTGTCACAAAGCAGGAAGAGCAGCGGAAGGTTTCCGGATGCAATCTTGATGTGCCGATTTTAAAGGTACAAGATGATCCTGTGGCAGCTGTTGTGTCGGCCCAGGAAAAAAAAAATGACATAAATTTTAGACATAAAAACGGGCGTAAAAGAAAATTTTTAGTAAAGTTGCCAAATGGGGAGAGGTTAAGATTAAAAACAAGAGGCGGGTAATTTAGGTTTTTGTTAACTAAGACTTTGTTATTTTTAAAAGTTAATTTTGTTATTAGTTCAATATAATATTTAAACTTACCGAAATTTGTTCAAAATAACGAAAAAACCACGAACGAAAGAAACACACTGACACACGCATTGACGTTTTAATGTCAAATAACAAAATAAAAAGGTAATCTCGAAGTAGTAGAACTCGTGACGTCATTTAGCCTAGAAACCCAATTTTTAGATTCAAATTTAAGAAAATCAAAGGCGAATTTAATACATTGTATTATGAAATCTTAAATAGAAAAATATTTAATGATTGACGAAACAAACAGACAAAAGATTCACTGATAATTTATTAAATAAAATCATTGGAAAAATAAAACAAATCATTGGTTTTTCAAAAATAAAAAACTAGCGCCGACGTCATAAAAAGGAGCCTATATAAAGCCCGTCGAACCGAGATTCGCTCTCATTCATCCGACACTCATCACGGGGTGATTAACCTCAAACAAATTGACAGATATCACGGAGTGATTAACTCTAAACAATTTGATCCCTGTTACAAAAGTAAATAACTGATTACAAAAACACTTATCATTGGGCGATTAGCCTATTACAAAAATTATTAACATTGAGCAAATAACTGATTACAAAAACACTTATCATTGGGCGATTAGCCTATTACAAAACTATTAACATTGAGTAAATAACTGATTACAAAAACACTTATCATTGGGCGATTAGCCTATTACAAAAATTATTAACATTGAGCAAATAACTGATTACAAAAACACTTATCATTGGGCGATTAGCCTATTACAAAAACTATTAACATTGAGCAAATAACTGATTACAAAAACACTTATCATTGGGCGATTAGCCTATTAAAAAAATTATTAACATTGAGCAAATAACTGATTACAAAAACACGTATCATTGGGCGATTATTTCTTTATTTATAACACTCATTGTTGATTGATTAATTTATACAGTTTTCATGATATTATTGTTGTTAACATTATTGTTTTATAAAGCATTGAAAATTTAGAATAAAATAAAAAGTTTAAATATAAATCTAGCATTTTTATTTATCTCTACTGCTGCTCTTTCTACATAGTCCCATTTTCATTACTTAAAAAAGAAAAATTGCTACAAAACAAACCACAAGGTTAATGAAAATAGTTAAAAGATAAACTTTTAACACATAAAAGTTTGACAATAACCAGTGGTAGCTATAAGTCATAGCAATAATTTGACGCCCGAGCAGGTACGTCATTAAGACATAGCAATAATTTGACGTATCAAGCTGGGACGTCATTAACACATAGCAATAGTTACATAATTATAAATATGATTTTTAAATAACAACACACTTGATATCTTAATAACAAATTTTTGAAATGATTTTTTAACAACACCTTATTAGAGTTTTGGGCAAAACTTCATTAAACTATGAGGAAATGAACACTATGTTAGTCCAAATTGAAGGCATTCTAAATTCCAGACCCTTGACACCCATGTCCAATGATCCTAATGATTTGTTCTTCTTAACCCCATCGCATTTTTTAATTGGAGACCCAATGACATCTATTCCTGAGCCTAGTTTATTACATCTAAAGTTAAACTCATTATCACGCTGGCAGTATATTCAGCAGGTTAGGGAGCACTTTTGGAAAAGATGGTCAAAGGAGTATTTAAGCCAGTTACAACACAGGAATCAATGGAAAGTATCCTCCAATGAGCAGCTGAAGACCGGCGATATGGTATTGCTTCGTGAAGACAACTTACCCCCGCTGCAATGGGCAATGGGAAGAGTGCAAGAGGTATTTCCTGGCAGCGATAAAGTGGTTCGAGTAGCAGACGTGAGGACATCCAGAGGACTTTTACGTCGAGCTGTCGCCAAATTGTGCAAGATTCCCATTGAATAAGTGTATGTGAAAGTGACTTATTGAAAGTGAGTTCTTTCAAGGCGGGCGGTATGTTCGGATTTCTAAAGAGATTAAGTGAAGACAATTTTATGTTTAGATAATTTTTGATTATGTAGCACTCCTTTATTAAAAAAAAACATACAAATCATAAATTTTCATAAGACCGAACATAAAAGTAACGTTCGCCTCCGCCTTCCGCGCGAATCAGCTAAGAATGGCGTATAACGTAATGTTGTGCAATCGTAACTGCCCATACTGGCGGTAAAACACAACCACATAGGCGACCTCTACCTTAACAATCATTAGTTGGCGCGAAATTCAAAATTCAAAATTTCATATCCTACAATTCGTCCATCCTGACATGAAGATTGACCTCAATCTTCTTGCCATTACATAATCAAATAAAACCAAAAATACATAAAGCTAAACATAATTTGTATCGTAAACCATAAACATGTCACTTTTTTTTTTTACACAATGCCTAAATTAGTTTGACCACACTTTCATTTTAGCAGCATCAATTACTCCTTTGTAAGGGAGTTGAGTAACCTGATACCCTGGTATATCCTCAACTTGGTACCTGTCATTCGGCATAACTTTAGCAACACGGTACGGACCCTTAAACTTCGGAATAAGCTTTTTATTTACGCCAGGGGTGACGTCATAATTCTGTATAACAACCAAATCTCCTAACTTAAATTCTGGTGCTGGTTTGTGGCGTTTGTCATAATACTGTTTATTGCTGTTTTGCAACTTTACAATGATTTCAGCGGCTTTTTCACGGATATCGCTTAAATTTTCTTTATCTGTTTCTGCCTGTGTTTCTAAAAGTTCTCTCAACGCATCATTAGTTTTATGTTTCTGCTTTACACCGAAAAGAAGAACACTAGGTATTTCACCTGTGGAGCGGCTTCGAACGTTATTCATTACATACTCTATTTTTGGGATAACCAAGTCCCATTTTGAACATCTTCGGTAAGTTTAGACAAAATTGGATTAAAAGTGCGATTCATTCGCTCGGCTTGGCCATTGGCACGCGGCGCTCCAGTAGAAATCAAACTATGCTTAACGTCCCATTCAATACAAAAATCAGAAAACTTTTGACTTGTAAAAGAAGTACCTCTGTCTGATATCACGACACGTGGTTTACTATAGGTATTAAAATAATTTGTCAAATGCTTAATGGCTTCATCTGAATTTGTTGCACGACACGGATATAACTTTGTAAATTTAGTGTAACCGTCCACAACAATAAAAATATATTTATTTTGGTTCTTTGTTTTTTCTAAAGGCCCGTAATGATCAATGTGTATCATTTCGAAAGGTATATTACCCTTAGGTATGCAATGAAGAAGACCAACAGGTTTGCCCGACGGCGGCGAATAAATAATACATTTTAAACAATTACTGATGTAATCTCTAACTTTTTCTCGTAAATGCGGAAACCAGTAAGTTTGCAAAATTAAATCAGCTGTTTTTTCTGTCGAAAAATGACCCATATCGTCATGATTTGTTCGCATAACGCTTGCTTCCATACTTGCGTGGACATAAAATAACAATCTAGCATTATACTTGCGATAAATTGCACCATTGCGCATCTCATAAAATTTAGATTCACCGTGCTCCAATCTATCTTTAATCGCGACAATGTCTTTGTCTTGTTCTTGTTTAAGCGCTAGGACACGTTCAGAGGAATTATCCTCGACGACAAGAATGTTACACCGACTGAGCGCGTCTTCGTGTTTCATTCGATCACCGGTACGATGTTCAATATCGTAATTGTAGTTTTGTAATATGAGAGACCAACGTAAAATTCGGGGATTTACATCTTTTTTCTGTAAAGCTAGCTTCAGACTATTGCAATCCGTTATAATCGTAAATTTGACCCCTTGCAAGTAAATACGAAATCTTTCAAGTGAATAAATGATCGCTAGCATTTCCAACTCAAAACTGTGGTATCGCGATTCAGCTGGTGTAGTGCGTTTGCTAAAGAAAAATACTGGGTGATATTTACCATCAGACTGTTGCTGCATTAAAACACTACCGTATCCTACAGAGCTTGCGTCGCAATGAAGTTGCGTTGGCAAATTTGGGGAATATAAAGATAACACAGGTTCAGAAGCTAAACGCGACTTTAATTCTTGACATACGTCGACTTCTAACGCGGTCATTTCAAATTTAGCGTCCTTTCTTAACAAGTCATAAAGCGGTTTACTCAACACAGCAAATCCTTCGATAAAACGACGGAAGTACGAGCATAAACCAACAAAACTGTGTAACTCCTTTAAATTTGTGGGTATCGGATAATTTAGAACGGATTCAATATTTCGCTTGTTCGGTTTTATTTCCGAATTACCTACAGTGTATCCTAGAAAGTCAGTCGTGGTTTCTAAAAATGAACATTTGTCTACCCGCAGCGTAAGTAAATTTTCGTTTAGCAAAATAAAAACTTGTTTCAAAATGTCCATATGCTCCTCTATGCTATCGGTAGCTATAAGGATATCATCGATATACACGCTTATTAAATTTTTGTTAATTAAATCGCGGAAAATTTCTGTTATGTAACGCATAAAAATACCAGGGCTGTTGCAATAACCAAACGGTAACTTACAATATTCAAACAATCCTTGAGCGCAACTAAACGCTAAATATTTGCGTGATTCTGGTTTAATAGACACATGATGAAAAGCGTCTTTTAGGTCCAAACGGCTAAAATATCGTTTATCTCTCAACCGGTCTAATTGATCGTCGATATTCGGCAAAGGAAATCTATCTCGGACTACAATTTTATTCAATTCGCGAAAGTCAACGCATAAACGTAAATCGCCTGTTTTCTTTTCACAATTACAATTTGTGAACAATACTCAGAATTACTGGGCTGAATGACACCATCATGTAATGATTTATTGATAATTTTACCAACTTCATTCTTTTCAAAGTACGACAACCTTCTAGGCGAATAAGAAAACGGTGTATGATCCGATTTGACTGTAATACCAACTTCAAATTTTGTTTTTGGTTGCTCAGGTTTTGCCGCTTCTAGGTAATAATTTTGAAATAGTTCTGTCACCCGTTGCTTACTTTCAAAATCTACATTTTTGTTCACATTTAGTTCTAACCCAAACTCAACTTCCTCATTCAGGCCTACTAACAAAACATCATTGGTGCAAAAATCATTGTGGTCAACAGTTTTAACAATAATACATTCATTATTCTTAAACAAAATTTCAATATTTGGTTGAGCGATAAAATTTCGACCTAACAAACAAGAACCTTTCATCGTGTTACTAGGAACTACATGAAACAGTATATTATCAAAAACAATATCATTGTTAATACATACAGAAGTTTTGACAGTTCCCAAAATCTGTAATTTTGAATTGTTAATTCCCTCAAAACGGTCGTTACCGATAAATGACGTAATTTCGCTTAAATCTACGCAGTCTTGCAACAATAACGAAATAGGTGAACCAGAGTCAATAATAGCAACTAATTCACTGGTATTCGTACAGCCCAATGACACTTTGGTATTGTACGCTGGCACTAACCGCATTGATTCGATTAATAATGAACTGGCATTATTGCTTACTTTGTTTTCGACACTTGGCGTACTTGTTACCTGCTTCCTAGGGCATGCATTTTGCCGATGTTCTGATGAGCCACAGGAATAACATGATCCTCGATCACGCTTCGGCTCCCTGCAAGCATTTGCTAGATGACCAGGGACGTTGCAGTTGAAACACCTGGGTTGAGGTGCCCCAGTTGTCCAACCTGGCTGCTGTCCACGAGGCGAGACCTGCTGCTGAGCGGGCCTCTGCTGGCTGCTCGAAGTCGGGACTCTCTGCTGTTGGCTACCATAATTTACTGTCGTTGTTTTCACAGAAGTCGTAGATGGTACTGCACCTATGTTTTTCTCACTTCTATTAAGCCTAAACCTTTCAGCCCTCATACCATCTAGTTCTAAATACTGTCTAATGCCACTCAACAAATTGTCATCTGCATGTTGTTTACTCGCCATCGCATCACACAACTTTCTGTCATACAAACCGATCAGTAACTGCTGTTTACTTTCCTGAAAGTCCAGATTTAGGTGTTTGCACAGACCCATTTTCTCGTGGAAGTACATAAACACGCTTTCCAGTTTGCCTTGCACACGTTGCTCCATATTTCTCCAACGCTCCGGCAATGATACTTCTCCGATAAATGTTTTCTTGAAAGCAGTTTCGAAATCTGAGAAACTTTTGATTGTACTTATTCTGTTATTGTACCAATGCTTGGCTCCACCAATGAGATTTACACGACCAATTTCCAACGTGTAATTATCAGGCCACTTGTGAATTGCTTTCAGACTCATAAGTGTGTTCAACCATACCTTGGCTTCGCTTCTGTTTTCACCATCACATTTATTTACTGCTCTATTAAAATCTGGGGAAATCGGAACAAGGTCTTGCACAGGAGTACTACTGTTTGGTACCACTGGCGTCATTCTGTCAATAAGCTTTTCAAATCGCTCATCCCTTTTTCTGCTTTCCTCCATCATAAACCACATCATTTGTCTTAAATCTGTTTCGTTGTTTGTTTGCGCTGGCAATGTAGTCATGTTTAGTTCTTCCCCTAAGCTATCGTCGCCACTGATGTCAAAGTTGTCTATATTACCATCGCAGTTCCTTGCATTAGCACAGCTCGCTGTATTACCGGCTCGGATAGTAGGAACCTGTTCGCTACTCGTTCCGTGTATTTCACGTACTACAGCTTCTTGCTTCGTCTTACTTTTGTCACGCCTCCTCGAAGCCATTTTGGTTAAAATTAACACCAAGAATGCGTAGCACTGCTCGAACAATTTGCGATGAATGTCTAGGCTCAATCTCACACACAATGCACAAAATACGGTTTAGAATATTTGCTTCCGAAATAATCACTTCAGTTCTTGTACGTTTCCCAAATTAATACTCCATTCGTCTTAATGGCACTTTCGTAAGGGTAATGTCTGATGCCGTGGCGTAACTTGTGCGTTAATCACTGGTCAATCGTAGTTCAAATCCCACTTCTGAAGAAATTGTAGCACTTCTTTATTAAAAAAAAAACATACAAATCATAAATTTTCATAAGACCGAACATAAAAGTAACGTTCGCCTCCGCCTTCCGCGCGAATCAGCTAAGAATGGCGTATAACGTAATGTCACAGAATAATAAACGACCAGAAGATTAACTAAGGCGTGGTTTTGTCTGAAATTTTTGACTGCGCATGCGTTAGTTGGTCCGCAGATTTCAAGATTACGGTCAGGGTACGCTCATAATCACACTTTTTGAGACGTCTTAAATAGAAATTTTAGTTATATAATATATCTATTCCCATTCCTGGACTTGTTTAACGACCGCTGCAGAAGTAATGCAAACGTTATTATGGATAAAAACTGTTTATAACGTCAGAAGAAACGAACGCGTAAACTTGGCGTCTTGGCATTTGCACGTGAATAAAGCATTACGCCATGCACGAAAACAGTGCCATCTTTTGTCTCTACGATGAACTCGGCTTAGTTTTGAATGTAGTTTTCTTTTCGATTAATTGTTATAATAATTGAGAATATAATGGAAATTCTGTCCATTTACATTACAAATAACAAATAATTTTCTTTATGATTTAATAAATTCAAACTTATTCGAACAGCACAATGTTGAGAAATATACGAAAAACCGATGGTTAATTTTTCTTCCAAGTTGTCATTTTTGAATTCGCGCGGACCAGCATCGGACCAGTCACCACTCTCCCACCATAAATTCAAAACTAAACAGCGGACACAAACATCAAAGGTGCCGACAGCCACTTGTACTTCTGGTCGCTTATTATTCTGTGGTAATGTTGTGCAATCGTAACTGCCCATACTGGCGGTAAAACACAACCACATAGGCGACCTCTACCTTAACAATCATTAGTTGGCGCGAAATTCAAAATTCAAAATTTCATATCCTACAATTATTTAGTTAAATATACATGTTAAATTTAAGAATCATTTTTAGTTTCAAATTAATAATACCGTCACCGTTCCCAAATGCAGATGCAGTTCTAAGTACGCGGCCAGTTAGGACATTACGAAGCCCTTTCTTTGAACTTCGCTGGTCGCTACTTCCTAGCTTAGATTTCTCGGAGCGACCGGGTTCACATGGGGCCGTTTTAAATGTGCAAGTAAAAATTGAATATAACTTTCTTACGGAAAATACTTGTGCATTGTAAGACGGTCTGCATGTAACCCGCAATTTTTATATATTACACTCTGTATTTGAATTTTTAGTTAAGTTCGGTCGGGTATAGCCTTACAGGGAGGTGATACCGCCACTTCGCGTTATATTTTGTTTGTTAACTGTATCTGTACATTTATTTACTTTTATTAAATTTACTGTTAATTGTTATACGCGAGTTTAATTTCACCGATACAACAGTGACGTGGAAGAGTAGGCAAATCAATGTATTTGTCGACGAAGATTTACAACCTTTGAGAATTCTGATTTGTCGAAGCTCCAGTTCCGTCTGGGAAGAGCATTCAAAACCGGAAGCTCACACATAACTAGTTAAATAATAATTAAATTTATTTTATGAATTTCATAAAGATCTTCTACCCGCGCAGTGACTTTGAATTTTATGATTTATAAAGACAAATATCTTCAATTCTAACATTAAAAATAAGGCAATGGTTACGTTCAGTGAACACAGCTGTTGTAAATCAGCGCTTCGATTTCTGGGTATACTGAACGTAGCCAATGCCTTATTTTTAATGTTAGAATTGGAGATATTAGTTTTTATAAATCATAAAATTCAAAGTCACTGCGCGGGCAGAAGATCTTTATGAAATTCATAAAATAAGTTTAATTATTTATTATGTAATTAGTTAAATGACAGCATTTTATTACTATTAGAAAAAAAATTTTTTTTTAAATAAAAATGACCACCCTAGTTTAAAACAAGTTCGAAAGGAAAGAAAGTACAGTCATGCGCATCTGAAATGCACCTCCTACATGCAAACCTCACCTTTAAAACCTTGTAGTACAAGGCTCACAGAACTATCAAGTTGTAGCAAAGCTGTGCACAACTATACAACATATAATGATAATCACGGTACTTGAGCGCTGCGTAATCAATCGCCGAAGCAAGAACCGACAATTACATATTTCAGTATTACATATTTCTTTGTTAACAGTGAATGAAAAAAAGGACGGAGTTATGATTCATAAGTCTGATCATGCAACACCAGACAATGACGCAACGGTCTTCTCTTATAAATAATACTACACATACTTTTTACTTGATTGAGTGTGCTGTTAATGTACAGTCAAAATGAAAAATAATGTCCAATAAAATGCGGTCTAATCCCTTCTGATCACTATAACAAGCAGGCGGATGCATTGTCTCAAAATAAAATTCAACGTCTGTTTCTTGCTTGCTCGTCTACTAGTAATAGCGTTCAAAAGGGATTACAGCGCCATTGAACATTTTATTGGGGAGACATTATTTTAAATATTAAAATTAATAATACAGGGTGTAACTTTAATGAGGAGATTTCAAGGGTTACTAGTTCCTCACATAGAAACATGAAAAACGTTCATATATGTTCACATATGTCCGCAAACGCATAGTTTTTGAGATACAGTGTGTTTAATTTCCAATTCCAAAAAATTAAAAAAAAAAAACATAGAAGTTGTTTGATCAAAAAAAGTTATTAAGAAAAGTTGTTTAGAATTACGGGATAACCCCAATCTCAGGTATCGATCAACATGCAAGGTTGGAATATGTTAAAGAAAAAGAAACAGATAATGGGTGGTATGCATAAAACCATGGGGGGGACACTTAATTGTACCGACCAGGCATCTCTTAAATAGTTTCTTCCACACGGCTAGACGGCGAGATAAGTAAAAATTAAATTTCCCGGGCACAACCAACCGCCAACGAGCACATGGCCACATGCCACGTGCGTTGTGTTGTGTTGATTGACCACGTTTTGTATTTTAAGCGAGCGTAGTTGGTGTTTTTATTTGGTCGTTTTGTCCTTCTTAGTTTGTAATTATTTAGCCGTTTTTCATAACACAAAAATAGCAGTTCTGAGTACGCGTAAATTTAGGAACCTAAAGTGCAGTTTTACCTCGGTAAGAGAACGTCAAATGGCCAAAAGTGTAATTATATGTTTAATAATAATAATAATAATAATAATTTATTGTCTTTGATTTACATAGTAAATATCGACTAGTCATACAATGTTCGCAGAACAGATATATAAAAAAAAAAAAATGTATGATATAGGTATACATACTAAACGTATGTGGTCAAAAACTTAATAATCTAATACACTCGTATAAACAAGACAAATGACAAAATAAAATAAAAATTATACAAATTATGCAAACTGGTATTGCAGAAACTCCTCTACAGAGTAGAAAACTGTATCCAATAAAATCTGTTTAATTTTGGCTTTTAACATTTTTGTATTTAACATTCGAAATTCTTTCGGCAAGTGATTGAAAATTTTTAGCGCTATGTAGACGACACTATCATGATATAATTGAGTGCGATGTTTTGGTAAGTATATTAAGTTACTATCGGCCGTGCGTGTTTTATAGGAAGTATTCACATTAATTGTCGTTGTAAACAGATGTATATGTGTTTTTACATACACTATACAGGATAATATGTATAAAGATGGAAGAGTTATAATCCGCAATTGCTTAAACAATAATCTGCAAGTGTGAGTTTTGGGTACACCTGACAAAGCTCTTATAATTAACTTTTGAGTAATAAACACATCTCCAGCATGCGCAGAATTACCCCAGCATAGTATGCCGTAGGAAAGACGAGAGTGGACATGTCCGTAATATAACAGCTTTAGTGTGTCTAAATTCAATTCTCCCACTAACCTCCTAAACAAGTAGCAATATGAATTAAGTTTCTTAATTAAATCAAAACAGTGATGACTCCATGTCAATTTGTTGTCAAATTTTAGTCCTAGAAATGTTACATTACTATCAGAATCAAATGTAAAATTTATGTTATCAACTTTTATATTTAAATTAAGGTGTTCTATACTACATCTAGAATAATAAATTATATTGGTTTTAGAAATGTTCAATTCAAGGCCATTCTGCATACACCATGATTTCATTTTAGTGATTACATTTGATGTTTCTAGAAGTAACTCTTCGTTTGATGACTTGGATACAATTACTGATGTATCATCAGCATAACAAAATATATTGCTTTGAATTGCATTGGGAAGATCATTTATATAAACAGTGAATAAAAATGGGCCCAATATACTACCCTGCGGTATTCCGCTTTTAAGAAGTTTCGTTTGAGATGTATTATCACTCCAACTGACTACTTGTGATCTATTCCTTAAGTAGCTTCCCAACCAAGCCAAAGCATTACCCCTTACTCCATATATATGAAGTTTATCAAGTAATAAGTTATGATTGACTGTATCGAATGCCTTGGTCAAGTCAAAGTAAATACCCATAGCTTTTTTATGCGTTTCTATAGCAACAAGTATACTATTAAAAGAATTGATTAATGCGTCTTGCGTAGATAACCCTTTTCTAAAACCAAATTGAAAATTATTTAACAATTTATTTTTATCAAAAAATTCACATAACCGAAAAAACATTACTTTCTCAACAATTTTAGAGAAAACTGTTAAAAGTGAGACTGGCCTGTAATTTCTTATATCATGAATGTCATTCTTTTTATGGATTGGAACCACTTTGGCTTGTTTTAACACATCAGGAAATTTACCTTCAGTAAAAGACTGATTAATAAGTACCACTAATGGGGATGTGATGAAATCAGTTACGTGGCCGACAATTGTACAGGAAATACCATCTACACCGCATGAATTTTTGGAAGAAACACTTCGTATAACATTAGAAATTTCCAACTCATCAGTCGGCCTTAGATAAATGCTCTTCACTGGGACTGACTTTGACCTTTGAATGTCTAAACTTACAAATTTTGAAGTTATTTTATCTACTGATTTAATAAAGTGTTCGTTAAATGCATTGGCAATATTAATATTTTCCACTAATTTATTTCCATCCGAGTCGCTTATATAATCAGGCTTTTTAGTTGATTTATTAGAGTACGAATTTATAATATTCCACGCGGCTTTACTCTTATTGCGAGCATTTGATATATATATTTCATTGCTTGTACGCTTAGCAGATTGGATATTAAGTTTATGTTGCTTTTTTAGTTCCCTATATTGAGACGTAAGTACAGGATCGTTCGTGAACTTTAAAATGTTGAACATATTACGCAGTAGAACTCCTTCTTTAATAATATCACTAGTAATCCAACATTTGTTTTTGTGCAGTGCGTGAAAATATTTCTTAGGAAAGGCTATATTGAAGTAGTAACTAAAAGTGTTTACAAACAATTGAAATTTTGATTCAGAGTCAATACTCGCATTTAAAAAAGACCAATTTTCTGCCCTCAACATTAATTTAAAATTATGAAGATTACCATCGCTAAAAATTCTTTTTTCGATTGTATGTGGTTTTCTATAACTTTTGTTGATTGACTTTAAACCGAAACAAAGCCAATGATGATCTGAGAGACCAGGATCTATCACTTTAGTTTCAAATCTACTGGAATCTATATTAGTAAATATATTATCTACTCTGCTGGAGGAGTTTCTGGTTATTCTAGTATTAGAGTTAATACATGGATATAAGCCAAATGTTGCGAATAAGCCTGTAAGTGCTCTAACATCAGAAGTATTTTTACAAAAATTTACGTTAAAGTCACCTCCAATAATTAAGACTCCATTGAAGGAAAAAACACGTTCCAATAAATAATTCATATTGCTTATAAAAATATCTAGATTAGTACTTGGAGATCTATAAATTGTTATAATTAAAATTTGAATACTATCTAATTCCATCACAAAGCTACAAAATTCAAAGTATTTTTCAATATTGCAAATAATTTTCATATCATACTCTTTAACGTGACAATTAGTTGTTCTATTTACATAACTCGCAACCCCACCACCTCTATTTTCAGATCTAGAAAAACTTGTTACCAGTTTGTACTTATCCGGTTGATAAAACATTATTTCATCTGGTAGTAACCAGTGTTCACTTAATAAAACAACATCCGGTAAATTTTGCTCTAGCATAAAAATAGTTAATTCATCAACTTTGTTACGGAGACTACGTATATTATAAAAACATATTCTTATAAAAAATTATTCGAATCTGATAACAATCGCTTACTACTACCATTCACAGCACCAACACTCTCACCAGGGCTCTGTTTGTGGGAAGTCAAATTCGCTCCATCATGCAGATCCTCATTCGGTTTTCTAATAGTTGCAAATTCTTCCATTTCTCCCAGCCACTGCTTTTTGCAAGATATCATGGGTTGCCGCCGCACGTAAATTAAATTGTTTTTATTTTGTAATGCACAAACTTTATCCTTTATTATTTTTGCAATATAATCGTACATTTTGGATTTACCATATTCGTTAAGGTGAAGACCATGCGGAGTAAACTCATGATCACTTACTAAACTATTAACATCCACATACATCACATTACGTTTAGATTTTTTAATAGTGTTAAATAAAGTCTGATTAAATTCAAATATACGTTTGTTTAAATTATTTCTCTTTTTCCAATAAGGTACATTAACAAAAATTAAATTTGTGTTATCAGAATTTTTTATCAAAGACGTCACAAGGTTAACATTAATTCGATCGCCATTTAATATATCATTTGAACCGGCCATAATCACAACAAAATCGTGTCTATCATAAGTTTCCTTCAATTTCTGGTAATCGTTCGTAACTTGTTCCATTGTCGCATTTGGCTTTACAATGCTCGAAACGATATAAGAATCCATTGCAGATTTACTCTTAAGAATTACCGATCCACTTCGACCATGACTATCAGATAAAATTAAAATTCTATTGCTGCTCTGCGATTCTGTACTATTATTGTGTACATTACTAACATTATTTATTTTCTTATTAATTCCACTATCATCTTGAGTAATTTGATTTGAACAAGTTTTTAACTTTTCTGTACACTTACTGCATATATCATTACTTGGGACTTCTTGTAATTTCAAATCATTTGTAGGACTTTTTTTAGATAAAACTGATTTTCTTAGTTTATTTAATCTGACTTCCAGCGTATACACTTGCTTTTGTAATTGAAAAATTTTGTTTATTAAATTAAAAACAACTTTATTGTTAGTCCGTTTCCTTTTTTTATTAATTTTTTTGTTAGTTATTACGGTTTCTACGGATTCATTTAAGTCGTCTTGCATAGTTTCGTTTAAATCAGTTTCACACTCCTGCAAATTATGTTTAATAAAACTTGAATTTAGCTCGTTTTTAAGCTTGGTTATTAGCTCGTTTTTATTTCCGTTATCTTCAACATTTCTTTTCCGTAGTTCGTCCTTTAACTCGTACAGTTTTAATTTATCAATTCTTCGTGGTTCCATTGCATAAATTTTATTCTCCATAAAACCACTATACACTGTTGATTACGTACGAGAGTATATTCACTTTAATCGGCACGATGATATACATAAGTTTGCGTTGCACTTTTTAATTTCAACTAATAAATTCTACCGGAAAAACAACTTTAAACACAGAGCGCAGGAAATGTGTTTGGATTAAGAAGCAATTTTTGTTTAGAAATGGTTGGTGTTTACTGTTCTGTAAGAGATTGCTACGGTAGTGGTGATGTTAAGCATCGATTTCCCAATCCTAGTAAAAACCTGGACCTATTTAATAAATGGATACATTTGTGTGATAACAACCGTTTGACGCAGGAATACACAATTGAGAAGGTATACAATAATTGCAGAGTTTGCCACAAACATTTTACTGAAGAAGATGTAGGTCATAATAAGAAATTATTACCAGGCGCATTTCCAAAGCTGAATTTACCAGGTATGGCTGATATATCGATGTGTTCAAGGCAAAACGATAATGTGTCAAAAATACTTTCTCTCAATTTCTGAACAATTTAGTCAATGGTGCTTATATCGATTTGCCCGGCACATGTCGATATGAACTAACACAATGACATTAATACTTTTTTTTTAAAAGTAGTTGTAGAGGTGCCGAAGGCTGAATTAGATTGAGAGACGTGTAGTACCTCATCACAAGGTATGCAGTATACAGTATGACTTCTTTAATCTGAGCATGCGCTAATCCGAACCTCCAGTAATCTGAACAGCGGAAATTAAAAGCCATAATCCGAAAAAGAAGCATCGAGAAACCTACATCTGTGATATTATTTTTCAATTATATAAAACAAATAATATATTAAAAGGAAAAGACCTACGGGTTGTTGGAAGTAACGCTCCTGCAATTTTTATAAAAACGAGAGCATGTAACAAATTACGAAAAAAACGCAGTTAATGTTTAGATAAGAATTTTGCTGATAAAGTGGTAGTTGTCGCAACCCAACACAATAAAATAAACAAAGCAAACACAATTAAGAAGAAAGAAGATTAAAGTTACTTTTATAAATTTGTTAATTACCTATACCTTGTAAATTCATATATTCTATAAAATACTGTGAGAATTGATTGGAATCTATATGTATTTATTAATAAATGTGTTAACTATGACTTCTTTAATTTTTTTTGTTGACATATTTAACTCCTGTTTTATGAATGTAAGGGCTACTTTCATAATCAAATTTAAAGGAGACTTTAAAACTAAAGTCACATTCAGATGTGTAAACAAATGTGTTATCATATTTGTTTTGACATCTGAAAATGACTAAATTTAACGTATCCTTTAAATTCGATTATAAAACTGGCCCTTATATTCATAAAACGTCAGTTTTAATTTAATTGAATTCAAATTTAAGTGTACCGTATACCCGCGTAAGAAATTTAGTTTCTTCCAGGCCGATAGAGGGTTCTGTAAAGGTCGCGTTTAATTGTACAGAAGAGTCCTTTCTGTATTGTATTCTGTGCATAAAACGTAGTACCTTCATGCTAATACTTCAGACACCTACTTCGAAAATGAAGTATTTACTATATTAGCGAAGTAGTTACTATCCGCATCTGGTAGACACTCTTATACGAGTATATAAAAATACCACGGGCGACATAAAAAATGAGCACACTTAGGCCCAGTTGTGCAATGCCTGTTTAAATTTAAGCTGAAGCTTAAACCCATAACAACGATTATTAACATTGAAAAAGAGTTGAAAAAGTGTTAGAATTAACTCGTAGGGAAGTAATGCCGTACTTGTTAGGTAAACCAATTAACTCGATTTTTATGTGTGTATGATCACACTGCTATGGAGATGACTTCAAACTGAATTTGAAGTATCATATAGGTACATTAGTAAAAAAAACCTTTAAATCACTGCTCATTTTTTCTGTCGTCAGTGGTACGTTGTACGTTTACTTCGAAATTATAAGGTTTGTTCTAGCAAACAATTTCTGATAGTTTGTGTACTTTTCTTATGCGCATGAGTAATCCATAGGGGAAGATTGGGATCCTTCGTAGAGTTTTTCCCAATATACTTATAAAATTTCGTTAAATCATATTATACACTTTTTTTCATATCACAGGTCAATATATATGTTCAATTCAAATAAAAATTAGATTAGAAATTCGTTTAAATTATATATAAATAAAAAATGCTGCTTTTTTCAAAGTAAGGAAATCATACGAATGTACCCCTCGATGGGGGTACCTTCATACATTTAAGGGGGCACCTTTGTACACACAGGGGTAGATTCATACATAAATAATTTTTTTATTATAAGTCTTTATTGCACGTACAAATTTTAAGAAAAATCAACAAAATAAACTTTCCCATTAGTACTTATTTAAACTTAAATTTTATTTTTATTTGGTAAGTATGAGATAAATAATAATTTAATTTTTGATGAACATTTTAAAGTAAAAAAAAAATATTAACTACTGTACATTATACGCACTTAAATCTACAGGAAAAGTAAACATAGTAGACGTTCTAGCCGTAGTAGAAAACACAGAATGAGGTAATATCAAAATGACATCTGTAAAGAAAACTATCGCTTCATCCAGTACATTTGGAAAAACAAAAGTCCAAGAACCCGGTTTCTTCCTTAAGAATGATACTTTGTATTCTGTAAGACTGTAATGACTTATTACTTGGCCTACAAAATGCACTACAGACTTTCTTTTCAAATTTTACCAATATGAAATTGTCAGGATTTATATTCTCCGGAATTAGTTCGATAGGGACTTCATCTGAAAGTTGGTCATTCTCTTCATAAATGTCCAGACTTGAAGTAGAGATTTCCCTCAAACTAATATCAGAGTGTGAAGAGCTACTTTCTGAAGGAGTTCTCTTTCTATATTTCTTTCTTGGGCGTGTCAAATTTGAATCACACGAAAGGGATAGGATACGTTTCATTTCTCTTGCTTTTAGTTTTTTTTTCTTTTTCTACTTTCTTCTCGTCTTTACTCCTTTGCAGCTCTTTAATTCTATTTTTTTCTGGAGTATCTGTATAAATTCTAGATTTTCCTGGCTGCCTACCTTTCTTTACTTGTTTCTTCTTGTCAGCAACTGGATATGGACGAATCATTTCTGGTGTAATTGAAACTTTTGATGTCGATGCTTTTGGATGTGACGGACTAATTCGGGTAGTTGAAGCAGCGTTAGTTAAATGTATAACGGCGGCATCGGTAAGCGAAAGTACGTTTGGTTGATCAGTTGAGGTGACATCTATTGAAGTTGGCAAGACTTTTTTATTTGTTGCTTGTTCTGGTGTGACAGAAAAATTTTCATCGTTGGTATTTACTGCAGGTTTATTGAAATTATAAACTTGAATGGGAGTAAAATCTTTATCTCCAAATGCGAGTTTATTAAAGGGCCATATTCCTGGTGTAGTGAATCCACTAATAATGTTTTTTGCTGTAAATGATTGGAAATAAGCTACTGTAGCTAATTTGGGAATATTGTAGATAGTAACAGTTTTTCCAGGATTTGAAATATGCCAGTCGTTAAAAGCTGTTTTCAATTTCGACTTAAAAGGTCCAAATACCCCCACGTCCAGTGATTGGAGATGATGAGATGTATGGAGTGGAAACGATAGGTAAATTATTCCATTCTCCCTTGCATAATTAATAGCTTCTATGTTAACGGGCTTTCGTGGTTATCACACAATAATAAAATGGGATTTTCTTTACAACAAAGCGTATGTTTTTGAATGTGTTTTAGAACGTCCGTAAATATTTGTGAGTTTATCCAACCACTTTTATTAGCAACGCCAATACTCCCTTCTGGAGCACCGTCGATAAAATGATTTTTATAATGAACGCGAGGAAAAATAAAAAGAGGAGGAATTGTGTTTCCACTCGCTGAAATTATGCCACCAAAAGTAACAAGTTCCCCTCTTTCGGCAGACACAAGTTGCCCGACCTGTTTTTGAGTTTTTTCAGCCAATACTTTAGGAGTATTCAATACTGTAGATATGCCGGATTCATCAAAATTGAATATACGATCGGCAGTAAATTTATACCTATTGTAAACGTTTTCCAAATTCTCATAGAATTCATTAACGGCTGTTTTGTTAAAACCAAAAGACCTGGCTGCACTTGTGTTTTCAGGTTTTCTTAAACTCAAATTGCTATTACGTTTTCGAAATCCGTGCATCCAATCAATTCCGGCTAACTGATTTTCATCCCATTGTGGTGGATATCTGCAATTTATTCCTTTGGCATATTCAAAAGCCAGTTTTCTAATTTGTAAAATTGTCAGGCCATAATCCATTTTACTGCATTCCGAAATATAATTATTTAACTGTGTCTCTTCTTCGTTGGAAAATACTTGACGTGACGTATATTTTGAATTATAGGAACGATCGGTTTCGTACTCGCCAACATTTGCATTTCGAATTTTCTTAATGCGGCTCTCCAACGTTGACGACTTTATATTATATTTATCAGCAGCTTTCCTATATGATAATTTGCCCTCCAGAACCTCATTTATAGCCAGAGACAATGTTTCTTCGTTTATTTCAGTGTTTCTGGATTCCTTCTTTTTATAATTCCTCACCATGATTCTGAAAACAGAAGATATAAAAAGGGGCGCATTCCTACGCGTATGAATGTTCCCTTTTGTTTATGTAGGAATCTACCCCAAAATGAAAAAAAAAATGTTTCGTTGATTACAAAAATTCAATATGGCGTCCATTTAAAATAAGAAAGTTGCTATCAATATCTTGACAGCCATCTTGAATTTTATTTTGACTGTATTTTCAGCTGTATTTTATCAAACATAGTAACTTTTATATGAAACATTTTTTCATATTTTTCTGCGATAACATCTGAACTATTCGGAATTTTCAAATTTTCTCAACGGAATCTGAATCAGCACATAAAACTGCAAAATATTGCCCATTTAACCAAATCTCTATCTTCACTAATCAGAAAGTTACCCATGGTAGCCTACTCAATCTGGGACACACTGTATTTACTGCAACATAATTTGATTTTTCATCGCTGTCTCTCCTCAAATAACTCATCACTTTCACTGGTAGTAAATAAAATACTGTATACTAGATGCATCAGATATATCCATTACATCAGATTCAACACAACTAGTAGGTCCAAACTTTCCACCAGTGGCGTAGATAAGGGGGGGGGACGGCCCCCCTCCGAAATTGTTCTAAAATATTATGTTCCACCTAATTCATACTAAAGAAATCTTCGTATGACGTTGTTTTTATTCGCTGTTTTACAGTCCGTATTCGTTAGACTTTTTTTTGTTCGCCCCCCCCCTCCCCGAAACAAGTTTCTCTCTACGCCACTGCTTTTCACAAATTAATTAATACAAATATTTTTACCGCGCGGCCGTGCACGGTGATGATTCGATGTGCGCATGTCACCATTAGAAATGCAAAGAATACGTGAATTGTTTGGACTGTCAGCAAACTACAATCCACAGCTGCTAGAACATCAAATTGGTAACTTAAAATTTTCACTGCTAGAACGCTAAAGTATTACTGCGCATGTTCAATACAATTTCTAACAGTTATGTACTCTTGCTAGAACAAACCTATAAATGAAATTGTTAAAATAGTGAACTACTTTAACATCACAGCAACAGAACAGCATTTTATTCGATAAAGTCCGCCGTTCGGCGGTCTTATTACTTTTTAGAGTAGTGTTCAGTCGAATCAGTCGAATTTTCGGCGGAATTGTGGGCTCAGATTATTTAAATCCGCCGGACGGCGGAATTTCGAAATACAGTGCATGGTTTCGCCGGCGGACGTTTAGCCACATCGTTTACTTAAACGTACCATCGTCAACCAATTATTGCACACAAGTTCAATTTTTGCCTAATATTACAAGTGACAGATTAATAATAGAAGCATTTTCTAAGCTATCTTAATTTTACTTTTTCAAAATTAAATTTTTAAAATATTGTATTTTTTACCTTTTAATACAAATAAAGATGAGCATGTGATACATCACTGAATTCAGAAAAAATGCGCTTTTCAAAAATGATAAATTTGACCCCTCGTGCCATTAAAAAAATCAAGTTCGCCTTGTATCTCTGAAACAAAAGAAGGTAGAAAATTAAAAGCAAGCTCAGGTAATAGAATTTAAACTCTTCTAACTCTCTCCCGAATTTTAACGAGTTCTGATAAACTATTCTGGAAATATTTAGCTGTATCCATATATAATAGCGACCCTGTCTGTTTTAAAGTTAGTAAAAAAAATAAGTGTGAGCGTTCTGAGTTGTTGCGGGATAATTCAGGTGCGCGCTGATGTGACTCGGCAAGGTGTTTCATTACAGGATGGAAGCATCTTGCTTAACACTGAAAATAAAAAAATATATACACACAAATTGTCTCTCAAATCTAAGCAATAATGTATGTTAATTTTTGTTGTTATATTTTTACCAGTTTTATCAATAACAGACATACTTTTGAAGAATTGCAACATTTGCTCTAAAAATTTTACTTGAAACTCTTCTCCCTTAAATGGTCTGTTGTAAATCTTCTTGGCCTGTAGATGAGGCGAATTTAAAATATCAAACAACTTATCAATTTTTTCTATAAAATCATTTGACCCTATTGAATTTGCTGGAAGGCTTCCAAATGATAAATATGTTGTTACACTAGCTGTTACAGTAGAACTTAAAATTTGTGTGGCAAGTTTTACTTTCATTTTTTGAAAGTTATTTGGATATAGATGACTATCTATTAGTTTAGGTGCCTGTCGAAGGGACAATGTTTTATCTCTATTGTAAAATATTTCAATGTGCTTTTTATCTGTTATTTAATTATTGTATTTAAAATGATGTTTGAATAGATTATTTCTCGTAGCCTTAATTAAATGAGGTGTGTCAAAAATATAAAATAGATTTTCATCATTTATAATAAAATGCGAGGGTGGTTCAAATATAAACCGGAATTTTGCTATAAAAAATTTTATTATTAAATTACAGAGCTGAAATTTTTTACTGTTTTTCTAGATAGTCTCCGTCACACTCTACACACTTTTGCCACCTCTCCGGAAGCTTTCGGATGCCTTTTTCGTAAAAATCTCTCGGCTTGTCACGTAACCATTCGCGCACGAAGGATTCTACCGCCGCATTGCTTTCGAATCGCAGTCCGCCAAGTGCCTCTTTCAATGGACCAAATAAATAATAGTCAAATCAGGACTATAAAGAGGGTGTTCCAGTGTTTCCCAACCCAATTCGTTCAATGTTTCCATCGTAAGCCGAGCTGTATGCGGTCTGGCGTTGTCTTGCAGCAATATCGCACTACGGATTGGAATATCGCGTCGTTTTGATCTGTAGGCAGGTTTCACCGTGTTTTTTAGGAGGTTACTATAATACTGCGCGTTCACAGTTCGTTGTTCAGTAAGAAAATCAACCGCAATTACTCCTCTCATGTCCCAAAACACGGTACACAACACCTTCCCCGCTGACAGTGTAACCTTCGCATTAACTGGCGCGCCTTCGTCTTTCTTCCTCCACTCCATAGACGCGCGTTTACTCTCCGGAGTATAGTGGTGTACCATTGCCGACTAGAGGTACAGGCCATGCTCAATGGGTGGGGATTCGGAGTCTGGCATTCATGGCGCACGAATTAATGAATGAAAGACTCTGAGATTCGGGGTCTCCCCACCTACTGAGCATGGCCTGTACTTTTAGTCGGCAATGGGTGTACCCAAGTCTCATCTGTGGTGAATATTCGGTGCAATAAATTTTCTCCTTCCTTTTCATACCGCTGCAGGAGACGCATGCAAACTCCCCAGCGTCTGAATTTCTGCTCAAAATTCAGAAGTCTTGGCACCCATCTGGCTGAAATTTTGCGGTAACCGAGCCTTTCATGAATTCTTCAGCCATATCGCGTACAGCACTGCGTCGGTCTTCCAAAATGAGTTTTTCTACAGCGCTGACGTTCTCATCGATAACACTTGTTCTGGGGCGCCGCGCATGTGGCAAGTTTACCACCACTTCTCGGCCTTTTCGGAAAGCGGAACACCATCATAGATTAATATACATATAGATACGAATGTCCCATATTAAACTTTTGTACATTGTACGCGCCCTCTGTGGTTTGGTAAGCGAAATAAATTCGAAAGGCGCAATATTCGAACACGTTTACAAATTTCAAATATCTTATACAGGCATTTATGATTAATATAATTGACCACTTGGCCAAGTTATTCAATTTACCTTCTCAGCAATACTACACTCTTGACGTCAGTATTAAAAGAAGTGAAAATTGAATTTAACCAATAGCCAAGCAATCAATCATTTAGTCAAAAATGCCATATTATTTAAAAGTTCATCGCTTAACTAAAGAAAATAATAACAAATCGTGTAATGTTAAGGTCCTATCAAAATTAGTTCCGTATTAAAGTAAAAAATAAAATAAAAGATGTTATGATATGAAAAATAAAATTTATTAGTTATATGAAATGAATGCTCATGTACGATACAAAGACGAAATGCAAAAAATACATACAGTGCGAATTTTTTAACGAAGAACATACATAAGTGCTATTGAATTTTTTTAAATCAAACATAGGCCGAAAAATACGTGGTAACCATGGATATGGTTAACATTAATTGTCATTATTTTTCTTTCACACATTTGACAATGCAATCTGACATATATTCAACGAATGAAAGGATACAAATCTACAACTGATATCGAGTAGGATCCAGTTTAAGGCAATTAACAATTTTTATGACGGTTTGGGATATGTTCTCAAACTTCCAGAAAACTGATTACTGATTATTTTTAACTATTTCGGAAAAAGAGCTTTAGTGCTAGACAAATAAGTACGAATAGTATCCATAGTAACGAAGCCCACATACATATTAAGCCTACTTATGTTCGATTTTAAAAAACTCACCTTCAATATTGTAGCAAGGGTGCATAACAAGTCATTAAAAGCAGGTAATATTTACAAAATTGTTGGTTCCAAGTCGGCAGGATTGCAGTGGGGTCCCCGAGCATATATGTTCTACGCTAAAAAATTCTCACTGTATAGTAAGTATAGTTTATTCAACAAAAAAGTAATTTAATAATGATGAATATGTTTTTTTCGCTATATGTAACAAGTAGGAATACGATAAGTAATAACACATCCGCTAAATTAAACTCATTCAAAACATCAAGGAAAAAATAAATGTATTGTTGAAATGTATTAGTGAAAGTAACATGGAGTACACTTAAAACAATTTATTACAGGACACGCACCGTTTTAAATGATCTATAGTGATTTCACAAACGTTACTAAAAACTTAATCCGTTAAAAACCATAGACAAGGAAGTAAACAGAGATGACATAACCTTAAATATGCTATACCATACCAAGTACCAAGTGTAACATGTCAATTTCTCTACAATGCAATGTATTAATATATGCGACATCTATAGTTTGGAATGAGTTTTAATCGCAGTATACCAAACTTACGAATTCAACTTACACCACCATGAACACCATAGATGACTAACTCTTTAGATGAGAAACATTGAACTACTTTGGCGTTCATAAGTAATAGTTAAGACTCTGTTCGCCTATAGCGCTAGAAACAACGGCGGGTAATTCTAATTATTACATCATGCTACTTTAATTGATAAGGGCCAATATTTCAATCACAAGCTAACTCTATCAGTTTATTCCCATAGTAACAATTATGAAAATAATTATTCCTATGGCAATAAACTGAAGGTTAAAGTTAACTTGTGATTGAACTATCGGCCCTAAGTTATCAAAACCCATTATTCGTCTTAAAAATGATAATTAAATAAATTGTTAAAATAGAAAAGGAATAAACATATTTAAACATAACATTTACTTAATATTAAATTTATTTACCTGTACATGGACTTAGTACATAATGTAGGTCTAAAATTTATGAAAGGATCACACATGAAACAAATATACAATTGTCCAAATCATGTTAATATATGATTATAATGGAACATATATATTTTACACTGAAATAAAAATAATGGAAATTGTTAGAATAATTAACATTAATAATAATAATAATAAGATTCCTTATTTTTACATGCAAAACCCTATATCTGGGAAAACAATTCGTCCAAGGAAGATTACGTACGTATTATGATTATGCCCGACAAAAAAATCTGGGACATGTAATATGTTCTATTGTAAATACGACGTTTAAAGCTGCATTCAAGCCAGTAAACTAACGGAAAAATGCATGTGGAGAGTTGTCCCAGATTTTTTTTGGCGGGCGTAGTATCTTTTAAGGTATGAAAAGACTGCAATTAATTGTAACGGACCTATAAAAACAATACAGGTACAATAGATTCCATATCTTCATTTTCTTATTTTAATTTTGTACAGGTATCTTAAAATACTTAATTTAGAGAGCGCTTCCTTGACTTAAATTTTTGATATCTAGTTAAAGCAAGTTTTTTAATATTATCATCTATATTTCTATTTTCTAAACCTCTTAAAATCTTATCAATATTTTTAATCCAGGTATGTACATAAAAAGTAATTAAATGTTTAGCAAATAAAATAAAAAGATTGTGTTTATTGCAATGGAAATTAGGTTTGACAAGAAAAATTAACTTATCAATTAGAAACTTTGCAATGTGTCTTTTTCTACAGTTCTTTGGTAAATAATATTTTAGAACTTGCATACATGAACTAAACAATTTAATGTAGGGAGTATTTGGTTTTAATAAGCATTTAACATAGTTAATAAGAGTGTAACTCTCATCGTCTTCTGATGTTATCAAATCATGTTTACATTGTACACACTGATTAACATTGATTAACAATCTTCTAGCAATATATCCGGCCACGTAGGAATGTATTTGAATGATATCGAGAGGTTGTTGCCTAAAAGTAAACGAAGGATTGTTGTCCTCTTCATCACTGAAATGGCCTAATGGTTCAATTCCCTCTTCGATAATGTCGGAATGAAAAATGTAATATTTCAATGATGAGCTCCTTCATTCTCGTTCTCTTCGCAGTTACTGCCGGGAGAATGTGAAGTCATGAAATGGTTTATTAATTACATGCTAGAAATGTTTAAAATTAGAATCCTTCAGGTCATGGATATAAGACAGACATTTAGATATTCACTGGTTATGCATCAAAATCATCATCCACAAATATATCTATTAGATATCTGATAGATATCATTGTGCTGTTTGGAATTTATTTTGCTATACAAATGAAAATTAGTTAAGAGATATAAATTTAAATGATAAATGAAGTAATTTTTGAATTTTTACATTAATCCCATATAAACGCAATCATCTTTTTTATTTGCTACTTAACTTTCACTGTGTTTATACTTACTTAAGTATTGTGATTATTGTGAAATATGGATTCACATGATAGCTACGTATTTATTATTGATGTATTGATACATCAAATAATAAAATACGTCGATACCTTGCAAAATATAAACATAAGCTATAACAAACAGAAATAGGTAACTTGCCCCATTTAACATTACTCCTAATTCCAGCATTTACAGTGTGCGATAATACTTGCGCAGCATGTTTCATTTTCATTTTCTTCATTTTGTTACTATAAATATGTTCATCAGTTAATTTGTAGCATACAGTTATTTCATCCTTCGTATCCATTTCATATAACTGCACAATATGTTCCCATGAAGTCAGCTGTTCTTTTCTTTTCCACGAAAATTTAACATGAGCGTAGATAAAATTGTTTCGCAAACCTTTTAGAAGGTGAGGAGGGTCGAAAAGCGGAATAATTTCAGTGTCGTTAATTTCAAAACCACACATTCTGAAAATGCGGGAAAATTTATAATAGGTACGTGACTTAAAATTGTTACGCGAAGACATATCGGTATTCCTTACCCATCTTCATATAATTTCGCCTTGTTTCGTCAATTAATATTTTTATAGCAGAGCAATTTAGAGTAGATTGATCACAAACAGTTGCAATAACAATCAGATCGATATTTTGTAACTCAGTTATAATACTCTTCAGATTTCTAACTATATTAGCTGCACTCATCCCATTTTCACTGAAATGATAAACTATAGGTTGCTTCCACTTCTTTCGAATACCCCTTGCCATAAAAACAATTGCATGACTTGCAAATTTTGTTAGAGACTCGTCACTGCATGTATCAAAACCTTCAATAACATCTTCGTTTTTCTTATAGGCTAGTGATGCTTCTAACGCCATTTCGTCAAAAATTAAGGTGCAATATTTATCTAAATGATTCATTTTATTTACAGCATACTGAAGACTTTTTAAAAGAGATTTATTAATTCCACATTTAAATGAAACTCTCCTTAATATGTCTAATAACACTGTCCAACAGTCAAAAAAACCCGTCAGGTTTCTCGACTGTTTTTAATGTTTTTGGGGTCGCTGAATACGAATCTGCAAACAGTTTTTTCGGGTCACCTCTGGCTCTCGTTCTAGGCACCAGTAAAGAAGTCAATGAAGCAGTATACTAAAGATAAAATGAAAGAAAAACCCATCGGGTTTCTCAACTATTTTTAATATTTTTGGGGTCGCTGAATACGAATCTACAAATAGTTTTTTCGGGTCACTTCAGGTTCTCGCTCTAGACAGCAATAAAGAAGTCGAAGAAGCAGTATACTGAAGACAAACGAGTTCTTTGTCTTCTAGAGCGAGAACCTAAGGTGTACCAAAAAAACTGTTTGCAGATTCGTATTCAGCGACCCCAGAAACATTAAAAACAGTTGAGAAACCTGACGGGTTTTTATCTTTTTAAATTTTTGTTGTACCGTGTAATGTAATAATGTTTTTCGTGACGGTAGAGTGAAAATTTTTTGTAATAATCGATAAGCTTTAGGACTCTGCTTTAGCAACGCTAAAGCAAAAATCTTATCGTCCACAGAAAATCTATATCCTTTGGGTTTTTTAGTTTGTAACGTTAATTGATTCAAAAAGAAGTTCACAGATTGAGGATTAAGCTTGGTGCTTAAAAATTCTTTTGACAGGGAATATTTATATGCTTCTTTAATTCTCTTCTTATTTTCAGTATTTTCTTTTTGTAATCTCCTAGCAGTTTTAAGTAATCCTCTTGCAACTTGTAAAAGCTTGTGCTTCTTAGGTGTATTGCAGGCCTTAGTAATGTTTGTCAATTTTAATAAATTAATATTCTTCTTTAGTCCTATAAGAAAATTTAAAATTTAATTTACTTATAATTTTATTTATTATTTTGTAACAAAAATATTCAACTATGTATATGTCAAGTCTCCAACAATTATTATATTCCTGGGTGGCTGTGGACAACTTTTTTTAACTAACTATTGTTTCATATTGCAATAAAACATTAAATTCGTAAACAAGAATTTATTTGTTGTTTGACAGTCAATATTTGAGACGTCAATTCAACAAAGCAAAGTAAGAATCGACATTAATGTTTGCTTCTACAATCACCCAAGATTACAATAATTGTTGAACACTCGTTTTTACAAACATTAAAGTCCCATTCCACATCACGTGATTAAGGTCTGTGATAGGTTGGGTGAAACAATATCATTATATCATTATTTGAAATCTATTCTTAAATTTCGACCAATCATATTTCTTAATCGCAGAATTAGCTTAATCGGGATTAACTATTCTTTTGTAAACTTGGACATTAAATTTACTTCCTCTATCTCTGTCTTTAAAATTACAGTCAGCACTTGCGCTTATATTTATTTACCAGTTTTTAATAGATTCAGTTTAAAAAGGAAAAAAATACAGAATCCTTCATGAATTTAAGTAAATCAAATGTCATAAAATAATTTGTTACATTTATAGGGAAAATTGCCTGCTATTACCATGTAGGTAACACCACTAAGGAATATGACAAAAAATAAATATTACAATTTAATTTGAAAAATTTATTCAAAATGAAAGTAAAGACTGATTTACATTTGGATTATTTCATATTTTTATATCAATGGAATGACAGCAGTATCCAAAATTTTCTGTCGGCAACTGTATATTATACATTCACCTGAACGTGATATGTGTAATGTAGCAGCACTTGTTACATCAGCATTAAATGTTTTAGCATGTACTTCCTTTTTTAATTCTATGGTTTTGCCTAAAAAGATAAAAATAATACTACTATAAAACTAGCAAAAAGCCAATAAATTAGTAAATAATTTAATATTTGGTTTTGTACCTGAAAAAGATGAATGCATTGATGTATTTGCACTGATTTCATATAAATCATCTAGTTCATTCAAATTCATTGTTACACCTAAAATATAAAGGTAAATCATATTGATGTAGTTGACAAAATAATTTTCTAGTCCTAGTAGTTTCTGGACAATCAATAGCTTTATTCATTTTATATGCTGCAGACTGTACCAAGTCACTAGTCCTTTATAAACTAATTAGTTTTTAAAGTTTAGTTTTAGAGTTAAGACGTTACATCTCACCAGGTATGCATCGATAATATTTTAGATATTTAGAATAAGAATTATTCTAAAACGAAAACTATTGATGCATATCCAGTCAGATGCATCTAAAACTAATGGTTTTTAAAATAACATAGTGACATGGTGCAAGCTGCGTCATCTAAAAGAAATTAAGCTATTGTAATATCACAGCATACAAAAAGTAGACTTTAGGTGCTTTTGTTTCAATATGATTAGCAGCAGCTTTTGATGTGAATGTGTAACAAATGGAATTAGAACAGTTATTGTGATGGCTATTTTATTTGATTTTCAATTAATCGACAAAATATTTTTGATTATTGTAACTTACTTTAAATGAATTTTCACCTAATACAATAAAAAAAAGTAGCAAAGCAATACATACTTTGTTCTGAAGTAGATGGATGTGCAGAAACACTACCAATTTTAGATAATTCTTCAGCATTTTCAGCAGTCTTGTTACCTGCAGGAACTAATTTGTTTATTTTGATTTAATAATAGAAATAATATAGAAAAACTTACCAGGTGGCAAATTTATATCTGAGAGAGTAGCTTTGCAATACACACTTTGTTTTGATGTAGATGAAAGTGCAGAAATACTGTCGATTTTAGGTAACTCATCAGTGTTTTCGACAGTATTATTACCTGTACCGAAATTGCTTAATTTGATTAAATAAATTGAAAGAAACTTACCAGTTGGCAAATTTATATCTGGGAAAGAATTTGCTTTTAAATTTGTTCTATTTGTATAAGCAGAAAATTGCATTGCATCACTAAAATGCGCATTACATAAGCGATAACTTTTTCGCTTTTGAAAAGTTATATCAAGCCTATTAATCGCTTTGGCCCATTGCAAAAACCTCTACAAATATATAAAAACGTATTTTGCGTTATAATAAGAAACCAACATTATTGTACATACCATTTCATTTGAAGGAAAATTATGCATTTTTTTGTTGTCATTAGTATTTGAACATTTCCGAACACAACAATAAAATACCATTGTTTTGTTAAAATGAAACACAATACACAAATGAAAGTTCAGCAAATAAACATTTACATACAAGAAAACGATTTCACAGCTGTTAGATTTTAAAACACAAACAGTTAACAAACGGATTTATTTACGTAGTTTTAAGTTTAGTTGGGTTTTTAATATCGTTTCTCGTGCAAGGATTCTGATTGAATGCCTCTCCCGTATCTCACGGTTCCCCGTCCCCACCTCGTCATATCAGCACATCGAGGCAGACCGGTGATTCCCAGGGTCTTTTTTCGTGTCTCACACGGCCTCTCCTGACGGCATCGGGTGTCCTCACCCAGGTCGGAACTGCTTTGAGAATCCTTCTCCACTACCTATCATTGACTTTACAGGTGCTATTGTCTAGATTGGTTACCGTCACAACGGACTGAACCCGTGACTCTCAAACCTCCTGACTTTACCGCCAAGGCTGATAACCGCCACACTTCAGCTCAGTTCGAACCCGCGACTCCCAATCTTTCCATCAATAGTACACCCAGTCATCCACATTAAATAAACAGAACAATTAGTGAATTGAACAATCACGAAAAAAAATACACATGCCCGAACAAAATAAGAAAAATAATTATAATATAACGTAACAAAATACAAAATAAGAGGAAACGCACATAATTGCTTATATACCGAAATTTATCCACGGTTTCATATTATCAGCACCAGCAGTGCTTTTATACCTCAAACGTGAGCGTCCGGAACCAGGTATGTCCTCTACCTCATACCTGTCGTTCCCTGGTACCTTCATTACTTTAAAGGGTCCCCGCCATTTCGGTAAAAGTTTTTGACTTTGTCCTGTCGCAACGTTATTTGTTATTTTTAATAATACCAAATCGTTAACGGCGTATGTTTTCCCAGGAATACGCTTTTCGTCATACCTGCGCTTCATTTCCGCCTGATATCTTTCCGTGCCCTTTATCATTCTATCGCGTATTTCCGTAACATCAACAACAGTTTGTCCTCCGCCATCCAACAATCCGTTAGAAACAACCCGGTAACCCAGCAAAGCTTCACTCGGTGGAACCCCGATAGCTTTATTTATAGTACCATTAATAATATTAATTAAATTTTCATCCCAACTTTTATCGTCTTGGTAAGCCCCCATTGTGGACAGCGAATCTAAAATTACCTTATTGTATCTTTCTATCTGTCCATTCCCTTTTTGGAGCGCAACCGCATTAAGGTGATGTTTTATCGCAAAAGTTGACGCAAAATTCGCAAATTCTTTTGACGTAAACGCAGAACCCTGATCGCTTATAATACGGTGTGGGACACCGAAATTTTTAATTATTTCCTTCAAACATGTTATAACATATTTCGTTTTTGTATTTTTAACCGCATAAATAAGAACAAACTTGGTGAAAGCGTCTATAGCCGCAAAAACCTGAGTGTTTCCTGATTTTGAGCGAATAAACGGTCCAAGATGGTCTAAATGGATTGTGTGGAACGGCTTCGGTATTTTCTTTATTGGATGCAAATGGCCTGATTTTTTTGAAGAATTACTTTTGAAATATAAGCAATTTAGACAATTTTTGACGTATTTGTCCACAAACTTGCGCATTTTTGCAAACCAATATTTGCTATTAATTAACTCAAGAGTTTTATCAAATCCGAAATGGCCCGTATCATCGTGTGCCATTTTCAAAACCTGGAATCGACATTGCTTGGGTACCACCCAACGTAGTCCGTGTGAAGTTATTCGACACACTTTACCGGCTTTTAACGCATACTCATTAAAGATATTTTTATTATTATTCCTATCTCCAGTTTCTAAAAGCTGCCTAAGTTCATAGATCGCCTTATCCAGTTGTTAAAGAACCAATATCCAGTCATTTTCCGAAATCGCAACTGCAGACACATTTTGCACACCAGTTGGAGGATTTCTACTTAACGCATCAACATGTTGCATGTGATGGTTACCTTTATGAGTAATATTAAAATCGTATTCATTCAACTGTAAGACCCAACCAGCTACACGAGCATTGACTTCTCTTTTTGCAAAGGTATGTTTAACCGAGTTACAATCAGTTATGATGGTAAATTGTCGACCTAACAGATACCTCCGGAACCTCTTAACTGCTGCCATTCAATAAAGACAGAAGCTCGTTGACAAGTTTCGGGTCATCAACCCCCACTTGAACAACGGCCTTATCGATAGAAGACACATTGAAGGAATCTTTCAAATAAAATCCCAACCTACCATCCGATTTAATATATTCAATATCCGGCAAATCTGTGAAGTTTTGACCAATCAAAACATCGACATCTCGAACACATTTGTCAACAACAAAAAATCTGATATTCTTATGAATACCATCAATTACTACTTCACCATCAACTACGGAATCGGTAATAACACGAGATTCACCAAGTCCGGCTAAGACAACATTTGACTCTAGAGTTTGGACTGCCAATTTTGACTTGTCAACCTCAGACTTTGATATCAGTGAACATTCACTTCCCATGTCCACAAAACATTCTATCGGAGAACCATTGATAGTAATATTTTTTACGTACATATTTTTATGACTATTTTGCAATTAATAAAATTAACGTTTTTATGTTCTATGGCTACCGATGAGAAGTTAGCAATAAAATTTCAGCAATAAAGTTATAAAATTTCAAAACGCTGTTGCCGCTAAAATAACGATCACAGATCAATAATATTTAATCCATTGCAAAGGGTATAATGTGTACATTCTCCTTGTACCAAGAAATTGAAGAAATATTTGATATTAAGTTAAAAGCCACTATTTAAACCAGCATGAGTCATTATTCATGTAACACACTAAAAAAAATGTTTTCAATGAAAATTTTCACGCAGTCATAAAGTAAACACCTATATCTATTCAATAATGCCTTTGGAGAGTTTTAGCCGGTCGATTTTAATTAATTACAAATAAATTAAAAGTACACTTTCACGGTCATATGATAATAGTCAAATTAGACGCTCATATCTGATTAACCAGCATCTGCATAAACATTTTCTTTACAGAATATGAAAGTACACGTCGAGATCTATCGTTTTAAGTGAATTCTGGGTTTTAGCCGGTTGATTTGAAGTAATTAGAAATTAATTAAAAGTGACGTTCTGAGCCGCAAAACAGTACCAGCTTGAAACGCCCATATCTCGTTAACCAGAATTTGCATAAACATTTTCTTTACAGAATATGAAAGCACACATCGAGATCTTCCGTTTTAAATGAACTCTGAGTTTTAGCCGGTTGATTTGAAGTAATTAGAAATTAATTAAAAGTGACGTTCTGGTACTGTTTTGCGGCTCAGAACGTCACTTTTAATTAATTTCTAGTTACTTCAAATCAACCGACTAAAACTCATAGTTCACTTAAAACGGAACATCTCGATGTGTACTTTCATATTCTGTAAAGAAAATGTTTATGCAAATTCTGGTTAACGAGATATGGGCGTTCCAAGCTGGTACTGTTTAACGGCTGAGAACGGCCTACCAACTTTTCAATACCATCTTTGATAGCGAGACCCATACTGGTCACCGATTCCAGAATGCTAACCTCCCTCAAGGCTAGGTGCTGTCGACTTCCATCGGAACCGCGGGAGCTATGTGATGTACTCGCCTCCACCGGTTCACCTAACCCCACGGTGAGCTATCGACGATCTCTGCATCTAGACCTGGAACCAGATCCACTTCGGCTTCGCTTTCCACTTCCTCGAGATCCGGAAGGTCGTTCTCGAGACTTGGAACGTCGATGTTTCGGCATGGTTTTCCAATCCTGATCAAATTCCACACAGCCGCAGAAATACGAATAAAAACTATTTTCATTTTGAACGCCAAACTGCCCGTGAATTACTATGCCACTTATGATGTTAGATTTTAATACACAAACAGTTAACAAACGGATTTATTTACGTAGTTTTAAGTACAGTTGGGTTTTTAATATCGTTTTTCGTGCAAGGATTCTGGTTGAATGCCTCTCCCGTATCTCACGGTTCCCCGTCCCCACCTCCTTCCTCGTCACATCAGCACATCGAGGCAGACCGGTGATTCCCAGGGTTTTTTTCGTGTCTCACACAGCTCACTATTTACACTTTCCTTGCCTCCATTTTCATTTGGTATATCACAGGCGCACCGCAAGCATGGCATGTCATTTCAAAATATTCCGCTCATAAAAAATTGTAAAGAAATCTGTAAATACGATACACCCAGCGTCTTTCGTGAACAGAGTCTTAACTAACAATCTAAACTGAGCTGTGACTACCAACATATCACCCCATGCGAAGAATACTCCCGGCGCTCCCGCAACGACGCGCACGCCCTTTTATAGCCGCAGGTTTGTGGACAGTGACGGTAACCATGGTAACGGTCGACAAACCTGGTCCGTACCAGAGTACTGCAAGTTCAATAAGATTATGTCTAGATGCAAGACATTTGAATAAAATTACTAAAGGAAGAAGGGAAACTCCTCAAAACATAGATGCACTACTAAGTGTGGTAATTCTAATATTTTTACAAAAATGGACTTAAAAACATCTTTTTGGCTAATTCCTTTAAATAAAAATTCTAGAAAATATACTGGATTTATGATTAATGGAAGAGTATACCATTATAAGGTAGTTCCATTTGAGTTAAGGGCTATATGCACCAAACACTTTAATCGAGCTTCAATTTGAGTGACGTTTATATTGTGACATTTGAAGTTTCATAACATTGTGTAAGTCACTTTCTAAATGACGCTTAAAGTTAAGCTAAGTTAATTCGTTCGGTGCATACGGCAATAAGTTCTTCAAGTGCAGCATTAGTCGAGGCCATGCAGATCATTCTTGATAAATATGAACAATTTTGTCTACATTATGTAGACGATATCCTTGATATTTTCTAAAACAGAAGAGGAACATTTAGAACATATAAAAATTATTATAAAAATTTTATGTCAAGAAGGATTTAAAAATAATATAGAAAAATGTCAATTTATGCAAGAAACAGTACAATATTTAGGATATATAATGACAAAAAGAGGAATTGAAATAGATAAAGATAGATTAGAAATAATTAGAAATTATCCAAGGCCGAAAAATATAAAGAAATTAAGAGGATTTTTAGGAATTTTAAATTATTACCACAAATTTAGCAGGAAGAATAGAAATTTTATTAGAATTATTAAGGAAAGGTGTAAAATGGCAATGGACAAAGGAAAGAATAAATACTTTTGAAGAATTAAGGCAAATATTATATATAAATTTAAAATTAATTCATCCAGACTTTTCAAAAGAATTTTATTTAAGAACAGATGCGTCAGGAAGTGCAATAGCAGCAGAACTAATTCAAAAAGTTAATGAAGAATAACAACCGATTTGTTTTGTTTCAAGAACTTTAAGAAAATATGAACAAAATTATACCATATCAGAAAAAGAAATGTTAGCCATAGTTTATAGTGTTTTAAAACTTAAATATTATTTATTGGGAAGAAAATTTATAATTGAAACTGATCATAATGCATTGACAACACTATTGAAGACAAGATTTGCTAATAATAGAATTTATCGTTGGTCATTGATTTTACAAGAATACGATTTTGAAATAAGATATATAAAAGGGAAAAACAACATAGTAGCGGATGCAATAAGTAGATGTTATAATAAAGTAAAATTAACTAATGAATTTGAAAAATTAATTATAACTTTGAAGAAACAACGGGAATTTATATAAAAGAAAATATTCAAGGATCACAAAAATCAGAAAAATTTAATAAAATAAGAGAAGAATTACAAAAACAAACAATTAGAAAGGCTATTTCATAGAAGAAGGGTCAATAAAGAAGAAAATTGATGAAAAAATTGTAATGATTTTAGAAAGGAAAGAAGTGGAAGGAATTTTATTAAATTTACATGAAAAATATGGACATATTGGAATTAGAAAGACATGGATGATTTTTAGAGAAGTATTTTATTCAAAGAAAGATTTATCTATTGTGAAAGATATCATAAATAGATGTAAATTATGCCAATTAGGAAAATACAAGAATTATACTTCAGAAAATATTAGAAAAAGCATCGTTGTTAAAAATTATTTAGATTTGGTAGCAATAGACTTTCTTGGAAATTTAATAGAAAGCAGTTATAAGTATAAAAATATCCTTGTAATGCAAGATGTTTTCACAAAATATGTAAAACTATATTCAACACGATCGTATAATACAGAAACAGTGATAGACAAAATAGTCAGATATATAGAAGAGGAAGGAAAACCAAAAAGAATATTAGTTGATAATGCAACCTATTTTAATAATCAAAGATTTATAAAAACAATGCAAGAAGAACAAATTGAAATAAGTCATTGTAGCATAAGACATCCACAAGGAAACCCTTGTGAAAGATATATACAAGAGATAGTAAAATATTTTAGACTACTAACGTATAACAAAAACAAAAATTGGGCAAATTATGTAAAGAATGTAGAAAATTTTATAAATTTTACTCCAAGTAACATAACTGGATATGCTCCAATTACATTAACTAAAGGATTAAAGCCTGAAAGACCGTGGACTAAAGAAGAAGAGGAAGAAGATTTAGAAAAAGCGTTCGAAAAAGGAAGAAAAAGATATAAAGAGTAGACAGAAAAGTATTTAAAAAGAGAGAATGAAAGAATAAAGAAAAGAAAGAAATTTAAAATAGAAGATTTAGTAATAGTAAAAAATTATAGACTTGGAAGAAGAAAAGAGGGAAAATGTGCAAAATTACAGTTACCTTATACAGGACCATTTTAAAATTACAAGAATTCTAAATGATACTACGTATGAGTTGATGGATCTTGAAGAAAAACAAATCAAAGGAAGATATCACATAAATGCTATTTTTCCATATCTTCAAAATCCAAAAGCAGAATCTAAAATAAAAAAAGAAAAATAAAAAAAAATTACATGATCACAGAGAATAAAAACTAAATTTTATATTAAATAAAAATTAAATTTTGATTCTGAGGATATGCTGTGATATTACTCAAAGTACTCAAAGTTTCCTACATACCATAGCATCAAGAAGGGAAATTCAATCAATAATTCTTTAATTCATATAAAATTATTTAATTTATCAAAATTCCAAATACATCACAAACAAATTATCTGAAAAATAAAAAATTGTTATCAAAAACCAAATTCAGAGAAAGTAAAACAATTAAACTTACCAAAGGAGATAAAAGTAAATTCCGTTTAAAACAAGTCAAGAAGTTTTGATCCAATTCAAGTAATGAACAACAAGGAGGTGTTCCGGCGTACGAACGAAAGGTTCCTGGATAACTTGACCGACGACATCACCTTGGGCATTACATCCGATGCTCACCTCAAATTGTGGACAGACGGCGCATGCAGCTGAAGATGACAGATACCAAGGACTGACGGCGCACAGTGTTTCACAGGTGGAAAAAAGTCCCGCGTCTACTACAGTCGCGAGCTCGAAACGTTAACACAAAAGAAAACAATAATTTAGTGGAAGAATTAACACAAAGTTTTCAAATAATTATATATATGTATAAAATAAATAGCCTACTATCAACTGCCATGCAAGAAATTTCGTTAGTTTAATGTCTTATTGGTCTTTTTCAATGACAAATATTATCTTAGCTCCGACTTGCTCCGATTAATTCTCGATAGTAATATATACTTTGAACCTTTGTCATTATCTGCCACGAACTGCCCCCCTGCAAGTTATTAATTTTTTTCTGTTTTTACTGCGTTCCGCAAAGTACACGTAGCAGTATGCAGTATCTCTAATTCGAAATACCTAACCTCCAATCAAAATACTTATTAAAAGAAATCCAATCATTTTCGTACCCCCACAATTTATATCTAATCACAGTAATGTAATTTTAAAACATTACAAATTGAACACAATTCTATGCGGTTTGGCTTAATTTTCATGTTACGAGTATTTAATCAAATACATTATTACTATTATTATTACACAAAATTACTGAATTCTGTATAAAGTTTCCTTTTCAACGATGTCACTCATACTACATTCCCTATTTCAATTCTATTGGTTCACAAAATTTTAAACGCTGGTCAAGGTCGTCAAAATTTGTAGGTTACAAATCTTATTTTTAGTTATTTTAGTCAGTTTTCAATACCTTTACGTAATGTCAATTCGCGCATTGAATTACTATATTAAAATTAGCTTCCTTATGAGTTGTCACATTTTGGATTATGTAACTATATTTCTTCTCGAAAGAGGGCCCTAATATCAAATTTTCGGTAAGGTACTAAATCAACACTCCGTACAGGTAACGCAATCCCATTCCTCTCGTGAGAGGATTGAGAAACAAAGATAACAAATACAATTGTCGCAAGTGCAATAAGGAAGACAACAGTTTTAGGGAATTCTGTTTACCGCAGTGTCACTGGTTTCAATTTAAAAGTGTATTAGGTTATGTCTAGTTAAATCTGTTAAGTTATTTACCAATCAAAAAGTTGTTATTTTAAGAAGTGCAGGATTTTTCTTTTACGAAAAAGGCGGAATCATTAAATGTCATGCGATAAAAGTTTGGGATGCGATATTAATGCCCGTTTGCACCACTTCTACTTAATGTTGCCACTTAGTTAAGCATCCCTTAATGTTAAGTGTTACTTAAAAGTTAAGTAGTTTGCACCAAATATATTTGTGTCAGACTTAGCGAAGTGAGACGTAAATTTGACAACAAGGCAAGTTTTTAGTTCCGTAAACAATTTAACATGAATATAGTTGGCGAAACTGTACAGTTGACGTTTAAGTTTAAATTATAACTTATACGGAAAATTATTTTCTTGTGCGAAATTTATTCGCGTTGTAATTTAATAAAAGGTAAGTGAAAAATATTAATAGATTATTACTTGCGTCCACATCATACGCGCTGCGCTAAACCACGCGGAACCGCACAAATTGGTCGAGTGCGTTTGATTTGGACAATAAAGAGCGTAAAATTACGTTGGATCTAATTTTCAAAACTCAACTTTGCTTCGCTTCACGCACAGTGGCTCGTCGCCTTAAAGTATGTACATTTCAAGAATAAACATTTATTTAATTTGTAATTTTATAGTATGGACGAAAAAAAAAGAAGTCGTTCTGCCAATTATACCAGCGCTGAAGTAAACGTGTTACTGAATATTATCATTCAGTTTAAGCATATAATAGAGAATAAAACAACAGATGCTGTTACCTGGAGAGAAAAAGAATCAGCTTGGATTAAAATTACGGAAATGTTTAATGCCTGTTCTCCTGCGGGCATCCATAGAAATAAAGATTCATTAAAGAAGGCATATGACAATAAAAAACGAGAAGTAAGAAAAAATGTAGCGAGAGAAAAGTTTTCATTGTCAAAAACAGGGGGTGGAAAATTTGAAATAGTAACAGAAGATGGAAATCAGGCCTTAACACTGTCACTGATGAATCCAAAAACAGTCAAAGGCTTGTCAAATCATAGAGACTGTGACACAATACAAAAAGGTGAAGGTACTGAGAAATGTGACTCATTAACACACAAAGAACATGAATCTTCAACATTAACAGAAATACAACCAATATTAGAGAATAACGAAGATGCTGTAATTTTTGAGGTATGGCTTTTGTATTATTCTTTAAAATGCAGAACAAACGTTGATCTTTTTTTTACTAATTACATTATTATTCTGCAACTAGTGCGTTACATTATTTTTTTTTAGATAGAAGAAGATGAATCTGATGGAGACCGATGTGATTTAAACGCTTCACACCTGAAGACCCCGAAAAGTAAAAAAATGCAACACAAGGACATTGCCTCTAATTCTAATTGGTGTAATAGAAGGCGACCAGTTGGAGCAGCTGTAACAGCCGCAACTGTATCTGAAGAATATTCGCGACTAGCTCAATTAAAAATTGAATATGCAACGCTGCACCTGGAAATGTTGAAAGAAGAAAAGAGGCATAAGGAACATGAAGCTGAGTTGCAAACTAAAAGTTTACAATTAGACATTGAAATAAAGGAAACAAAATTAAAGAAATTAAAACTAGAGATTGCTAAATTGTAGTTCAACTAAATTTAAAATAAAACTGTAATAAATATAACAAATCAAAGTAATTCTTGTTCATCCCAGTGCACATAAAACAATAAACAACACAACAATAAACAAAATCCTTGAATACTCTGCAACATGATTGGTCCGCTTGTACTTTTGAGTTAGGGAAGATACATGTTTATAAATTACTAAAGTAATCATTGATAAAACTATTTCTTACTGCTATACCAACACCGCCAGCCTCTCTTATAGGTATTGCAGGTATTTGTCCATTATTTATTAAAATGTCTAATTCATGCTCTGCAATTTCTTCAACTTCTGGTGGTTCTATTTCTTTCATGTCTCTGGCGATGTTATGCAGTACAGCAGTAGCTGTTATAACAGATAAAACAGTATCAATTTTCAATCTACACCCATAAGCCATCACAGGAAACCGACGTTTCCAAACACCAAACAGTCTTTCCACTATATTGCGTGTCCTAATATGTGAATCGTTATATAACTGTTGGGCATGAGTAGTGATGTTTACAAGAGGTGTTAATAGATATGCACGAGTATTGTAGCCACCATCTCCTAATAATAAGGAATTAACAAAGTCCCCATTTTCAAATTTTTGTTGCAGTAAACTATTATTAAGCATGGTAACATCATGGACGGAGCCTGGCCACCGGGCAACAATATTGGCAAATTTCATATCAGAATTAGAAACTGCCTGGACGTTAATAGAAAAGTATCCTTTCCTATTACGAAAAACCTCGGCATCTTCACCCCCGGGAGAACTAATTCTGATATGTGTTCCATCTATTGCACCTATCACTCTGGGAAAGTGTGCGATGTTATAAAACTGTCTTTGCTCTTTAATTATTTCTTCCTCTGTGGTAGGCATATTAACAAACTGATGACATAAATCCGCTATAGCCTCTGAAACTCGTTTCACTATTCTACTTGCTGTTGAGACATGTATGCCACTAAAATCTGCTACCGCCAATAAATGGTTTCCTGTGGCATAATATCTCAAAGTAATTAATAACTGATCAATGGGTGATACTGCTCTGTTCCTTAAATATAAATACATACATACGTATATGTTCACTGAAAGTTCACAATAAATATGTGTACCTATCATAAGGAAATTCTAGCCTCTCCTCCACTAGTGTTAAAACTTCTATTGCAGTATTTTTCGTTAATCTAAATCTGCGAAAAAAAGATGCATCGTCTAAAGTTTGAATATAATTTGTACGTTCAAAAATTTGACGTGGAAAACCATGTTCTGCAATTTCTAAGATTTCTACATCATCCTCAAATATATCGTTGAACCTGTTGAAGTTGTCCATTATGTATAATAATTATTCATGTATAATTATTATACTTGTAACATAAGTATAAACATAAATTTGTCTGCTCAAAATATGGAAGTAATTGTAACGTATTTTTTTATAGGTTAAGTTCCTTTTAAGTGGCAGAATTTCTTCTCCTTAAATATTAAGTTACACTTATTCATTGAGTGTAACTTAATTTAGTGGTGCAACAGATAAACTGTTGCTTAACTACCTAAGTGAAACTTAAAATTTTAAGTAAGAGTGGTGCAAACAGGCATCAAACTCAATTTTCTTAACCACTGACAGTAACTTTGACAAACGTCACTTCGAATAATATTTCCAACTGTTTTTTATCCCTAGATGAGAGGAATGTGCGACAAGGATAGATATAAAAAATCACTAAATGCGTTACCTCTATACGAAGTGTGTTGATTTAGTACCTTAATTTTCGGGTATTCATATTCACATTTCTGAATTCTCTATAAAATTATCTTTTCAATGATATGCCACTCATAGTACATTCCCTATTTCATTTCTATTGGGTCGAGAGCTGGAAGGGAGGGAGGTGACGTATGACAGTTGGATATAAGACAGAAAAGTGTCCCCTTTGGATTATAAATTATTGTACAAAATTTTATTTTGCTATGTATTGTAGTTCAAAAGTTATTTAATTATTTCCGCGAAACCGCCGATTTGAACCACTGTGCGGCGTGCGGATGAAGACGGCAGATGAAGGGGACGTCGGATTATTAAAAACTTTTGGATCAACACCTAAAATTATAAATATTAGTTTGGGATGTCAAAATTATTCAAGGGTTTATTTTTGGGATATCTGTTTAGAAAAAGTTTATATTATATAAAGATTAGATAAATAATGAATACATACTTACAAATTGTTAATATATTAAGAAAAAACTGTATTATGACAAAATTTACACAACATTCTAAAGTGACATTGATTAACGTCAGAATTAAATTTTGAAGTTTAATAAAGCGAGATGAAATTAAAAACCGATTTGAAAAAGCTCGACATGTTGCCATATAAACGACTAACATGGAGAATAATATTTATACGAGCTGTAATTAAAGCAAGCGTAATCAAAATTTTCATTCATTCACCTGTATTCTGTAAGCACCAACTCATTTCAATTGATATCTAACAATAATTGAAGAGAAATTAATTGATATGTAACCACAGTAACCACAGCAATTCACCAATGACGTTTCAATATACCGTAAAAATCAATTGAAGAGAATAAGGTTTTTAGGAAATCAATTGCTATGCTTGTTACATATCAATTATAACAAGCATAACAATTGATATGAAATGCTTACAGAATAGACCGCATTATCAAACCTCTCAATCAATAACATTAAAAGCATATCCTCTCTAATATCAAACAAAATTCAATTCAATTTAATTACATTCAATACATTCATTAATATTTATTCGTTCAATTCAATTTATCCGTTCTGTTATAAATAGTTTTCTCGTTAATTCTTATTTAATAATTTTGACGTTAACAATCATTCGTTTTTTTTTGACATTTTACATATTTCATTTAAATAAATTCTTAAATTTTGATTTCTATTTGTTATTTAATAAAGTAAAGAGCTTTAAAGGAAGAAATGTCACAGTAAGTACCAAGAAAGCCTAAAATTATCTTATTATTGTTAGAAAAATTTATATAACTGTCAAAACATAATTAAATTTTAAATTTTAGTCAATTAACGAATACTATTCGTAGACGATTCACAGCAATCGTAAGCGAAGTATTTAAACCTATTGATAAAAATTTAAAGCTATATTGAAATTTATTCAACGGATGTATCAAAATACGATTCGTAACAATCGTAGTTGGGTCATCTAAACCGAATAAATTTTAATACATACAAATACTTGAAATTCCTAATTAAAAGTAAATTGGAGACGATTAGCAACAATCGTAATCGATTTATAAAACTATTAGAAATTACAATACACACACTTTTTCAAAATTTTAAATTACAAAAAGGCTTTCTTAATTATAAGTACCCACAATCTGAATTAAGCCTCACAAAATCAATAACTAAGAATTTAAAAGGATTTATCACTACAATATGTACTGTCAAGTAGACAATTAATTGACAAATACAATCAAATTTACAATTGGAAAGATTTCATTTCCCGTTTTTTGTGAATTCAGCTGTACATACTTCGTATAGAGGTAACGCATTTAGTGACTTTTTATATCTATCTTTGTCGCAAATTATTCTCATCTAGGGATAAAAAAAACAGTTGGAAATAATATTTGAAGTGACGTTTGTCAAAGTTACTGTTACTGGTTAAGAAAATTAAGTTTAAATATCGCATCCTATCTCTATCGCATCGCAGGCCTATCTCTATCATTACAATGTTTTCAAAAGATTTTGAAACAGTAATAAAAAATAGATTAATTTATTATTTTGATAAATATTCACTATTTAACACACCACAATTTGGCTTCCGTAAAGGGTTGTCGACGACCAAAGCAGTGCTAAATGTGGTGGAGACATAGTGGAGTGCCTGTATCTCGGAGGTAGTGCAGTAATTACTGCATGTGATTTGACGAAGACTGTGTTTTCTATCATATTCTCTTGGAAAAACTATCGCATTATGACATAAGAGGTACAGCTGCCAAAGTATTTGAATCATATCTGACAAATAGATTGCAGTTGGTTAGTGTTAATGAAAGTTTATCTGAGTTTGAAGTAACTACTCATGGTATACCTCAGGGTTCAGTATTGGGACCACTTTTATTCATTATATATATAGCCCCTCTATTTCAAATAGTAGCGACATCGTGGAGCAAACCTGCTCGGAACCTGACAACGACAAATTTACTATACGGTATAAGCAACGGCGGGAAATTAACTGCGAACTGAATGAAACTGTGACTCTGAGAATGTACCTACCATTTATGTTTTAAAGTGTTTGAAATCTGATGAAAGTACTACTTACCTCACAAACTCTCAAGTTATTAGCATTTTGCACGTGTTGTTGATCATCACGGTGGATCTGATTAAGCCACACACTTTGTCTTTTATTGTATCGCGGCACTGTAATGTAAATCCTTTTCTGGCACTATAGGCGGGTAGCAAACGGCGTCACGAGCGCCACTAGCTGTAAGTTTATGTAGGAAAAGGTAGCTAGTTAAAATCAAAAATAGCTATATTTCAACTACCTTTAAGTGTGAAATGAATAGCTACATTTGATTATAACCAAAAGCTAACTAATTTAATTATATACTAACTATCTATGTATGACAGGCTCAAACTGTGGCTTATATTGCAAGAATTGAATATTCAAGGGAGAGGATTTATTATATTTTGCAATTCAAATGTACACCACTTAAAGTAAAATATTTCACATAATAATACTAAAAGTATTGCTTAGATATCATACACTGAGAAAAATAATTCTTCGTAGTTAATGAATATGCTTTAATTTAAAGAAACTGTTTCTTCCAATAGTAGCAAATATATGTTTCCTTCGGGATAAAATAGTATTTTCATGTGAAGATTCTTTTTTCTCAGTGTATTTACAACTCGTCCGTTATGGAAATAATAAAGAGACAAAGACAAGCAACTAAAATATAAAGGAAGCATATAAATTGTTTAAATTGCAATTCAACCACAGGTAAACCTTACATTAGAGCAATATTGAGTTTGTCGGTGATACAAATAGGTTTGCCAAAATTTCCCAATTTTGCCGCTATTTAAAAGTTTGCCGCCCTGTGCGATTGCACTGCCGGTAGCGCCGGCCCTGACATATTTCCTTTCAACTTTTAAGTACTGACCATTTGTGGACATAGGGTTCCTAATAAATGTCTTTTTTTTCCTTTAACTCGAAAATGTTACGCTTTGGATGTTAAAGTTACACCTATAAAATCCATTGATTTTGTATACAAGTAATACATAACATAACTGAACTGAACACTTACATCTTAAATCTTAATGAAGAAGTGGCAGCCATCAAAGGTAATTGAGGTGGTTGCCACTGAATATAAGAATGTCCTGTTGTGATACTACGAATTCCTGTAAATAACAAACGTTTTTCAATATTGCAATGGAAACTTTTGCTGATTGCTTTGATTATAGTTTTTTTTTTCAGTTCTGAAGGAAAGTGTTGTGATCTAATACCTAACTAGTTTCAGCTTTGGTATTTTTTTAGGGAATAACTCAATGATTTGGGAACTAATATAAGAATAATTTCAGAATATGCAGACAAACTATGTATAATCAAACTGATATGATAAAGCATGATTACATCATTATCTGAGACCTATAACTCACCTTGTGATATAGATGGCATATCGTTAGCCTCCATAGGCAGCATTTCATTTTGTAGCATTCCTAAAACACAACACTATAAATTATTTATAATACATGAACTACTAACAATCTTTACTTAATTCGTTTCTTGATAGTTTAAAAGGCGTAATTCGTTTTCTTGGTGAAGTATTTTCAGCTGTCCAAAAATGAATATACGGCGGTATTTCAATAATCATGGTGCATCAGATATGTTAGTTGGTAAATCAATATTTTCCTAAACACTTTCAACTGGTGCAGGTATATTGCTAAAATATTTATGGGTTCTGTAGGTATTATTAATTTATTAATTTATTAATATAATGTCATACGTAGAATCTGCTTATCATGCCTTAGAATTTATAATCACTTACCAGGTAGATTCAAAGTTGGGTAAGCATCCATCGATAACTTATTATTCGGTCCATAGAATTTATTTTCAGAATGTTTGTGGCAAATTCTGTTTGTTATATACACTTCTTCAGGACCCTTTTCCTGTAATTTAATGTCACCCGTAGCCCTTAACCACATTTGGAAACGTTTCATATTTTTTTAGGTTTTGGGAAACCATGTGTAGGTAATATTGCGTCACCACAATTCACAACTGCACACTTTCTTCGGCTCATCTTTCTAAAAAGTTCCTAACAAACTAATTTCTAGTATTTAAACAAATTTGTAATAATTACTTTTTGGAAAACTTTTAAAATACTCCAAATAACTTGCATTGACTGTATATGCAGCACAACAACGTAGGTAATACCTACATATTTCAAATGAATTAAAAATTGTCCGAAAACAATTATTACAAACTATGTTAAAAAGTTTAAACTTCAAATACATATGCCATGAGTTTCTTTTTAACTTTGAACATGTAAATATTACTATGTTCAGTTAAAAAAAAATATCCTGTAATGTATTGACATGTTTTCTTTTAAACTGAACATAGGAATATTTACAATATGTATGTTCAGAGATATAAAAAACTCACGATATAACTTAGTATTCTTTCGAAATATTCGACTCTTACCTGTATGAACTTGGTACATTACACACAAATACAAGTCTGTATTTTTTAATGCTTATAACTACGCACAAAATTTTTCAATTTTCAAATTTCAAATGATTCTTACAAAAATAAAATTTATTCACAGTAACTTCTTCTAAGGTCTCCCACAAAACACAGAAATGACCTTAAACTGCAAATAAATACACAACGTTGTTTCTTAAGCCTATTCTTAAGTACTTTCATAGATAATACATAAATAGATGGGACACTCAATAGAAAGTTTGAGTACCTTGTAAAGCGGCCTCTACAATTAGGGGAAAAAGTAACCGTAGTTCCAAACCCAAATATAACCTTTGATATTTCAATATTTAATTTTCATTTATCATTTATCAACACTAAATAAATATAATCATACGTTAAAAATAAATATTGTTATGATTTTACCATGTGTAACCATAGCAATATTTACTTTTAGTCCATGATTACATGTATTTAGTGTTGGTGAAACCCAGCAATAACTTGTAAAACCGAAAATAAAACACAGTTTCATAAAACAAATTATATTTAAGTACATTTAAAATAAGTACAGTGCATTATAATACATACAACCTCTATAGAATTAACATCAGAGTTATTACTCTATTAAATTATAATTTTTATGTAGTCTACAATTAGACCGTATAATTCCAAAAGGACAAACAGACCAGTAAAATTAACGATCATCCTATTGTATGTTCTACACTAAAACTACAAACTGTGATTTCTCAAAATATGGTTCATTGGTCTGTTTGTCGTTTTGAAATAACAGGGTCGACTTAGTCTGCTTAGTTTTAATAAAAATAAAAAATGCTCATCAATTCATCATCCAAATGTGAAAACGTTCAGGTTAACAATTGTCACAGAATCAGCTGTTGGTACCTCACACTTCAACATTCAAATCGATTTATGCTAATAAAAGATTCTGACCTTTGTTTTCAAATTTTCATATCAAATTATAACCTCCACAATCAAACAGCTAGTGGCCAAACAAAACAAAAAATTACTACGGACTAAACAATATCGACAGCACTGACCATAAACTAAATGCAGGGCAACGAATCCAAAAATATTCTCACCTTCTGGAACAGGTATACTCTTACCTTCCGGAACAGTTCATCTAATTGTTGGTTCTCTTCATTTATCGTCTCTATTTGCAGGGGCTCTAAATAACATAATTGAAATTAATAATAATGGTTATCTACAAAAATTTAGACAGATTACTACCTGGTAAACGTTCAGTGAGAACAGCTGTATGAAGTAAAATATTATTTCTGCCGAAACAGTTTTCCATAAAATGTTTAAAGGATAAAACTTTAAAAATAAACGATAACTTTAAAATAACACAAACCACAACAACGCCATGCCACAAAGAGCATAATCGCATAACGCCATCATAACGCTTGTAACTTGCATTCGATTGGTTGGACAGGTCGGTGGCGTTACGGAAGTAAGGCGCCAAATTTAAATTTATGCACTGCTGCGACCTCTACAATTAGGGGAAATACTACTACCTCATTTTGCTAGGTACCAAGTTCTCCAATATAAGTGTCCACCCCGTGAGTACTTTTACGTCGCTGTCAATCAGCTCGGGTTTTCGAAATTATTTCTCTCAATTCATAAAGTAGGTATCTGTAAATTTGTTAAAATATAACCTATTTTTCAATTTATCACGGTTGCTACTTACAGCGCCATCTTTTAGAATTGGCGGGCTTTACTCAGACTACATATCGTTCATCTGGGTTTGATCCCCATGGTTACGAGCACGTTACGAGGACGATCTTTACCTTCCATACTTTAAAACAAATCGAGAAAATACTAGCAAGCACATTCAAATCTTCTTCGAAATGATATAAATGAATATAACGGTTTCAAGTCGCGTCCTACAATTTATGTCGCAATCTCCACCAGGCGGCGCCACCAGGTAGCTTGCTAGGGGCCTATTCTTACAATCGTTCACGCAACACCCTGGCATTATTAAGTCTTTGCGAACACCACTACAGCCCTTCTAACACAACACCACAAATAACAGACACAGAATAACAGATGACAGCTTCACGTCAACGATCTAGGGAATTCGGAAACACCAACGTGATTTTGCTCCAGCGGCAAGATCAAAGGTTGTCGCTACTATTTGAAATAGAGGAGCTATAATTATAGGTATATATATCAATGACTTGTGTGATTCCATGCAGGGATCCAGATGCACTGTTTTTACCGACGACACAGGGTTGTCAGTATGGGCCAGTATTGCCAACTCGCCCGCTACACCTCCATTCGACAGAAATTGGAATAGCAGCAACTGACGTTCTACGCAAGGCGCCAGCGTCAATGCAGCTTAGTTTGGAGGGAGATGTAGCGGAATTTTTACAACCGATTGGCAACACTGGTATGGGCGATTTGTCGCCAATTGGGCTACCTCTAACATACTGCAGTGATATTTACCTATGTCCAGAAGTTTATTCATCGTATGCTGTTTCCGACAAATTTTACATTTAATAAAAAACTTTCCAAAATGCAATATTCTTCATGCAATATTTCCCAAAAATGAAAAAATTAGTTTCTTCATAACATTCACAAAGACAACAACGTTTCACAAGATGAAAGCATTCTTTATCAACATCATGCGAGAGGCGTTCTGCGGGATGCAACATTCGTCCAGGCGCGGTGTTCTTCGGGATGAAACATCTTCAAGATGGAGCATACGTCAAGATGCAGCGTCCTATAAATTAAAAACTGTTATCGTTCAAATAATTAGGTTATTATGTTTAAGAATGTTAATTAATTTAAGATTTTATTGAAATGTTAATGGAATACTTACTTAGTTTAATTTAAAATTTGAAATATTTAAGTTATCCGTCAGATTGACGTTTTGTGTGACAGAAGTGTAAAATTGAGTGAAGTATTTGTAAATAAAATGGAGGGGTTGATCACCTAAGAGAATAAACAAACCGAGGTGTAATGGGGAGGATATGTACACAAAACGTTAATCTTTCAATAGATACCAAACGATACACATTAAAAATTTTGTTATTATAAAAAACTTGACAATATACATTTAAAAAATCTCAATTCTATATTTCAATTAAATCAAACCATTGTCCAGGGATGTATCATTGCATAACACTAAAGTAAGTTTATTTTAATTTAAAAAAATTCTTTTGGTTTTAAAAATACACTACATATAACACATCTTGTCATTCATCAATCACTTGAACTGTCAACACACATCTACAAAGAATCTTTATTATTATAGAAGAGTTATTGTTTGTTTCGCGATAGGGCGTAACAGGTAGCAACACTTGGCAAATAAGGCTCTATCTATAATAATAATATAAAAATTCTAATTCAACATTACACTACATATAAACGTTATAAAGTTCTAAAGTATCATAGGAGTCTTATCGCTTGTTTCGCGATTGGGCGTAACAGGTAGCAACACTTGGCAAACGAGGGATTACCTTTATTACTTTAGAATTTTGCTCATACATTACAAAATTAAACAATTAAATTACTCACCAATTTATCTTCAAAAGAATTTTCTTCAAAATTATAATAAATAACTGGATTACAAGTGACATTGAGAGTTCCCACCCTGAAATGTCACTTTGACATTATAAAATAGAATTCATATAAGACTACTAGACTACATAATTGTGTAGTGGATGTAATATAAAGATAAAATTAAAAGAGAAGATAGACAAATTAAATACGTACCACATCTGCAAATAAAAGCAACACTACAATACGTTTTGCGACATAAAATACTATTTAGCGACAGGCGACTTTTTGGGCTACAATGAAGCATAATTTAGGCGATTTGGGCTACTCAAGCTGAGTTCGTTTATTCAACTCCGCTCAGTCTATTTACTCTTTTCATGCTTTTTTCTCGCTTCTACATGTGTCAAACAACTTCGTAGTCACTCTAATTTTGTTCCATCAGCACCGTGTGAATAACCGATCTCAGCTTTAAATAATGCTAAAATGAATTGAGAAATCAGAAATATGCTCCAGCTCAGGATAATCAAACTTACATAAGTTACATTTATTTGAATGTTGGCTTAATGTAGAAAACAGATTAATTATTTTATTATACATATAACAATCGATTGATAGGTAAAACAGCTTTGCTTCTCGCAGCCGCAGGTCACGTTGTATTCTTAACTCACAAAGATTGATAAGATCGGCATATAATAAAAAATGTGATCTTTTAGATATTGGAGCCCTAAATAGAGAAAATGAAGACATTAAGGCCCAATTGTACAATTCCAGCTTAAGTTTAAGCCGAAGCTTAAACCCTTAACAACAATTATTGAAATAATCGTTGCTATGGGTTTAAGCTTGAGCTTAAATTCAAACTGGCATTGTATCTACATCTGGGCATAAGTGACAGCTTGGAAAATTTTTGGCCTAATAAATAGCCGGCCATTCAAAGAAGCTAAGTATGTACATTTATAAAAAAAAATTGTTTATTCTGCCATGAATATTCCAAACTGCGACAGTGCGACTTCATGTCTTTATAAAAGGTGCGTTCGTTTATCCATTCCGTGTAGGGTTGGAGTAAAAGTAGAATGAGAGGAAAGCTCTTTTGATACAAGTTAAAGTAAGAGAGAAGTGCGAAAAGAGTAATAAATATTGTGAACGGAGTTGAATAAACGAACGCAGCTAAAGTAGGCGATTTGGGCGACATCAGTTACTGTGGTTGGCGACTTGAAATGTGAAAATACTGGCAACCCTGCGACGACACCACATTTGTGAACTATTGTAACAAGACGGAAGATTTAAACATTACAGTTCAGAGAAATTTAACGAATGCAGAAGATTGGTTCGTTTCTAATAAATTGTCATTGAATCGTACAAAAACTCAAAATTTATTGGTTTCTGCAGTGTATGGTAGTACTGACATAGATTGAGGTGGCAACAATGTAACAGTATGGCGTAGTAACTATGTAAGACTGTAGCTGCATTCTTTTTGTACAATATCACATCAGACGAAGAAGTGATATGAATGTGAAATATCAGTTCAGATCATATTTGAAGCAGGGATAAAAAGAACAAGATGGTAAAACTGATATCACTTGTGACAGCTGATGTTGTGACAGCGGTGTTAACCTAGCGACGCGCTAAATTAACCTATAATATATCAGTAATGTACAGGTATAAAAGTATCGAAAATGAATCACACAAAATTTATAAACGTAATGGTGCAGGTAATGTATGCGTGACGGTAGAAAGAGCATTAAAATAATTTTGCAAATTGCCTATTTAGGATATGGGGAACGAGACAAGTTCCAGTGACGAAGACATAAATATACTGTTTCAGAAGACCATATACTCATCAACGTCCTCTGAAAGTGATGAGGAAATTCAATCACGGCAGAAGAGGCACAGAGTAACAGGTTTTGTGGAAGAAATAATTCCATCATACACACTGCAAGAATTTCAAAGCCATTTCCGTGTAAATAAAACTACTTGTGAAAAATTAATAAGTATAAACTGCAAAAAATCAGTAGAATGTTATTTACTTAAATGCATTACAGATTTAGTAGAAACATCTAATGTGTTACCAACACATACGTTTGGCAGAGAAAAAGTTACTTCACCGAAAGCAGTTTTACTTACCTTGTGGTACCTCAGTAATTTGGAAACCTATCGACAAGTATCAGATAGATTCAATGTCACTCCAAGTTGCAGCCATTCCATCATCACAAAAGTAATAGATTTCTTGGTATCCCAGAGTAAAAAACATATATACTGGCCCACAGAAGAACAAAAACAGATTATCCGAGATGGTTTTCATGCCTTTCAAGGAATTCAGCATATAATAGGTGCAATTGATGGTTGTCACATTACCATAAAAAAACCACAACAACATAGTGAAGTGTACTGTAACCGAAAATCACAATACAGTATATTATTACAAGCAATATGCAATCACCAGAAAAAATTCTTAGATGTGTTTTGTGGAGAGCCCGGTTCAGTTCATGATGCAAGGCTTCTAAAAAAATCATCAATTTATGAAAAGGGCATGAGTGGGTTTTTACAAACTGATATTTTAATTGGTGATTCTGCATATCCATGTCTGAGCTGGTTAATTACACCATTTAGAGACAATGGTCAATTAACAGAGAATCAAAAGACATTTAACTTTAAATTGTCATCTTCACGCATTATTATAGAAAATGCTTTCGCTCTTCTGAAAGGAAGGTTTCGCAGATTGAAATATTTTGAAAATGATAACACGATCTTTATTGTTAAATGTGTTATTGCAGCAACTGTATTGCATAATATATGCATTGATGCTGAAGACATTATTAACGACTGTCGTGTACCAGTAGAACTGATGGAACAAGGACCGGCAATGATGCAAGATGTATCACACGAGCGACGAAATGAAATATTTCAAACAATGTTCAGCTAAAAAATATTTGTGTATATAGGTACTATGTAATAATATTTGATGAGTATGAAATAAATGGTAATATTCCATTGCTTACTTGGCCTTTGACATGTAGCGAAACCTATGCAAATAATTTGAATAGATAAAAGTAGACAACAAGTTAACGTATCAATTTCTTCAGTGTAATGGTAAAGGCTCATGCACAATTTGCTTATAAAGGTAATATGTAGACATTGTGGCTGCTATTACAAAATAGTGTTTTATTGTCATGGATCAATAATATAACAAATAAATAAACTATTTACCAATTCTAATAACACAACATGCAATTTACTACATATCATTCATTATTATGACATTTACACCAGCATAGCTAATTCATCCCTTTTTGTGAGTATTTTATGGCTTATTTACTAACTGTTCCAAAAGTTTTTGTTTTCTTTCTTCCAATTCAATTTTCTTTCTCGCCAAGGCTAGTTTCTCCTCGAGATACTTTTCAAAATGAGCACTGGTCCTTTTACTGATCTCTTCTTTGTTCTTATAATAGTCAGCTTTCACTTTGAAATACATATCACTGCCTGTTTTTCGTTTTCTGCGGTTTGGGGTATCTGTGGATATGTTGGAGGTTGCAGAAGTAGATGCTTCGGAAGAAGGGGTTTCCTCTTCACTATTTTGTAATACAGCCACATCTACTGAATGTGGGGAAGAATTATTTGGCTTATCGCCTAGCAACTCATCTAGGCGATTGAAAAACAAAAATCGTGTTGGCCCCCTTCCACTCATTTTCCGATTGTCCTTGGTTGCTTTGTATGTGCGTAAGAGATTTTGCCATTTTCTTTGACAATGTGCAGCTGAAAACTACATGCAAATAAATAAAATACACATGCATAACATATGTTTTATGACTTCGTCACCTTGTTTGTATGAGTTTTAACATCAAGAATACTCTAAACATACATATTACTCCGGGTATAAACTTACAGTTATTTTCTGACTCACTAAGTCATTATGAATAGTTTCCCAAATGTGTTTTCGCTTTTGTGGATGATATAGTTCATCATACCTTGCTTCAATGGCTGCTATTAATGCCATTGTGCAAGTATATGACCACACATTTTTGTTTGTTTCTTGGTTATGTGCCTCATTTTCTGCCTGTAGTGTTTCCTCTTCTTCATCATCTAATGTACTACCATCCTGAACGTATGGTTCATTCTGGTTTGTATATTTTATGAAGCTTTGCGGCAGCCAGAAGCAATCATCAGTCTCTGAATAAATACAGAAATAGTACCAACATATATGAAGACTGTCAATTATTCACCTTAATTCATTATTAAGGTGACCAACCATGCCGTTTTAGTATTTTCCATAAGTGTCCCGTACTTTATGAGTTTCCCGTTTTATGTAATTTTCAACACTTTTATACCATAATGTTTCGTATTGAATTTAAACTTTCTTTCACTGATAACAAGGCTGAAACTACCAATATTTGAAAAATATGCAGGTTTTCATTTTCCTAGCTGATCAATTACAAAAGTTGAATTTTTATTAAAGTTGTAATGTATTGCATATTGCATTTCATTTCAACATGTTGTTAGAAAATTATATCGTAATATGTAGAGACGATACATTCTTCTTAAAAAAATTCCTTTACAGGAAAAATACCTTTTTTCGAAAAATGTTTTGTTATTGTTATATAATTTTTTTTAATAACTGTTATATTTTGTTTTTTAATGTAGTTTCAGCTTAGCCAAAATGTTTCCTTCCCGTTTTAAAGTTGCGCGCTGTATTTTAGCGTAGAAAAATTGGTCACCTTTATATTTTACCTGTATCTTTCACCAAAACATTTCCCTCTTCATTAAGTACTAAATTCTTATTGTCACCTCTCACAATTTCATACATCACGGCGGCGCTCACAAACAACAATTTGTTGGAATCTCAAAAATTACAAGCTATAAACATAAATATCTATATGACATAACCTTATTTTGAGCTACTGATACCTCAATATCAAAAAGCACCTGCTTTCACGATATATCACCAGCGGTAAGAGGGGGTGTCAGAATATCACTTCGTTTCAAATTGATACGGCTAAAAAGAACATGTAAACATGACGTCAGAAGTGAACTGATCTGATACAATCTGATATTTGTAGTAAAAAGAATGCAGCTTGTATGTAACGTGCAATAAACGTAAGTTTACAAGGTGTTTATCTATTACACTTGGGAATTACCTCAAATACACAGCAATAATTGGTGACGAGTGGTGGAATAAATGCAAGCAAGTGCAAGACAAGGTTAGATTGAAAATTCGTTAATCAACCACGTGCTACAAAAAATGGCGTTAGTGGGCAGCATTGAACCCCTCACTGCAACATGCGATTTTAATGCATACATGGAGCGCATGGAATAGTTTTTCAAGTGTAATAACATAGAAAACGACAGAGAAGTATCGTTGTTTATTACTCTCGTAGGGAGTGAAGCATACAAAATATTAAAGGATTTATTATCTCCGGTGTTACCAGCAGAAAAAAGTTTTGCTGAATTAAAGGATGTTCTAAAGAAGCACATGGCTCCACAAAAATGAGTGATTGCAGAAACATTCAAGTTTTATGGCATCAGTCAAGGAAGTTTGACAGTTAGTGAATACATTGTAAAATTAAAAAGTGCTGCATCGACTTGTGACTTTGGGCAATTTTTAGAGCGAGCGTTGAGAGACAGATTTGTATGTGGTCTATCGCAGGAAAATATCCAACGAAAATTGCTATCAGAGAAGGTGTTGTCCTTCGAACAGGCATGTTCCTTAGCGTTGACTATGGAAGCTGTTCAAGAAGAAAGTAGAGAGTTAAATCAGACTGTAGTAAAAGCAGTATGGAAGCAAAAAGCTGCAAATGTAAGTAAAGACAAGTTTCAGCATGAGACAAGAAGTAAGAATGAGCAAAAAGTCGAGAAAGAAAATTGTGGACAATGTGGAAAACGGCATGGAAAAGAGTGTCCAGTGAAGGAATATTGCTGTTACAAGTGCCAGAAGAAGGGTCATCTAGCAAAGCTGTGCAGAACGAAGAGAATACAAGCAGTGGAAGATGACACCGCAGACCTATCGCACAGTGAAAATGTGATAGGAAAGATCGAACAGTTTGAGATAAGAAAAGTTAATGATGCACTTCTGGTGGATGTGAAGGTATCGAACAAGATAATACCCATGGAGGTAGACAGTGGCAGTGCTGTAAGTGTAATGTCTAAGGATATTTTTCTTAAATACTTAGATAAGCATAAAATAGCAGAAAGTAAAAATAATTTGATTGCAGTTGGAGGTGAATCATTAAAAATAGAAGGTAGAATACTAGTTAAAGTTTTCAAAAATAAAGTTGAGTTTAAATTTTTACCTTTGTACATTTTAAAAGATGTAATGAATGTTAGATTGCTAGGTAGAGATTGGTTAGATTTTGTTTATCCAAATTGGAAAAATAAGTTAGTGTCGCAAGAAATAGCAAAGATTAATGAAAATGTAAGTAATGTAAATTCTATTACAGATAAGTTAATTGCTGAATTTAATAATGTATTTGTTGATAACGGAAATGAGGGCATACGTAAATTTAAGATTAATCTTAGGTTGAAAGAAAACGCAGTCCCTGTATTCCATCGTCCCTATTCCTTACCCTATGCTTTACGAGAAAATGTGGAAAAGGAGTTGGCAGACTTAGAAAGAAAAGGAGTAATTGAAAGAGTAAATTACAGTGAATGAAGTAGTCCTATAGTAGTGGTGAAGAAAAAGGAAGGTAAATTAAGGATCTGTGGGGACTTCAAGGTATGGGTAAACCCTTATTTGGAAGTAGACCAGTACCCGTTACCTGTTATCGAAGATGTGATTAATAAGGTATCTGCAGGTAATTATTTTACTTGATTTATCAAAAGCATATTTACAATGTCAAGTGCATGAACATTCACAGCAAATTTTAACTATCAATACCCACAAAGGACTATACAGATACAAACGATTACCATTCGGAATTGCAAGTGCACCAGCACTGTTTCAACAGATTTTAGAAAAAAATCTGAGTAACTGTGAAAATTGTGCATGCTATTTGGATGATATTATTATATCAGGTCGTACCATTGAAGAATGTGAAAGAAATGTAAGAGTAGTAGTGAAGAAATTGGATGAATTCAATGTTAAAGCTAATTTAGAGAAATGTAAATTCTTTAGAGAAACTGTAGAGTTTTTAGGATATGAATTGTCTGGTGAAGGTATAAAATCCCTAAAAAGCAAGGTCAAAGCTATAGTGGATGCACCGGAACCAATAAATTTAACGCAACTTAGATCATATTTGTTAAATTATTATCGGAAATTCATTCCGATGTCTTCGGATGTTTTAAAACCATTATATAACCTAGAAGAGAAAGATAAACCATTTGTCTGGTCAGAGGAATGCAGTAAGTCATTTAAGAAAAGTAAAGATTTATTGGCAAACAATAAAATGCTAATGCATTACGACCCACAACTACCAATAGTAGTCACAGCTGACGCGTCACCATACGCTTGTGGTGCAGTGTTAAGTCACATAGTTAATGGGGAGGAGCGTCCAGTAATGTTCGCATCTTCTACATTTTCAAGGCTGAACAGAATTATGCCCAAATCCATCGTGAAGCATTGGTAATTATTTATGCCGTCAAAAAATTTCATAATTTTTTATACGGGCGTAAATTTACCGTGTTCACCGATCACAAGCCTTTAGAAGTCATTTTCGGGAAAAGAAATAAAATACCAGCGATGGCAGCCATGAGAATTCAAAGATGGGCTCTTACCTTATCAGCATATAATTATGAGATACAATACAAAAAAGGAAAAGACGTGAGCAATGCGGATGCGTTATCACGATTGCCTTTAGCAACAGGTACAGGAATAGACGAGTTTGAAGAGGAAGTCCGTTAACTATCTACGATGTAATTCTAAACACACAAAAGGACACTGTTCTAAATCGAGTCAAGGATTTTGTTAGAAAGTGTTGGCCAAAAAATGTGACAGAAGTGGCTTTTAAAGCTTACTCAATGAAGAAGGAAGAACTATCTGTTGAAAAAGAATGTGTAATGTGGGGAAACAGATTAGTAATTCCATTTCAGATGAGGAATAAAGTTCTGGAAATGCTACATGAAGAACATGTGGGAATGGTCAGGATGAAGATGCTAGCTCGCAGTCACTTTTGGTGGCCTGGAATTGATGCAGATATTGAGTCTACTGTAAATAGCTGTTCAAGTTTTTCGTTATTGCAACAAAAGTTACCAGAAAAACCAAATACTCAATGGAAGACTGCAGAAAGATGCTGGGGAAGGTTGCACTTAGATTTTTTTGAAAAATTTAACAAGTATTTTTTAATTATTGTAGACAGCAAAAGCAGATGGATAGAGGTACATGAAGTAAAAAGCACAAAAGCGGAAGAAACAATAGTCACACTAAGAAAATGTTTTACAACTTTTGATATTTCAGATGAAGTAGTACCCTTTAATGGGGAAAAATATCGACAATTTTGTTTAGCTAATAGGATTAAAGTCATTTTAACACCACCATTACACTCTAGATCAAATGGTACTGTTGAAAAGCAGGTAAATACTGTGAAACAGAGTCTTCAAAAACAATTAGATTTCGGAAAGAATGTTACCAACGAGAAATTGCAATTTGCTATTGATAATTTCCTTTTAAAGTACAGAGTTACACCAAATGCCGCAACAGGAATCAGTCCAGCTGAGTTGATGTTGAGGAGAGTACCAAAAACCAAACTAGACTTACTGAATGTAAACCAATACAGAGGAAAAACAAAACTAGAAAGAGAGAAAGAAATGGGAGGAAAAGAAGTGAGTAACAGAAGATTTATTGAAGGTCAGAAGGTTTTAGTATTTAGCAAAAGAAATGGAGAAAATCAGTGGAAGAAAGGGAAGATATCAAAAGTAGTCAGTAATTGGACCTACCTTGTTAATGTAAACGGCGAAGTAAGATATGTACACGGAGATGACATGAAGGCAGATTTAACCGGTTCCACCAACACAAATTATACCTTACTTCCTGTGAACTTACCCATAGTATCACCAGCTAGTGAACAACCTGCTATAGAAGTGAATCAGAAGGAAAACAGACATAGATTAAGGTGGCAACAATGTAACAGTATGGCGTAGTAACTATGTACGACTGTATGTAACGTGCAATAAACGTAAGTTTACAAGGTGTCTGTTTATCTATTACACTTGGGAATTACCTCAAATACACAGCAGTTTCCAGTAATAATAGCTACACAAATGGTAAATTCTGTAAGATACTAGGAATTCTGATTGATGACTCTAAATTGGTCAAAACATATTGATTGCTTAAGTCAAAAACTATCTAAGAAAATTAAAACCAATAGTTAACGCTCATGTATTAAAAACAGTTTATTTTGCCATGTTTCATAGTCATATTACCTATGGGGAAATAGTTGCAATTCTATAAAAAAATTTAGAATCCAAAAAAAGCAATCAGACTTTTAGCTGGTGTGGGATATAGGGATCCTTGCCAACCTCACTTTTGTGAATTAAAAATAATGCCTTTACCTTCAGTTTTCATCTATCAGATAATTCTGGAAATTCACTCAAACAAATTTAACCATGTTGCACAAGCGGATATTCATAAGCACAATACTAGGGGGAAGGATGACCTTCGCAAAACTCGCTATAAATTAACTGTATCACAGAAAAATTCTCTGAATATAAATTTATATAATCACATTCCGTTAAACATTCGTAATTTACCTATGCAAAATTTAAACGAGCTATGAAGAATTATATTCTAAAACATGGTTTTTACTCAATTGAAGAATACCTGCGAGCCCGTGTATAGTTTCGCTTCGCTTCTCCTCTATCATTCTGTACAGTGTTCATTTTTATTATTGGAACGCGTATTTTTTGAATTTTTTGTCAACTCTTGCCATGGAATTTGGACGGCATGTCGTAGCTTTACTGCAAAACAGCAAAAAGAAGTGCAATGACGGACTTTTCACTTAAGCTGAGACATTCCGTCCAGATCTCGTGGCGGGGGTTGATGGAGAATTTGAGAAATCACTCGGTATTATTACCACGCGGAACCCTGTATCTAACCTTATATGCCAGGGCATATTATTGTGTATGTTCATTTTTAATTTGTTGTGATGTCACATACATTTATTTATCTACGACCACTACTGTAAATGACGAATTACGAACAACACTTATGTGTTGTTCGTAATTCGTCATTTACTTAATTTATATTAAGTAAGCGGGTATTTACAAACGTCGTGCGTAACGTAAGAAAAACGCACAACGCACCTACTTTACGCACATTTGCAGTTAGATCTACGTAGCTGCATCACATTAGATTGACAGTCGAAATTGCAAGTGTCATTGCTGATTATTTTGAATTTGAATGATAAGGTAATTTTTGTGGTCGTAGATAAAGTATAGTACAAAACTCGAATTGTAAAGCAATTTACGCACTGGTGGAATTACTAGCATTCGCCGCTGCGCGTCTCATGCGTAACTTTTCCACCGTGCGTAATTTGCTATTTACAACTCTCGATATGTAATATACTATTATGGTGACTGTATAGCGATAATAACGCTTATACTTATACACTTATTTTGACACATGTAGCCAGCAATTTTAAAGTGTTACAATAAATCTATGTCTATGTCTATGTCATCCCAAACTTTTATCGCATGACATTTAATGATTCCGCCTTTCTCGTAAAAGAAAAATTCTGCACTTCTTAAAATAACAACTTTTTGATTGGTAAATAACTTAACTAGACATAACCTAATACACTTTTAAATTGAAACCAGTGACATTGCGGTAAACAGAATTCCCTAAAACTGTTGTCTTCCACTTTCGCATCTAAAGTATGTTTAAGTACTCAAACTCAATTTAGTACAGTTAACGTAGCAAAACGTAAGAAGTGTAGTGAAGCAGATTTTTTATATTTACTGTACCCATGTGGAAGGCCAATAGAAAAAAAGAAAAAGGACAATCTTATTGAACTTTTACCATATATACCTCCAATTCATCACTCCTTTTATGAATATTTAAAGACATCTGCCACAGCAAATGATGAACTGGAAGATGAATATACTGAAGGCAACGAAGATTATTATTAAATGTTTTGTTTCATACACTTAATTTTTTTGTTTTCTAAATTTGTATCTTTTACATTTCTACGTAAAAAATGTTTTTTTAGTGAATACTGATCAATTTCTTACATAATATTAGTATGCAGTGGCAAAATAACATTTTCCAAGTATTCAAAAGGGGCCTAAGCCACATTAAAATCCGTATTTTGTAAAAATAAATATTATTTTTGCATTTCAGCTTGTGATATTTTGAGGTCAGTTGTTATATTTTGAGGTCAGGCCACTTTAGCTCTCAACGCCTCAAATAATGTCGCTAAAAGGGTAGCAGTAGCTGAAAAGCTTGTGCATACAAGACGTGCAAAAGAATTCTATGCAAAAATGCAGGAAATTCAGAATGAGTGTCAAAATGATCCAAGTATTGCAACATTTTGTGTAGATTACATGCAAAACTTGTCACTGCCTGTAATACCAGTCCAGGACACATTTTACCTTCATCAGATGACTGTCAACGTGTTTAATGGTGCGATTGTGGTCAGCGGAGTTAAAGATTTAAGCGCTGTAAGGGGACTAGTTAAAGAATTTAAGGCCAAATGCTAATACGGTCACAATGTATCTCTTAAATGTTTGCTACTTACCTCTGTAACGTTAAAGCGCCGTTTAGGTCCCGGCAACGTTAAATGTTGGGTTATGTTTATTGTTTACGTCGAATGTTTACATTGTATGAACCTACAATATTTTGTTAATAATATAGATTTGATACCCGTTATTGCATATTTACTTGCAGACGAAGATGATAATAGGTATTTTGCAACATATAGAGTCCTGTCAGTTTTTCAAAAATATATATTTTAGAAATCAATTGAGAATAGCTAGGAGACAGTTACGAGACCAAGAAAATCCTTTTGAAATTCCTGACAACAGTCTCACAAAATATTTTAGATTGTCAAAGGAAATAATTATACATGAACTGATACAACCACTTCAAAATCATGTGCAGGTTCCCAGAAGACGTGATGCCATTCCTTTTCATTTAAAGATGTTCGCTACAATAAATTTTTTGGCAATGGGTTCAGATCAAAAAGCTGTGGGTAACTCGGTATTTACACGTATGAGTCAAACATCTATAAGCGTTGCAATAAATGAAATATGCCCTTTAATTACAAATCACTTGGCCCATAGATGGATAAAATTTCCAAGAACTGAAGAAGAAAAGAACAATATTCAAAGAGGATTTTACACTAAATGGCAAATGAGAGGAATTATCGGTGCAATTGATGGTACGCATGTTGAAATAGCTGCACCTCCATCAACAGATCAACATCAGCCACATCTGTATATAAATAGAAAAGGGAGGCATTCTATAAATGTAATGCTAATTTGCGATTCAGATTGCAACATCACTGGTATGAATGCTAGATTTCCAGGCTCAGTGCATGATGCAGCTATCTGGCAAACATCAAGTATCACAGCAACACGATTTCGACTTGGGGAATAGAAATTTTTATTTAATTGGAAACAGTGGGTATGGAATTGGACCATGGCTATTAACTCCCATTAACAATGCTGTAGAAGGGACCCCTGAATTTCAATATAATATTGTGCTGAAGCGTAGCAGAAATGTTGTAGAAAGAACAAACGGCTTACTCAAATCAAAATTTAGATGTTTATCTAAATTTCGTATGCTACAATATCATCCAGTCATCACTGCTTTTATTATACACTGCGTTCGTAAAGTATGGAATAAATTCATTTTCTAGGAAATAAACGACTTTTATGTAAAATCCTGAAACAGGTCGATTTTTAATTATAAAATGACACTGTTCTAGTGGAATTTTGTATCTTCCCCTCCAACACCCTCCGAGTGACAGTTGCCCCTTTAAATTTTTTAAATGGAATGGGGTGTCATGTGATACCTCATTTAGAAGAGCTTTTCATTCTCTATTCAGTAGTATAAGAATTTTTTTGTAATTCCTATTTTTTCTAAAAAGAATAATACATTTTAAAATCAACACACAAAATTTTAAAATGAAATAATTGAAATGAAATGTTCGAACTGGGAACCGTTTGATTCATGATAATAGTACAAACGTTGCAGACGTTTATCTAAAACATTTCATTTCCAGGGTAATTTGATTAATTCCAATTTTTTTGATTTTTTTTTTAAATTCATTATGAAAACGAGTAGAAACTGTAGATACTAATTTATGTAATCAACGTAGAAGTAAAAGTAATAACACCAATATCAAAGAAACTGTTCAAAATGTCCTCCTCCTACCTCTTGACTATAACCAAGACGAAATTCAAACTCATGTAAAACATTAATTAATTAATTTTAATTCTTCAAGACTGTTTGGTTTAGTTCTGGAGACTTTACTTTTTAGATATCCCCATAAAAAGAAATTAAGAGGTGTTAGATCAGGAGATCTAGCTAGAGATCTAATGTATTATTCTTTTTAGAAAAAATAGGAATAAAAAAAAATTCTTATACTACTGAATAGAGAATGAAAAGCCCTTTCAAATGAGGTATCACATGTCCCCCCATTCTATTTAAAAATTTTAAAGGGGCAACTGTCACTCGGAGGGGTTGAGGGGAGATGCAAAATTCCGCTAAAATAGTGTCATTTTTTAATTAAAAATCGACCTGTTTCAGGATTTTACATAAATATCGTTTATTTCGTAGAAAATGAATTTATTCCATACTTTACGAACGCAGTGTATATACATGTGGAATCTTACATAATATGGCACGCAGAGAAAATGATGAAATTAATGAAGAAAATCATGATGAAGATGTAGAAGGTGATAATAATAATCAACAGTTGGAAATATTGGACATAGGTCATGAAGTACGGAATGCCTACATTCAACATAATTTTATGTAAATCAGTTATAGTTCATTTATTAATTGAATAAATATATGTATACCTACTTATAACAAAAGCAGGTTCTTGTCCGATGAAAATTGTATCACAAATTCCTTAGACGAAGCTGTCAAACGACAGCGAAACGTTAAGTTTACTGCGCATTTTCAGTGTCCGCTTTAAGAAATTTGTGATCCTACTTATAATATAAATTTATTCTGAACGCAATATTAAAGCTAGGAAGGTAAGGTAGGTAAAGGTAAGCACAAACAAATAATTCTAAACAATTTACTTATTAGTTTCCTACAATTTTTAAACTCAACAAACAAAACAGATAATTCTAAACAATAAATTAATTACTTTCCTAAATTAAAATACTGAAGAATATTAATCAAATTTATATTGACAGTTAAAATCTTTGTGTAAATTTTTAAACCTTTCAACTTTAAAACGTAAATTTTCTTTTTGTACATCTGCCAATTGCTGTACCGCATTTGCTAAACCTTGCTGAGGAATTACATTTTGTTTCATCTGATTTATTAATTGTTCCGTTAAAACATTCAATTCTCTGGGTCGTTTTTTGTACGGTGTACTGCTTGTTTTTTTTTTATTTTGTAAAATTTCTGTCTCTATCGGTGCTTCCTGTATTTCAAGTTGTTCAATAACGTCTAAAATTTGGCCAGTGTGAATTTGAAGTGCAACATCATGTAGTTGTATATTCTCTGCATTCTCTGTGTGGTTTCTTATTTCCTCAAGGGATACTTCTTCAAAATTGTTGCCAAACAATTCTGGAACGTTTTCACTTCCTTCTACAGCTATTCGGCCCCAAGCATCAATTGCACGTTGTTCTAGTGGTGTCAATGGATTCTTTACTTCTGGACCTCCACCTGTACTGTTTCTTTGGGTGACATATTTACGATATTTATGTCTTGTGCTGTTTTTACAGTCACTAAATCTCTAGAAAGTAAAATAATTAAATATTTGTGGTAAATTTATAAAGATGTAATTATCTTTACAGTTTTCCACTTGTCTGCGCTCAACTGTGGCCCTCTACTCGTTGCGTTTAATGCTATTGCAAGATCAGCCCACTTTTTTTCTAAATAATCATCAGGAAGAGTGGGATTAATTAACTCATCATCTTGTTCCAGAATCAAAACATAACCACAGATTAATATCATAGCAGATACGAAACTGTTTGTCGGCACCTTTGATGTTGTGAGCCTGAATTTTTTGACCTTCAGCCATTTTGAAAATGGTGTGCTAGCTTTCTCTATGGTAACGAAGCAGCGGCACGCATTAGGAAATTGGAAATTATTTCGATGCTATTAAAGCCCGTTCACAATGACTTAACGTAACAAAATTAATCACTTAATAAAAGTTGGAAGCACTGTTAGAAATGTAAGCGTACTAATTGGCTAATTCTATTAATTTACTTTTCTTAAGTTGACAACTTCCATTTTTAGGTTAACTGTATTAAGTACATTCAATCAACAGCATTCTAAAACAGTATAGTGAGTGTAGTCTTTGAATCCTCGAGTTGAGCAAAAGAATTTTATCCTTTATTAACCTAAACAATCACTAACAATTTACAAACACTTGCGCATGCAAAGAATAAAAAATTTCTTCATTGTGAACACATAAATTAATTAATTTCCTTAATTTAATTTTGTTACGTTAAGTCATTGTGAACGGGCTTTTAATCCACTAGAAAATGTTTCTTAATTACAGTAAATTAAATAATAACTCTGCTATATTTGCTTTAGAATTTATTACATACACAGATAACTATATTCAGTGTAATTAAAAAGAAAACCTTAGTGACAAAGAAAATTAAAGATTTTAAGAATTTTAAATGTTCAGACATGGTTTAAATTATGTTTAATAAAAAAGATGTGTAATGTTAATATTAAAAATAAACAATAAACTATAATAAAGTACAGCGTCGAAACGAAAGTAACTGCTTAAGAAAAAATTGGTAACAATTTATGGGACTCGTAAATTCAATTTAAAAATTGTCAGATTCGTTGTAGAGTGAAATCAATTAGAGAAGAACCGATGTGTCATCCAAATTTGTTAGTTTTCACGTCTGCAACTGCTGATGGGACAAACTTTATAGTAAACAATGAAACTACATAATAATTACAATTCGCGTGCAGCAAGAAACACCAAAACACCTCTTTCTTATCGCAAAGACTTGTACGAACGTATTACGTGTGAGGGTCTTCTCTATTTAATTTACCTCTACGTTGATATCTCCTTCAGAATAAATCTATTATTTTGAAGAAGTTCTCAACGTACAGTAGAACATCGACTTTTAAACTGTATTTACAACTGCCTGATGACATAAGGTACAATTGCAATTTTTATAATATAAAATAGTTACTTAAACCAAGAATACAATTCCATAAAACCATTTTAAATTAAACAGTTCTTATGTTATGTAGATAATTATTATAGATGGCTTATATTTACATGTTTTCTATTTTTTCTTTTTTGTGAAAGCAAATCTCGATTAATAAATTTTAATGATGCAAATATTCTAAACCTAGTAAATAAATTTAATAAATATTCCTTTGGAAAATTTTCACATGGATGCGTTAATGGTATATGCTTTTAATGTTCCTTTATATAAAAACCAACTCTTGCCTTTGTGCACGCCACATTAAATATTTCAACAAATTTATTTTCCATATTGCTGATATAATTATAAAAAATGTTGTCTGGCATTTTTAAATTTCCATATAAGCTTTCCACATTTTGATAATTTTTAAAGTGACAAAACAAAAATGCGGTATCTATATTTTTCTGGCTTCTGGAGAATGCGATACATTTTTCACAAGAATGTTTCATAAGACATTTGTTCATTATATAACCGCTAACATACTAGAGCATTTTGTTGATCAACTTCCAAATTTCTGTAGTCTGTGTCCCCTACAACTAATTCACAATTTTTTTCTATTTCTGTGTTTTTGTCAATATTTTGTAGAATACTTTGGAAATTTGTTTTTCCAATTTCATGTAAGATATCATCAAAATCGTCTAAACAATTAGCCCCTTCTGAGTATTCTAAATAATTTAAACAAAACAATTTTTTTAAAATTCTCTGAAATTGAATAGGTGTTGGATTATTAGCATTTCCACTCTGTTGTCTCACAGTTCCGAAAAAGTTTTCTAAAGCGTCTTGGTTTAAACGGCGTGTAAAAAGTATTGGTTTACCAAAATGTTCCCATAATTGCAGTGTGGATGAGATTGTCAACTGCCAACACCACAATGACTTAATTTTTGTTGTTATATTTTTACCAGTTTTATCAACAACAGACATACTTTTGAAGAATTGCAACATTTGCTCTAAAAATTTTACTTGAAACTCTTCTCCCTTAAATGGTCTGTTGTAAATCTTCTTGTCCTGTAGATGAGACGAATTTAAAATATCAAACAACTTATCAATTTTTTCTATAAAATCAATTGTCCCTATTGAATTTGCTGGAAGGCTTCCAAATGATAAATATGTTGTTAAACTAGCTGCTACAGTAGAATTTAAAATTTGTGTGGCAAGTTTTACTTTCATTTTTTGAAAGTTATTTGGATATAGGTGACTATCTGTTAGTTTAGGTGCCAGTCGAAGGGACAATGTTTTATCTCTATTGTAAAATATTTCAATGTGCTTTTTATCTGTAATATAATTATTGTATTTAAAATGATGTTTGAATAGATTATTTCTTGTAGCCTTAATTAAATGAGGTGTGTCAAAAATATAAAATACTTTTTCATCATTTATAATAAAATAAGGTTTTTCAGGAGTCTCATTCATATCTCTCGCAAATTTATAAAAGTTTGATCCAATGTCTGATACAATAGCCTTAACATTGCAACCTCTTTCACGCAATTTGCAGATACAGTCAGTTATCAGTGTTTGTAATTCCCCTCCACTAAAGCTTCGTGATACAAAAGTGTATCCTACTTGTTGCTTCCACTTTTGACGAATCCCTCTTATCATCAACACTAAGGCAAACTGAGCAGGTTCGTGTGTTTTCATGCCGTTCACTTGGTGAAATCCAATTATTTCATCTTTCTTCAAATTATAAAATAAATTAGTTTTTAGTGAAATTTCATCAATACATAAAATACACTGTCGTGCTTCCTCTGTGTAGTACTTCAATTTTGATCCTATCATTTTTACAATAAAATGATTGCATCTTGGTTGAACAAACCAGTTGGTAGTTACTTTTTCTAAAGTACGTTTATTTGCAAGAAAAATATTTTTTGTGTTCATTCGAATATCTTCTGCCATTTGGAGACTTTCCAATTGAATTTATTTGTAATTTTATAATCGTCGCCAATTCTTTGGAAAAGTATTTTGTACAAAGTTGTTCTAACAAATCAATTTCTTCTTTTTCAGTAAAATTTGTTGTAGATGAAGATTTTAATAATCTCGCATACTTCTGTTTTTGTTGTTTTAGATTTGCTTTTAATTTTCGCTTCCTAGGAGAATTGTTTGATAAAATTGGAGTAGTTTGCAATCCCATGCTAATTTGTGAGGTACTGAGAAGTGGTTCAATATCTTGAATACAGATGCCTGAAGAAAATATGAAATAAATACTGTTAAATAATTAATTATACCTATATTATTTATGTACTCCATGCTGTTTTGTAGTTTATTAATTAAACTTGAGAAACGAGAAGTCTTTTCACTACAAAATCTTCAATTATTTCTTTCTAAATCGGTTTCGCCTATTCGATATCTTCAATAGAACATTTTTCTGCTAACAAATTGTTTATTCATTTATTTACATTTTCAGTGATTTACAGAAATATTTTACACACATTTACACATATAAAAACTAGAATTTAGAAGATTAAACGTTAAATATTTATTAAATGTTTTACTGAAGATGTCGAATAGGCGAGACCGGTTTAGAAAGAAATAATTAAAAATTTTGTAGTGAAGACTTCTCATTTCTCAAATTTAATTATACCTATGTTTAGGATAAGCGTTTGTATATATATAATATTCTAAAATATTCTCACTTGGTCCAGCTATGTTGGATGAATCAATTTTAACTCCGGCAAGTTTAATAGTTTCACATACTTCCTTACTTCTTTCTATCAATAATCATAAAATTAAAAAAATTCAAATATATCTATCAGAATCGGATAGTATCATGACATCAAAAAGAACGAGTTATAGCTACATTTGATATTACTAAAATGTAATTTAATAGCATTAATAACCTTGTGATAATTCAGCTTTAGAATTTGGTAACAGCAAAGTGGGTATGGCATGTGTGTGTAATCTATTCTGGAACATTTTATTATTCAGGAACATTTTTGTTTCAAAATGCTTTGCACAGACTTTCATATAATATAGTTTTTGATGATCTATTTTCAATAAGTCTATCCTGTTTATATTTAATATCCATGCCTTACATCTAGAAGAGGCTTTTTATTAAAAAGAAATTGCAATATATAATAGAACTACCACCTTTCAGAATCTTTCGGAAAACTAAATAGGGAACTGGTTTTTGTTTTAGTATTCGTCTTGCAGTTTGCTACTGCACACCATGTTCCTCCACCTCGCCCCATAATTTAAGTTATTCTGAATTATATTCAATTGTACCTCAAAACCGGTAAAAATGTTAGATTGAAAATCTAACGTCAGATTAACGTCAAACAGCACACCATTCTACAAAGGCGACTTGTAAAAAATAATTAAAACGGCAAGTTTCGTATCTGGTATAAAGTTAATCTGTGACATAACCATTCTATGACATAATCTTCATACTGTTCTTGGGTCGTGTTTGCAGCACGACGCCTTTTTTTTTGTTGCAAACTAAAATTTTAAAATATAACAAACTCTTTAAAGTTTACAGTATTATTTCTACTTACCTATCAACACTCATTTTTGAAATAAAAAACAATTATAATTTGCGGTACCTAACCTCTGTAAACAATCGTGAAGTTAGCTGTCGGCGTTTTCTGGAGGGGGTATACAATTTAACTCCTCCTTTTGAATACTAATGACCACAATATCTTTTACTTACAGAATTTATCTGTTCCCCTTACAGACAGATGTAACGTTACATTCTGTAGCTTTTACATAAAAGACCACAATCGCACCATAATATGCACAATCTCAAATCAGTCAAGAGTTATTTCTATATCTATCACGAAGGAATGGGCAAGAAAAGTCCAAATGAAGTTTGTTCGTTTATTGGGAACTGGACGCCTTTCTGCAGAAAGGAACCAACCCGCAAATTGACAAAATCTGAGTTCTTCGGGCTATGAATGTGTTAAGCATTTAAAATTCTACTGCAGAATAGACGAAGCCCCAAAATAATGGTAATAACATCTATTGGCCGCTGAACCAATATACGTTCAATAGTGGTAAATAAACAGATCTGCAGAACAGAACCATATGGGTTGGCTCCTTTCTGCATAATGTCATATCAATGGCAGAGTATAAGAAAATACTCAGTAGGGACACTTAAACGTCAGTGTCTAAAACTACACGAGTATACAATAGGCCTCAAATTGTTTAGCAATTTTAGAATTGTTCAAAACTTAGGTCACTGTTTTCTCAGTTTGACCATAACGTGGGTTGGTTTCTTTCTGCAGAAAGTCGTCCAACTGTATTAAGGAGGAAATTTCAGATTAAGTTCGACATTTTTTCGAATGGTTTTGCCAGTCAAAATAAAAATCATTCTGTTATACGAATGTGCGCCGCTCTTGTCAAAACTGGGCGATTTAAAGCGGTAGCACAATATTTCTTCATCAGAGGTCATTCTCGCACGCCCTATAATAGGAACTTTGCCGTGCGCAATATACAAGAAACTGATAGAATCTTTTAAAAGAATATTATTATTTCATTATTTCATTAGTATTTCATTACACTCCAAAGCTATTGACAATTAAGGAACATGTCTATAATATAATATAGAATATAGAAACCATTGCCTGCTAGTTGAAAAATTATTTGAAATAGCCCAAAGCTATATTTTTCATTTGTTTGATGGAACAAACGTTGATGTGTACAGTAGCGGACAATAAAATCCGGGCAAGAATTTGACATGTCGTGCATATTTCGACAAATTTGGTAAACCAGGCTTTTATTGAGGTTATATTTCTGTCAAAATTAATAAACAGAATTTGAATTAAACGTCAGAATTACTAGTGACATGCATTACACGTCAAAAATATTAAAGTGAGGTTTACATTGTGCAAATGGCTTGCCCGGATTTTATTGTCCGCTACTGTACCTTATCAGATATTTCGTTATGAAGACTTGTCATAATGTAAATTGGTGACCGTTTTAATAAATTGGTGCGTGTTTTAGGACACTTAAGGGCACATTTTAATCTAGTATTTACTGGTACTTTAAAATTAATTTGCGATAATAAAAATTCTTCCTGAATGACATTATTAAGTAACTTATGTAACTTCTGACGAAGCTGTCGAACGACTGCGAAACGTTAAGTGTTTGTGCGCCATTTAGTGTCCGTTTAAAAGAGTTTGTGATATAACTTATGTAGATTAACTAATGCTGAAACAATTCTCCTAGTCTCTAAACTATCATATTTAAAAGATTATATGCTGAATTCAAGGTAATCTCAAGTGCAAAACACAGAAAGGACAGAAAAGTTTCCTTTCAAATATCACATTTTATGCATAAGGACACCGACGATAAGAAAGTTACTGCATATGATAAACGGCCTGTCAGAACACGAATTTAAACTTTTCACTTCTACCAACTGGACACAATTCCCGAAAAAGGCAGCATACTCGAAAAAAATATTTCCAATAAGTCAAAAAGAAATGGCAGGTATAAAGCAGTTCTCCCGCTTTATAAAAAATTAAGACGATAGTCGCCTTTTATGACAATATTGTAACGATTTTAAGAGTTCGATTAATTTTTATTTTAAGAACAAAACACGATATAGTTAATAAACTAATTTATTTAAAAGCAAACTGATTTATTTATAAACTTACACGATAACACTAACATTTATTTACAAGCTTATATCTAATTTATTTTAACAGCCGAGCGAAAATCTAACGCGAACTTTAATGTGAAACTGTCTAATGCCGAATTGTCCTTCCCGGTCGACTTGCTTCCTTATAAACCGGGCTCTTTTTTCGAGAATCGCCTAGAAGGCGACGGAGAGTCTCGTATTGATTCCACCGGTGACGTGATCTCGAAGTGCCCGAAGTTTCTCGTCTAAGGCGCGTCGGCGGTGACGCATGAGACGGGCTGGCACCGGAATCGTCACAATATATTTCAGTGACCAACCCAGGGTGGTGATGCAGTGGTAGAGAATTAGTTTTTTTTGTGTTAACATACTCTAGTAGGAAGGAATTACTTTTCTTTTATGCTTTTAGGAAGACGTTATAGTAGAGAAATAGTTTTTTGAGTTGTTATTACCAAATTGTATAATATTAATCTCAGATAAAGCTTTATTTTGTAAAAACATGGCATCTTATGCAATGAGCAAACTAACATGTGTTTTTTTAAAAATGCCATAAGGGGTGGCTGTGGAAAAGAAAATTCATGTCTTAGCTCCATTCATTTACTTTAAATTTTCAGATTTGGTATGTGTTAGATGCCAAGCTACGACATGAGTTTTAACTTTCATGGCCAACCTTTATGGCATTTTTAAAAAAAGTATATATTTGAGAAACAACATAAATCCATAAGCTTTGAATTAAATATATCGACGGAATATTATTCCATCAACATTCCAAAAGATTGATTCTTCATGACTCCACACATGAGTAGTTTCAAATTTCTTAATGTAAAGCTTTGTGCCGACGGTTAGTAAGATCTTCTCTTAGGGCTAAGCCTCTATCCTTTAATTTCTTTTTCAAGCTGAAGATTTCTGCTCACAGGCAATATGAGCAAAATTTTATTATTATTGCCCGCGGGTTTATATTGGAATGATTGACTTGACCGACTCTGTGACTTCTCTCGATGTCGTTTAAAGAAGTATTGAGTCCTAGGCTTGGTTAGTTTAAGCGAAATTTTGAAAGAATCTTTTATAATATCCCAGAAGTCCCAAAAATGCCTTAATTTCTGTTGAAGTTTTTGAAATGGGATAATTAACTCGAATTTTATCCGGGTTTGGCTTAACTCCTTATAAAAGTTGAAGCTAATTTCAATGAATTGGGAAAGAAACAAGAACGAAATTTTTAACTATACAGGGTGTTCCAGAAAATGGTGGAAAGAAATGCTAGAAATATAGGTATATAACCTGGTATCAGTAGAAAGCTAAGTTTAAGAACTATCCATTTCTGAAATAAAAAATAGGTCGTTCCATTAAAAAAAAATGAGATACTGAGTGCTTCGCAAGTACTGTTTGCCCTGTATAATGCTAAAAGATATTTTAACTTTTTTCATATTTTCAAAAAGCCCAAAGTCCTAAGAATGTTTTGTTATATTTTCGTAAGTCTGTGTCATCTCCGTTTGTCAACTCGACACATGTCAGTTTTTCTAAGTATGTTACTTTTATATTTACATTATTTCTAATACTTGATTCATTTTTAAATTGATGGATGACGACAGCCTTTCCAGAAAGGCCCATCCTGGCTTAGATGATACAGTCCACAATGGTCGTTACTTTGAAGACCGAACAAGATCCCCAAGATCCTCCCGGTCAACTGACAGTAGACATAATGCTTTGGAGAATTACTAAATAATTAGTAATGGAATAAATATATGTCAGCTGAATATTGAAGGCATTTCTAAGGACAAATGCCAATATTTATCTCGAGTGGCTAAAGATATACAAATTGACGTTATAGCTTTACAAGAAACGCACACTGCCACAATAGAAGATCTATATGCAAGAGGAAGAATTCCAGGATTTATTATTGTTGATCATTTATGCAGTCCAATATATGGTATAGCAACTTATGTTAGAGAGGACTTGTCTAATTACCAACCAATATATAAGAAAGAACTGAATGGTGTTTCTGTAATTGTTATCAAAGTTGCAGATCTGTATATTGCTAACATTTAAGGCGATTTCGTTAATGGGATCGGAGCGCTATTTTTCTCACTCTTACGTGCACTAAGTCTCTAAATGTTCTCTGTCACATTTCCACTCGGAGCGAATTTTCGAAAACGCCTTTATAAACCTCCAAATAATCTATGGCCCGAAACTATTGATGTAAATATTCAACGCCCGACAATAGTTGTTGGAGATTTCAATTGCCATCATAATTTGTGGGGATACGTTGATAATGATCAAAATGGTATATCGCTGGTGTCGTGGATGGAAGTGAATAATTTACATCTAGTATTTGATGCTAAAGACAAGAAAAGTTTCCGCCCTGCCAGAAGGAGAAGAGAATACAATCCTGATCTCTGCTTTGTGACTTCAAATGACAATTATGAACTGTTGTGGCCTTTTTGGATTAAATGAATAAGTGAATGCGTTGCCAGTTCTTTTCAGGTTCCTCCCACGGATGTAAGGGTGCTTTTGGTGGGCTATTATTAATGGTAGCACACTCTGTGCAGGAACGAACTAATCGTTCGATATCTTTGTCTATGGATTTCCAATACACATAACGTCGAGCAAGCTGTTTCATTTTTGTTATTTCGATATGCGTACGGTCAAGCTCTTGTAGAACGGCAGGTTGAAGGGTTGATGGTATTTTTATACGTTGTCCTCTGAATAAAATGTCGTTATCGATCGTAAATTCTGATTCCTTCTTACTTGAAGAACGTAATTCCTGAAGAATTTTTGAGAGATTTTCATCTTTCTTCGTCTCGTCTCGTATCGATGGAAATGTTAATTCAGATGATGAAATATGAAAAATTGATTCTTCACAAAGTTGATGTACTTCTTCATTGATTGCATTATCAGTAAATGTCTTCGAATTGATTGGTGCTCTTGATAAACAGTCAACATTTGAATTTTCTGTGCCCTTCTTGAAAATAACTTCATAGTTGAATCCTGATAAGAAAGCTGCGTATCGTTGTAAGCGGGCCGAAGTCATTTCCGGAATCTTGTTAGATTGGTGAAAAATTCGCACTAAAGGTCGATTATCTGTAACCAGTTGAAATGGACGTGCAAATAAATAATGAAAAAAATGTTCTACTGAGAAAACGATTGCTAATGCTTCTCTTTCAAGTTGAGAATAATTTTTCTCTGCTTGCGTTAACGATCTTGAAGCAAATGCAATTGGTTTTTCTTGACCGTCTATGATATGAGATAAAATACCAGCTACGCCGAAAGGGCTTGCATCACATGCGAGTTGAACTGTAAATTCTGGATTGTAAGGAACGAGGACTTGATCACTGGCAATTTCTTGTTTCATTCGAATAAAGGCTGCTTCACATTCACTTGTCCACTTGAACTTTGAATCTTTCTTTAGCAACTTTCTCAGTGGTGCGGTAATTGTTGAAGAATTTGAAATGAAACGAGCATAATACATGACCATATCCAGGAATCTTCGCAATTCAGCAACTGATTTCGGTCTTGGCATGTCAATTATCGCAGAAATTTTCTTAGGAGATTTCAAGATTGTGTTGTATTCGACAACGTGACCTAAAAACTCGATTCGTTTTTGAAAAAATGAACACTTGCGACGATTAAGGTGTAAGTCGAATTTTTTTAATTGGTCGAGGCATGCAACTAGATTTGATTTGCACTCTTCTTTTGTAGCGCCATGAATAATAAAGTCGTCGAAATAAAATTCTGTTTTTGGAACATCACGTAATATTTGGTCTATAATTCGATTGAATTCGGATGGTGCTGTTTTGATTCCAAAAGATAAATGGTTCATTTTATAAGTTCCTTTGTGAGTTGAAATTGTTTGGATTTCACTGGATTGCTCATCAACAGGTATATGTAAATATGCCTTAAACAGGTCCAAACGGCAAAAATAACGAGAATTGCGTAGGCTGTTCAAAATGTCTTCGATTTTCCGAATTGGATAATGGGAGCTAATTAATTGTTCATTTACACCGATTTTGTAGTCTACGCACAAACGTACTCCTCCGTCGCTTTTTGGAATAATTACTAGCGGCGACCCCCAATCGCTGGTTTCCGTTTGTGTTATGATTCCAGCAGCTTCTAATGATTTGAGTTCTTTCTCTACACGTTCCAAAAGCGCATACGGCACCTGACGTTCATGATGAAAAATAGGCGTTGCGTTCTCACGTAGTTTCAGTGTTACCTTGAATTTATGAACACAACCAATGCGTACTTCAAACACGTCCGAATATTTGGTAATAATATCGTCGATTTGGTTGATACTTATGATTGAATGTGTCAGCGTGTTGTAAGGATGTTGTTGCTCTTTGTCGATTTCACTTAATTTAATTTGTAATCGTCGAATCCATACTCTTCCAAGGATGGCTGTGTATTCTTCCGGAACGATGTAGATTTCATCTTGAATTGTTTTACCATTGTACTCAGCATTCACTGACACCTTTCCATCAGGTACAAATACGTTGCGTGTATAAGACCGGAACCCTATTGTTCCCCGTTGTAAGGGAGTATTCAGGTTTAGCTTGGCGAATTGATTTCTAGGCAAAAATGTATACCCGGAGCCAGAATCGACTTCAAATTTGACAGGTTTACCTTCAATTTTGACATCTATGTAATAGCGTTCAATATTCTTGACTGTAGGTTGATAATTCCGGTAAATGTCCACTATCTGCTGTATTCCGTATTGATGTAACATGTCTTCATCTTCGACACAATGAGTTGAACCTTGCTTCGATTTCGATTTCTTGTCTAGTAGTGAACGGATGCACACTTTTACAACATGACCATTTTTATTACAGCCGGAACACTTAAGATTCGATTGATTCGTGCGGCAATCCTTTGCTAAATGGTTGTCTCGTCCACATCTCAAACATAATCCATTTATACCAAGCTCGTTGTAATTAATTCTTGATTTCGAAGATTCTCTTGATTTACATCGGTTTCTTGAAAAATGTTGAGATTGATTACGGTAACGTTGTTGATGGTTTTTCTTGGTGTTCTTATCGATCTTGTTGATGTCTGAAGTGGATGGTGCAGTTAATTCCTTTTGTGAAAGCATTTTAGAGTCTATCTTTGAAGTTTCGAGAGCGATAGCTTTCGCTACAATGTCGTTGAAAGTTGATATGATTGTAACAGTTGTTCTCTAATACAGTTGTCTTTGATACCGCGGATAAATTGAGCTCTAAGAAATGTATCCGCAATGGATATTTTACAGTCACAAGGAGACACAAAATCACAGTCCCCTATTTCAGTTCTCAGTAAAGCAACAAATTCAGCAATTGATTGTCCTTCAGTTTGGTATTTTGACAAAAATTGGTGTTGAGCAACCAGAACGTTCTTCTTCGGTGCAAGATGTTGCTCCAAAAGAGATATTAATTTGTCGTATTCGAGTTCGCTAGGCTGTTTAGGTGCAGCAAGGGCCGAAACCATATTGAAAGTCTTTGCCCCTAAAGAATTTAATAATAACTTGGCGCAATAACGTTTGTTACTAATGACGTTTTTCATTTCAAGATAATTTTCAAAACGTTGCACAGTGGGACCAATTACGAAATTTTTGGACAAAATTCTGAAAGTAATGAATTTGGCCCAAAATAAGTTCGTGATTACAGGAAAAATAATGACAAAAATCTCATTGATAAATTGGGGTGTTTTTCAGGGGTAGAAATTAAAATAACTAAATAAATTCTGAAATATCGAATTCGTACAGGATTCGATAATTTGTTAACGAAAATATGATTAACAGTAGAATATTTTGTAAAGAAAACATTTTTTGCCTAAAATCAATAATAAAAACGTTACTTTGATATGTGCAATAATTAAGAAATTTGAATTTTATAGACAGACTGTAGTTAAAAATTTAAATTTAACCATTGTTTCTGAAATTTCTTGAGAAGCAGAACTTTTTGTAAAAAATAACTTTTTTACGTACAATTGATATTAAAAAAGTTTTTCCTCATTAAGTCGTTTCGTGGACATATTGTTTATTATTACATTTATTGTAAGTTGCGCACTAATGCGCGTTATGAAATTTGTTTCATTCATTTAAGAAAGAAGGTGACTATTTATTTATGAAAACCGCACGTTGAGGACTTTCGAGGAAAATTTTATAACTCAATATAAAGTAGTAAAATATATCTAGATCGGTCAATCTAACGAGTCCTTATAAAACATGTCCTGTAAGATGTATAAAATTTATCATTTTAACCAATAGTAAAGCACTTGCCTTAAGGAACCTCCCTGCAAGATTGCGATTTAATTGTTCAATATTTACTACTATAAAGCCTTACAGGAAAACTGATACAAGTAACACTGACGCTCTCTCAAAAACAAATAATGAGGTGAAGGGTGGGTTAATCTGATTACTGCAGGTAAAATATTGTAATGGAATTTGTACCAATTAATAGCCGATACATTTTTTATAAAGGTGAACAAATGTCCATGATATTGTAGCACATTTATAAAATCGATTTTTGGCCAGCTTTTTGGAGTTTGGTCCCACTGTGCGTTGCTTGTAATTCCGAAATGTTTCTCTCTTCCAATCAAAATTTTCAAAATTGGGCAGTAGCGCAGTGTTGACAGTAGGTGATGACAGAACTATCTTTTCTCCTTGAGAATGTGCTCTTAGTTGATTTTGTTGTTGACTCAACAGACTATTAATGATGGTCTTCTGTAATTCCATAAATTGGGCAAACTGTTGAGGATCCATTCTATGTTCTTCGCACTTGATTTGGATTAGATTCTTGTTCTTGAACTTAATTTATTTCAAAATTAAAGCTGGTTCTTCGTCGATTATTCTTGTACTTTAACCTCGTCGCCAATTTGTTGTGGCCTTTTTGGATTAAATGTAATTAATTGAATTGAATTAAATTAAAAATGTATGAAAGATACATTTGTTTATTTTCATAACTGTCTTTTTTTTATTCTCTAGCCGCCGCGATCCGTACTTCTATTTTAAAATATTTACAATAGCTACAATATGAACCATTAGAAACCTCTAGATCAGTATTACATGATTTCCCACATAGCCAGCATAGACCCATCCTAATAAATGTTGCAGTGAAAATTCCCATAATTAAATCTTTACCAAAACTACGTTGGAATTTTCAAAAGGCAAATTGGAAGGAATTTAGAATCAACGTTGATCAAAATATTCGATGGATATCTCCAGTTTCTACAAATTATGACAGGTGTCATTAAAAGCGTTGCTAAAAGAACAATTCCACGAGGATACCGCGTAGAGTATATCTCATGCTGGTCAAGAGAAGCTGATCGACTGTTTAAGAAGTATCAAAATGAGCCTAATGCAGAAACGGCAGATCAGTTATTGACTTCGATTAATCAATCCAGAAAAACTTCCTGGAATAAGACTATGGAAAATATGAACTTTACTCATTCTAGTCGTACCAGCTGAGCTTTGCTTCGTAAACTAGGGGCTTCTAGTCAACAGAAACAACCAGTGGTCCAAATTAGTCCGAACTCTATAGCATCTCGATTGCTAAATATCTTTAATACCATAAGAGTTGACAAGAATGAATTGAAGAAAATGAAAAGGGTGCTCTATTATCAAAGAAAAACAGCTCTACCATCAGATACACTTTCCAAGCCCTTTTCTTTGATGAGTTGAAGATGGCAATTAATTATTTGAAGAATTGTAAAGCAGCAGGACTGTATGGTATTTATCCGGAGTTCATTAAGAACTTGGGAAGTGTGGGTATGAAATGGCTCTTGGGCTTTTTCAATAACATTCTACTCTCAGGCAAGATACCAACTGAATTTAAGAAGTCAAAAGTTATCTCCATTTTGAAACCTGGGAAACCACCAGAAGAGTCATCTAGTTATCGACCTATTTCTGTGCTTAGCGTATGCTACAAACTCTTGGAGAGATTAACCTATCAATGTATTTCATCAGTTATTGATGAAGTACTTCCCATAGAGCAGGCAGGATTTAGACCACTCAGAAGCTGCTGTGATCAAGTCTTAGCACTAAGACCTCATATAGAAGCTGGTTTTCAAAATAAACTGAAAACCGGTGTGGCTTTTGTGGACCTTACTGCAGCATATGATACAGTTTGGAAAGATGGCTTGATACATAAATTATATAATGTAGTACGCTGTGGAAGATTGGTTAAACTATTAGAGAATATGTTATCCAACCGTAAGTTTAGAGTTTTTATTGGAGGTAAAAACAGTAAATTCAAACTGTTAAATAATGGACTGCCTCAAGGTTCTGTTTTGTCACCATTGCTATTTAATTTGTACACAAGCGATATACCCCGCACAAAATCACGAAAATTCATATATGCTGATGATCTGGCTCTGGCTGTTCAACATAAGGAATTCACAACTGTTGAAGACAGAAGTTTCTTGTTTTCATCTGAATAATAATCAGAAAAATAGTATACTTCACGTTTCTTTCGATGGATCTGTTGTTAAACATAATTTCTGTCCTACATATCTTGGTGTCTCCTTGGATCGCTCCTTGACATACAGAGAGCATACTGAAAAATTGAGACAGAAGCTGAAAACCAGAAATAATATAATGCTAAAACTTGCAGGAACAAACTGGGGAGCAAATGTGTATACATTACGTTTAACAGCATTAGCTCTGCTGAATATTGTTGTCCAGTATGGATGAATAGTATACATGCAAATAAAATAGATTCACAGTTAAATACTTCATAGCGAATTATATGTGGCACTATAAAATCCACCCCACTTGCTTGGCTGCATGTTTTAGCAAATATCGAGCCACACAGTCTGAGAAGAAAGAAGGTCATGAAACGTGAATGGGATATGTATCAAATGATTCCAGATTTTTTTCCAATCAATGCAGACCTACAAAACATTCCTCCTGATAGGTTACAATCACGTAAGCCACTGTGGAAAGATTTTTTACACCGACCTTTTTCTGTTTCTGAAGCTCGGAAAATACAATGGCAGGAAAATCAAATTTTCAATCAAAATTTAATTGAGGACCCAACACAGAGAGTACCCGGTTTTGGCCTACCAAGGAAAATTTGGAGCAAATTAAATCGTCTTTGAACAGGGCACGGACGTTGTAATGATTTGCTTTACAAATGGAACATAGCTGAAAGTCCAGTTTGCGATTGTGGAGTAGAACGCGAAACGATTTCTCACATTGTGGAAGATTGCGCCATAACTAAATTTCAACATGGTTTTGCAGGGCTACATAATGTCACTCCTGAAGCCTTACAGTGGATGCTGAACATTAAAAATTTAGAAGTTTCAAATTAACTTTTTGCTTTGTAATTTACTAACATATATGTATACTGTTGTTTATATTTCATACGAATATATATATATATATATATATATAATTCGTAGGGAAGTAATGCCGTACTTGTTAGGTAAACCAATTCTTAAATTATTTTTATTAACGGGGATTAACGGCTATTGTAAATAAAATATATTTTTGTTGGTCAATATTTCGTAATGTTTTTATTACTTCATCAGGACCAGAAATTGCTCCAATAATAAATTACATTGTATACTTATGAAAAATCAAGCTAATTATTTACTTACTGAAGGTGAAAATAATTTATTTCTCCTTTCTTATTGGAATTGTATTAGAAATTGAGAATTTTGAAGTTGATGTTAAACAAATATTATTTATTTATAAAAATATTTAAATAACAAAAGGACGCTAGATGGCCTGACTTATTAGATTGAAATAAATATTGTTTAGTCCGTCAGTGTCAGATCTAAAATTGACAGTTACGTCATTATGTTTTTGAATACAAGACATTTCAAGAAAAATTCTGGTTTTATAAGAAGGTTCTTTTTCTAAAATTTTATCGTTATCAAAATTAAATCGATGGTCCTCATCGATTGTATGAATGGCTAATGCACAAGATCTTTTTCCAATCCTACAATCACTTTTATGTTGTGTAAGTCTGTTCTTGAGCCATTGGCTCGTTTGACCTATATAACATTTGTTACAGGTATCACAATTAATTTTATACACAACATTAGAATTAAGCAAGAGAGGAGTTGGATTTTTTAAACTAGTATAAATTTGTCTAATAGTTATAGGATTGTAATAAGCTATTTTGATTGGAACTGTTTTTAATAAAGAAGTTATTCTTGGAGTAATATTTTTGATAAAAGGTAATTTACTATATATTAAATTTGATGTTAAAGTATTATTTCTTTCATGTGTCACGTCAGGATTACGTATGTCAAAAATTATCTTTTTTACGAGATGTTGTGGATAGCCATTGTTAACAAAAATATCACGAATCATTAATAGAGAAAAATCTTAATAAATTAGTAGATATTTTTGTTAACAATGGCTATCCACAACATCTCGTAAAAAAGATAATTTTTGACAGCAAGGGTAAATAAAGTAACAATTTTCGTATTAACCATAGCAACAACCTACACTAGTTACTGGGATCATGATCATGTAACGCGATTTTGAGAAGTGATTGCTCTCCTTATTTATTTTGTCTTTAACGTTCGCTATAGAAAAAAAATAGAATGTTACACATGACGCGACGGTAATACTTAATTATCGACTCGTGAAAATTAATTCACTCATCGATAAAGAATAATTTTACCGTCTTGTATAACAAATAACTATACCGGCTGTTTCAAATTGGGTGTGCACTCAAGGGATCTCCTAAACCATGAGAGTTGCAGATTCGGTTAAATGGAAGAAAAGTTGCACCAGTCATTGTTTAATTCGTATCCATTAACAGAATCAATTTTCTCTTAATTGTTCTTGAAGTATTGGTGAAAATGTAAAAATATCGATTTTCTTTTTTCCTCTGTAACTCCCTTATTAAAAATAATTTAGAAATTCTATCTTAACTTTCTACAGGTACTTTTGGATTCTGCTTCAAATAGGGGCAGTAGAATTGTGGTCACACGTTTCGTCTCTCCGCGACCATCCTCAGTTTACATTTTTTAAATGTAACGTATACCTTTTTATTATCGTATTTGTTGCCATTTTTTCTCCTGATTGTAATGGTATATCACACTTAATTGTTGATATTAATTTGAAGCTTAAATAATACAGATTTTTATATGAAAATTTTATTTAATACATAATTTCAAATATTTAGTTCATTTTCTTAGGTATAGTGTAAATTTCAATGAATTATTTAATATCTGTCTCTTTAGTTATTGTATAATAAATTCTTTTAACGGACACTGATAGTGCACATTTGTAGTGTCCGCTAAAAGAATTTGTTATACGAGATAGTTGTTGACGAGGCTAATTTTACAAGCAAGGGAATATTTAATAGAAATGTACATAGATATTGATCAAAAAAGATTTCAACAAGTGTGACCACAGATACAATTCAGCTTAAATGTTTGGTGTGGTATTTGGCATAATGGAATTATTGGTCCGATCATTTACGAAAATCATGTAACAGCTGAACGTTACATCGATCTTTTAAGGACAGCATTGGAAAACATTTTAGATTACATTCCTCTAAATCATATTAGGGAATTGTAATTTCAAAATGATGGAGCACCAGCACATAATGCTGAAATAACAACAAATTATTTGAATCAAAATTTTCCTGATAGATACAAATGGATCTGTCGCGTGGCCTCTAAGATCACCAAATATTAGCCCTTTGATTTTTTGTTGATTGATTGATTGATTTTATTGATTTTTCCTCTTCCGACATTTGAATGTTAGTTATTAATATTTAGTAAGTAAAAAAAGTATTAAGGAATAAATTTACTTAATAAATAAATCATGACGAAACTGCATCAAGCTTTTTTTATCATATTTTAACTTTACTTGAAAAAAGTATTAATTGTTATACATCACTGCAATCAGCAGAAAAAATGCTATCGAATAGAATAATTAAAAGATATACGTTGTATTTAAAAAATCGAAACTGAAGATGGTCATGGGGAGACGAAACGTTTGACTTCAATTCTGCCACCTCTATTCGAAGCAGAATAAGAAAGTGCCTGTAGAAAGTTAAATCAGAATTTCAAAATTATTTATAATACGAGAGATACAGAGGAAAAAAGAAAATCGACATTTTTACATTTTGATCAATATCTCAAGAAGAAATAAGAAAAAATTCATTCTGTGAATGAATACGAATTAGGCATCGATTCGTGCAACTTTTCTTCCATTTAACCAAATTTGTATCTCTTACAGTTTAGAAGATCCCTTCAGTGCACACTCAATTTGAAACAGCCGGTATACTATAACAGTACACACCAGCTTTGCCGTTCCTTTGCCTCAACTTTAAATTTTTATTCCCCAAAAGTTTATAGATTTTTGAGAGAAAAATTCAATAAATCTTTGCCCCTTGCACCATCCAAGAACGCTTTCTAAGTGGTAACAAACTATTGATGGCTCACCTGGCTTCACAAAAGAGGCTGTTGCAATTCTTCAGATTAAGGTTGCCGCAGCTGCAGAGAAAAATAAGAAAATAATTTGTAATTTGGTTTTCGATGAGGTTGCTATAAGAAAACAGGTAGAATGGACTGGGAAAAGATTTACTGGATATATTGACATTAGTACCGACATTTTCAGCGACCAGATTCCAGAGGCTAGAGAAGCTTTGGTTTTGTGGTAATATCATTAAATGATCAGTGGAAGATTCCTGTTGGCTATTTTTTTTTTTTTTTGTAAATGGATTATCGATGTCAGAAAAAGCTAACTTTGTAAATAAATGTCTCGCATTTGTCCATGAAAGTGGAATTCTTGTTAGCTCCTTAACATTTGACGGTGCCGCTGTCAATTTTAGCACAATTTCACATGCACAATTTTGGTGCAGAAATGTCGTTATCCCAATTTTCTAAAAACATACTTTCCTCATCCCATAACAAAAAAAAACATCCATACATTTTTAAATCCCTGCCACATGTTAAAACTAATAACAAATTGTTTGGCAAGCTATGTGGTACTAAAGAATGTGAGAGCAGAAGAAATTTCTTGGACCTTTGTTGAAAGATTAGTGAAATTACAAGACTGCGAGGTCCTACATGCGGGGAATAAATTAAGACAGAGGCAAGATCTGTCAGGTTAAGATGACTTCTGCACGTGCTTAGCTTTAGGCCTTGAATTTGTACCGTTTTCTTCTTTTTAGCTCTTTACACTTGATAATGTCCTAATTTGGACGATATCGTGGTTGTGTTGTCACGAATAAAATCTTGTAGATTGGCTTCGCCTTTTCTTTTCGACTTAAGACAGGTATTTACAATGGATGAGAGAAAAAATGAAAGTTAAAATTGCGGCACAGACTTTGAGCAAAAGTGTGGCAGACGTTTAATCTTCTTATGTAAAGATTTAAAACTAGAAGATTTTAGAGTTATAGAAGCTACAGCGGAGTTCTTATTGATTATGAATGATCTTTTTGACATTTTTAATTCAATGAACAGATTTGCAAAATATCTATATAAGACTTTTGCGACTTAGGATAATATTTTTCAGTATTTAGAAAAAATAAAAGAATATATCAAGGGTCTAAATGTAGGAATCGAATTTGTTACACATTGTGACAGGAAAACCGGTTTTCTGGGGTTTTTAATACGAGCCCTAACAACTATATGTTGGAACAAGCAACATTTTTTCAAATAAATTGCTAGTTTACTGAATTTATAACAATTTTTTTAAATTTAAACAGTAAATAAGCAACTACCAATATTTTCAATGTTGTTTCGAATTATGTTTATAGCAAAATTAACTTTTCTTTAATTTATTGCTATTTATTTATTTACATATTTTTATATGAAAACGCTGACAACTAAATGTTGGAACAGTATTGTTTTTTTTTCTTTCCTTCAATTTTATCGTAGTGACGCTAAGGCAGCTTTGAAACAAAACAAGCCTATTGTTGTCAACAATGTTTTACTTGGTTTTACAAAGTCGTAAAGTTGACATATTGTCTGTACCTTGTTCTGTTGTCGTCAAAATCATAACATTTTGGAAATATTGTGACAATAATGGGACGCGGGAAGCCAACTGATCGAAAAGTGCGCGAGATTATTATTCGGCAGTACAATTTTTATTGCATTAACAATAGCAACGACTACTATTTTCAATTTAGTAAAAAGAAGCACAAGATGCTTAATTAAAATTTGTAAGTCAGGAAGAAGAAATACGAGAATACGAAATGCGAGAAGTTACTGCAAGGTGGAATGCAGAGACTGCAATGAATGTTTCTCCAGAATGTTGTAGGAAATATATCCACAAAGGTGGTCTAAGCTTTTACAAGGTATACATTTACTTAGTGCGCAAAAGTTTTGCCTTTGAATATATTCCAAATTATAGGCCAAAGAAAAGCCATTGTTGACAGAAAAACAAAAAAGGAATCGTTACGTTTGGGTTAAATCTAAACTTTTGTGGTCTAAAAGTGACTGGCGTAAAGTCATATTTAGTGATGAAAGCAAATTTGATGTTTATGTGGGAGATCATCCTAAACGCGTAATTCGAGAAAAAATAGAAGCTTTCCATAAAGACTGCCTTAAACGAACAGTTAAGTTCCCACAAGGCATTATGGTTTGGAGATGTATATCAGCTAAGGGATTGGGAACTTTAAAATTTATTGAAGGGACTGTAAACGTAGAGAAATATAAAAACATTCTTCAAGACTCGTTACTATCAAGTGTTGCAAAATTATATCCGAATGAAGATTACATATTCCAACCAGACGGTGGATCATGTCACACAGCAAAACAACAAAAAAATGATTTGGGGACAATGGTGTTAAAGTTTTGTCACATCCCTCCAGCAACCCCGATCTCCAATAGAAACACTGTGGCATAAAATGAAACAAAATTTAAGAAACAACCCTCTGCGAACCCTGCCTCAATTGTGTCAAATTACATGAAATTTGGGAGAGTTTTACACTTGAATTTTGCAAACGTCTTGCCGATACTATGCCTGATAGACTTCAGGCACTTATTCGGGCAAAAGGAGATGTTACGTCTTATTAAATTAGTTTCTTATATTGTTAAATTCTACGTGTTCCAACATTTAGTTGTCAAAAGCATTACGCTGAAAATAAAGAAAAAAATTACATTAAAGCAATGACTTTCATCAAAAATGAAATTGTTGTTATTGATCGGGTTAAGGACAGTAGTAATAACTATTTATTCATTCAGCTGACGTTTCGGTATATTTAAAAACCTTCTTCAGAGTCTATAAAGTTACATTACAAAAATTAATTAAAATTTTTTTAAAAAATTGTTTAACATTTACCTCTGAATCATTGACATGTGAAGTGTCGCCTCGATCATGAGGTCAGTTAAAAATTACCTAAAATTTAGAATCAATCAGACACGAGTCTGGTAGATAGAAATCAATTTCACTTACAGGTTATGTTATCAAACAATCTTGTGATTAATGTTACACTATTGGTTTGAACAAAATTAGCACAAAAATTGCATAGAACGGAATAAAACTTGACGATAAACAAGAATTAATAGTTTGAAATTAATAATTGAAACTATGACTAGCGTATGACAAAATGGCGAACAGAAAATTTTTATGCTTAAGGCATCTTAAACTTAGTAACACAAAGATCCCCACCAGTAACGAAACCAACACAAAAGTAACTAAGATCGATTAGAACACATTTTAATTAAGTTATGATAGATAGCACTCAAATTCTGCGTATCAGTTTTTTTATTGATAGTATTATTGTTTCACAAAATCTTTTAAGCGGACACTAAATCGCGCACTATAACACTTAACGTTTCGCAGTCGTTCGACAGCTTCGTCAGAAGTGAAAAATATGTTGTCAAAATAAACAAGGTTGTCAACGGAAACTGAAAAAGTAACTTGATTTTTTTATTTTTATTTTTTAATCTAAAAATAATTTGAACATTAAAAATGTTAAAAAATTGACAGATCTATATTCTATTTAAGGAATCGAGAAAACTACAAAATGTATCGTTTAAATTTGCAAAATCAGTACGTTTATTAATAGAATTCGACGACATTTTTATTTTACACATTTCTATAAAACGTCTTTTGAAAATATTAGACTCGTAATATAAAATATTAGTATTTTCAAAATCAAAATTATGGTCATTTTCTAATGAATGTTCTACAAGCATTGAATGATTTTGATTATTTTTTGGATATGATATTTATGTTGGTCTAGACGTTTTTTTAAATTTTGGCTTGTTTCTCCAATATAACATGAATTACAATTTAAACATTTAATTTCATAAACTAAGTTAGGTTGTTTTAGTTTTGGTGTTTTGGTTTTTAAATTTAGAAAATACTATTTAAATTATTTACAGATTTGCTAGCTAAAATTAAATTGTGTTTTTTGAATATGTGTTTAAATGTGTCATATAGTGGTTCAATGTAAAGTAATGATATGTATTTTTTGTTTGAAGTTTGTTTATTGTTATTGTGGATTTTTGAATTTTGTAAATATTTAACACGATTTTTTATTACTGATTCTATAAGATTTATTGGATAAGAATTTTGAACAAGAGTCTTTTTTATTAAATTTAAATTATCATAAATGAAAAGTTTATCTGAAAGTAAAACAGCTCGATCTGTTAAAGAAATAATTGTTGCAATTTTATAGTTTTTAGAAGTATACGAATGAAAATTAATATCACAAAATCTTTTAAGCGGACACTAAATCGCGCACTATAACACTTTACGTTTCACCGTCGTTCGACAGCTTCGTCAGAAGTGAAAAATATGTTGTCAAAATAAACAAGGTTGTCAACGGAAACTGAAAAAGTAACTTGATTTCTTTTTTAATTTTTATTTTTTAATCTAAAAATAATTTGAACATTATAAATGTTAAAAAATTGACAGATCTATATTCTATTTAAGGAATCGAGAAAACTACAAAATTCTATTATTCCCGAGGAAAAGTATTTACGAACCGAGCGCGCAGCGCGAGGGAGTAACACTCCGAGGGAATAATAGCCATTATTGCGAGTAGTATACTCTACTTTATCTACGACTAAGAGATTTTTAATAAACAGTACAAATTTACAAACACTACGCGTTTAACAATGACAGTTTTGAGTTTGTGTATTTTGTTGCCATGGTATTATTTGATTAGAGAAATTTTGTAATTGGTGAGCAAGAGGGAATAATGACTATTAATCCCTCGTCATTATTCCCTAATAGAATATTGCATGGCATTATTGTTCACAAACCACACATATAATACTTCCATTATATTTTAGTCGTAGATAAACATTTATTATGTTCAAGTTCAAAGGTGAAATTTAATTCATTGCAAAAACTATTAAAGACAGTTAATGTCAGATCAACACAATCTGAGGGGATACTGGTGACGATATCATCCACATAGCAAAAAAAAAGAAAAGGTTGATCAAAAAGAAGTTTCTGTTTGACATAATTTAATAATTTATTTATAACTAAATTAGGTAAAATTGGCGAAACTGGATTGACCATGGCAGTACCAAAAACTTGACTGTAAAATTTGTTGTTGAAAGTAAATAAACTACTGTCAAATAAAAATTCTGTAATGTTGGTAAAGAAGTCTTTTTCTATATTAGTATGTAACTGAATTTCATCCAGTCATCATCAATTGTTTTCAAGACTAATTGGGCCCGTTCAGACGACCACAGCAGCTGAGTTGCTGGGTCAGCAAATTTCCTGAACCGACACGCTAAGTTCCAGCAGCTGTCATTTCTACACAGCGGAATTTATTTACGCTGACTTGCTCAGCGCTGAGCGTTCATTGGTGGAGGTAACTATAAACAATCATAACCTTAGCAAGATCTTGTATTACGGGCCGCAGACCATTCAAATCTAGCCCATCGTCGCATAATAATTCACATAACAAAATATTTTCTGCCATTGCATTTAAATTAATAAATTTCAATTCATAAAACGTTCAGAAACGAGGTTCAATAAATTTTAAACTTTTGAAATGACACAAAAAATTGCTGAGAAGTAGCAGTCCGTTCAGAGATACGTGACCGCTGACTTTCATCATGCTGAGCGCTGACTTGCAGCAGCTGTGTCACCTGAACGGGCCCATTGTTTGGAAACATTGGTGAAGAGAGAGGTAACATCAAATGAAATAAGAATATAGTTTTGTGGAATACTAAAATCTTTAGTCTTCTGTACTAATTCAAAAGAATTTTTTATATTAAATTGAAAATTCGGTGTAAGATTTGAAAGGATATTTGTTGCGTACGGACAAATGCAACTACCCGTTGTAAATTCCGCCGCAGCAGGTTCTAATAAATTGCTTAAAATGCTTCTCAAAGTTCAGAAAAAAAATCCACAAACTTGACACAATTTTTTATTTTATTATTATTATCTTTTTTTCTACAGCACACTATTAATATTATACATGTACATACAATAATACAAGTTACTGAGGTAACAATTAAAGCAATATCGCTGCCGCAACACACTCCCAATAACAGTTGTGGTTATTCAAACAAAAAATTGTAATCCTTAACGGGTATAGTTAAGTCTATCGGGCTTTTTGATTTTTCGCCCACTTCTCGACATTCTTATGTTATCTGTTTCCTTCAAATTATTATCTTCATTTCTGGTTGAAGTAACTTCATCTGGAAATTTTTGTGAAAATGAATGTCCATTTCCTGAAGTTGAAGCTGAAATTTTCTGCGTTATGGAGTTAACTTCTAATGGATAAATTTTCTGTACCGGTCTTAACAGAAGACCATTTGCACTTTTCAATCTAACTAGTCTGACCTCACCATCTTTACCACGAATCAACTCTTCAACTTTTCCCATTGGCCAATCTAAACGTTTCACATTTTCATTTCCTATTAATACTACATCACCAACTGAAATTGTATGCGAAGACCTTTTGCTACGGTTTTGTCTCAGTTGACCCAAATATTCTATTCTGAAACGCTTTCTCAAATCAGCTCTAATTTTTTGACAAAATTGAAATCGTTTATTTAAATCATGTGAGTCTACTTTATCAAAATCAGGGACACCAATTTCCTGTTGATCTCGTAGAAACATTGCAGGAGTCAATGCAACCAATTCACTCGGCTCATTGTATATAGTATACGTAATAGGCCGTGAATTAATAACGGCTTCACAATCACAAAGGATTGTCAATAATTCTTCATAGGAGAGTGAAGCTCGTCCTAATACCCTTCTTAAAAGTTGCTTTAACAATGATATCAATCGCTCCCACCATCCGCCCCACCAAGCTGCAGTTAGTGGATTGAAATTCCATTTTATCCTTTGTACTGCACTATATTTCTGAATTGCCTCCCATTCAATTTTAGCAAATGCATTTTCCAAACCAACAAAATTAGTACCATTGTCACTATAAATGATGTTAGGTCTACCATGCCTGGCAACAAATCGTCTGAGTGCTTGCAGAAAGCTGTTGGTTGATAATGACATGACTAATTCCAAATGAACTACTCTATATACAGCACAAGTAAAAAGACAAATCCATACCTTTTCTTTAGTTTTAAATACAGAGGGCCTGCCAAATCCACGCCAACAATTTCAAAAACTGCTGCATCCCGAACTCGGTTTAGAGGAAGGGGTGGAGAAGTTCTTTTAACACTCTTCGTGTTTTGCCTTTTGCATGGCACACATTTCCCAATTACGTTTCTAATCGTTTTTCTTCCTCCAAGGATCCAAAAGCGTTCCCTCAGTAAACAGAGAAGCCCTTGAATACCAACATGGCACGCATTTACGTGTTCCTCGTGAATCAATCTTTCAGTAATGATATGTCTAGCCGGCATAACCATAGGATATCGAAAATCTAACGAGTCTTCTCGGTTTGAAATTTTAGTTCTTAAACGAATTATTCCCTCTTCGTCTGTAAATGGGTTAAGAGAAGAAATTACCTTATCATTTTCCTTGAATGATTCGTTTTGAACAAGCTTAATTAAATATTTCTCGGCATCTATTATTTCACTTGCATTCAATTCGGTTTTCGTCTTCTGAGTTGGAAACCTGCAATTAGACAAAAATCGTCGAATCCAAGCAATTAATCTAACTATTCTGTGATATTGAGAAAAATATCTGCTATACCAGAGTGTTGACGTATAAGAAATCATTGCAGAAACTACTTTTTTCTTCTTTTCTTTATTTATTTCTTCTTCATTTGGTACATCTTCAGCATTGGGCCACTTTTCTGGAAAATCATTTAACCATTGAGGTCCCTCCCACCATCGAGACATTAAAAGATTTTTAGGAGTACATCCACGTGATGGAAGATCGGCCGGATTTAAATTTCCCGGAACATGATGCCACATCTCTTTTGGTGTTAAAGAACGAATTTCTTGTATTCGGTTCCACACGAAAGTCGCCCATTCATCTTCTCGTCTGATCCACGATAATACAGTGCTTGAGTCACTCCAGAAGTGACTTTCTATGTCTTCGTTACCAATGGATTCTTTTACAGTAGTAAATAATCTTGCTGCGACCGTAGCTGCTAACAGTTCTAAGCGAGGTATCGAAAGTTTCTTTAAGGGTGCTACTCTTGTTTTAGCTTGTAACAAGTGAACATATACCTTATCCTCCGTTGATACACGCAAAAATACGGCAGCTGCATATGCTGCTTGACTTGCATCACTGAAAGTGTGTAGACTCAAATTTTTAACTCCATTTGAATTTAATGTTAACCATCTTGGAATTTCTACCTGTGCTAAGTATGGTAACTCGTCACACCATTTCAAAAAAAATGGACCTCGTATCCAAGTCCACTTCGTCGTCCCAATTCATTTTACATTTCCACATGTTCTGCAACAATACTTTAGGACACAACGTGACTGGGCATACGAAACCTAGGGGATCAAATATTCGTTGAGCTACAGATAAAATATATCTTTTGGTTATTTTTTCATAATTAATATTTTTATAACAATCATCACATATTTCTAGGGTGTCTTTCTCACGATTCCATTTCATACCTAGTACACTCGTACATTTCTCACTGCCGCTATCAATCGATGTTGATTCCCACCCTCTCAAATCAAACATACCATCAGCCATGATTTGACTTGCTTCATTTATAAATTCTTTCAGTTCAATTTCGTTCCGTACACTGGCAACGCAGTTATCCACATAAAAGCTTTTTAATAATTTTAAAATTGTATTCTTGGAGTACGGTGCATTAGGCAATTCACATTTTTGTAAAGATTCGTGTAAGTGATGCTTAATAGTAGCTCCTAACAAATATGGACTACAACATACCCCAAAAACAACTCGTTTATGACGGTATATCTGAATGCTTTCATCTGAGTTTTTCCAAAGAAATCTTAAAAAATTTCTATCATCTTTATGCAGACCAATCTGCAGAAAGGCTTTGCGAATATCTGAAACCACACCAATTTTATTAATTCTAAAGCGCATTAAAATCGAAGGTATTAATTCTATTAAATTTAAGCCTTTCTCCAAACAGTTGTTTAAAGACGGTTGACCTTTTTCATGAGCCGACGCATCGAAAACTGGCCTTATTTTAGTAGTGCAACTATTTAATTTAATAACTGGTCGATGTGGTAAATAATGTGCAGTTCTGTTTACCTCTACTTCCGGAACTTTTTCGATAATACCTTCCGTCAGCCATTCGTTGAAAACTTGGTCATATTCCTTGATTAAATTATTTTCTTGCAATTTCCTAGTCACAGAATCCAGCCTTCTTTTGGCAATTATATAATTATCCGATAAGGGCGGATGATTGTCAAGCCACAACAACCGAACTTCGTATCTTCCCGTTTCATCCGCTCGTACCGTCTGCTTAAAGCACTCATCTATTGTAGCCTCTAACTCTTGTCTTGATTTCTTCTCTGTAGGATCCGTAATTCCTAATACATCAAGCTGCCAAAGATTTGTTATTAAAGTATCTTTCGTAAACAACGACAGGATAGTCATCGAGCTACCGCTACTTTTACCATAATTATTTGGCTTTTTACCTAGAAGTGTCCAACCTAATAACGTTTCCACAGCAACTAATCCGCATTGTAAGATGTGTCTCGTACCTGTCAGGAATTTTCCCACAACATCAGCACCAATTAATACCTCAATTGGACCTGAATCACGAGTGTCCGTAATTGATATGCCTAGTTGTTGCAGTTCTTTCAACCATTCACCCTGTGAAATTGAAGGAATATTATTACAGATAACAGGTTGGTCAAGTGCTTCAAATCGGCACGCATAGCTGCCGTCCAAATTTGTCAATCTAATGTCGTAACATGAATGACATTGTTCTTCCGAAGAGGTACCACCAAAAAGCGAATGTATGAATTTTTCTCTTCTTTTAACTGAATATCCTAACTCTTCAGCTGTAGAAGTTCGAATGTAAGATCTCTGTGAACCGCTGTCGATCAGAGCGCGAACTTCTCGTTGACTTTTCTCATTCCGTATATTTATTCTCATTGTCTGAAGAAAAACATGCACATTATTAAAATTTGTTAGTACCTTTTCTACAGTAGGCGTATCGTTTCTTGTTTTCTTCGAATAATCGGGCTCCTGCACAACTTTTCTATGAACAGGCAAATCAGGACACATTAATACTACATGTTTACCACTACAAACAATACATCTTAAATGTTCTTTACAATTCTTATTGCGATGTCCATAATTCAAACATGAAAAACAAACTTTTTTCTCAGTTAACAATTTTCTTTTTTCCATCGCTGACATCTTTTGGGCCTTGAAACACTCTGAACTCTTGTGAATACCTTCACAGAATACACATCTCTTGGTAGCCTGATAATTCACAAGTCCTGAAGCTGTAGGCACACTTGTATCGTTGAACAGCTTCTGTTTTAACTTCTTGGTCTTGTTTTCCGAAGAAGAACCCAAACCAAAAGCTTCAACTGCTAAAGAAATTCTTTCTTCGTTTTCAACTTCTGCTTTCAAAAACATCATTAGACCATTCAAACGATTTTTTAATGTAGCATCACGGTTTTCTGAGAAATTAGGTGATCTTTGCCAAACCCGAAGTAACTCTTCCGGCAGACATGATTCCACCAAAGGGTAAAGCATTGCAGTGCACTTATCACTGGTAACTCCAAGAGTTTCTAAAGCGCGAAGTTGCAATTCGATTTTGTCATAAAGTGTAGAAATACCACTCTTCTTTTGCGATAGAGTATTATTCAGTACCAATTTCAACAGTTCTCTTACATAAAATTCCACTATCAATTCATCTCGGCCAAAGCGCGCTTGTAAACATTCTATAACTTTTTCATAATTTTCTTGAGTAGGAGGGAAACTTTCTACAAGTTCTCTAGCTCGCGTATCTGGTACCGTAGCTTGTAAAAGGTATTGAAATTTATCTTCCTTTGGAATGTCTGGATCAACATGAATCTTTTTAAATTGACTCCAAAGCGGTAACCAATCACGAATGTCTCCACCAAATTTCTTCAGCTCTATCACAGGCAATTTAAATTTTCGTTTAAAAGTGCTATTAACTTGATTTGAATAGTTAATCGGACTGACAACACTGGATATCTCTTCCTTTTTTTGTAAAGCTTTTTCACAAAGAGTCTTGAGTTTAGCAAATCTTGCATTATATTCATCGGCACAAGTAAGTTCAATTTCTAAATCTTCTTCACTAGCATTCGCTTCTATTAATAAATTAAATACTTCTTTATCTAATTCTCTAAGTGCATCCTCTTTCTGTTGCAACATGAGCCATGAAACTTGTATATCCTGCAGATTAACGTCTTCTGCCGATAACAAAACTTCCAATTGATTGGCATTTCTTGAAAATGTGCTTCGTAATGCTGTACGAGACTTCTTGGCTTTATCCATATTCAGATGCAACACGGAACCTCACTCCAGGAAAATCTCAAGTCCTGTCACGGTCGACACAAAATATGTTGCGTACGGACAAATGCAACTACCCGTTGTAAATTCCGCCGCAGCAGGTTCTAATAAATTGCTTAAAATGCTTCTCAAAGTTCAGAAAAAAATCCACAAACTTGACACAATTTTTTTATTTATCATTATCTTTTTTTCTACAGCACACTATTAATATTATACATGTACATACAATAATACAAGTTACTGAGGTAACAATTAAAGCAATATCGCTGCCGCAACAATATTAGCAAGTTGATAAGTGGGTGCACCTATACATGATACTATGGGGCGAAGTGGATAATTGATTTTATCGGCACCTGGTTAGCTTCTTTCTGGGCTGTAATTACCGGTCGAGGTTGGGCGGAGTCCGACTTCGGGGTCCCCGAGGGGGTGCTTGAATTTAACACTTCTTCGAAATCCATTACCCAGTCTTCGTCCATTTCGAAGAGTTTCGAAAACTGGGCCTCTTCGGACATCGGGGCTACACAACTTGTTGCCATCTGTTTAGGGCATGGTGATCGGCTTTTCAGCTTGGAAAGCGGAATGTTACCTTGGGCTAGGTTTTAACGCGGAGGATGAGGGCAAAGCTGGCGATGGAAAAGGGCCTGTTGAGGGGGGGGGTGCCGGGTGTAAATTCCGAGGGGGGGGGCGATAACTGAAACTGTCCTCGGTCGGTAAATTGCAGGCGGGGTAGACCTTCGAGGAACAATTACGGTTCGGTGGCCAGGCGGTGATAAAATCTTGGATAGTCTGTCCTTCGGAGAGGGGGAAGATCGGACCATTAGCTTTCTTCGGCACGCCTCTTTCCTTGCACTAGCGGACAGGTGAGTCCGGGACTGGTTGGCCTTCTTTGCAGGTGGATCGGGTGGCTTGTCTAATAAAATTGCCTGCCGCTTAGTTACATCTTTGGTCACCGTAGGCACTGGCTTTGGCCGGGTTGGCTTTCGCACACAAGCCTCGACTAAACTGCACTCGGTTTTCCTGGGAGTACTAATTACTCCGAACATCTGGGAGAACTGAACTGGAAATCACTTGTTAAACCTTATATAAGCAAATTTGAAAATGGGAAAGTAGGGATGAAATTTGCGCATGCGAATTATTGTGGCGGCGGGGATGGCTTGAGGTATCGAATATGCACATGACGAATCCAACGACCATCCTTATTTTTTAAATCAAAAATTACTGGTCAGATAATTTTCCTGATAATGTATGGTCCGGTAAATTTTGCGGCAAGCTTCGCATTAATTTGAGCGCTTTTATTAGAGAGGATATGCTCTTTTTTCCATACGGAATCCCCAAGTGTTGGGCTTCCAATCGCGACGGCGTAAGTTATAGTGTGATTCTTGGCGTTGAAATGCTTTTGCCATATTAAGGCGTACCAGTTTGTAGCCGTCGTCAAGATCACGTTGCCTTTTTTCGGGTTTCGTGTGTCGCGGTATCGGATGTCATGATTTAGTAACGTGAAACGTATTTCATGGATTCGTTCATCCCATAAACGTTGATTTTTCTGGACGTACTGGGAAATCATGGTCTTGATAACACGGTTAACTCTCTCGACCGGATTACATTGTGGGGTGTACGCAGGGGTACGACGGTGGCTTATGCCAGATTCTTTTAACATCGGGATGAATTGCTGACTGTTTCCCGTTATCGGAAATAATGGAAATAGGCCATCCGTGTCTTAAAATAATTTCTTCTTTCACAGTCCTAGTCACAGCTACTCCGGTTGTCTTTCGGAGCGGTTTGAGTTCGATTCACTTGGTAAAAAGGTCTTGCATAACGAGAAGCCAAATGTGGCCGTTACGGGAACGTTGGAGAGGGCCAATTAGATCTATTGATACTGTATGCCACGGATCGTTAGCAGGAGTAGCATGAAGAAAACCTCCTGTTCTCTGTTGAGACACCTTATAGCGGTTACATGTTTCACAACTCCTAACGTAGGTAGAGGCTTCTTTAAACATTCCGGGCCAATAAACATTCTGGGCAAGGCGGACTATTGTCTTGGCGATCCCTAAATGTCCTGCGGTTGGTTCATCGTGAAATTAACGGAGTAATTTTTGTCGTTCTTTAATGAGAACACACGTTTTCCATTCATCATCTGGTACTGGTTCGTTGTAATTTAGGGTATTTAAAACATGCCGGTATAATTTGCCGCTGCGGATACAGTAATCTGGGAAAGCGGCCGGGTTTGTTTTAACTTGTCTTAGAGTTTTTGTATACCAGGGGCACTTTGAGTGACGTTGAATTATACAAATATTTGTATTGTCTTCGCCAGGAAGCGTCTGTCGAGAAAGCGCATCTGGTACTTTGTTTAGCGAACCTAGTCGACATTGGACGTCAAAATCGTATTGTTGGAGTTCTAGAGCCCATCTGGCTAGTCGTCCAGTTGGGTTATCAATATGTTGGAGTCACTTAAGGGACTGGTGATCGGTTATTACGGTGAAAGAGTACCCTTCTAAGTAGGGTTTCATCTTGCGTATGCCCCATAATACGGCTAGGCACTCTTTTTCGGTCGCGCTATAGTTGCTCTCCGTTTTGCTAAATCTATGACTTGCATAGGGAATCATACGTTCTTCTTGATCCAAGATCTGAGTGAGGACTACTCCTATTCCAACATTACTGGCATCGGTTTGTAAATAGAATTTTTGTGAGAAATCAAGACAGGCGAGAATCGGTGATTTGGTTAATTTTTCCTTAATCGTCTCAAAGGCGTTTTCTTCTTTCGGTCCCCATGTCCATCTAGCATGCTTTCAGGTTAGTTTCGTCAAGGGCTCTATAGAGGCAGCAAAATCCGGAATGAACCGACGGTACCAAGAAGCCATGCCACGAAAACGACGAATCTCTTAGACACTTTTTGGGGCTGACATAGCTGACACAGCGGCTACCTTTTCTGGATCTGTATCTATTCCTTTACGGTCGACTATGTGTCCTAGGTAGCGTAGACTGTCGACCCAAAATTTACATTTTTCCGGATTAATTTTGAGTCTGGCATCTCGTAGGCGATGAAATACTTCTTGCAAATGCAAAATGTGTTCGTCCAAAGTTTTGCTGACCACGATTATATCGTCCAGGTAAACAAAAGTATGCGGATCTAGTTCAGGGCCTATGATGTGATCAAGCAATTTTTGAAAAGTAGCGGTAGCAGAGTGTAAACCAAATGGCATTACCTTAAATTGCATAAGTCCTTTTCCTGGTACGGTAAAAGCTGTTATAGGTTTACTTTCCGGTAAAAGGGGGACTTGCCAGTAGTCACTTTTTAAATCCAATGTTGAAAGGTGTTTAGCACCCCTTAGCTTATCTAAAGTGGCCTGAACTTGTGGTAATGGGTAGGCATCCTTTCCGTTACTGCGTTAACTTTTCTAAAATCTACGCAGAAACGTGGTTTACCATCCTTTTTAGGGACAATAACGATTGGTGAACTCCATGGACTTTGCGCTACTTCAATTATACCTTCCCTTTCCATTTTATCTACTTCGGCATTTATGTTTGCTTGCATTGCTGGGTTGCGAGGTCGATAACGCTGCTTTACAGGAGAGGGACCTATGAGTTTTATATGATGCTGGATATAGTGGGCTGGACCGACGACCTGATCAAATTTCTTCAGTTCTTCTATAAAATTTTTGAACATTTGGTTGCCCGGAACGTCTGAAAGCGTTTGGCTGGATGTCAGTTGACAAATATTAGCTATGTGTAACTTCTTGGATGGCGGTGGTATTGTTAGTTGTAAATCACTAATTGGATCCATACCAAAAAGTAACGGTATTCGCAAATCGGACATGACAGAGAAAATATGTCGTTATGGCTGGTTTGCGATTTCGAGCCGAGCCTCTACGGTTACTTGTATTGAGATTTCTCTTTCATCCGCAAGACGGGCCGTTGAAACTTCATCATAGGTGTCCTGGCCGTTTTGCTTACACAGCTCTAACATCTTTGATTTTTCGGAGCCGGTATCGAGTAAGGCATGAAACATCTTGTTGGCCATCTTAACTTTAATATGTGGGCGGGGATTGAAGAAGATTCTTATGTTCGGGTCCGGCCCTGGTTTCTTTGCTGTCCGGCACCGGCGGCGTTTCCCGTATGATCTTTGCATGAGCAATTGCTGGTGAGTATGTTGTCGCAGCCACAGTAGGAGCAGAACTTCCTAAATGGTTGCCTACAGTTCACTCGCGTATGGTCGCGTTGTTTGCAACGCCAACAGTGTGTTAAAAACGTCAGAAGCAGTCGAGATATTTACATTATTGTTTTCGGGGATTACGGTCGGCTGGGAGTCTTTAGCTAGTTTGATAATGTCCTCATATTCACTAGTCTGATCGATAATATCATTAATTGATTTTATCCCCCGTCGGGGTATATACAGGGTGAGTTTTTAAGCGCCCTTTCTTTCATAGCTCATTTATAGAACGAGATTTTTTTCTTTTACAAGGACAATCTACCTATTGAGCACTATAACCTAAAATTATTTTGATATATACAGAGTGTTACATAAAATAATGGCAGCATGTAGCAGGATTTTTTTAAATGGAACACCCTGTGTATTTCCTTATAGAAAGACATAACACTCGATCCTCAAAACAGTAGCACATAAAATAATTATATTTATTTATCCAACTAAGAGTATATTAATATTTTGTTGAAAACGGTCATATTTTCAACTTCTCTTGAAATACTAATTGTAAACGTATTGTTTATCGTACGGGACGTACGGCAATAAAAATCGGTAATATTATAAATTAAGGTATAGGGAATAACCCAGATGTAAATTCTTTTACTTTCATTTGTTTTTTCAAATGTTCAAGCCCGTGTAATTGTCAGATTTTCAAACTGCCGTTATTCAATTTTTTTAAATGCAACCCCCCCTATCTCTTTTCACGAATAGATAGTGTTGATGTTCCTCATTTTTACTCTAAAATCAATATTAAAAAGTTATTTAACGTACCGCATTTTAATTTCTTTAAGACAGCGCCCTCTATTTCATAAAACAGATGGATAATATCAATTTTACAATTGATTACAGACTCTTATTACATTATAATCATCGTATTTTTATTGTAATACAGTTCTTTCACTTTGTTGTAATTAATAATGTCCTAAAATTGATTCGATGTGGTTTACAACAAAAGAAAATATCAGTGTTTGCAAATAATTACCTTAATGTGAAAATTGTTTTACTTAAAAAAAAACATATAAAAATAAAAAATTAATAACTTAACAAATAAATGAAAATCGGTGTATTTCTTTTGTTCAAATATTCAGATTTTATTAAATCAAATGTTAATTAAGACAACTGTTGCTTAGGAACTACATCGAATCAATTTTAAAGCATTGTTAATTACAACAAAGTAAAAGAACTGTATTATAACAAAAATGCGATTATTATAATGTAACAATGGTCTTTAGTCAATTGTAAACTTGATATTGTCCATCTGCTTTAAGAAATAGAGGGCGTTGTCTTAAAGAAATTAAAAAATGGTACATTAAATAACTGTTTAATATTGATTTTAGAGTAAAAATGTGAAAAGTTTATTATAGCAAAAAACTGTAAAGATTAGATACAGAAAGCCTTTTCTGTAACAGAATTGAAGAGGAACATGAACACTATCTATTCGTGAAAAGAGATAGGGGGGGGGGTTGCATTTAAAAAAATTGAATAACGGCAGTTTGAAAATCTGACTATTGCACAGGCTGAACATTTGGAAAAACAAATAAGACTAAAAGAATGTATATCTAGGTTATTCCTTATACTTTAATTTATACCACTACCGATTTAAATTGCTGTACGACAAACGATACGTTTACAGTAAGTATTTCAAAAGAAGTAGAAAATCAGACCGTTTTCAACAAACTATTAATTTACTCTAAGATGGTTAAGTAAATATAAATATTTTATGTGCTACTGTTTAGAGGATCGAGTGTTATGTCTTTCTATAAGAAACTACGCAGGATGTTCCATTTAAAAAAATCCTGCTGCATGCTGCCATTCTTTTACGTAACACTCTGTATGTATCAAAATAATTTTAGCTTATAGTGCTCGATAGGTAGAATGTTTTTGTGAAAGAAAAAAAATTCTATCTCGTTCTATAAATGAGCTATGGAAGAAAGGGCGCTTAAAAACTCACCCTGTATAACATATAACCTGTGAGCAACTAAAAATCAGATTAGAGCAGGCGGTGCAAAGAAAATGTATATCTGTGATTAAATGAAAAGTCAATAAATTTGACAGCGCATGAATGTATTATATTAATTAATTCAGTTAATCACAGACATACATTTTCTTTGCACCGCCTACTCTAATCTGATTTTTATTTGCTCACTTTTTACTTTGGGAGCATATTTTTATAAACTCGGTTAAGTTGTTCTTCAGCGGTGAAACCTCCTGCCTGCTCTCCGCATGAGGGTTATTATATCGGTCGCATATCGGAGAAATGGATTCTTTCGTGAAGTTGTTCCTGGAGTAGTCGCGGTACGTAATAAAATAACGCTTGAAGCTTGTTACAAAATCTTGCCATTTGGACAAAAAAACTTTATTATGATGTTATGTTTTATGTTGTGTTATGAGTTGGCTGTACCCGAAACAGTTGTTATGTAATTTGTCATAAATAAACAAACTTTATTCAACCGAATTATGTGTGTCTGCATTACAATAATGTAAAACGTGTTAAAAAGGTCGTTGATAATTACGCAAAATGAGAAAAGAAGATAGTTGTAACTTACCACAGAAATTCTGAGTATAGGTATGCAGGTAAGATTTTAATCGACAACCGTAACAGTTTAATGCTAAATTAAGTTGTCGAAATGGGACATAAATACTCCACCTTATTCCAATATAAATAATATTGTAACGATTTTAAGGGTTCTATTAATTTTAATTTAAAACAAAACACGAAATTTATAATTTATTTAAAAAAATATTAATAGTTTATAATTTATTTAAAAGCAAACTAATTTATTTGTAATACTAAATATAACACTAACACTAAATTATTTACAAGCTTATATCTAATTTATTTTAACAGCCGAACTCTCCAACGCCGAATTATCCTCCATTCACCGGCTGCCGCTTTTATACAGGGTGTCCACCGAGTGCCGCGGTCTTCTCTAGCGCCTATAGTATATAAGATACAAAAAAAATTCAAACGAGTTAAGGTGTAACTCAGTCAGCTCTACTTCATAAAATTATTTTTGGCTATACAGAGTGTTTAGTAACTGAGAGCCATACTAAAGTTATGTTTTTTTAAATGGAACACCCAGTATATTTTTACATATTTCGAAAGTACGCATAACGAATAGGTAATAACCAAAAATTTAGGAAGTTTTACTTAAGAGTTTGTAAGATATTGATGTTTAAGTGTAAAAAATTGCCATAATATGAGTGCTTATATCTTTGTTATTTATTTACATTTCGTCTTGAATTTTTGTAGGTACTCAACACAATATCTTTTCTAACAATTTCAAAATAGTTTCGGTCTACCAGTTATTATGTGTACAGGGTGTTGAGTTTTGCAAAAGAGAAATTTTCTCAAAATTTTCAAATGGAACACCCAGTGTATCTAGACTCTCGTGAAACACTGTTTTAATAAGCTTTCACAATACGCCAAATGTATTTGTCTAAACTGAAGAAGTCGTGAGACAAAAATTAATAATTTTTCTTTCATTCAAAGTTGACGTTACTTAGCCTTTCCGACCGGTTCTTCTGTTTTGATTTGGTGACAAATCAATGAAAATGTTTTATTTTTAAAAGTAATTGAATATATTCCTCTTAAAATAGTTCCTATTTTTTCTTTACTATGAAAATATCTAAATAACGTTAAAATAATACATAATTTTAAAAAATAAAATTTAGAATCACGTTGCCCTTTGCTAGAAAATAGGAAAACAGTTGCTATAAATTTTTAATTGACAGAACATAAGATTAGTAAATAACACTATTTTTGCAGCTTTGTATTTTTTTATGATAACAAAATGCATTTTAATAATGAAGAGTTACGTGACATGACATACCTACTAGGAAAAGACAACCAAAACTGTCTTTTGGCATCAAGATTATATTCGCAGCATTATCCTATGAGAAGACACCCGGATTATGGAGTTTTTCAAAGATTGAAAGAAAGATTCTAAACGCCAGGAAACATTAAATACAGTAAAAATGTTACTAAAATAACGTTATGTAAATATTTTCAAAATAAAGAAAAATAGGAATTAGTTTAACAGGAACATATTCAATTATGTACTTCGAACAAAAAATAAAATATATTCATTGATTTATCAGCAAATCAAAACAGAAGAACCGGTTGGAAAGGCTAAATAACATCAATATTGAAAGAAAAAAAAATTATTAATTTTTGGGTCACGACTTCTTCAGTTTAGACAAATACATTTGGCGTTTTATGAAAGCTTATTAAAACAGTGTTTCATGAGAGTCTAGATATACTGGGCGTTCCATCTGAAAATTTTGAGAAAAATTATCTTTTGCAAAACTCAACACCCTGTACACATAATAACTGATAGACCGAAGCTGTTTTGAAATTTCTGTAGAAAAGATATTGTATTGAGTACCTACAAAAATTCACGACGAAATGTTAATAAATAACCAAAATAAAAGCGCTCATAGTACAGCACTTTTTTACACTTAGACGCCGGCTGGTGTCGACGAATCATTACACTGCCCCCTTCTTAAAAACGTTTCGTCTCGGAACGTTCCTTGTGATAGCCTTGAAGGAAGATGTCGAAATCAGCATGCTGGGCCCTTTTTACAACTTCCGGTCTGGAAGAAATAGCAGTCCACGGTTTTCTTACTGCCGACAGCTGCCTGTGGGTGGTCACTGCAGACTAAGACTTCAATTCCCGTTCCGTTGAAGATGACTTCTATCATGCTTCGAATGACCCTCCAGTCCAGTCCGTCTAGTCCGCAACCCAACTTAGGAATGGCTAATTTCGTCTCTTTGCCTTCTACCAGCTGTCTCCTCGGGCTTACCGCTTGATGTCCTCTTGGTGACTAAGTAGTACATGTGTCGTCTTTGATCTGCTTCCGTGTCGATGATCTACAGGCTCTTGCCATTGCCATCTTGACATTTAGTCCAGGCCTACAGGCAGAAATTGTGACGTCACGATAAAGGGGTTTCGACGTTTCTCAAAATGCGTTATTTTATCATTTTTATCAGTGCTTGTGAAGAAAAAGTAAATAAAATTGTCCCGTAAAGAATGGGGTAAGTCTATTTAATAGTTTTTGCCACAGAACGAAGTCATAGAAGATTAATAATTAACCGAATTCAAAATCACTACCAGAATTGACAGGTATTTGAATTTTAAAGTCTTATACGATCTCATATTGTTCAAATTATAATATAAAACATCACTAAACTTATTGTTAAAGCGTTTTAAAGCGAATATCAGCAAAACAACGTAAAGCTCGTTGGTTTAAGTAGTTGGAGCCAAGCATTAAGATGAAAATAATGAGAAGGGTTTATATTTGGACAAATTAATACCAATACAAAGCAGAATCATTGCTTCAATAAAGTGTTTTTTGCCCGATGGAAAGTATCACACAGATCTGTAATGATTTTCCTCGGAATTTTTTAACGCTTAACCTTATTTTTAAAACTCATATAAACACATTTTCTTAACATTAACGCAAGGATATGTGTAATCTATAGACGCGTAGTGTTAAGAAAAGTAATACAGGGTGTTAATAAAAAAACTGTACACCGCTTGGCAGGTAATAGTAGAGGTCAAAACAAGAAAAAAGTTCTAATAAACCCATATCCAATACAGGGTGTTCACGCCATGTGTTCACTCTTCTAGAATTTTTATTTATTACATAAAATTCGGGAGCGATAAATTAAATGAAAAGCTGAATTTTCCGACATACCACTGACCACCATAGGACTTCCGGTTTCGCCGGAAGTGATATTGTTACGATAATAATTGAATTAAGGTAAATGAGAGACGTAGCTTTATAAAACAATACATTTAACAAGAAATAGACAATCAACTTACATGGCACTAATAACAAAAGAGCCGTTCACTCTAAACTGGATGACGATCGAATACTAATCTGTGCGACATGATTTACCATTATATATAGGGGCAAAAACTATTTTTGTTAGCGCGGGTCGCAATATATGATTCATTGACAGATTGTTGAGGCATTGCGCTTATATGGTAACGTCAACGTTGCCTTTCTATATTTATTTACGTTTTTCGCGGAACCCTGATGAATCGCTTTATGCAAGTTGAATCTCGAAAGTTCTGCACTGGAAGCTTCCTTTGTTACAATATCAACTTTCTTATTTTAAATGGAATGGCCTGTATATTTTTACATATTTGGAATCTACAGATCTTTCTAAGTCCGAATATGTATCACTTGGTAATTTTGGTTTCCATGACAACGAAAAAAAATTTTTTTTGTTTTTCAGTATGCAAAGCTATGTGTGGTGTATTTTCGTTCTAATGCGACCAAGTAATTCGAGAAAGCAACTTCTTTGGTTGCACTTTGGTTTATTAACATTTTTACAGCATGTGAAATTTTCATTAGATCGTAAATTATTTTTTTTTAACGGAATTTATTTAAAAGACACTGTTTATGCCAGAGAAATTAATACAGAAGGTGAACTTTGGCAGAGAGTTGTAAACGCTTGTCAGCAACTGAAAAATCAAGTTGCTTTCAATCAAGTGCGCGAGTCTCTTCGACGGCGACTGCAACTTTGTTTACAACAGCAAGGACGACAGTTCGAACATCTTCTGTGATAATTTTAGTGTTAAATTCGTTATTGATTGTTCGATTCTTTTTTAATTAAACCATACTTCAAATGCCATTGAATATTGAACCTGGGTTTATTATAATTTTTTTGTTTTGTTCTCTGCTATCACGTGCTAAAATGTGTAAAGTTTTTATATTAACACTTGTATACCGGCAATGGCTTATTTTTTCAGTTAAGCTGCCACATGCCATCCCAAATTTCATTGCAAGAGTTGATAAAAGAGTTAAAAAAAATAACCCTCTATTTGGTATCAGCGTATTAAAAAAAATGTTTTATTAAACTGCGCTAAAAAACGCAAGAAGTTCCGTTAAAAAAAGTAATTTAGTTAATAAACCAAAGTGCAACCAAAGAAGTTGCTTTCTCGAATTACTTGGTCGCATTAGAACGAAAATACACCATACATAGCTTTGCATACTGAAAAACAAAAAAAAAAATTTTTTTTCGTTGTCATGGAAGCCAAAATTACCAAGTGATACATATTCGGACTCACAATAATCTGTAGATTCCAAATATGTAAAAATATACAGGGCGTTCCATTTAAAATAAGAAAATTGATATCACTTCCGGCGAAACCGGAAGTCCTGCGGTGGCCAGTGGTATGTCGGAAAATTCAGCTTTTTATTTAATTTATCGCTCCCGAATTTTATGTAAAAAATAAAAATTCGAAAAGAGTGAACACGTGGCATGGACACCCTGTATTGAGATTTGGATATGGGTTTATTAGAACTTTTTTCTTGTTTTGACCTCTACTATCACCTGCTAAACGGTGTACAGTTTTTTTATTAACACCCTGTATAAATTAAAGAAAACTTACATTTTTATTAAATAAGCTTGAAATTTTTAAGTGAAATAAATTTATGTGCTCGACGTCACGGTAAAGGGACGTCACAGCTGAAAACATTTGATGCCTAAAGGCCTGGATTAGTATTAAGATGGCAATGCTCTTGCCCACCATGTGATGCTGTCTTCGGAGTTCCTCGACCTGACCAAATTTCTTCCGGAAGACCTGGGCTATCCCCTTGGACATTCTTAGGTCTTCTGCCACACAGTGGGCCAGACTGTACTCCGGTGGTACTTGAAAAAGGTCTTGCTGCCTCTCTGTGGTCACTCCGAATCGTGCCTTACTCCCGGTAGCGTGATGAGACATAAAGGTTTCGAAGTTCACTTCGGAGCCTTGCGTCCTTTGTACTGTCCCTTCATTTTCTTCTCCCTTGTAAGGAGGGTTGAAGTGGATAATTTGGGTTTGCCATGCGGAATCTTTCTGATGCGGTAGATGACATCATTGATCCGTTTCATCACTTTGCAGGGACCTTCCCAAGACGTCTGCAATTTTGGGGACAGACCTCGACGTCTTTGAGGATTATAAAGCCAGACCAGTGCTTCAGGTTGATATCCCCCATTCTGAGCATTGATATCATAATGCTCCTTCATTCGGTCGCTGGCCGTCTGTGTATTGTGACGCACTTGATTGTGAATGTCGTCCATTTTCCTGCGTAAACCGCTCACGTGGTCTTCGTCGGCAGGGACCTCATCAGGCTTCACGCCGAATTTCAGGTCGCAGGGCAGTCTTGGCTCTCGCCCAAATACCACTTTTGCTGGAGTCTCTCCTGTAGTCTCATGAACGGACGAACGGTATGCCAGTAGAAAAAGGGGAATGTACGTGTCCCAGTCTCTCTGATGATCGGAGACTACCTTGGACAAATGTCGGTTGATGGTTCTGTTGAATCTTTCCACCATTCCGTCCGACTGCGGGTGAAGTGCAGTAGTTCTAGTTTTCCGGACGCCGAGCAGAGTACAAACGTTCTTGAACAAAGCCGATTCAAAGTTCCTCCTTTGATCTGAATGCAGCTCCATGGGCGCGTCATACCGACTGATCCATTCTCGGACAAGGACTTCAGCAATAGTTATTGCCCCTTGGTTTGGTAGGGGGTATGCTTCAACCCACTTGCTAAAGTAATCCATCACCACCATCATCACGATGTCCTTATTTCCACTATTCGTTTGTGGAAATGGGCCGGCTACATCTATGGTAACTCTCTCAAAAGGACTTCCCACATTATACTGTTTCATGGGGGCCTTGCCCGGTTTGTGGGGGCCGTTACTGGCTGCGCAGACTACGCACTTCCTGCACCAGTCCTTTACGTCTTCCTTGCAGTTTACCCAGTAGATCGCTCGCGCACCTTTCACATAGTCTTCTTGATTCCCAGATGCCCTCCCGAAGCTCCATCGTGAAGTTCCCTCAGAACTTCCGGCACCCTATTCTTGGGGATCAGTAACTGTGTCTTCTGTTCCGTGCCTTCCTGGTTCTTGACAGTTCGTTTCAGAAGACCATGATCCAGCACTATGGAGTCCCATTGCGCCCAGTACGATTTTACGGATGGTGCACACGGTGCTATCTCTTCCCAAGTAGGCCTTGTCTCCCTACTTTTCCATTCCAGCACCAGTTTCAAATCCTGATCGTTCTCCTGGTCTCGTCGCAATTCTTCACCTTGCCATTTGTCGCCTACAATGACCGCTTCGCAGTCGTGGCTACTTTCTCCTCCAGACGACTACAGTGCTTACAGTCTTCAGCACAAGGTCTTCTCGATAAATCAACGGCATTTCTTTGGCTAGTTCCGGCCCGATGCTGAATTTCAAAATCGTATTCCTGAAGTCGTTCGATCCATCTTGTCCTTCAGGATTCTTGAATTTTAAAGCGGCATGGTCCGTCCTCAGGAGGAAGTGTCTGCCATATAAGTACTTGTAGAAATGTTCTATGGTCTTTACCACGGCTAGCAATTCTCTTCTAGTGACACAATAATTTCGCTCCGGCTTAGACAGGACTTACTGAAATAGCCGATCACCTTCTCTTGCTCGTCTTGTATCTGGAAGAGTACGCCACTGATACCAACATTGCTGGCGTCGGTGTCCACGACGAACTTGCCTTCTGGGAGAGGGCAACTCAGAATAGGAGCACTTATCAAGTACTGTTTTAGTTGTTGAAAACTAATTTGGCAGTGTTGGTCCCATTCAAATGGGCGACCTTCTTGAGTGAGTTTCGTCAACGGCTTAGCGATATCTGCAAATCCGGGAATATAGCGCCGATAGTAATTGCACAGGCCTAGGAAACTCCTTATCTGATGTTTATTTTTGGGAGTTGGCCAGTCTTTCACCAGTCTGAATCTTCACTGGGTCCACGGCGATTCCATTCCCATTGACAATATTGTCTAGATTAGATAATTAACTTCCTTCTGGAACAGGTGGCACTTCTTGAGACTAAGCTTTAGCCCAGCTCCGCGTAGCCGCTGGAACACTCCTTCCAGGTTCTTCAGGTGGTCGTCGAACGTTATTCCCACCATGGTATACCTGGACGACATAATTGTCGTCCAGGTATACCATGCACGTTGTCCAGGACAAACCCTTCAGAACCGTCTCCATTAGCCTCTCGAATATCGCTGGGGCATTACATAACCCAAGCGGCATCACCGTGAATTGCCATAGATCTTCACCTTTTCCAATTGTATTTCAGATAATTTCAGTTGTATTTCAGATTAGTAAATTGTATTTAAGAAATCGTCAGATGTAGTTCAGATTAGCAAATTATATTTCAGAAATCGTCAAATGTAGTTCAGATTAGTAAATTCAATTTAAGAAATTGTCAAATGTAGTTCAGATTAGTAAATTGTATTTAAGAAATCGTCAAATGTAGTTCAGATTAATAAATTGTATTTCCGAAAATAGTAGGTATTTATAGTTTAGATCGGCAAATTGTATTTCAGAAAACGTCATATGAAATTCAGAAAATATCATTTGTAAATCAGGCAGCATCATTTGTAATCAGAAATAATTTTTAATTAAGTTTTATTAGAAAAAGATTACGTCTCTGTGTATGTCCTACGTAAATACATACATAATATTAAGAAAGATATTAAGATATTATAAACAAAATGTAAGCACTGCACTGTTAACACCCTAATTGCATATTTTGCATTGCTAAAGCGCCGGCATGATAAACAGTTGTACGTTGTGCTGCTCGGGCACAGCTCCTCCAACAATTGTGACTTTTGCCATATCTATAATTTGTTCCAAGTAAAGAGGTCTTTGTTCCACAACACCAATGCCTCTAACTTGTGGAATCTGAAGATGGGTTTTTGTGTATGTCTTAATTTTTGACCATATACACTCGATGGGATTGAACATCGGAGAGTACGGTCCCAAACGCAACAAAATGGCTTCCGTATTATTGATGACTTCTTCGAATCTTGCATGGCAAGGTGCATTATCACATACAATCACCAAATCAGGTAATTGATTTCCCATATCCTGCCATCGTTGCAATAAATTTGTTATCCAAATATTAGCAGAGTTTGATGAAAAAGAACCTCTACGACGTTCCATTGTCACAACTCCTGCTGCAGAAATTGAACCTATCAAGTGAACATTAGGACCTCTTGCAGCTGGTAGGTGTTGAACAGCTCGCACATCAGCTCCAGCCCGACCTCTTGTTCGAAGACAAAACAGAATGAAATTTGTTTCATCAATCCATACAATTTGCTTTCCCTGCTCAATATATCGATTTAAGGCTGCAACATATTCAGCTCGCTTCCTTTTGTTTTCTTCCGAATTCATCGTAATTGGTTGTTTATGAACTCCCTTCATTGTGAATAATCTACCCTCTAAATAATTTCCAATGGTAGATATAGATACAATTTTTTGAAAATTTTCGAATATATTTTCTTTTATTTGCTTTAATGTTAGACCACAATCTTGTTCAATCCATTCAATAATAGCATTTATTTCGTTTTCGCCAAGTGCTCTAGGATTTATACCTCCTTTCTTTAACATTACTTCACGTCCGGAACGTACCCAATGGTACGCAGTCTTGTATCTTATTCCCAGTGTTTTAGCGAAAATCACCCAATCATCCCCTCTGTTAGCACACGTTACAATTCTTTCTCTGTCTTGATTGTAATATTTCTTATATTTTTTTCCTTCGACCGACTCGCTCCCAATTGCATCAGTTCTGCAAACCGGACAAACTCTCTCAGGTTCGTTATTTAAATATTCAGCACATTTCACATGAAGTAAGTGCCTGCATGGTAATAAGCGAAGAACTGCATTTCTTAGCATGGACACCCTACAAATTCCACAATTATCCATTAAATTCATTATAAAGTTTATTTTAATATGCAACTGGGACAGTAGTACTAAGCCACGTAAATCTGTTGATGGTTACTATTTACTTATTTACTATGGTATGCTGATCAAATACCGGGTGTCCCAATATGGATGGCGACCGGCGATATATAAAAAAACGATAATACTTAGAGCTTCGGGAAAAAAAAAATTATGTCTAAAGTGACCATGAGAAATTCAATGAAAATATTTTTAAGTATCAGATTTGACCACAAGGGGGCGCAATCAATAGGCTCAACAATAAAATTTAATAATACTAACCAAAGTCTCAGTATAAGGGACAGCTTTGATAGCGCCAATGGAAAGTCGAATTAATGCCGCACATTTTTGATTTGAGACTTTTTATCGTAGCGCCATTAATAAAAGCATAGGAAAGAGTTGAATTATTTAATTTCAAAAGTTTTATAACTTCTATATCCTTTATCAAAAATGAACGAACTTAGGCCCGATTGAAAGAGAATTTTAAGCTGTTCTAAAATTTGTATTCAATGACTTCGGCTACTTTGTCATAAATTAGTTAGAGGGCGCTGTTTGCAATGTTAATAATTTTTGTAAATTTTCTTTAAAAAATTAAATGGAAAGGTATATTTCTTTTAATGTGGTTACAAAGCTTTTAAAGAAACGAACATTTTAGTGAAAACCTGTATTTGATATCTTTTTTCGTTTGCGAGTTATTATCGTAAACATCTAAATGATGATATTTAAGAGACCAAAAAAATTCAAACAATTATTATCGAGTAATAATTTTAAATAATGCAAATAGAAATTGTATTAATGTTAAAGCATCAATCTGCTTAAAAACATGTAATTGTTTTTGGGAATAGAAATAAAAATAATAACAAGGTAACAAATAAACACAGAAACAAGAACAGTCACTAAATAAAAGTAATAACAATAAATACATTTTATAAATGTTCAAAGTGCTTCCCATCATTTAAAATGCAGCGGTCTACTTTCCGGGAGGTACTGAACACAGCAGCTGCGATTTCAGCCCTTGAAATGCTTGCAATCGCAATTTGAATGCATTCAACCATATTTTCTGGTGTAGTAGGGCGCGTCTTCAAAACCAGGTCTTTAATCTTCCCCATAAATAAAAATCGAGAACAGTTAAATCTGGGGATCTAGCTGGCCATGGAAATAGACTTCCTCTTCCAATTCAGCGATACGGAAAGTAGTTGTTCAAGAAGTTGCGGACATTGTATGAAAAGTGTGCTGGACACCCGTCGTGCTGAAACCACATGTTTCTTCTTTTTTCTAAAGAAACGTCTTCTAGAAGCACTGGCAGATCATTTGTCAAAAACTTTAAATACATTTGACTATTCAAACGATCATTAAAAATAAAAGGCCCGATAATTTTGTCATCCAAAATGCCACACCATACATTTACACTCCATCTGTGTTGATGATCAATTTCCATCATCCAATGTGGATTACTTGCTGACCAGTAATGTAAATTATGTAAATTTAGTCCCCCATTACTGGTAAAAGTAGCTTCGTCTGTCCATAATATGCGAGACAAAAACTGAGGATCCTCGTCGCACATACTTCTCAGTAACAGTAGTCCAATCTTTTGTCAAAATCGCTCTCCAAAAGGGATTGATGTAAAACGGCATGATATGGGTGCAACTTATTATTAATTAAAATTCGTTGTACCGATGTTTTACTTATTCCCAAATCTCGAGCTATACGTCTGGTACTCACATGCGGATCTGCTTCAACATAAGCAAGAACATTTGCAATATTGTCTTTATTGCGGCTTGAACGTTTTCTGATTTTTATTCGATGCGGGTGTACGCTTCCCGTCTCCCGTAACCGTTTTGCTAAGCGTATAAATACTTTTCTGCTAAAGTGTCTTCTCTCTGGATATTTGATAGCATATTCCCGTTCAGCAATGCAAGCATTTTCAAAACATTGAAAATACACTGAGAGCATATCATAAGCTTCGACGTTGGAAAAAGGCATTTTTTGTAGTAAAAAACAACAAATTAAGTGTGAACAATTTGAAGAGGTACAATTTAATTAAGTAAATTAATTGAATTGACAATTTTAGCAGTTCATTTTTGTTTCCATGGCTAGCATGATTTCCGCTATTTTCATTCGGGATTATTTCCAGTTAATACACTTTTTTGATAATAACTCGAGAAGGAAAATTCGGGTTTTCACCAAAATATTTGTATTTTTTCAAGCTTTGTAAACACTGCAAAAGAAATATACCTTTCCATTTAATTTTTTCAAGAAAATTGAGAAAAATTATTACCATTGCAAACAGCGCCCTCTAACTGATTTTTAAAAAAGTAGCTGCAATCCTCGAGTCCAAATTTTAGATCAGCTTAAAATTCCCTTTCAATCGAGCCTAAATTCGTTCATTTTTGATAAAGGGTATAGAAGTTATATGAATTTTGAAACTAAATAATTCAACTCTTTCCTATGCTTTTATTAATGGCGATACGATAATAAGTCTCAAATCAAAAATGTGCGGCATTAATTCGACTTTCCATTGGCGCTATCAAAGCTGTCCCTTATACTAAGACTTTGGTTAGTATTATTAAATTTTATTGTTGAGCCTATTGATTGCGCCCCCTTGTGGTCAAATCTGATACTTAAAAATATTTTCATTAAATTTCTCATGGTCACTTGAGATATAATTTTTTTTCCCGAAGCTCTAAGTATTACCGTTTTTTATATATCGCCGGTCGCCATCCATATTGGGACACCCGGTATATACTGGGTGTCCGGTAAAGAATGGGCCATACTTCAAGGGTGGCTTCTTTGGATCAAAATAAATCGATTTAGATCAATTTATCTTAGTACGATTTTGCTTCATTAAAAAGTTATGACCTTTCAAAGATAATTTTTTTATATCAATATTTTAGCAAAACTCGCTCATTTTTGGAAACATTTAATTGTAATTTGGTATTTTGTATTTTAATTGTAATTTGGTTTCTTGTACTGCTGAATCTGAATATCTGCTTATTTTTAACGTAACGTATAGAGGGCGCTCTAGAGACTCTGACATCCTCTTGTTTATTGTCGTACTTTTTTTTGCGTGAATATTTTTAAAATATGTTTCGTTTTTTTGAAACGACATTTAATTTACTTTAAAAAAGGTATACTTGTCACGTGTCGCTAAAGTACACCAGTTTTGAGAAAAATGGCTTTGAATGTGAAAATGTTGAATACTTTCTACACTAGTAACGCTACTGCAGGATGAAAAGACAATTATCTAAAGTTGCACTATCTCGTAATTTACTTAAAATTGAAAAAATTTTACAATTCCACATTTAAATCAACGATACATTACGTAAAAAATTCTTATTATGTTTGCTATTGCCGCGCATTTCACTCAGTTTAACTTTCAACTCCGGATTACTCCCATAGTAATAATTATAAAAACAGTTATTCCCATGGAAATAAAGTGAAGATTAAAGTTAAACTGTAACTGAAATACGGGTAGACCTAAAACAGTAATATTCAGCATTTTCATATTCAAAATCATTTTTCTCAAAACTGGTATACTTTAGCGACATGTAACGAGTATACCTTTTTTAAAGCAAATTAAAAGTTCTTTCAAGAAAATGAATATAATTTTAAAAATATTCACGTTAAAAAAAAATACAGCAATAAACAAAGGAATATCAGGATCTCGAGAGCGCCCCCTATATGTTACGTTAAAAATAGGAGGATATTCAGATTCAGCAGTACAAGAAACCTTTAAATACCAAATTACAATTAAATATCTCCAAAAATGAGCGAGTTTTGCTAACATATTGAAATAAAAAAGTTATCTTTGAAAGGCCATAACTTTTTAATGAAGCAAAATTGTACCAAGATAAATTGATCTATATCGATTTGTTTTGACCCGAAGAAGCCACCCTTGAAGTATGGCCCATTCTTTACCGGACACCCGGTATAATAATTATTTTCTGAAATACAAATGATATTTTCTGAAATACAATTCACCTTTTCTGAAATCTATTTTATTTTTCTGAACTACAATTAACACATTCTAAAATACATCTTATGTTTCTGAAATACAAAAATTCTAAAATTCATTTCTTGCATCTGAAAAACATTTGACACTGTCTGAAATTAATCTGTTACTTTCTGAACTACACTTGGAAAAGGTGTAGACCAAGGGAAAATGCCGTTTTTTCTCGATCTTCGGGCGCTAGTTCCACCTGCCAATAACCACTCTTTAAATCCAAGGTCGAGAAGATTTTTGAGCCGGTCAGAGTATCCAGGGCACCATCAATCCGTGGCAGAGGATAGCTGTCCTTTTTGGTGGCGTTGTTGAGCAATCGATAGTCTACACAGAACCGTGTGGGTCCATCCTTCTTCTTCACAAGCACTACCGGTGATGCCCATGGGCTGCTCGATGGCTCAATTACATTGTCTTTTTCCATCTCACGAATAATGCGTTCTGCTTCCTCACGCTTCGCCAATGGTAACCTCCTTGGAGCTTGACGGATGGGCCTTTCTTCCCCGGTCTCTATCTTGTGTTTGACTATGTCGGTTCTTCCCTTAAGTCTATTTTCTACCTCGAACACATCTTGATACTGACAGATCAGGTTCTTCGCTTTTGTCTTTTGTTCTGGAGTCAATTCCTGTGCTGTCGACAGGCTGACCTTCGTCTCTGGTACGTTTGCTTCTATTTGGCGGGAGATGGAGGATACCACGGCACAGTTTCCCAAGATCGTACCTTTCTTGATGTTGACGGGGAAACAGTTCACATTCATTAGGCGGACTGTATTTCGTTCTTTGCTGTCAACAACATTTTTCCAACGAGAACACCTTTTCCAATCTTCTGATCGTCAGTATTAGGTTCGACCATAATGACTTGCCCATCTTGGAAAGCGCCATTCAGGTTTACGTCAACTATAACCTCGGTTCTGCTCGGCAATACGACATCTGCGAGAACAACTCGAGCGGTCACGTCCTCTCGTTGATGTAGAACCAACTCCTCGTTGTTAACCGCCATCACACCACGCTTCAGATTCAATTGGAACCCATGGGCACACATGATGTCCATTCCCAGAATCGCCTCCTCCTCTATTTCTGCTACCAGCGCACGGTGTTTGATGGGAGTCGATCCAATGGTAAAGGTCACCTCTACTTCACCATGGACAGTTGCTGATGTTCCGGTTGCTGTCTTCAGTCTCCACTTAATCGGCTCGGTGCATCTTGATGACTTGATAACGTTGGGCCTCAAGATAGTCTTCGTCGCACCCGTGTCCAGTAACATGGTGTGAGGGATGTCATCAATGGTTGCATCCACGAAGACACTGCTGGTTAATTGCCGCGTGGCTTTTGTCTTTGGGGGCCTTTGAATACGGGTCGACGTTTGCCCCTCTGCACCGACCCGGCTTAGTTTTCCTGTGGTTTCCTTCGTGGAGGTTCCTGCCTGGCCTTGGGACACCGCCTACGAACATGTCCTTCCTCTTGGCAATACTGACACACCAGCGGATTCTTTTGCTTCAAGAATTGTTCCATAATGCGGCGAACATCCTCCGCGATGGCACACTCCTTGTGCTGTTCTTCTGCAGCAGATCGCACCTTTACGCTAGCGGGTTCGTCCTCTTGGGAGTCCATGGCAGCTCGTACCTTGACATGTCCTCTTGAGACTCGCTTCGCCGCCTCGTATTCCAAGGCGTAGGCCAATGCGTTCTTTGATGTCTTGGGGTGGGCCATTCTCAATGCCTGCTGGTTGTCCTGGTCACGGATTCCATCCACGAAGGTCTGCACCGTCACACATTGCAGGAATTCATCAAGAGCTGCAGGATATGCCAACCGGGCTAGGCGCGCTATGTCAGCCTCGAATTCCTGAAGACTCTCTCCGGATTTCTGATAACGGTTTCTCAGCTGCGCATGGTACACTTCAGTCAGATGCCATAACGCATCTCCAGCCTGTTCACCAGCTTGTTGAAGTCTTCTTGTTCCTCTGGCGGCATTGTTTGTAGCACATCGATAGCATCCCCCTCAAAGCCACAATTAACGAAGTGGCTTTTTCATTGGCCGTCCAACCGTTCGCCTTTGCTGTTGCTTCAAATTGTTTGAAGTAGTTAAGCCAAGAAGACGTCGGTGGTTTTATTTTCAATTTCGGAGTTTCCGCTGGTCCTACCGCAGTTCAGGCTTCATTATTTTCTGATATTTCCGCTGGTGACGGATCCCCAAATATTCGCAATCCTGTCATGATTTGTTCCAGATTCTTAATTTTGTTATCCTGCTGGAATAGTATTTCTTCCACATTTCTTGCAGATTCCTTGTCTCTTCTGATATTTTCACCACTTCTTTATCTTAATAATAATAATAATATCTCTTTATTTCGTTCCGGTACACATTACAAATATTAAAAAAAAGAAAGATAATTCAACAGGAACAAAATAATTCAAGGCGGTGTTCAGAAACACTCTATGAAATACATAGAGATTCTGATCTTCCACACAACCCTGACAAAAACAATCTGATAGAATGCGCTGTAAACCGTGTTTAACAATAAATGAAAGTCATATTGGGTTAAGTAAACACTATCTATGAAAGTGAATTATAAACGTATACATATCAATGTATTACTACCGCTTTGGTGAAAACTTTTAGTTTGTTCTTGTAAGAGGCGCTTACGAATATGTAATTTAAACGATGATGCGAAAGTTGCTTAAAATTAACATTGAGAGCGTTATATTGTTTAGCTGTATTGTAAAACTTCGTTCAAAGATTGCCGTTTTATGAGCTGGTGGAGTAAGAAGATCTCTAAATCGGACATGTACATTGTGAACATCAGTCCGAAATGTTATCTTGTTATACAAATATTGAGGCGTTTTTGTAGTTATAATTTTATGATACAAGGTCAGACAGTGCAGTGCGCGCCGATTCGCCATATTCAACCAATTAAGATCGTGCAATTTGTGCGATACATGCTGTCCTTTTCTTATACCATAAATCAACCTAATACAACAATTTTGAATTAATTGAATTCTACGAGAGGTAACAGAATCTAAAGAATGATGAAAGACTATATCAGCGAAATTAAAGTGAGATAAAACTAATGTATCTGACAGTAAAATTTTAGCTTTTGAGTTCAAAAAGGATCTGCAACCATATAACAATTTTAGCATTCCGTAGGACTTGCGAGTCCTTTTGATTGTTCTAGAAGTTTCTCGTCTAAGTTTCTAGATTGTTCCAGTAATTTAGTTTCCAGATTTGTCGACTGTTGTATTAATTTATTTTCAAGTTTCTCTTCTAAAATTTTCACATTTTCTTCCGTGTTTCTATAATATTCCATTAATTTATCTAGATCGTCTTTCAAATTTCCAAAATCGTTTTTCAAATTTGCGGATTGTTCCAGCAATTTATTTTGCAATTCATCTTTGAAATTTCCAAATTGTTCTTTTAATTTCTCGTCTAAACTTCTGGATTGTTCCAGCAATTCACCTTTGAATATCTTACTTAAATCTGCAGGACCGCCTGTGATTTCAAAAAGAAAGGCTTCCGGATCCTCCCCTGCTTCTAGTAGCGCTTGGTGTAGTCTCTCTTGCAAAATCGATTTCTTTCCGGAAATTTCCAATTCGCACTCTTCTAATTCGGCTTTTAATTCGGTCACTTTTAAATCTTTTAACAGCACTTTCTTTGAAGCCATTGTTTTTTTTCCGACACTACACTTTGTTTAATAATTTGTTTAAATTTAATTCAATTTTAATTGTTTATTTATTTTCACGAACCTCACGCCTGACACTAGTGTAACGATTTTAAGAGTTCTATTAATTTTTATTTTCAAACAAAACACGAAATAGTTAATAAACTAATTTATTTAAAAGCAAACTAATTTATTTGTTATACTAAATATAACACCAAAACTAAATTATTTACAAGCTTATACCTAATTTATTTTAACAGCCCAGCGAAAGTCTAACGCGAACTTTAATGCCGAACTGTCCAACGCCGAATTGTCCCCCATTCACCGCTTTTATATAAGCCGGGGCTGTTTGTACGTGAACTTTCGCGAATGGTTCCAGAATGTCTGGTTTTATTCCGCCGCCGGAAATCTCTAGGCTGTCTGCAGAAGGTTTCCGCCTAAGGTGCGTCGGCTGGACGGCTGTGACGCAAGAGACAGTCTGACGCCGGCTGGTGTCGACGAATCATTACAATATTCAGTATGCTCAAATTTTTACAACATTCATTGTTCTTACACGAACTCATCTACGATTCACATGTGACAGTGACAGAACTGTCAAGATTTTAGGTTAAGAAAGCGCCCCGTAACCAGTTCTTAGCGGAGCACGCTTGAACTGCACTTTTGCCAGATAGAACTCGTTATTCATTTAGAAGGCCATGGTTTTTGAAATTTGTGATTTATTTATTGTAAAAAAATGGTTTGTTACGCATTTAGAAAAATGTGAAAACATTGTTATCGTGACTCGCAGAACATTAATTCATTTACGATATACAGCCTGTGGCATTTAAGCGGATTTCTTCATTAACGCCGTTCCTATTGAAAATATGGAAAATGTTTTATACAAAAGTATCATCCCTTCAAGCCCCGCATAATTTAAAATTATTTTCAAATATACAGGCTGTTCCAATTTGGCTATACGATGTGTAACTTCTTTATTTTAAATGTAACACCTTATCACCCTATGTTTATAACGAATTTGAGCTGCAAAATTGTTGGTTGCAAGTCGGCAGAATTGCAATGGGGCCCCCGAGCATATTGTGTATAGCTATTTCGGCCCTATTTGGGGCTCCAAATAGGGCTCGGGGGTCCTAATGCAATCCTGCCGACTTGCAACCAATTATTTTGCAAGTTTGCAATGACACGTTTTGTCCGCTCTGGTCTCCATCTTGTGCGTGATAGCTCGTGGGGCAGCAGTATTAGTTGCTATTTGCTATTCACGGCTAGTGATGGGCGATATCATGATATCAATATCTCTGTGAAATCGCAGTTTTGGTATCCGATATTTTAAACTGTGACGTGATATCTGTTTCACGGTATCAAAAGTACCAGTTGTTCCGAGATCACAGTTTGTTCTTGGAACGAATATCGCATTCACGATATACCGTGGTATAACACAAAGTCGACTTTCTTTTAACCCTTAACCGGTCATGTGGCGTCTGAGAGACTACGCGATTTATACATTACTCTGTATACCCTTAACGTGACCACTCATAGGTAAATCACACCACCTAATCGCAATTGTGTGCACTCTTAATCGCTCCATTTACGTGACCACATTGGCATTTGCAAATAAAATACCGGTCTTAGTGAATCTGCCGTAGTCTGTCAGACGTTACATGTCCGTTTGTGTCAGTAATATTGTATGAGGTGCTATGGCTGGACCGTCGAAAAAAGTTGGTTTTTTGGATGCAGATTATGAAGAAACTGCTCTTAAATGGTATAATGAATTGGACAGTCATGTAAGTGACGTAGAGAAAAGTGCATCTGAAAGTGAAATCATCGAATCCGAACACGATACTGAATCTGAATTTTCTGAAGATGACCGGCGTGATAATGGAAATAATGAAAATAAAGAGGGCAGCAGTGCTGATTCTTCAGATAAAAAATATGGAAAAAACCGCTTCCGTTGGTGTACTAAAGAGGTTGTCCCTTCATCGCGTGTACGAAAACATAACATAGTCATCAAAGTTCCTACCCTAAAAGGGAAAGCTCGTGATCTTGACGAAGAGGCAGACCCGCTTGCTACGTAGAATTTACTTTTTTCTGAAGATATTTTACTTCCAATAATAGAGTGGATAAATAACAAACTTTCTTAAATGCTCACCAAATATACAGATAAGAACAGCATCGGTTATCTAGGGCCCGTACCTATAGTCAATGCTCGGCCTCGTGCTTGAGATCTACTTGGCGGAGAACGACTCCAGCAGAGAATACTTGAGCCAACCTATAGTGCAGCCTTCGTGAATGCTCGGTCAAGTAGTAAACGGCGGCATATGAATGGAGGTGAACATGATAGTTGTTAGGTTTTATCATAGGAAATTTTAAGCGGGTTGCTAGGTTTTGCGGTTGATTATTTATAAAACCCCAACAAATTGTGTCATCCGTTTAATACATATTATTTAAAAGGCGGACGTTTGAATGAGATACATACTTGTGCTGATAGTCAGCTGCCGTTGTTGTTATTAATTATTCCTCTTATTAGTTTATTACTATTGCTATTATTAATGGAGAACAGGTGAGTACAATTTTAAAAATGCATGCCGGTTATACAAGTGGTCCAAAAGTAATAGGACATAGAGCAACAGTAGATTCCTGATATCAAAATAATGCTATTTAGTTGTTAAACTCAGTTAGTCCAAAAGTTGATACCTAATAAAGAAGATACAGAGCGTTAAAATCGAAATTTTACTTGCAATTTTCTTCAATAAGTCTTAAAGTTTATGACATATTGCCTTAAAAATTTACGCATGGGGATTTCTTGGAACGAGAAATAACAATTGGCCTTAATCTTGACTTTAACGCCCCGTATCTCTTTTATTATCAACTTTTGGAAGCGATAATTGAAATTAACCTCCGCCCACAATAATTTTATATCCGTAGATACGTATTTCGGCAGCTAAGCTGCCATCTTCAGTACAATTTAAAAAACACCACATGAAATCTAACAGCTACCTACCTAGCTACCTACCTACCTGATCATACTATCTATACTACTAATACTATCTAAAAAACCAAAATTAACACTAAAAAAGCGACTGTGGTTTAAGAAATAATTTCCGCCCACAATAATAACAGTCGAAACCTACCAAAAAAGCAAATCAAATAAAACGGAAACGAGTATTGGTCTAATATCCGAAAAAGGTTCTTATTCTCCCGAATAAAGAACTTTTGTAAGCATTTAATTCCCTGTTATTTGATACCGCTTGAATTTATCCCTGAAAAGAAATTATATACCTATATATGTATATGTATACAATACACCTATATATATATATATATATGTTACAGATTCCTTCACGTAAAACTTAGAAAATAAAACATCAACACGCATACTCACCCTTGGTCAGCAGATTACGTCAGTCACGCATGATCTAATAAGTTTATACATTTTATTTTGGCAATTTGTTTTCACATGACTAATTTCGATTTGCAGCCACCTGCAATGATATCATCTTGATCACCCAATGCTGAGTATGTAAACTAATTGTATCATTGATTTGTCATTGTTTTTGTATCATACCGTATATAAACTAAATCTTGTAAACCTTTCGTCAGAACACTTCGCGATTCTGTAGAACACATTACGATTTTGCAGAACGCAGAACACGTCAGAACACAGAACACTTCAGAACCGTCATAACTTTGTGTGTTCTCCTGTATTTCAGTTATAATTAAAATATAGTTGTTATTCAGTAAAAATAAAACGTTTTTAAAAAGTGTCTTCTACAATCTCCAACGTAAAATTGGCGCAGTCAGTTTGATATTTCAAGAGATTCAAGGATTTTCAAGAAAAAAACCTTCGTGGTATTCCAGAAATCCAGGGAAAACTTCTATTTGAAGAACTCCAGAATCCAGGAAGATTGGTGTTCCGGCACAATCACTGAAAAAAACAAGAATCTACGTGGCTCATCTTCTGAAGTTTCAAGATCTGATCAGCGGTCTCTTTCCTGAACCAGACACAAGGAACTTCATCTCAATGGAACTTGCACGGGTGATCATAGCATTTTACCTGTAAGTTAATTACTTTGTTGTTTTGCAACTGCCACATATTTAAATATTCCTCTTTATTTTTCGTATCCTTTGATTCCGTCTAACATGGCAGAATTCACTTTAAAGGAATTGCGCGATATGGTACCTGAATTTGACGGTTGTCAGAGTACTTTAAATGATTTTATTGAAGCTTGTAATTTTATTACAAGACATGCTAATCCCGAACTAAATGATGCTTTAATTTTCGTAATTAAAAGTAAATTAGTTGGAAAAGCTAAACGATTTATTTCTTCACGAAATTTACATATTTGGGAAGAAATTCGATCATTATTAATTGGTCATTATGGAGATTGTAGAGATACCGAAGGATTGTTACGTGATTTAACTTTCTCTTTTCAGAAAAATAATGAAACACCGCGTAATTATATCCAACGTATTGAGGATTTATTAACAAAAATTAGAAACAGTCTTGCTTTAAATCCCGATTTAACAGCAAATCAAAAAGAAGTATTAAATGAACATCATGAAAGAATAGGTTTAAAAACATTTTTATCTGGATTAAATGATACATTTGGTACAGTAATAAGAGCTCAAAGACCTGAAACGTTAGATCAAGCTCAACAATTCATAATAAAAGATGAAAATATTGCGTACTTAAAAAACTTTAGAAATACTAAACCTGCAATGAAAAATACTTTTAACACATCTAAAAGCTTTCCTAAAGACAATTACGGTGGTCAACGAAGTAATAATTATTCAAGTAATAATAATCATTCACAACAAAATAAGTATTCTAATGAATCAAAATTTTGTAATTATTGTAAAAAACCTGGTCACTTAATTTCTAATTGTTACAAAAGAAATGACCAAAATTTTTATAACAATAATAATAATGGTAACTTTCAAAATGCAATACCAAGTACCTCGAGTACCAACTTTAATCAACGTCCACCAATAATCAATCAACAAAGAACATCTGTAATTCAAAAAAATCCCCAAGCTCGAAGTGTAAATTTTATCTCACAAGATAATACCGTTTCTCCAGATGAAGAACTGTTAAATTTTAGAGAAAAAATCGATACGGCAAATGAAAATAGAAATTCTAGTCAATCATTAGTGCTAAGTCATTTTACTGACGTACATAAACTCTTCTATGTACAAAGTCAAGAAGGCTATACTTACCTAATCGATACAGGTGCTCCAGTTTCCTTATTAAAAGAGTCCATCGCTACAGAAAAAAATGCAAAAATTGACGAAGAAGATCTTATGCTACATAGTTTTAATAATAAAGCAACTATTCTGTCTAAGATTTAATTCATGAAAAGTTAATTTTAAGTTATGGAGTATTAACCTTACATTCTTATCAAGACTGGCCTGAAACACATAACAGTCGTGTCATTAAATTAACAATTCCTGCAAGAACCGTACAAACCGTAGAATTATTTGCAGAAGATGATAAACTAACTGAAGGTGTTTGTCCTGAACTTAAAGTCACTCAACAAATTAAAATTCCAAATTCACTAGTAAAAATAGATAAAGGTAAATTCATTACAACAATTGCAAATATTGGTGAAAAAGATGAAAAAATATTGCTTGGTCCTCTTCCTGTAGAATCAATCAATAAAATACCACAGATACCTTGCAACGTAATTGTAAACGCTTACAACCGTAAAGAAAGAATTTTATCTGAATTAAGATTATCACATTTAAATCCCGAAGAAAAAGAAAAAATTCAAAAATTGTGTTTAAAATTTCAAGACATATTCTATTTAGAAGGTGATCAACTCACATTTACAAATCAAATAAAACACGAAATTGATACGGGTAATGCAAAACCGATTTTTTCAAAAACGTATAGATACCCCCACATTCATAAACAAGAAGTAAAAACACAAATTTCCGAAATGATGAAACAAAATATAATCCAACCATCTTTTAGTCCATGGTCTTCCCCAGTCTGGATTGTTCCAAAAAAACTAGATGCAAGTGGTGAACAAAAGTGGCGTATTGTTATTGATTATCGAAAATTAAATGAAGTAACTGTAGGTGATAGATATCCACTTCCAAATATGGAAGATCTTTTGGATCATCTAGGTAAATGTCAGTACTTTACAACACTTGATTTAACATCCGGATTTCATCAAATCGAAATTGATAAAAAAGATGTTTCAAAAACAGCCTTTACAGTAGAAAATGGTCATTATGAATTCTTACGAATGCCTTTCGGATTAAAAAATGCTCCAGCAACTTTCCAACGCATAATGGATGATAACATTATGACTGGTTTACAAAATGAAATGTGTATGATTTATATGGATGACATTATTGTATATTCCGTTACTTTAGACGATCATATAGAACGATTACAATCAGTTTTTGAACGATTATCTAAATATAATCTCAAAATACAGCCTGTTAAATGTGAATTTCTTAGAAAAGAAGTAGCTTACTTAGGACACATTGTAACTAAAAACGGTGTTAACCCGAACCCTGAAAAAATCAAAGCAATTTTAAAATTTCCAATTCCAGAGAACCAAAAAGAAGTCAAAGCATTTTTAGGTCTAACTGGATATTATCGACGCTTTATTAAAAACTTTTCAGCAATAACCAAACCATTAACTCAGTTATTAAAGAAAGATAAAGTATTCGACTTTAATAACGAATGTAAGAAGTCATTTCAAACATTACAAGAAAAATTAACAACAGCTCCAATCTTGCAATATCCTGATTTTGAAAAAGAATTTTTATTAACAGCTGATGCAAGTGAATTTGCTATAGGTTCTGTTTTATCCCAAGGAATAATTGGAAAAGACTTACCGATAGCATACGCATCATGAACATTAAATGGTACAGAAGTTCGATATTCTGTAATTGAAAAAGAGTTACTTTCAATAGTTTGGTCAGTTAAACATTTCAGACCCTATTTGTTTGGAAGAAGATTTAAAATTATTACAGATTACAAACCCTTACTTTGGTTGTTTTCAATTAAAGATCCCGGTTCAAAATTAGCTAGGTGGAGATTAAAATTAGAAGAATATGATTACGAAATTATTCATAAACCAGGAAAAACAAATAAAAATGCGGACGCTCTTTCTCGAATACGAATTCACGCATTAACCAGTAGTAATCCGAGTAATTCTGATTCAGACAATGAAAATACTGAAATTAATGATGTTGAAGAAATTAATAATATTCCTGATCCAGAACAAGAGATTAAAGAAAAATTTGAAGAATTTGTTACGGAACGTAAAACTAAATCTTTGATAAATTTTAACAAAATTAAAGAAACCAATGACAACGTAATGTTTGCTGCACATGATAACATCATAATGTTAGTTCCTTCAGATGACAACAGTCTTGTCATACATTATAAAATTTTAATAAGAGACACTTGTCCAGATCCCGACGATCAAAATTTAAATCTTACAGATATTTTAACTATAAAACAAAGTTTAACTTTACCTAAAAGAACATACTATATCATTAAAATTCCAAATCTTAAGCTTAACTCTATTAATTTACAATCTTGTTTCAGAATTTTTTACCTAATAAAAAATAAACTACCTGAAAAACATTACTATTTGAACACTCTAAAGCACTTACCTTTCCTAGATTTACTAAGTTATATTTTTAGTGATAAGGAAACAAATTTTACAATATGTCATGATATTGTAACTGTTCCTCCTGAAGATGAAAGACCAGAAATATTAAAAAATTATCATTCTAGTAAAACTTCAATTCATAAAGGAATAAATGAAACATTCAGACGAATACGTGTAGATACGTCTGGCCAAATTTAAGATCTGATGTTGAAAATTTTATCAAAGCTTGTAAAAATTGTAACCAAACAAAAACTAATCGCAAAAATTTAGATTATCCTTTAGTTGTTACTGAAACTCCTGCTAAACCTTTTGAAATAATTAACATTGATTTACTAGAAATCAATAGAAGCAATATATTATTGACTATTGTTGACAATTTTTCAAAATTTGCACAAGCTTATCCAATCCCAAACAAACAATCAAATTCAGTAGTTTCAAAATTGCTTATTTACTTTCAACATTTTCCGATTCCCAAAAGAATTCACTGCGACGTAGGACAAGAATTTAATAATGCACATATGAAAGATTTATCAATTTTGTATAAATTCAAATTAACTTTTAGTGCCGTTGCTCATCCACAATCCAATGGAGTCGTTGAACGATTTCACGCTACATTGCTAGATTCCTTACAAGCATATCATTGTGATAACCCTCACAAACCAATTTCAGATGGATTAACCTTTTCTATAATTTCATACAATAGAAGTCAATCCACAACAACAAAGTATACTCCTGCTCAAATTGTTTTTGGTCATATTAGAGATGACAGTGCAGAAAAAGTATTTACCGAAGAAGAACTCCAAACTGATTACGTAAACGAAATCAAAAATGTTACAAAATTTATTTATGACAAAGTAACTAGTTCTACCCAAAGTTCAAAAATAAAATCTAAAGTACGATTTGATGCTCATGTTAAAGAAAATAGACCCATTTATAAAGTTGATGATTACGTATACGTAAAAGAATCACAAATTGGAAATAAAATGAAACACAAATACAACGGTCCTTTTAAAATCATCGGAATAATTAATGATCGCACCGCAGAAATTCAACTAAGTGAACACAAAAAATCAGTAGTACATTTCGACAGATTAAAACCAGCCATTGTTTCAGATTCGTCATCGGAATCAGAGCCCGAATCGAACCAATAAAAAACAATGCCGGTATATTCTTCCAAAAGGAAGGTATAGTAAAGATATTAAATGATAATTGGAAATTAATTGCATATAAAAATATAACGCCAATTCGCGAATCATTTGAAGAAAGCTTAAAAGCACAAGAGACAATAACTAATCTACTAACAAAGTCAGATTTTAATCCAATATTTAAATTATCGTTTAATAATCACTTATCGCTTTTAAAACAAATTAACTCGCAAATTAAAGAGAAATTAAATGAAATAACATTAACTACAAATAATCGCTATAAACGAGGCATTTTTGACGGTTTAGGTTCAATATGGAAAGTAATCACAGGAAATCTAGACGCTTCCGATGGAGATTATTATAATCAGTGCATCGATAAATTAGAAAAAGATGACAAACAATTACAATTACTAATGAAAGATCAAATACAAATTGTTTCAAGTACTATTCAAAATTTTAATAAAACAGTAGTAAACCTATTAATGGATGAAAAAACATTTAATAATGATATTAAAATAATTCAAGAACAATTACATAAATCAAATGAAGCAAAACGATATCTAGAAATGCAAGTTACAATTCTATCTCGTACTGAACAAATAATGGAAACAAATACAATTCTATTAGATCAATTAAATAACATTATTAATAGTATCTCTTTTGCCCGACTCAAAAGTTTACATCCGTCTATTATTGATCCAAATCTATTACTTTCGGAATTAAGTAAAATATCTTCTAAATTAAATCACCGCAACTTACCTTTCAATCCAACACATGAAAATCTATCAAAATTATTAATGATTACAAAAATCGAAGCTTTTCAAACTAATAACAGAGTTGTTTTCATATTGCATATACCAATAGTTGAAAATTCAGATTATGATTTCTACCATATTTTCTCTGCTCCTACCAAAGATCCTAAAACAAACTTATTCCACACTATTATCCCTTTATTCAAATATGTCGCTATTGCCAGAGATAGTAAACAATACATTTTACTATCAATTTCGAAGATTGTTCAGAATTAATACAAGATGAATTAAGAATATGCTAAGATCACTTCCCAAAAACATTATCGCAAGATAGTCCCTGTGAAGTGGTCGTTTTAATGGAATCAAGAATAATTCCCGATTGCAATAAGATCATCACAGATATCGCTGATTACAACGTCCAAAAATTGGCAAACAATAAATGGCTTTCGACAATTTCACATCAACTACCTGTCACAACTATTTGTCCAGGATCAAGCTCACAAACAGACATAATAAAAGAAAACTCTTTACTTTCTTTAAATCCAAAGTGCAGTGCATTTATCGGTACAACGCGAGTTTTTGCAAGTGACGACGAAAATGACACTATTTCATCGCAAATTTAGGTCCCTAAAATTGAATATAACTGTTGTGAAGATTTACCGAAAAAAGAAGAATTACCGCCTTTACAACCAATAAAAATTAATCATTTAAATCTTGATGAACTAAATTTGGCACAAGATAAACTAAAAGAGTATAATCAAAATTTAAATAAAATAATTAATGAACCTTTTGTTACCAAACATTGGAACACTTTTACTTATATAATTGTAATAACTATATCTTTAATCATATTTTGGTTGTTATGTAATTGTTGTATCAAGCGAAAATTCCTGGGATACTTCAAGAATTCCTTGACAGACGATGGTCACCCACCAAGGCACTGCTGTCCACAAATATTCAATTACTGCAATCTACGTTCTACAATTTCAAAAAGGCCTTCATTCCATCTCAGTACAACATATGACTCTACATTCGAAGACATCATATTCCAGATGGGAGATCAACCAGTTCCCCCAAGAAGGTTACTGCAAAAGTCGCTTTAAAAATTTTCAAGATTAACAATTTTTCTTAATGAGGGAGATGTTACAGATTCCTTCACGTAAAACTTAGAAAATAAAACATCAACACGCATACTCACCCTTGGTCAGCAGATTACGTCAGTTACGCATGATCTAATAAGTTTATACATTTTATTTTGGCAATTTGTTTTCACATGACTAATTTCGATTTGCAGCCACCTGCAATGATATCATCTTGATCACCCAATGCTGAGTATGTAAACTAATTGTATCATTGATTTGTCATTGTTTTTGTATCATACCGTATATAAACTAAAACTTGTAAACCTTTCGTCAGAACACTTCGCGATTCTGTAGAACACATTACGATTCTGCAGAACGCAGAACACGTCAGAACACAGAACACTTCAGAACCGTCATAACTTTGTGTGTTCTCCTGTATTTCAGTTATAATTAAAATATAGTTGTTATTCAGTAAAAATAAAACGTTTTTAAAAAGTGTCTTCTACAATCTCCAACGTAAAATATATGTACCTTTATTTGTCATACTTTCCTGTTAAAAATGTTGTATAATAAATCTGCGTCTGAATGCCAATCCTGCAACATTTTCTTGAGCATTAACATTTACATTTATTTCTACATAGTTTCTATCATGTTCATGCTCAAAATTATTAGAAATTGAAATATTATGTAATACTGCTGTGGCACTTATAATGGCTACAGAAGTTTCTACTTTTGTAGCTAAAGTTCTCCTTAAGCAAGGGAATCTCCTCTTCCATAGTCCAAACAACCTCTCCACGATATTTCTTGTACGAATATGTGCAGTATTATAATTTTCCTCTTGACGATTTTGTGGATGCAATACAGGAGTCAGTAAATAATACCTACAAGGATAACCGTTATCTCCAAGAAGAATTCCTTGCATATCCCTTTGCTCAAAACGGGTCCTAACTGCACTGCGATCAAATATTGTAGCATCATGACATGATCCTGGATGTCTCACTACAATGTGTAAAATTTCTAAATTAGGCCCAGAAACTACCTGTAACATTATTTATTCACAAATGTGTCCGTATATTTATTTTTTTAATTCTAAACCTGCACATTCAATGAAAAGAATCTTTTCCTATTATGATACACTTCCCCTATATCTCCCCCTGGATTTGCGATGGGTATATGTATACAATCTACACAACCCGACACACAAGGAAAACCTGCAATACCATAAAATTTTGCAATATTTGCTCTGACTGTTTGCTCAGTTTCTGGAAATTTAATATATTCTGCAGTTTTCTCAGCCAAACAAATTGAATCCTTTTTTTATAATACGTGATGTTGTAGCTTGGTTAATATTTTGTAGGTCTCCTTGTACAATCTGTAAGAAACTTAACATTTTATTTATAATTTATATTATTTTTAAGTAATACTTTCCTGAAAACTTCCTGTGGCGTAAAATCTTAAACAAACTAAAAATTGCATTTCTATGGAAATAGGCAGTCCTCGTTGATTTATTTTAATTAATCTCTCCCTGACGAGAGGTAACAAGACATCTCTAATTTGTTGTTTATGAAACCGAAATCTTCTTTTAAACTCAAAGTCTGAGTAAAACTCAAACGGATTTTGGCCATCACGAATATATTGTCGGGGTATTCTATTATTTTCTATATTTTCCACATAATCAGCAAATTCAAACAAGTTTTCCAAATAATCCATTTATTAAATAAGTTGTAATTTATGACATAAAGTAGGTCTTACTCTACCTTAGAAATTTTAAGGTAAAAGTTAACCTTTACTTTCAAAATTTCAACTATGCAACGCATAATTCGATATGAAGTTAGCCTCAAGTATTACTTTCTCCTTAAGTCCACCTTGAGATTTGTCTGTGCATACGGGCATCAGAGATCAATCGCATAGTCGTTACAAAAAAAAACCGTAGAATTGAACATTTTGAATATTTTAAGTCCTTAAGGAATTTAACAAATTCAGCGATAAAGCGGGAAAATGACATTTTTGGATTTGGAAAAAAAAGATTGGGGATTCCGTGGAATTTTCATTTTTTGGAGATGACGATTTTTGAAAAAGTTGCTTATGCCAATTTTAAACTTCAAAATTGTACTGCTAAAGCACTTTAGAGAGATCTTAGAGATTTACATATTTATAACAAACCAGTTAATCGCATTTACTGACCACTTAAAAAATGTAGATGCTATTAATAATTATTTTGTTACTGCGGTATCTAATACAAATATACCTGATTCTAAAACAATTCAGTTTTATAAAGATAACAGATTACCTAATATAATGGAAGAATTTACATTTACTACAGTGGATCAGGATGAGGTCTACAAACTTTTACTTTCGATCTCTACCAATGCAACCGGCAGCGATAATATAAGTATTAAAATGCTTCTTTTCTGCTGTCCTTTTATATTGCCTTTTCTCACTTATATTATAAATTTCTGTATTTTGCACAATATTTATCCAGATACTTGGAAAATGGCACATGTTATTCCTTTACCAAAATTAGAACAACCTCTGGAGTTGAAAGATTTGAGGCCTATAAGTATTCTTCCCACTGTGTCAAAGGTTTTAGAAAAGGTCATGAATGAACAGATAAGAAACTACTTAAACAAATATGACATTCTACCTATGTTTCAGTCAGGTTTTCGTCCCAATTATAGTTGTACAACTGTGTTAACTGATGTAATTGACGACGTTTTGACAGCAGCTGATAACAATAAATTAACTGCATTAATATTGTTGGATTATTCTAAGGCCTTTGGCACAGTTAAACACGAAATGCTGACTTATATTTTGCATCATAAAGGTTTCAGCAAATCGGCGAACGAACTAATTTCTAGCTTTTTACATAATAGAAAACTACAAGTTATATTAAATGGGAACATTTCTAGTCCTTTAATTCTAATATCTGGCGTCCCACAAGGCTCTATTATAGGCCCTTTATTATTCACAATATATACCTTCAATCTAAAAAATTGCCTGAAATTCTGTAAAATTCATTATTATGCCGATGACGCCCAAATTTATTATTCGTTTACTTCTAAAAAAGCGATTTCTGCAAATGAGCATATTAACACCGACTTGGATAGCCTTGCGAAAGTTTCTTAAGATCATTGCCTGCAGTTAAATCCGAAAAAAACTGTGGGAATTCTATTTGGGAGGCGACTTTGTCGAAGGCAAAATGAGAATTGTTTGTCTCTTTCCATTAACAATGAACCAATCACTTTCACTAGTCATGCTAGAAATTTGGGAGTCATATTTGATAATGAATTAAGATTTAACAAACATATTGAGCAATGTGTAAAAAAAGCTTTTCGTAGTTTGAAACTGCTTTACAGCAGCAAAACAATTCTAAGTAAAAAGTTAAAAATTCTCTTGTGTGATTCTTTGGTTCTCTCAAAATTTTTGTTTGCTGATGTAGTATATGGTCCATGTCTGAGTGCTGATGCTCTTAACACGTTGACTGCCGACTCGGTCTATATGGTCGCGAAAAAAGAGTCCCCACAGGCCGACTCGGTTTCCTTGACCGAGGACCTTATCCCGACGACCAAGCCTTCTCGGTCCATATGACCGAGACAGTTTTAGGCGTCCCACATGCCAACTACTCGGTTTGGAGCGTATTTATCAACCCCGAATGACCGAGCTGGCGGAGACGAATGACTGCAACATCTCAGTTTTGGCGTGCAATTTTCATCACTCAGAAATTGCGACAAAATTAAAAAACGTAACAATTCATAATACATTCAAAGTTTATTACTTCAAAACAATAGTATATTATTATACAAGTTTCACAAGAAGGCTTATTGTAACACGAGTGGGGTAGCGTAACACGAGTAGGGTATTGTAACACGACTAGCGAAGCGTAGCGAGCTAGGAGTGCCCCAACGGAACTTATTGAACAAAAATATGAAAAATACTGTCAAAAATTGGATCTCCTTAGTATATGGGGAATTTTAGTTGTAATGCGTGGCAACTCTGAAAACCTTTCGTTTTAATCAAAAGTCACATTAACCAGTTATTAATTTGTCTTATCCAGCTTCATTGTGAGTATTCTGTTAAGTAACAAATAAATAATGAGTTATTTTGTAAAATCTATTAAATATTTTCAATTAAAAATTGACTAAAATTTCCCCAAAAACAGTTTCACAACGAGCTTCATTGTGAAACTGTTTTTGGTGTCACAATGAGTTCATTGTGAACGCAAAGTAGAAAAATACATTTATATACCTAAAACATTCACAAGAAAATTGACAAAACATCAGCAAAAAAAAAAACGGAAAATAGATATTTCCAAATATATGTATAAAAAATTTTATATTAAAAAAATAAACAGTAATAATTATAAAATTCATTCTACACCATACCTATGAGCTCTGTTGAAACAATTTAAGCACATGGGAGGTCCTCCTTCACAACCTTTACAATATGTACGGATCGTTTTCAAATTCCTTGCTATGCGTCAGCCGTGGGTTTTCTTTGCAGTCTCGTAACAATTTCTACACGGTTTTCTCTTCTTCAAATCAACTTGTCCCAATTCATGACGCGCACGACGTCTTCGGTTCGGTATATTTTCTTCTGCTTCTAAATTTTCTAAGATTTGAGGACGTTCGCTGCATAATTTGTGCGCAATGGATTTACGAAAATCAAGAATGCCTGTGTTGGAATTATTTACTTCCTTGTAGATAAGCCACGCGTTCACTACAGCAGGATTTCGAACGCCAATTTTCGGTACCACTTTATAGTTTTTCTACGTGGCGATTGATATGCAGTCATTTGATCCGACTGATCAACACTCGATTTACCTCGGTTGTAGGAAACTACCATTTCAGGTTTTTCTTTAATTTGTCCCCGACGATTTCTTACTTGAACTGTTGAATGTGAATGTTTTGTAGAGAGCATCAACACATATCTTTTGTCTCTCCACGAAAGCACGGTAATTCCTTTACGATTTTCTTTTGCAATAAATTCTCCGACTTTGAGCTTTTTTTGGACTACTGCTTTCGGATTATCTTTTCTGTTTTGTCTCAAAGTACCAACCAGATGCGTTTGTCTGTTTAGGAGTTGTTCTGCTAAAGATAAACTCGTGTACCAATTATTGGTAATCATAGTCCTCCCGCAATCTAATATAGGTTCACCTAGTTTCATCAGTACCCCTGTCGGTGTTGTTTGTTTCTTGTCCAAATTTTTGCCAGCGTAAATTTGTATATTATAGGTATAGCCCCCATTACAGCATAGTTTAAAAATTTTTATGCCATACTTATGTCTTTTGCCTTTTAGGTACTGACGGATTAGCAATCTACCACGGAATGGTATTAATGATTCGTCAATGCAGACGGTGTCGCCGGGTTCTAATACCAATTGAAAATTTCGAACAACTTTATTGACCAAACTTTGAACTTTATGAAGCCTGTCATTATTGCTATTGCCTTCATTGTCAGCAAAGTGAACCATCCTCAAGAGCAATTCAAACCTATTTCGACTCATGGCTGTAGAAGCGAACTTGTTTTTAAACATTGGATCGTGGCTCCAATAATCTGAAAGTTTTGGCAAACGAACTATTCCCATGTACAAAAGTAATCCGAAGAAACGTTTCATTTCATAAATATCTGTAGGAACCCAATCGTGTAATCTGGCATGAGCAGTAGTATCGTTTCCTGCAATAACAGTTTGGGTCGCATATAAATTGGTTTGTTCGGTAATAAATTGAAATATATTATCATCAATCAATGCAGAAAAAAAACTTATAGGTTCTTCACCATTTAAGAGTTCAGATAAATGTGGATCGATTCCTATTTCTTTAGTGAATGCAAGAAGTACAGTCTGCTTACCTGTAGATGTCTTCCACTCAGAATCCATAATATTCCTGTGTACATTAGTAACTCCTCTGCCTTCTTCTTCGTCGGACTGTGACTCTATTTCATTATCGCCATTTTCACGTTCAGATTCCTGCAATTCTGCAGTTTCACTTTCACCATTTTTTTCACGACGTGGCTAAACGTCCGCCGGCGGAACCATGCATTGTATTTCGAAATTCCGCCGTCCGGCGGATGTAAATAATCTTAGCCCACAATTCCGCCGAAAATTCAACTGATTTGCGCAAGAACGGCGGAACATTACTCTAAAAACTAATAATACCGCCGAACGGCGGACTTTATTGAAGAAAATGCTTAATCCGCCGTTCTGATGTTGTGATCACATCAGAACGGCGGATTAAGCATTCTCTTCAATAAAGTCCGCCGTTCGGCAGTACTATTAGTTTTTAGAGTAATGTTCCGCCGTTCTTGCGCAAATCAATCGAACTTTCGGCGGACTTGTGGGCTAAGGTTATTTTGATCCGAACGGCGGAATTTCGAAATCCAATGCATGGTACCGCCGGCGGACGTTTAGCCACTTCCTTTTTTTCAATATCTTCATTCTCATATCCTATCCTTCAATTCTTCATTATCGCTTTCTCCGCTACTAGAATTTGCAGTGAGGCTATCTTGATGTTCAGGGACTTCATTATCTGTGCTATCCACATCTATATTTTCAAGCAAGAATACACAAGATACAATATAACTTAACGGCATAAAAAACAATCACTTTACCTTCTAAGTCAAAAGATCCATTCAAAATCTCATACAATTATTTATCTATTAGGGGCCGTTTGTTATCATGCTTACGATGTCGAGACATAATGTTGGAACAAACACCTATATACACGGTAGAGACAAAACACATAAGCACGTGCATTAGCTGAACATGCGCACTAGCCGAAAATGTGACCGAGTTGGCGCAGAACAATGATGAATTTCACACTAAGTCGGCTCGGTCTATATGACCGAGACAGTTTTTCGCGAATTTTTCCGTGAAAATGAGAAATTTCGAAAAATTTCTTGCATAAGTCGTTATTATACTTACTGAATTATCTTCCTACACCGCCTGAAGGTTAAATTTTTTTACCTATACGGAAAAAACCCTTGGCGCAAGCATAAACAAACGGTACGAGCGCTACGGCAGTCAACGTGTTAAACGTATACAAAACTCTTGTGTCAGATTTATTTGTGGATGTTAAAAACCTAGTAAGTGTGACCAACATATTGAATTACCAGTACGAGATAGAAATCAGGGAAAGCAGATCGCGGAAGAAGAAGATGAAAACAAGAACTTCGATGAAGAAAATTTTGAAGAATCAACATTAGAAGAAGAAAATGATACTAGTGAAGAAGAAAAGCTTTTCATATCATCTAATAGACAGCTAAGAGATCGTTCAAAACTAAAGAAACTATTACGCTTGAATGATTATGCTATGATCACTGAAGAAATTATTAATGGAATGCATACTCCAGAAACGTATGAAGAAGCGCTCAATAGCACGAATAGTGTTAATTGGAAGCAGGCTATGGACAGTGAAATGAAGTCACTAGGAGAAAATCATACATGGAAATTAACGACTCTCCCAGAAGGAGCAAAAGCCATACCTAGTAAATGGGTTTTTCGAGTAAAAACTAATCCAGACGGCAGTGTCGACAAGTATAAGGCAAGACTTGTTGTTAAGGGATTCAGTCAACGTTATGGAATAGACTACAATCAAACGTTTAGTCCTGTAGCCAAGTTGAGCACGATTCGTTCAATATTAGGAGATTATGTTACCGTTTGTAAAGCTACTTTTATGAATACTTTTGAAATTACAAGAAGATATCTTGCCACGATTATAACTAGAAGAAAATGGGGCGAAACCACTTTTAATGACAATAGAAAACGTGTAGCACCAGGCAAATTTACCGAAGATGACTGTAAGATTATTCGAGAACATATAAACAGTATTCCTCGCGATATATCCCATTATTCCCGTGCTAAGACAGAAAGGGAATATTTAAGTTCTGAATTAAACATTAATCGTCTGCACAAAGCATTTTTGGAAAACTATCCCGACAGTGGTGTAACCTATAAATTTTACCGACGAGTGTTTTTAAGAGACTTTCCTAATCTGTCTTTTAAGAGGCCTCGCAGCGATACATGCCGATTATGTGACAAGTTATTTTGCGAGGTATAAGCACGTAATGATAACAGTCATAAATCTAAAATAGATTTGGAGATTCATCACCGCAAAGCTGAAAAAGCAAGGACAATGATGAATATGGATATAAACGAAGCTCAACTTCCAGGTTGTGAAGCAAGCGTGTTTTCCATGGACTTAGAACAAGTTCTCTTCGTGCCATCTCTAACCCATTCCGACATATTTTACGTGAGCCAACTGCACTGTATTTGTCGGGTGAAGGGAAAAACACTCCTATTCAAATGTTTTATTTGTACCACATTTCTAATACACGTTTAATGCCGCCATCTTCTTCAGCCTCTCCCTAGGGTTGCCAACCTTACTTTTCTAACCAACGCACTAATATACCGCATCTCTCCCGGCCTTAATTAGAAACCTTACAAGTTTAACCTTTGTGGTTTTCTCTTAATACGTTGACACCTTCTAGTGCCCCACTGTTCAACATACGTTACTGGACTATTTTTTGAAATGATTATGCCTGGCCACCATTTTACAAATTTGTCTAGAACCGCTCGAACAAATACTGACTGGCCTACTTCAAATGATGATATTTTTTTACATTTATCGGGCTTAATGCGTTTGCAATTTAGCTCAGGTCTAAGCACGGAAAGTTTTGTCCGAGGTAATTGTTTTAGTACAAGTTCTGCTGGTGCCGAACCTGTTTTAACACATGGAGTGTTTCTTATAAATAAAAAATTTTGGCTAACATACCAATTCATAATCATAATTAGTTAAGATTGTTGCCCATCTTTGCATTCTGCTCGCCGCTAAAGGCGGACTGTTTGATTTTGATCCGAGAATTTTCTTTAGTGGTTGATTATCAGTAACAAGAACAAATTTACGACCATATATGTACTTGTGAAATTTTTTTACCGCAAATATAATACCTAAAGCTTCACGCTCAATTTGACTGTAATTTCTTTCTGGTGCGGATAATGTCGCCGATGTAAACATAATCGGTCGTTGTTCCCCATTTATTAAATGATACAAAACTGCACCCACTCCGTAGGGACTAGCGTCTGATTCTACGAAGATCTCGGTGTTCTCATTATAGTGTACCAATAAATTATTCTGCGATAAAGCTTGCTTGCACAAAACAAATGCTTTCTGACAATCAGCCGACCAAAAGAATCGCGCATTCGCTTTTAACAAATTGTACAATGGGTTAAGTAATGTACTCAACTTTGGTATGAATTTTCCATAAAAATTGACCATACCCAGAAAAGATTTCAGCTGCGTTGTGTTACCCGGTTAAGGGCAATTTTTTATCGCGTCAATTTTTGTATCAATCGGTCTTATGCCATTTGCGTCTATCAGGTGACCCAAGTATTCTATCGAATTAGCAAAAAACTTGCACTTATCCAAATTTATTTTAACATTAAATTGTTGAAGTTTTTCAAGTATTCCGTATAACCGTTCTTTACACTCATTTATATCTTTCCCTGAAATAATTAAATCATCCAAGTAACAACATACTCCCTTTTGTTTACCAACAATAGTATCCATAACCGATTGAAAAATTCCAGGCGCACTTGAAACACCGAAAGGTAACCTGTTCACCACAAACAACCCTCTATGAGTGTTTACCGTTAAAATTTTCTTACTCTCCTCCGCGAGTTTTAACTGTGTACGCTGACGATAAATCAAGAGTACAAAACACCTTCCCTCCCGATAAGGATGCAAGAATGTGATCTAACCTTGGTAATGGGTAAATGTCCCTCAAAATGTTTGGATTTACTGTGCCTTTGTAGTCTACACACAACCTTAAATCGCCTGTTTTCTTTCGTACTATTACTAAAGGGGATGCCAAGCAACGGCTTCGGAATACATTCCCGCACAACTATAATAGGTAATACTTTTACTGTCGCATTTCTAAATGCCTCAACATTCATATCAGCTTGACCCATAATATTCATTTTTTGACCTGACGCTACACTTAAAGTCAAATCGCTCTCCTTTATCAAAGAATCGCTCTTAAAATTTAATAAAAAATGACGCAAACTCATTAACGTCACTGCCGCTCCCGAATCAACTTCGAAATTTACTCATTTACCTTGTACAGCCAGTGTTTTTTCCAACCCAGAATGGGTTACTTCCACGTTGTTGATATAGTTGAGGGTAGCGCAGCAGACTCCACAGTTGCAGCCATCATCCACCGCTTCCTTGCCATTCACCAGATGGTTAACTCTCTTGGTTTTCTCCTTCCTGCAAACCTTCTCAAAATGACCTTTTTGACTGCAGTTGTTGCACATAGCCTCCCGTGCTTTACACCTCTTCATGATTTCCACACCGAAAACATTCTGGTTTCTTCCCAGTCTTCGCCAACTCCTTATTCTTGTATTTTCTTGCTTCAAACTTCTTAGCTGTCACCTTTGAGATAATGGGTGGTATGCATAAAGCGAAGTACATGCTAATACTTCAAGCACCTACTTCGAAAGTGAAGTACCTACTATAGCAACGTAGTATTTACTATGCGATCTAGTAGATACTAGAGCACAAGAGCACATAGAAGTTTTTACTTCGCTGTAGAAGCATCTACTGTAGTATCTACTTCAAAGCCTCAGATTCATTTTAATAGTAAATACTACTGCAGCGTAGTATTTACTACGTGCTGTAGTATAAACTTTGCTTTCGTAGTATATGCTTCAGAGCTGCAGTAGGTACTTTATATACTAGAAGATACTTCGAAGAATATACTAATTTGAGAAGTATTAGCATCTACTTTGTTTTATGCATACCACCCATTATGTTCCTCCTTACTTGTAATGGATTTCGTCTGAGCTGCTGCCATTTCCATCGACACTGCTATTTTCACTGCTTCGTTGAAACCGAGTTTTGTTTCAGCCAACAGTTTCTGTCTAAAGTGTTCATTTGCCATTTGGTCACGAAAGGCGTCGTCCAAAAAAATTCCGAGCTCGCACGGCTAAGCTAATCTCTTTAACTCAACGCAGAATTGGGTAATTGATTCACCAAACTTTTGCATACGTTTATGAAATCTATATCTTTCTGCGATAATGCATTTTTCGGTGGTATTTGGAGCGACAACTGCGCATCGCAAAATAAAAACCGTATGATGGTTTTTCTTTATGTTTTCCTAGTAGCTGTTGGTTTATATGACTCCATCAAACATAAATTTTTAGTCACCGGGCACAGTTTTCTTCAGTGCGACCGGGATTTTGCCCTAATCGAAAAGAGGAAAAAGAACTGTAAGCCCATGGTACCCGAAGACTTGCGCTATGTTATTGAAACCAGTACACATACAGGAAGGTTTAAAGCAGTTGATATGAATAAGTTTTTTAACATTCAAACTGCTGCTGATTCAATTCTGAACATGAAGGAAGTACAAATAAGTAAAACTGTCCATATCAAAGTTGAGTGGAATGCTTTTGTGCAAAGACAGTTTTACTGAATCAGCAGAGTTTCTTAGAATTCCCATTCTAAAAAAAAGGTAAAACCGTGCAGGATGTGAAAAACATAAGACTTGAAGAACTACCACACATAAACCACATCGGTGCAAATAAGAAAAAACACTTAGAGTCAACGATAAACTTCTTACAACAGGAACAGCACAAGAACTTCTACAGAGAGTTATTGCAAAATTGTCAATAGGCACTTAGCACTAGGGTTCCCTGTTCGGCACTTAGCACGTTTCCATTTTTTTTTTTCAAAATAATTGTTATATCATACATTTTTCAGTATTTTTCAGAAATTTGTTCAGAGTAACATAAATAATCTCCAAGCGTTAAAACTCTTGTGTATGTTTGATAATTCTTGTTCAATAAAGTTTTTTCTAAATATCTTTGTTTCATGTTTTTGGCACTTAGCACCTTTGAAATTTCCACTCTTCAATTGCCGTGTCTGAGTGTTTTTGCAATCAGAAAATATTTTAGGAAATATTTAGGATATTCCAAACTTCTTCGTCCACAATGTATATTTCACTACAATCGTTACAAAGTCGCTTAGCATATTCCCGTCTAGCAGCGTTGCCAGATTGTATCAAATTTTTATAAATTAGAAAAAAACCTAGGTAAATATGGTAACGTCGCACCCCTATATGGTTTATAACAATGGGTTGAATGGTAAAAATGTTAAGTTAGTGGTGTTGCATCTCAAAAAGTATAGCTGATAGAAAAAAAATGTTTTCATTTTTGGAATCAGCAAACCAAATACAGTCAACGTCAGGGGCCTATTGCATAAAAGTACAGTTACAAGTTACAGGTGATTCTTCATTACAAATTGTAAAAATTTGTGTTACAGGCGTTGCATAAATAAAAAGTACAAACTTGTAAGTTCCAAAGAATTTTACAATTTTACAGGAGAATTTTTATTATTTTACAAGGTTTCCGAAGACATTTTACAGGTCACAAATTACAGTTTTACACACAACAGTAAAATTGTAATACATATTGGTACCTATTGCGCAAAAGTACAAGTTACAATTGTACAAGTTTACAATTACAGGCACTTATATTGCACTATGTACCATTACAGGCGTTGCACAAATAATTATTACAAATGTAAAACATTTTTACAATTTTACAGGTCTACTCGACACATTAATCTCAATTCTACAGGTTTTTGTAAAAGTAAGAAACTCTCAGTTACATCTTGCAAAAAATGTACAGCTTCGAAGTTGAGAAAGCTAATCTCAAAATTGTAAGTTATGTGTTAAAAATCTAAATTCATTTTTATGTACAGGGATTTTGTTTATATTTTGAACGGTACCTACACATTTTGTTATTAGATATACAAAAAAATTATATCACAAAATCTTTTAAGCGGACACTAAATCGCGCACTATACACTTTACGTTTCACCGTCGTTCGACAGCTTCTGACACTTCTGACGAAGCTGTCGAACGACGGTGAAACGTAAAGTGTATAGTGCGCGATTTAGTGTCCGCTTAAAAGATTTTGTGATACAAATTTCATCGGACAAGAACCAACTGTAAAAAAAATTATAAATACAAAAGTTTTAGGGATTTACCTAAACCGCTACAATTTGCTAAAAAAGAAACAAATGACGATCGGACACCTAACAAATGAGTATCAACTTTATTATTTTAAATGGAACACTCAGTATATTTTCTCAAATTGTGAAAGATATTTTGTTGCTAATTCCAAAAATATGTAGTTTGTCTATATTTGGTTTCATACTTTTTGCTATATTTAAGTTTGACATTAAAAAAAAATAATTTACTTTGATTAATAAAAATGTTATTATGTAACAAGTGTTAATTATAATTAAAAGACTGTTCATCTGGGACATTTTATAAGACAAAACACTAACAACTAAAACAAATAAACGTACTATATAATATAAATTTATCAAAATAACAATAATAATTTCAAACTTAAATATTGCAGAAACGATGAAACCAAATATAGACAAACTACATATTTTTGGAATTAGCAACAAAATATCTTTCATAATTTGAGAAAATATACTGAGTGTTCCATTTAAAATAACAAAGTTGATACTCACTTTTTGGGTTTTCGATCGTCATTTGTTTTTGTTTTTAGTAAATTCTGGCGGTTCGGGTAAATCCCTAAAACTTTTGTATTTAACATATTTTGGTATGTCTAATAATAATACGTCTATGTATTAATAAAAATAAACAAAAACCCTGTACATAATTAAACGATGTACACTTCTATGCAATAAAATGAACCACTGAATTATTACAGTTTAAAGCGGACGTAAATGAAAAATATAAATTTGTCAAAATAATTTCTTTTTAATATTTTTACAGCACCCTGTATTATTCTAATTATATACGTTATCTTTACGTAGCCCTTTAAATATTCTTGGTTGAGAATCGCTGCTCTAATGGAATTAAATGGAACTTTGTAAAAAAAGTTACACACCTAACGAGGTACGTTCAATGTGTATCATAATTTTACTGTTGTGTGTAAAACTGTAATTTGTGACCTGTAAAGTCTCCTCGGAAACGCTCGTAAAATAATAAATATTCGCCTGTAAAATTGTAAAATTCATTGGAACTTACAAGTTTGTACTTTTTATTTATGCAACACCTGTAACACAAATTTTTACAAATTGTAATGAAAAATTACCTGTAACTTGTTTACGTACTTTTATGCATTGAACGTACTTCGTTAGGTGTGTTTTTTACAAAGTTCGATTTCATTCCATTAGAGAATATGTGGAGCAGTTCTTCTGATGAAGATGATGATCTACAGCAACACAGAGCGAGAAACATTATTCAATGTAGAGCACGAACATTTAGGGAAAGAATTAATTGTACATTTCCAAGTAATTTTGAGGTCAACGAACGCCTTCGAATGTCCATGATAAAACTTGAGGAATTGTTAAATGTGATTGGTGGTAGATTGACATGTCAAACAGCTAGAAACCATGCACTATCTTCAAAACAGCGGTTGTGTATCACCCTTCATTGGCTTGGAAATGGAGGACAGTACCACGGTATTTCTGATATGCATGGGGTAGATAAATCTACTGCTTGTCGAGTAGTTCACAGTGTAGTAAAAGCAGTAAATGAGCTTCTGTTTCCTCGCGTAGTAGATTGGCCACACAATACACTAGAGGTAGTGCAGAAATTTTACAGGATTGCACAAATGCCAAATGTCATTGGTTGTGTTGATGGAACTCTGATTAATATTGATGCACCCCATCAAGATGAACCACAGTTTGTTAATCGACGTGGAAAACATTCCTTGAATTGTATGGTTGTTTGTGGGCCAGACTGTACATTCTATTATATTAGCGCTAAATGGCCAGGGAGCGTTCATGACAGTAGAATTCTCAAAAATAGCTCATTATATCGACGTATGCAAGGAGGGTGGCGCCCTGTAGAAGTAAAAGTACCAAAAGTAAATGCTGCCTAAAAATAACGTTTATAATTAGAATAACACGTATACATTGTTCTATTACATAAAATTAAATTTTGATTTGCAAACTCATACCTTAAGTTACAATTTTGAGGTTAGCAACAAAAACCTGTACAAATGATGATTAATACCTGTAAAATTGTAAAAATGTTTTACATTTGTAATAATTATTTGTGCAACACCTGTAATGGTACATAGTGCAATACAAGTACCTGTAATTGTAAACTTGTACAATTGTACCTTGTACTTTTATGCAATAGGCCCCAGGTCTAACATTCCAGGCACCACACTAAAATTTTTTATTTGTAGGGCTGTGTTATTAATGAATTGCGTGAAGCTGGAATTATCTATTAATATACAATGTGTGTCTGTTGTACTCTACATCATTTTCACGATGAGTCTTGATAAGTTCGGACGGTCACCTCGGAGTGGTGGTGGTGGTGAAATCAGTAGCTCACAGCTATTGTCTTCATCACATCGTCGAGGTTTCATTTTTACCGAAGATGGAAACATCGATATTGAAAAATTAAAATTATGTAATGTTCAGGCTCCTACGGAAGACGGTGATGCTGTTAATAAAAACTATGTGGATGAGAATGTATCCACTATTGTATCGGAGTTTACCAGTCTCAGAAAGAATACTTCCACTCGTTTAGATAAACAGAAAACGTTTATGAATGACATTAAATATTCTGTTAAAAAATTGCAAACGCAAGTTATAAACGTCGAAAAATTCAATACTGACGTAACCACTACTATAGTGTCGAATTTTACCTTTCCGTCTAACGCAATAAAAAGTATTGAGAAGGAGATTAATAAGTTTAAAGAAACATACATCTACGACAAGATAGAATAAAATTATTATAAAAGCGTCTATTGATTCACTATAGATTCATTTACTTAAATAACACTGATTCAACTACCACGTACGTAGGATGAAGAATTCCTTCGAAAAGATTCAATTGGTTAACGAACTACACACTGCTGTGGTTTTTAGCATATACCTTTTTAGAAATAAATGAGATCTCAGGGCCTATTGATTTAAATGTTATTCAAGTTACAACATTGCACGGGGTTCCTATGCAATGAAGCAATTTGAGTAGCATTGAAACTCTGAAAGCATTTATTGAATTGTTGTTGTGCAAATTTACGAGCAACGTGGTGAATGGGTAAGTAAAAAAATCAAATACCTTAGTAACAAATTTATTTAGTTGCAGTATTACCAACGTTAAACAGAAAATGTCAAAGCAAGTGTACACATAACCAAAAATTATTATAAGTTGGAAAACGTTCATAAAATTACAATCTAATTTGCCACGACGAATTGAAATTGGTAGATCTCAACCTCGAATTCATCATGAACAAACAGGTGTGTTATTTTCAGAGACCGCTAAGGCAAATACCTAGATTTCGTGTCCCTCAAAATTCTAAAAATCGTTGAATGCAATGAAACAGTTGTATGTTGTTGTGTTAGTTGATTATGTAACAAGTATACTGTGGTTTGTTGAAATATTGTGTGCACTCTAAATCTGCTATAGCAAAAACTCAATGTATTTATTCCATTTTGTATTTGCCATAAACAAATTTCAACCATATCAAGTTAAGACAACCAGTCTAATCTGTATACGATACGTTCAATACAAAAATGTGGTGTTCGTGGTGGATTTTAACTTTGTTTATTGCAAATCGAAATGTAATTATTCCATAACGTCTTTGCTAATAACAAATCCAATCATATCAGTTAAGATAAATAGCATCTGATCTGTATATGATACGTTAAATACAAGAGTGTGGTGTTTGTGTTGGGCATTAACTTCGCTATCGCAAATCGAAATGTAATTATTCCGTAACGTCTTTGCTAATAACAAATCTAATCATATCAGTTAAGATAAATAACATCTGATCTGTATATGATACGTTAAATACAAGAGTGTGGTGTTTGTGTTGGGCATTAACTTCGTTATCGCAAATCGAAATGTAATTATTCTATGTCGAGTTTGCTAAAAACAAATCTTTATCGTATCAAGTTAAGACAACCAGTCTAATCTGTATACGACACGTTAAATACAAATGCATGAGACCAAATCAAAATTAACAAAAATAATATTAATAAATTTTAAAACTGTTTACCATTCTAGAAGATGTTTTCACTAACACTGCCCAAGGAAGACTTAATTCTATTGACAAATTGCAATAAAATTAAAAATTCAACAAAATTAAACTAAAAAATGCGACTCTATACAATGCAAAGATAAATAAATTAATTTAGCTCTTCGTAGGCCAGCCTAGCAAATCCAATCGAAGTGCCTCCACCTTAAGCATCTTTAGCTTCGCCCCATCAGGAAGGTGGAGTAGATAACGGCGCTTGTGTTCCCTCGTCGGTCCTTAAGGAACTCACGAGGAAGCTTTTTAACGGCTTCCTCGAATTCAGCAGCCTCCATCTGTTGAGGGACAGGCGTTTCAAAATCTGGCAACCCAACCTCCCTGACCGATGTGTTCGGGACTTCAGGCATCGACAAAACAGGCCTATCAGGTGGTGTGGGAAAATCAGGCATGGCCTCGGTGTCCGAGTCATCACCAAAGAGCTCTTTGAATTTGCTCTTCAACCAATTGGCAGTAGTCGGTGAGTCGAGACTCAAAGGATCGTCTTCCAGGTTATGTAAACTCTGCATTTAACAAAATAAAAATATAAGTACAAAAAAAATCTTAATGAAAGTTTAATTTTTAGAACTCTAAGGGACCCTGTTATACAAACATGATAGAAATATGGCACCAAAAGCCGAAAGAAAAATAATTTATCAAAATAAAACAAATTCAAAGTGTGTATCCTTTTCATTTAAATTTTAATTAATCCTAGAAAAGAAAATAACACAGCAATACGTAGAAACATTAAGCGCAGGCGCACAGTAATAAAGGGGATAGATGACCTGTGGCAAGCAGATTTAGCCGAAATGGGTAACTATGCCAAGGAGAACCGTAAGTTTAGATACATAATTGTTGTAATAGATTGTTTTTCAAAATTCGTATGGGCTAAACCTATAAAAAACAAGAGTGGACCTGAAGTTACACGGGCAATAGATGCCATTTTTAAGGACAGCAAGAGAGCATGTAATAATTTAAATACAGATCAAGGAACTGAATTTTATAATTATAACGTACACTTTAAAAACTTGATGAAAAAATATAACGTTAACCACTACAGCACATATACCGTGAAAAAAGCCTCTATAGTTGAGAGGGTCATAAGAACATTAAAGGAGAGGTTATACAAGTATTTTAGTTTAAACAGTTCATACAGGTGGATAGATATACTTTCAGTGATCGTCAAAAAGTATAATAATCAACGTCATCGAACAACTGGAATGAAGCCCTGGGATGTAAATAAAAGTAACGAAAAACAAATTCTAAGTTTAGTCTACAATCACATTAAGTTGGCAGCACCGCAACAGTACAAGGTTGGCGACATTGTACGAGTCAGTAAGAATAAACATGTGTTTAGCAAGGGATACACACCTAACTGGACAACCGAGTTATTTAAAATAGCAAAAGTACGAATTACTAATCCTACAACTTATTTACTGGAAGATATGAATGGTAGACCTATTAGTGGAGGATTCTAGGAAGAATAACCGCAGAAAACGAAAAATCCCGATGTGTATCTCGTTGAAAAGGTGTTACGTAGACGAGGGAAACAAGTTATGGTTGGTGTAGATGCATCCCATAACAGCTGGATTGATTCTATAAATGTCTAAAATTATGTTATTTCTTATGGAAATTCGCATTTATATGAACTGAAGGAGGGGAGGCCTTTTTGAAGTAAATGTATGACTAATATTATATATATATTTTTTTTTGCTTAAAGCATAGGTATAAAAGGAAGCTAGAGCTAAAGTTGTTTATAAGTATTTTTTAATCTCTGCTAGTGTTAAGTTGGTTTGATTATGACCATGGCTTCACCTACACCCAGTTCACCCTCTTCAGAAGATTTTACACCCAGCTCACCATTTACAGAAGATTTTACACCCAGCTCACCTTCTACAGAAGATTTTACACTCAGCTCACCCTCTTCAGAAGATTCTGGTTATTGGCAAGAAATTGACAGAATGAGTGAAATATATCGAGGGACAATACAGAATGAGGAACGTTATATCTGTGAAAACTTTTTTTACGTAGCCCATTCTAATTATAAAATAATTACTGGACTTAGTGCTGCAAGAGGTTATGTACCAGCGGTAAGGATACTAATGAATGTACTATCGGCGTATCTAATAATGTCATAGGGAAAATAGCTTATAAGGAACAGCCTATCTTCTTTAAAGTTTACGCAACAAGATCGGACCGCAATAAATGTAACACCTGCAGCACTTGCGCTATTTTTAGACAAATACATTTGGCGTTTCATGAAAGCTTAATAAAACAGTATTTCACGAGAATTCAGATATACTGAGCGTTCCATTTAAAAAATTTGAGAAAAATTATCTTTTGCAAAACTTTACACCCTGTACACATATTAACTGATAAACCGAAGCTGTTCTGATATTTCTGTAGATAAGATTTTGCATTAACTACCTACAAAAATTCATGACGAAATATTAATAAATAACCAAAATATAAGTGCTCATAATACAGCAATTTTTTAAAACTTAAACACCAATTTCTTACAAACTCTTAAGTATAATTTATTTTTGGTTATTATGCGTACTTTTGAAATATGTAAAAATATACTGGGTGTCCCATTTAAAAAAATATAACTTCGTATGGCTCTCTGTTACTGAACACTCTGTATAACCAAAAATAATTTTATAAACTAGAGCTCACCGAGTTACATCTTACTACGTTGAATTTTTGAATCTTATATACTGTAGACGGTAGAGAAGACCGCGGCACTCGGTGGACACCTGTATAAATGGTTTCTAAAAACTCTAATCTACTTTTACTAATGAATTACTTTCATTTGAGGAATTTTTTCTTTGTTTAGTTTACATCTCGGTTTACATGTTCAAGTCAAGAAAAATCTTCTCATTTAGGCAACTGTAAAACAACTTTTACAGGATTTTTTTAAAAGTAATCCATTAACAATGTTAATTTTTTGAAAAATCAAAAATAAAAATGTTCTCCGTTTGATGTCAACTTTTTGACGGTAGCTGTATATATTAATTAAAATAAGAAACTTAATATCATTTCCTGCTAAACCGGCAGTCCCATGATGTTCAATTGTATTGTTCTTGTAGTGTTCTTATGTTTAATTTATTTTTTATCTATCGATTAAAAACGAAAAATTTAAAAAGGGCACCATGGATTCTATGAACACTCACCAAGAAATACATACAGGCTGTCCGAAAACCCTGGTTTGAGATACTCAATACTTTTTTTTCCAAAAGTCAATAATAAGGGTGTTATAATTCCCTGAAAGAGGAATGAAACGTATTTTTCTTTTGGCAACATCTTCTGAATACATTAAATCATGGCCTTCTAAATCAAAAGCGAGTTCTAACTGGCCTGGGCGTCTCGAAAAATTTACATTGAATTTTTGTGCTCGAGAAAACGCCAAAAACCGACACTTTGGCGCTGGTTATGGGGCACTGACGGCAATGAGTGAAGTGCACTGTCATTACTGTCAATCAAAGTGAGTTCACGCAAAATTAATTAATATTGTAATTACCGTAATATAACATAATTTATGTGGTATAAACTTTATAGATTCATGCACAAATTATTTGATCTCGTCGGATTGAAGTACGCTTGCGCAATAAAGAAAGACTGGCACCTTCGTGTTATGAATAATTACAACAAGTTACATAAAAGAGTTTCGACTTTTGATAATGTAAAACGTGTTAAAAAGAGCGTTGATAATTACGCACAATGAGAAAAGAAGCTTTATTATACATGTTGTAACTTACCACAGAAATTCTGAGTATATGCAGTTGAGATTTTAATCTAAAACCGTAATAGTTTAATGCTAAATTAAGTTGTGGAAATTAGACATAAATACTCCACCTTATTCCAACGTAAATAATATCCAGTATGCTCAAATAACATTAATTGTTCTTACACGAACTCATCCACCATTCACATGTGACAGAACTGTCAAGATTTTAGGTTAAGAAAGCGCCCTGTAAGCAGTGCTTGGCGGAGCACGCCTGAACTGCACTTGTGCGCAGGCCAGATAGAACTCGCTTTTCATTTAGAAGGCCATGCATTAAATTATCAAACTAATATTTGAAACTCAGATATAAAGCACCTAATTGAACATTTACAACGCATTTGTCAGATCCTTCCTCCCTTTTAAGAGCCGGAACTCCCTCAGTCAGGGAAGCGATTTCACCCCCACTTCCCCCGGCAGCAATACACTTGGCGCTACTATCGCGTACTTATATTTTATTCCTCGAAATTGCATCCTGGACAACAACCACTCGCAGCCCAAGGTTTGCGCGGTATAATATGTAGATGGCTTTAAATGCAGTAAACTTTTTTATCGTCAAAAATTGAAATCAAATTTAGACATTTCTCTTAAAAAATATATTAAAAAAAGCAATTCAGTTGCATTTTCGTCAAATTAGGTGTAGGAACTGTCTCAGAAACTATTTTGTAAATATTTTTTTTCTGTACAAGCTCTTATGAATTCTAAAAAAATATGTATATACATTTATTAGGCGATTGTTGATGTGAAAACAAGATTAATCTAATTTTTCTCGATAGGAAAAAAATCGAAAAAAAGACCTGAAATTTGCTGATAATAACTATTGTAAAATATCTAATATTTATAGATTTACATCTCAGAAATACGCATTTATGTATAACTTACGTTTCGTAAGTTACATAAGTTACAATTACCATCCAAAGGTCCGTTTTCACGCTCAAGCAATTTGCGCAAATGTGCTTGTGCACACACATTTGCACAAGGAAGTCGTTGCATGAAAACATATTTTTTGCTTGCACAAGCTAAAAAGGTTGGCAAACTGTATGCATTTGCGTAAATGCTTGCACAAATCCACTTGCGCAAATGCTTGCACAAATCCATTTGCGCAAATTGCTTGAACGTGAAAACGGACCATAAAACTTCGCTAGTAAATTGCTTACTTGTGAGACAAGATTATATTATAAATTAATACAATCAAATTTTCAGTATTTCATAACAAGTGTCAAAATTTGCAAAGACGTAAAAACATTCACTAATGAATGATTCTTTCTAAAAATAAAATAGTTATCCATATAGAAGGTACCTATTTGTTCTTCGTGTATGGGCTATTTTTTTCAATAAGAGGCACGGCAACCACTTAGATTTTTCTATTTTGTGACTAAACCGTAAGAAGTATCAAAAATTACAAAGACAAGTTTCCCAATGAACGCTTCTTTCTAAAAATTTATTAGCTAAAATTCAGCGGCGGCCGGTCCATCCGATTCAGCGGGACACACGATGTACTTGCTAAGCGCTATCTCTGTTTATTACACACGAAGAGAGAAATAGAATGCTTCGGCCTTGTCTTGTGCCCACTCTATTCGTATGCACAGGCCGCCACTGCTAAAATTATGTTCATAACTTCAAAAAAGATATTGCGAAATCTGTGTTGCGGTAACCCTGTTTTCCACACTAGCTGCCTACTTCTGTTATAAACTTTTTAACTAACTTAACTTTTTCTTGCTTTATTTACTCTCTTTATGCCTTTGCTTGAACTTCTGTTCGTTTCCTTGCTTAATTGTCACGGATGGCTTTACGTAAATAACACACACTGTAATCTGTTTAGATATTAGATGTATTATTACTCTCTTACAATTTTCTTTAACACTCGTTTGCTTACTAATTAACTTACTACTTGCTATTGCTATATTCTCACTTTTATAACCTCTCTTTACTCGCACATGAGTAGCACTCACTCCCGCTTATTTTTTCAGTTCTGCCAACTGTCTTTTTTTTTGTTTGTTTCATTGTTGCCAACATTTGGCCGATCCTGACCTGGGATCGTCCTCGATCCTATGTTAATTGTTTTACTTAAACTAACTTATAACTAGGGTTACAAACCTTTTTTTTGTTACAATTCTACAATACATATTCTGATAACCTCTTTGGTAATTTTCGTTGTCTAATTCCTTTTATTTTCACTTTCTTTTCCTCTTCACTTAGCTGGGGTTGGTTTTAGTTTTCTGATGTTTGCTCGCTATGTTTCTTTTGACTTCCTTCTTCTGTCTTCTCTTCAACTGTAACTTCAGAGTTGTCACTTCCACTTTCGTATTCTTCTCCCTCGTTTTCCTCTGGGTTTCTGTATCTCTTGAGTTGAGAAATATGTGCCGTAGTTATGTAGAATCTTCCACTCTGGGCTTTATCAACATCTGATACTACATAAGTATCGTTGGGTAACACTTTTGTTATAACTAAAGGTCCTCTGTATCTTAGCTGGGTTTTTGTGCTTTCGCCACTTGCAATTTTATTTCTCTTCATGAATACTAGCTGTCCAACGTCTAGCTTTTCACCTTCGCAATGATGCTTGTTGTAGTTATTTGACATTATATGTTGCTGTTTAATTATTTCACGTCTAGTTTCTTTTTGTAGTTCGGTCGGATTTTGCCATTCCTCATCTTTATGTAATGCTCTTAAATTTGCATCTGTAAATATGGGTATGTAACCATGCAATACCTCAAAGGGTGTTTTCATCGTGGTACTGTTATATGCATTATTCATGTTTCTCTCTACTATTGCCAGTTTGTTATCCCAATCTCGGTGTTCGCATTCTTTTTCCATGTAGCTCATTATTACTGGTATCAACGTCCTATTTGCTCTTTTAACTTGCCCATTAGCTTGTGGATGAGCTGGAGAATTGCATACATGTTTAACTCCTCTTTTCCTACAGTATTCTTCGAAAGCTTCTGATGTAAAACAACTTCCTCGATCGGTGATAATAACTTCGGGCATTCCATAAATGTTCGTAAATTCTTCTAGTGCTTTTACTACATATTTAGTTTTAGTGGTCTTCATTGGCTTTACATATTTAGTTAGGTTGTCTACTAATACCATGATGTATACATTGCCTTTATTGCTTTTCACAAACGGCCCTAAATGGTCGATATATATAACGGCAAACGGTCTTTTTCCTGGTTCTATTGGATGTAATTTTCCTTTTCCTTTACCACTTGGATATTTTGTTAGTATACATTCTATACAACTGTTAATGTGTTGTCGTATGTACCGTCTCATCTTTGGAAACCAATATCGTTTTGTTAACGCTTTTATTGTTCTTTCACATGAGAAATGTCCCATTAAATCGTGAAATTTTACCACTATACTCTTTCGCATACTTTTTGGAACAACAAATAATTTCTTGTTTTGTCCGTTGTTTTCAACTCTTCTGTATAATAATCCTTCTTCTAGTTCGAAATGATCTGTCTTGCTCTTTTCCTGTGCGCTTCTTTCTGTTCTAGGCTTCTTTAATAGCTGGATTATTTGACATAATTCTTGATCTGCTCTTTGTATCAACTGTACTCGATCTTCTTCAGATATCACAATGAATATTCCTAATCGTTCATCTGTAACTTGTGTGAAAGTATCTCCTTCGTCTGTTGTCGGTGCTCGACTGATAGCATCTACATGACTCATTCGTTCTCCGGGTCGATGTTTTATTTCGAAGTCATATTCCTGCAGTATAATTGCCCATCTAGCTATCTGAGGATTTACTGTTTTATTTGCGTTCAGATAAACTAACGCCTGACAATCTGTATAAATCACAAAATGGTTTCCCAACAAAAATTGTCGCAATCGATCTATTGACCATACTATTGCCATCAACTCTAGACGACTTGAGTGATACATGGCTTCTGTTTCTGTAGTCTTTTTACTAACACAGTACACTAACTGTCTTTGACCATTGCATTAACATACCAGCTAGTCCTTTTGCACTGGCATCTGTGTGTAATTCTGTTGGTAAACTTCTGTTGTATAACTTCAAAACTGGTTCTGTCGTTAAAGCATGCTTCAGATCTTCAAAAGCTGCGTCTTGCTCACTGGTCAAAATATAATTCGTATGCTTCTTCATTAAAAGACTTAAGGGATAAGCTCGTCTTGCGTAGTTCTGGACAAATTTTCGAAAGAAGCTTGTAAGACCTAGGAATCTTCTCAATTCGTGCTTTGGATAGTTTCTGATCACCTCTACTTTTTGTAATCCAGGTTGTATTCCTTCTTTACTTATTCTAAATCCAAGATATTCTACCATCTTGCTTTCAAATTGACATTTTTCATTATTTATTGTAAGCTTTCCTTTCTGTAAAGCTTTCAGAACTGTTTCCAATTTCTCAAGGAGTTCACACCAATCTTTACTTGGTATTAATATGTCATCAAGGAAACATTTGGCAATGTGCTTGATTGGTCCCAGGACTTTAGTCATTAGTCGTACAAATTCAAAGGGTGCATTTGTTAAACCAAACATCATGCGAGTGAACTCATAAGTCCCATCTTGTGTAATGAAGGCTGTCTTTCCTTTACTTTCTTCTTCTAAAGGAACTTGTAGGTATCCATGTGCCAAGTCAAGAGTTGTAAACAGGTTACATTCACTCAAATCTTCTAACAGGTCATCTGGGTTTGGCATTGGGAAAGACTTCTTTTTTGTTTGGGCATTCAGCTTTCGAAAATCACATACGAGTCGAGATCTTCCATCTTTCTTCGGTACTAACATGACTGGGCTTGCATATTCCGAGGTAGTTTCTCTAACAATTCCTTGATTGAGCCATTCTTCTAGATATTCTTCTAGATATTTCTTCTCGATCTCTGGCATTTGTTCTGTAGGGTTTGCTTCGAATAGGTACTCTGTTATCTTCAATTTTCATTTGGATCACATCGGTGCATCCGATTTCACTTAACTTTAATGCTACACAACTTCTGTAATTGTTAAATAGCTTAACAAGTTTCTGTTTATTTTCTGGTGGTATGTCGATGTCAACTTTTACCATATTTTCTTTGATTTCTTCTACTGGGTCAACTTGTATGACATTCATGTCCCCGCTGTTATGTTCTTCATTTTCAGCTATTATGTTTTGTACATCCATTTTCAGAAAAGGATCTTTAAAATTCCCTCTGGTATGGAAAGTTAATTCGTCATCCACTTTTACATAAACAATGTGTGGCTGTTCTGTGTACGTTCTGCCAATAAGTACATCGAAGGGCTGTGCATTATCTGGAACAACTCTGATGTCAATTTTCTCACCAATTACACCATCTACTTCAATTTCAGCTTGTACTATCCCTGACGATATTACTTTAAAGTTTTCAGGTCCAAAACTTTTTAATTCAGTGATGCATTTGTTTATTTCATAATCACCTTTAACAGCACAAGACATTTTCATAGTGCATTCCGAACTACCAGTGTCTATAAATGCATCATATGGTTGATTTCCCACCATTACATTTTTCAAATACGTCTTCATTGCTTCTATCTTGCTTAAGCTTGATACCAACGTTACAGCACCATTCTCTTGTGTTTGTGACTCACAATGCCTTTGTGTATGTCCTTTACCTTTGCATTTCTTACAATAGAGTTCTCGCTTAGGTTCGTTACAATCTTTTGCAATGTGTCCATAAACATTACAATTGTAGCATTTTGGTTCACCTTTCTCATTTTTAAGTGGTGGTCTTTTGTCTTGCATTACCATTTTCTTAGTACCTTCCTTTTCTCGTTTCTTATCTTCGGTACTGTGTGCAACATGAAACTCAGTTTTCTTTGTACTGCTCACTTTCGTGTCTAATTTTCGTTTTAGCCTATCATACCTGCTTTTAAGCATTCAATCGGTGTCCAATAAGTCACGATATAATTCATCCAGAGACGAATGATTTCTGGCCATTACCATCATGCACAAATCTTTAGACCATAAGCCAAGTAATATTTGTTCTTTCATTTCTTTGAATTCAAGTCCCACGTCACAACATAATTTTACCTTTTCATGGTAATAAGCATTTATACTTTCATCACTTTTCTGTACTCTTTCTTCCATATTTTTCCATCGAATTGGTAAACTAACATCTCCTATAAAAGTGCTTCGAAATGCTGCTTCGAATTCTTGCCAAGTATTCAACTGTCTTGAGTCCAGCCAATGTATTGCACCTCCATTTAAATGACTACGTACTGTTTGTAGTGCGAAGCTGTCTGGCCAATGGTGCAGCACTTGCATAGCTTTCACATTTTCTAACCATTTCTTTGCTCTCAAGCCACTTCCTTCACCATCGTAGAAACCAATTCCTTTTGAAAGGTCCGGCATTATGTGAAACGAACGTATAGTTTCTGACGATTGCTCAGATACTACGGCTGTCATTGCAGCTTCAGCATTTGATGTTTCGGATGGACTAAGTTTATCGACTAACCTTTGTAACAATTGATCTCTTTTCTGACTTTCACGAATAAAGAAATCCATCATACGGACCATGTAGATATCTGATTCGGATGTGCCTGGTACTCTCGAACTTCCCAATTCACATTCACCTGTTATACTGTCTTCTGAATCAGGTTCCTGCTCCTGCATTATTAATTTATTCACTTACAGTAATCGAACTATTTTGATGCACTCAGTTTGTCTGTTTTACATACGAAGATTGTTTTTAACTATATCGTTTTCCTCACTGCTTACTGTTACTCACAAAAACAACTGTCTAATGATTATTACCCCGTTGATAACACGTTTTGTTGCTTTTTGTTTGCGCGGTAATCGCACTTCTGATTTTGTTATAAACTTTTTAACTAACTTAACTTTTTCTTGCTTTATTTACTCTCTTTATGCCTTTGCATGAACTTCTGTTCGTTTCCTTGCTTAATTGTCACGGATGGCTTTACGTAAATAACACACACTGTAATCTGTTTAGATATTAGATGTATTATTACTCTCTTACAATTTTCTTTAACACTCGTTTGCTTACTAATTAACTTACTACTTGCTATTGCTATATTCTCACTTTTATAACCTCTCTTTACCATCTGAAAATATGACTTACCTTCCCGTAGATACTCATGCCAAATATCATACAAATTGGTTCAAGCATTCTTTTGTTATAATAATAATAATAATATAATTTATTGGTCCCAAAAGAAAATACGACCAAAAGGTTTTGGATCAGCTCCCCCAGAGGAGTACGCTGTTCTACCTCCAAAACCTTTAGCAACAAGAATTTACAAAAAAAAAAATACATGTGAGAAAGGCAAAATTTTACATCTAAATTATCCCACGAGTTAAAGTAATGAAATAAATGTATTCTAATGTGCGTAAATATACGTAATACGATACAAGCATTCTATCGACAACAAATGTAATATCCATATGTAGCTAATAAATAATTTCAATTTTGGCTTAAAAAATTAAAAAAATTCGGCGCAATTTAATAGGCATAGTGAACGTAACAATATACAGCATAAATATAAAGAAAAAACAAGACACTTAAAGCATAAAGCAGCATATCTCCTTCACACAAATTGTAAGTGTTGATCATGAAAAGTATCGCAACATCTGACGCTTGAACGACAAAATACTACCCGATTTAAAATTAGGAGGAATGTTGTTGTATATTTTAACTATATTATACGAGAAAGATCTACGGTAGAAAGAAGTCCGGTGTATGGGAGGCGTTAGTAGACCCCTATTCCTAATATTGATGTTATGAACATCGGTCCTAAAAGAAATTTTGTTATAAAGATAAGAGGGTGTTTTACTTTCAATAATTTTATTAAAAAATACCGCAGAATGCAATTGGCGTCGATTCAACATATTGAACCAATTAGCCCTTGTAAGTAAATGCGAGGTGTGGTCTCTTCGTCGTAAGCCAAAAATGAAACGTAAACATGAATTTTGAACTCTCAGAATTTTAGCTACATCAATGCTATCTAAACATGGACCATAGACCACATCGCAAAAGTTAAACTGTGAAAGTATCAAGGAATTGCATAACATTAACCTAGCATTAGTGTTTAAAAACTCTTTGCTATTATAAAGCATTTTTAATTTACTAAAAGATCTTTGAACTAATTTGCTTATATGACTTTTGAATCTAAGATTAACATCAATATGGAGACCCAAGTTTCTAGCACAATCAGTGATTACTAGTGGTATATCATTAATATATAGATTGATCTGATTTAGAATTGAAATACGTGCTTTATTTCTACCAAAAACGAGAGCGCAAGATTTATTAGGATTAATTGCTAGACAATGATCTGACGAAGTGTTGAATATACGAAGCAAGTCCGAATTAATTTGTGCAACCGCTTCGTTCACATTATTTAGATTGAAATGATGCAGAAGTTGTGAATCATCAGCGTATAAATAACATTTGCAAAACTCTAAGTTATTAAACAAAAAACTAGTATATATTGAAAATAACAATGGACCTAGAATACTACCCTGAGGGATTCCTGCTGTAAGCTCTTGAGCAGTCGACATATTGCCTTTGTAGATAACTTTTTGAACTCTGTTCATTAGATAAAAATTGAAAAAAGTAACTGCTTCGTTGCTAAGGCCAATGTAATGAAGTATAGACAATAATAACTTATGATTAACAGAATCAAAGGCCTTAGAAAAATCGAGCAAAACCAACACAGTTATTTTGTTATCATCTATGGCTTTGCAGATGTCATCAATTAATGAAGAAAGCGTCGTTGCACAGCTAAACCCTGGACGAAATCCTGACTGAAATGACGGAAGCAACTGGTATTTATTTAAATGTAGACGCAACTGATCAACTACGCATCTTTCTACTAATTTAGAAAGCACAGGTAAAATGCTGACAGGTCTAAGGTCCGTATAATCACGAGGTTGAGGAACCTTCGGTAATGGTAAGATTAGTGCTTCTTTTCAACACTCAGGGTAAATATTATTTATTAAACAAAAATTAACTATATAAGTTATAAAAGGAGTTAGAAAAGGACAACATAAACGGAGCATATGCGAACTTATGCCATCGGAACCGCACGCTTTCGTTTTGACTTTATTAAGATGTTTATAAACTATAGCCTCTGTAACAGCTTCAAAAGAAAATACCTCAGAAAAATTAACAACAGTAGAAGACTTATAAAAATTATTCGGTCTTCGAACATTAGAAAGATTCAGAAAATTAGTATTTAATTCATTAACATGAGCTAAGTGATCAGGCAATTCATTGACTGTTTTTTTATTATATACATTTAAATCTCGAAGGTCTTTCCACACCTCCTGAGAGGTTTTATGTTTTAAACTATGATTAACATAAGCTCTTTTTTCATTGCGAATAGCGGTTGTAGTAAAATTCCTTAAAAGTTTATAGTAATCCAAAGACGTTCGTGTTTTGAGACGTTTCGCTCTTTTGAAAGCTTTATCTCTCAAAGAAATGAGAAATCTAATATTATCGGTCCGCCACGGAGCTCTAACTTTATTGAATTTACGTGTTGTATATGGAGCGTGTCTATCAAAAAGATCTATAATATTTGCATTAAAGAAAAACAAAATTTCATTTATGTCATTAAAAGCATATAAGAGATGCCACGGAATTGATTGTAAATCTGCAAGAAAATCATCATATTGGAAATTATAAAAATCTCTAAATGTACGCGTCACGGATATATTCCTACAAGTCTTTATATCAAATGTCGCATGTGTTAAAAAATGATCTGAAAATTCAAACAGATCATGAACTCACGAATTAACTGCATTTGTTGAATTGCTTACTATTATAAGATCTAATAAACTTAAATTAGAAGTGTTGACTCTAGTGGGTTCGCTTATAATTTGTTTTAATCCCACGGAATCAAATAAATTCTGCAATTTTTGGTTAGCCACGCTGTGACCGTCTAATAAATTAATATTGAAATCACCTACGCAAATGATTTCTGTGGAAGTTATAACCAAATCGGATAAAAGTTCTTCAAATGAAGTTAAAAATAATTGAAGATTTGTATTCGGTGGTCTGTAAATAACGCCGAAAGTTACATTGATACTAGCAACTTTAATCGTGATAAACAGTTTTTCATAACTATCATTAAAGTCTGTGCGCACTATAGAAAAAGCACAATTATTTTTTACAAAAATACCTACTCCGCCTCCCCGTCTACCATCCTCTCTATCCGATCTGACAAAGTGATAACCATCAATAGAGACGATGTTATTATCAATTGCAGGAGCCAGCCAAGTTTCCGATATTGCAACAAGATCATACCGAGAAGATAGGATGTGCTGCTTCAAGATGTCAAAGTTTCTAGTTAAAGATCTCGCATTGACATGTGCAACTAAAAACATAATACCTAAAAATACTTACAATTCATAAAAGCCAAAAAGACATTGATAAAATAGTATAACGATTCATTCATAAACATCAATTATTTAGCAAATAAAAACATGTTAGTAAAATTAAAATAGCTCAATCAAAAATTAATTACATCAAAGTATGAAACTGGAAAAAAATGAAATATTTTTTTCAAGAGAAAAATGAAACACTATTTCGTACAAAGTATCCTTAAAACCAACTAATGTTACCGATTTTAAATTTGGAAGTAATTATTTACCAAAACAAATATTTCGTTTCGAATGTAATGTAAAGGACAAAAATTTTACTAAAAGATCAACTCTTATTACGAAGTATTATTTTATTATCTTTTCGCACTTAGAAAATCCCTGCCAAAATCTAAATTCACTTAAATTGATTGCTGATATGAGAACTCGAAATCATTGGAAAAAAAAAACTTAAACGAATCGGTAAAATTTAGTACAAAATAAACACAATCCCGCAACCTTCCTTGTCGATTTAACCCTACGTTACCACCTCGATTCCTCCCAATTTCAAATTCTTAGCGGACTCCGCAGAGGTGATTTCGCTTCGTTTCCCATTGACGTAACAAAATACCCGACCATCATATGTCCATGCCTTCTGACGTCCAACCATTTTTTTAATAATTTCATACAGCTCGTGTCTAGTTTTTGTTAAGTCTTCATTTATAAATAGCCCAGTTCCTTTAAGTTTTTTTCGACTGTTAAAAATCTCTTGTTTGCATTTGTACGTAGTAAATTTAACCAAAATTTGTCTTGACTTATGTAAACGTACTTGATTGGTATCATTTTTCCCTCCGGTACGATGGGCCCGATCAATGCAATTACGTTCTACCGTTACATCCATTTTGGAAAAAACCTCATTAATTACCTCATAAATATTTTCAGAGGGTGATTCTGGAACACCATAGATTCGAACAGAATTACGTCGGGTATACTGTTCCAAATTATCTAATTTGTGACATAATTCTTCATTCTTAGTTTTTAGTTCGGCGATTTCAGTAGTCTTACTAGTAAGAGCTGCATCCAGTGTTTCATTCAATTTTGATGTAATGCGTTCCATGATGTTGTCCACAATAACACCAAACACAGACTTATCGTTCAATAAACCCGTTAGCGTTTCTTTTATTAGGTCGCCCAATTCAGCTTTTTCGGACCGCGTTAGCGTCATATCGGATGGATTACTTCAATTGTAAAAACAAATGATAAAATGCGAATTTTTCACTAATTTTTCAACTTGATCACACACTACGTGCTTAAACCAACAGGTAAGGAGAACACTAAAATTTTTATAACAACGTTTAACTACAATATGAAGGAATTCGAAGCAGTGAAGCAGAAATCGACTATTCACTTTTCGCCATATTGCCTCACCTCCAATTATAAGAATAATTAACTTTTTTTCCAACAACTTTGAAGCAGAATACTGACTTAACGAAGCCATTTTGGATATAGATAAATTGGGTTAAATCATCTTATTTTTGAGCCCACTAGTCTGTGGTTAAGCCATGTCCACGGAATTTAGCGACACGCTGTATATGAATATAGAAATGATTCAAAATGTTAGTAGCCGCATTTTCAAAACATCGGTAATATTCGATTACTCTCGGCTCGAAGTCATCCTTTTTTAGCTGCAATATCTTAACCTAGTTAAAAACCAGCGATACGTAAGTAGTGGCGGAGAGATGAGACGCATACATCTCCTTCGAGTGTCCGTGAAAGACTGGTGAACGGGTTGCGGATGCGGGGTACAGAATACTACGTTTATTCGTGTATATGAAACTCTATTTCAATAAATACCTGTTTATTTATAAAAAAATTAAAAATTTTGGAAAAAGAAAACAACAGTCGTTTAGGTAATTATGAAATGATTATTCTAGTATTTTTTTCAATTTAAAATAATGCATATTTTCGGAGCAAAAGTTATTTTTAAAAAATTTCAGTGCTCCTTTCGATATTTTTTTTTCACTAAAAAAAATTAAAATAATCGCCTTTCTTAAACAACAGTCGTTTAATATAACCTCTTTTCTACAACATATATTTTTTTGACAATTTATACCTAACAACTGGCATAGCAGTAAAGTTATTTCAAAAAATCGTATTTCAGGAAGTTTCGGCTCTTAATGAGTAGTTTGAGGGAATTACTTTCAGTATTTTATGATAACAAAATGCAATGGATATATGTTAACTTTTAAACCTCAATTACTCGAAAACGGTTCGGTTTATCGAAATGCAACAAGAAGGCCTTCTTGTGCCAAATAATCTAAAGAATATTCTCTTCGTAAATTTTTGATGAAATATAATATAAAATAATATAAAAAGCTAGAAATAAAATACTGAAAAGTCACCCCCTAAAACTACCCTTTAAAAAGGAGGGAGGATCTAACAAATACGTTGTAAATACGTAGTTAGGTGCTTTATACCTGAATTTAAAATGTTAGTTTCATAACTTTAAGGATCCAGAAGATATTGCCAAAAGAACAATATTTTCCAACCTCTTTCAGAGCTTATAATTCCTTTACTATTGACTTTTGGAAAAAAGAAGTATTGAAAAAAGTTGTTTCTTTTGCGCTTGTCTAAATACTGTTTCAGTCTCAAATGAGGGTTTTGGGACACCCGGTATACTTGCAGATAAACCAACTTGTTCTACTATATTACGTATTGATGTTCCGGATGCTGCTAGACCACAAATATATATCCTTTTAGCAACAGACGAATCTCTTTGACCTAATGCTCTTCCCATTTCGTTTCCAATATCAAACAACTGTTTTCTATTACTAACAATTTACTAAAGTGAGTGATGACATAAGTGATCCCAGCTTAATAACAACACCGAAACTCTTTTCGGATAATCATTGTATTTGCGTGTCATAAAATTTAAGTACTGCAGGTGTTACATTTATTGCGGTCCGATCTTGTTGCGTAAACTTTAAAGAAGATAGGCTGTTCCTTATAAGCTATTGTCCCTATGACATTACTAGTTACGCCGATAGTACATGGAGTGTTCACGAAACCTGACAATATTTCTTTCACAAGAGAAGACTGGAATAATTTCATTACTTACCTTCAACAATTTATCGCAGATTACTCTGATGCTGTGAGGGAATCAAAAGAAGACGAACAAGAAGAGGAAGAGGTTCAGTTTTCCAATTATACACTAATAAAATCACCATTTATTGGTAATAAGATGCTGAAAGTGACTGATGGTTCCTGTACGTTTTATTTATCTGGAAATACTGTACGCGAGTTTATAAATATTAACAAACTTGTATCATCTCATATGGATTTATTACATAGTTTAAGTTTTGATAATTACTATAATAACTTTTTAAATGTAACTAATAATATTCTAAGTGAATCTAATAATTGTGAATTGACTCCATGTACTATTATGTTAAGTTTATGTGACTTGTATCCTTGTAACATTCAGACATACTGTATGCGTGAATGTTTATTTTATAATGTAAATAAGGTTATGAATGACAGATAGAAAAATGTTTTTATCAAGTGCTTAAATAAAAATATTAATAGAATCTTTTTGTCCTTTTTATTTTTAGGTTAGGTTTGAAATAAAAAATCATTAAATTGTTTCAATACATATAAGAAAAGAAAATATAAATATAATTACAATTAAAATACATATTTACAGTTGGTTCTTGTCCGATGAAATTTGTATCACAAAATCTTTTAAATATTTTTCACTTCTGACGAAGCTGTCGAACGACTGCGAAACGTTAAGTGTATAGTGCGCGATTTAGTGTCCGCTTAAAAGATTTTGTAATATAAAATACATATAATAGACAATTTTTTTTTAAAGAATCTCGGTGATGGAGTCCATGATTGAATAGTGACTCCACGCGAGAGTATCGTGAGCATCAGGAAGAGTGCACCGCTTATCATCCAAAGGATTAAGAGCAACTTTTGTTTGCTGAACGCTGTATACTTCATGTAATTTCGATTGTATACAGCGCTGAGTTTCGTGTAGTAAGCACACTTCCTGAGGATTTTACTTTGCAAATTTCTCCAAACAGTTGAGGTAATCGTCAAAGGTAATTTTATTTTTCACCACATTAGACTTTACACCTTTCGCTTTTTTAACTTCTTTGTCGGACCCAATTCTATAGGTGTACTGTTTAGAACGTAACCCAATAAAGTGAGTTATTAACTTGCTGTTGTTCTCATCCTTCATTAAACCAGGTATTTTTTTGTTTAAATAACGTAATTTTCTTTAGAATACAGAGTGGTCATTAATTTAGAGAATTTTGAATTTGGAGAAAAGTAAATCTTTATCTAAGTATGTACATTTTCCGGATATTCTAAATCAACATCTAAGATATAACCAGTTTCAGTGTCATCGGGGACAGTAGTAACATCAGTGTTGTTATCGGTCCATTCAAATCCCCCATATGGAAGAGGTTGACTCATAGCCCAACCATATAAATTATTTACATCAAAATACATAAGGTATGTTGAGGGTTTGTTACTGTCATAATCTTTTAAATACTTATTGTTTGCCTGAGAAAACCGATTACAACATTGACTTATCCCACCACGAATACCGCATTCTATGAACATTAGATATCAACATATTCAATTGTTTCGAGTCTACACCCTGTATATTTAAGCATACAGTCCCACGTATACCCTGGAATCATGTAATAGTGGACAGGATCGAGGTTGTACGTCTTGTAGCAAGTACTACGAAAAGTTTCGAAAACACAAGTTAATAGCATGATATCGGTTTTCATATAGAGATCACTGTAGTCGCCTAGAGATCTCATATTGAATTTCTTCCAAACGATTTGTGCATGCGCATAATCAGCCTCTTCTATGTTCTTGTCGTTTTGCTCATTGTAAAAGTGTTTTATATCAGATAATTTTTTTCCATCGAGTCTTTCAACGCTGTCTAAATAATCATAAAAGAATACGCCTTTTCGCGTTAATAAATGTAATGTTTCCTAATCTAAATCCTGAAATTCGCGTTTGAGATTTTCAAAGTTTTCATCTTTCAATGTGGAAGCTAGTTCTTCTAGAGAACAACCCATGAATCTGAAGGAGTCTATAAATCTAAATCTTAATTTAGTTTTATCATCATGAACTGTGAAACTAATGTATTTTTCCTTATTCTCAGGTAATAAAGCAATATGATATCTCTGCGCAAGCTCTCTGATTACAAAGTGTGCGTCATAGCCCCCGAGGTTGTGAAACACCACCGGAATTGCAAAGGATTTTTTGTAATTTAAATCACATTTATTGTGAGCAAAACCTCTGAAGTTTGCAGAGAGATGGCAGTAGTCCCTAATAATTTTATCTGTTTCTCCTCTTCGCAAATATGACAAGTTTTACTAGCATCTCGTAAACTGACTTCAACATTCATGGGCTCCACATGATTTAACTTGGAAGAGACAAATTGTGCAACTGTGAACCAAGACATACAATCTAAACCTCGAGCAGTTTTATAATACGACCAGTCTTGATTATAGCTGCATTTAAAAAAAATACCCTGCACTGTATGCTATGTGTTTCTGATATCTACTCGTTTTACAATGGCTATCATTAAATGGCTCCAGCAAAGATTCGAAATGTGCATAAATAATAAACGGAACTTTTTCTTTGTAAACGAAATTTTTAAATTTAACAAATGGTTCTCTGGAAAACTCAATTTTACAGTCATTAAGTTTTTCACAATACACGACATGCTCGTTTAACTTATCCTCCGAACTGAAATAATTTAGACAACTATCGCAGAAATATTTTTTATGATTCTTTTTAGAAAGCTGATTAGTTAATAGCCTAGATATATCTTTAATGTAGCAATAATGATACTTTCTTTCTACTTCCAAGTCGTCATCATCATCATCCGATATCGGTTCAAATTCGTTTACTTTTGGAAAATAAATATCTTGAACAATTAATAAATTTACATGTTTTTCTAATTTTCGTTTAGTTACACGGACTGGAACAACAGAAAAATTTGATTTTGAGTCCATTTCCAACCCAAATACGTTAACAGAGAGGGCATTATTTTTTTCAAATTTAGAGATTTTGGGTAATGTCAGAGGAAATTCAATTTCTTTTACATTTAGCACATCAACGTAAGGAGAATATGAAGAAATTCGATTTGGATTTGATTTTACATTTGCAGGGAAAAGAGCACTAACTATAGCCCAAGCGAAACACGCCTCGTCGTACATATTTTTAACATTAATACAAGCCTGCTTCTTTTCAATTTTTTCCGGTAGTCTAATGTAGGATGAGATACCGTTCCCCACTTCATATTTATTTATATTAACTTCTAAACTAATAATCTTATCTAAGGCTCATCCACTTCCAGACTCTGAAAATCAATGAATGTAAAAAGAATATTAGTAGTATTACTGGGGCGGTTCCAGATCACCTTCAAATGACCTCTAAGTGGATGGACATGTCCTGTGCCGCGACCGCTAAAAAAGGAAGGTCATGAGTTCTTCAGAGAATATAGGTCAATGACCAGAAGGTCTTCACGTGTCTTCTTCGTGTCTACAATGACCAGAAGCTGTTGACTAGGGGTGTGGTTGTAGTTCAGGGTATTTTGAAAGAGATTTTTATTTTTTTTTTTATATGTATAGACGCAGGGTGAGCCTTCATCGTGCGGAAGTCTTTAAAGAGGTTAGCAACGGGATTATATCTAGAAGGAAGCTGTGTGTGTTTTTTTCTTCATGCAGAACTATTTTTATTTTATTTTTAAGTCAATGAACTTTGATAATGCAAACTTTGCGGAAATAGTCTGAGGAATTTCTCGAACGCTCGAAATACTTTTATCGTTGTCGTGTGTCAATGAAATTGCAAATTTGCAAACATATTTATAGCAAGGTGAACGATAAAATATATTTTGTGAATGTATTGATTGATTTTACATTTATTTTTTCTGTAGATATTACAAGAAAATAATTTTAAGGATGTATGGCAAAGAACTTCTTTTTCTTCTCAAGAGAACGTGAAATAATTTGTTGACATGTACATACGAACAGGTCTTTGTAGTTTGTAGAAAAGTTTGAAGTTAATAAACTTCGATAATGCAAATTTTACAGAAACAGTATCGAAACGAAAAAATTTGCAAGCGCATGTATTTTTAGAATACATTATATTTTCATAATTAAAGCAGGTGAAACTGCAATTCTTTGCTATTAGTAGTAAGAAGGACGATAAAAACAACATTTCTTTTTCTTTAAGAGTAAATTTATTTATTTATTTGTCTACAACTGAATAATACGAAAATATCAATAATTTAAAATTCCCTAAGGTTGAACTTGAATTATTTTAAAGGTAACCGTACGTCAAATTGAAATGAAATTTAACACTACCTACATATTACATTTGTTGCAATTATTTTTATTATTATTATTATTTTTTCTCGTTAATGCAAATTTTAATAGACTTCTTAGTTTACAGTAGCAGTCCTGTTCTTGTTCTTGGTTTTCTTCTTCTTCTTCTTCTTCTTTTCCTTCCTCTTCTTCAGAATTAGCATGATATATAATAAACGTTTTACAGAAGCAAAAAAAGCTTCCCATTTGCTACAATATATACTCATTGTTATTCTATTTAAACTGTTGTAAAATGTTAAGTGTACTGATAGATATAAACAATAAATAATAACAACAAGAAATATATTTCCTTAATATACTTTTATTAACATGAATGAATGAGTTTATTAAGCTGTGTATCCCCACGGTATAGTATCAGTAAATAAATAATTGACAATTCTTTTATCATCAGATGGACTTAATGCAACTTTCTTTTGTGCAAGTGTGTATACGGTATGTTTAATTGATCGTATTGAATTTTGTACTGTGTCAAGACTAGAATTATTAAAGAGGCATTGATAGTAATCTTCAAATGTAATTTTTTTTAGTGATGAATTTTTCACACCTTTAGCTTTTTTTATAATACCAAAATTGATTAAAAATTTATTAATCTCTTCTTCACTTAGTTCTTTACATTTATTTTTTATCACTGTCTCGTTTACCAATAATTTTATTGAATACATTTTGGATTGCAAACCAATGAATTCAGTTAAAATTTGACCGTTATTTTCATCTTTCATTAAACCTAACGCTTTCTTATTTGCTGGTGGAATGTTATACATATTGTCAGGAGGATAATCTGAAGTATCGAATCTGTGCAAGTCTTCTTTTATGTGCTCGTAAATATTTTCATTAAAGAAATGGTATATCAAAGAATCTGTATCTGTGTACAATAATTTTGCAGCATCCTTAAATTTTTTCTTAACATAATTATAGTGAAAATCATATAAAAATATTTTTGAGATGTCGAGAATTGTAAATCCTACATATATAGGTTTATTAAATTTAATCTCTAATTTTTTCATTTCACTATGAAAATTTGATTTGGAAATATAATAATTTGCTCCATACCTTCCTGACCATTTGGTCACTAATTTGATATCTTTATGTTTTCTAACGTTCTCCATTGTTTTTCCAAAAACAGCATTTTTCATTAATTTAAAAAAATTATTTTCAAATTCGTTTTTACTTTTTTTCCGGCATTCAGTGTTTACATCTATATACTTTTTCATCCAGCATAATTGACGAAATTTAAGTATTCGATGAACTTTTTTTATTTTAATCCCCAAGTCCATAGCTTGTTTGAGGTTTCTATAATGAATTATATATTTTTCCTTATCATATAAGGTAGTTAAGAGTTTTGGAATTTTAGATGTAGATGTCGGAGGAATTAAATGTTCTGGACAAAGAGGTAAATCTTTATGTATTTTATGTAATTCTTGTGGATAATGCAGATCTACTTCCAAAATATAACCAAATTGATTATCGTCTGGAACATCTAGAATATTTATCGAATACACATCAATCCACTCAAATTCTTCCGTAGGTAAAGCTTGTGACATTCCTGCTCCATATAGATTATTTACATCAAAATACATTAAATAAGAAATCGCCTCGTTCGGATCAAATTTATCTTTCATATATTCATTATTTGCTTTACCATAACGGTTTGAACATTGTGAAATTCCTCCGCGAATACCTCTCTCAATAAACATAATTTTATCGATATCTGTTAATAATTCTAATTCAACTTGAGTTATTTTTAACATCGCATCGAAAGCTAAACCTGGAGCGGTGAAATATTGTGCTGGATCTAATTGATAAGTTACTAAAGAGCCAAATCTAAAGTTTTCAAAGATATCAGCTAAAAGTAATACATCTGTTTTTAAATAAAGTTCAGCGTACGATTTAATATCTTCAATTTGAAAGGTTTGCCATACTTTACGAGCATGTTCATAGTCTTCTGTATTAATTGTACTATCATTGATACTGCTAAAGAATGATTCTCGACCAGGTAATTCTCTTTCCTCTAATTTTCCCAAGTGTCAACGTATTCATATGGAAATACACCTTTCTTTTGCAGCAATTGAAATTCTAATTCATTTTTACAGTGTTTTCTTGTAATAATTTTTTGATCTTCTGTAAGGTACGATGATAACTTATCTATGCTACTAGCCATAAAACGAAATGAATCTAAAAATCTAAAATTAATATTTGTGTTTTTAACATACTTAGTGAAAGATATGTATCGTTCTTTATTTATTGGTAATAAATTAATAATACCATCAATTTCTGTACTCAGCATTTTAATTATAAAGTGACTGTCGTACCCTGATAAATTGTGAAAGAATATGGGTATGAAGCGATTATTTTTATAATTTAAATTACAAGGTGTACTATGAGCTGCTCCACGATATCTACCGCTAAGATGACAATGATCTTTTACTTTAATATCCTGCAATTGAAACGATTTAGAACAAATGTGACAGTGAGTGGATATTTGAAAATTTATTTCCTCTTCATTCGTTAATTTTGAAGAAATAGTCTCTGAAAATATAGTATCGATCTTAGTAGCAATTCTTTTAAGTTCTTGACCGAACCAAATTTGACAGTCTCTGCCTGTATATAATCTAAACTCAGAAAGAGAATCATCGTACGCACATTTAAGATAAAACGCAGTACTAAAAGGCACATGTCTTTGATATTTTCTAGTTTTAACAATCGCTGAATTATCAATATATTTCTCAAGAATACATTCTAAATCTGCATAAATTACAAAGGGAACTTTCTCTTTATTTTTAAAATTTTTAAATTTTAAAAGTTTTTCGTTGTGAGTAGGTAATGTAATTTTACATTTATTTAAAATTTTGCATTCATTTAAATGTTTTTGTAAGGATTCTTGCGATTTAAAGTGATTTAAACAGCGCTCACAAAACCATTTCTTGTGTGATAAATTTCCCATTTGTTTGCATAACAATCGCGATAAATTTTTAATGAGAGCAAAATGATATGTTCTTTTACGTGAAATGTTAATGGCCTCCGATTCATGCTTATAGGTGTCAGACGGTAACATAAGCAAATTTATACAAGGTGAAAAGCTGTATTTACTAAGAGTCAGCGGATATATTTCAGTTTTATTTATTGTATATACATTAATGGACAAGTTATTCATCTTTTCAAATTTAGGTATATCTTCTAAACAAATAGGAAAATTAATATTTTCATATTTTAAAACTTCACTGAAATGAGGATACGATGACACTTTACATACATTTTTATTTGCAGGGTAGAGATGTGCTGTAACTGACCATAAGAAACAATATTCATCAAAATTTTCAATATTTAATACAGCAGTTTTTTTCCTAATGAATGGAGGCATACTAACGTATGTGGAAATGCCGCAATTTATGGGTGTATAATTATTAATGTTGACTTTTAAACTTAAAATTTCGAATAAAGCCCACCCTGAATCACGTTCTTGAAATTCTCCAAGTTTTGTTAAAATATTATTTTTTACGAATTCTAAATACCAAGTTTTAAGTTGGTATTGTAGTCTATTACGCGATTTTTTGTATTAAAATATTTAATATCTGTGTCACCACTGATAGGTTTAATGAAATTTGCTGTGAAAATAACATTTACTTTAAGAAGAGATTTTTTTAATTTTGATTGAAAAACTCCTAAATGCCTTATCAAGAAACTCATTTGGTTCCTTAATGTTTAAGTTTGCAATTATTCCGGTTCCAACTCTATTATTAAAACAGGAATCTATGTCTTGCCACAATAAATTTTTCAGTGCAGATTTTTTCGAGTTATTAAATTTAAGTCTCAACTGATGTTTTAAATGCTCATTATAATATTTTAACAAAGCCAAATTGAATTCAAGTTTTGAATAATTTTTAATGTCCTTGTTCTTTAAATATTTCTTAATTAAAAAAATATGTTTCTTTATAAACTGAATCCATTTTAAAAAATCTCCTTTTGTCTTTATTATCAGCCTGCATACTTTTTCAATTTTTCTGATTACTTCTTGTGTTATATCTTCTACACGTTCCATTGTTTTAATCCGCATATAATGCTAATTATCAATAATTCAGTCAATGTCTTCGCCTGTTTCGCTCGATGTCAACGTCCAAATCAAACTTGATCGGTAAAAAGATTTTTCCTGCAGCGACTTCTATCGGTTTATTTCAATCTTCTTCGTTTTCGGTGTATTTTTATTAAACTTTCATTGAAGTCATCCGACTCGTTACTAAATAATAATAATTAGAGAAATGCAATATCAATTAGTTTTATTAGAAAAATTACCTTATTAGTTAAAATTATCTTATCAGTCACTACAACCTTCCCCTTTCTTTCCCCTTTGGTAACGTAAAGAATGGTATTCAGCAAGTAATGATCTAATTGAACAATTAACAAAACGCTAACGTCAGTTACAATTACACAGGTATACTTCTTTATACTAATTAAACGTAATTCACATGCAAACAGACTTATTAAGCAAAATTGGTTTCAGAATTGATATAACATGCTGATGTAAGTAAAAATATGTAGATTATAATTAACACCGTGAATACATTTTTGTGAAATGTACAAATCGATCGATATTTTTAACATTACATAAAATTATTAATTAATCAATGTTTTTAAGATTGGTATATTTTTTAAAAGATGCAAATATACACATTTTTAAAATATATATACAATGATGAAACAGAATTAAACGTTTATTCTAAAAGAACTTTCGTGTACGTGTGTGCGCTCAATAAAAAAAGAAGAAGAAGATTGCTACTGTCTCCAGCTCTTTACTCATCGAAACAAAAGAACCAGAAAATCTCACATTGAGAATGCTCTACGTTATATTAAAGCAATTATTCAGGTAAAATTTCAAACTAATTTATTAATTAATCAGTTTAAGTTTTTTTTTTCTCTCATTAGGTTTGGTGTAAAGAATATCAAGATTCATGGTGACAGAGGCGTGCTTGTTTTTCTTACATATTCACCAAGACGTGAAACATTAAAAAAGAAACTAGGAAATCTTCCTGTAAATTGTATTCGATTGAATTTGGATAACGAAGATGATTTACCTCTCCTAGAAGAAGCAATCATTAAATTTCAATTCAATTTGGGGACCGAAGAAAATGTCAAAGCGTTAGAAGATGATGATGATGAACCGCAAAAAAAGAAAATTAAGTGGCATGAGGAAGAAAAGGATGAAGAAAAGAAAAGAAAGTGAATTCAAAAATAACGATTTTGGATCAGAAGATATTTCCTCCAAAACCCGCATCACCTGAAGTTATCGCTGTCTACGATGATGATGCTGACTTTTTTGGTAGCCAAAAATTTCATTATGAATATTAAATAAATAAATAAAATAATTATTACAATTTTTATTGTTTTATTTGACTTTATTTAAAACATTTTTACAACATTTGTGAGAGGATTATATTTAACTAATCTATCGTGTAAAATAAGACAATAAGCACACGTATTTGCGGGAACATTTTTATTGGTTTCAAATTGTAGTGATATGTCCACAGTGCCCGCTTTAAGAGCCTCGTTCTGTCGGCTACAATCAATAACGATTAATGGTGCTAAATCTTTAAATTTTGAAAAACTTAAACACGGATTACCAGAGGATTTATAGTAATACGATTGCTGAAATTGAGCATACATTTCATATAAAATTGCAATTTGCTGTTTATCAAAATTTAAATATAAATTATCATAAGGATATACTTCAGAATTTAAATACAGTTTAATATTTGTTATGTTACAATGATCAAACTGACTGATATTTTTAGAATATCATTTTTTCTGTTAGTTTGAAGTCCGACAATAACAAAACGCGGTTTTTCTAGTTGACTACTGGCTTTAACGTTCCACGTGTGACTCATAGTTTGCTGCAGGACAGGAAGTTCATGTAATTCCCAGTTTCTGAATGCAATTTCCAAATCTCTTCCTTTTTCAATGTATTTAAGCAGTCCTAATTTTTCAGCGTCAGCTACTTGAACATTGTGGAATTTTCCATAGTATCTTTAAAAGTTCGATTTTAGGTCTTTCTCCGTTTTTCGTAGAAGTGGTTGCGTTAAGATCAGATGAACTTCGTATAAGCACTAATTCTTGTCTTATATTTATTACAATCTTTTTGTAGTCTTCACAAAATCCTAGCCACATTTTTAACGGCAGGGGAGACTGGGGTACATTTGAACGCGGGGCAGATTTGAACATCTCATTTTCCGCCAATCCTGTTAAAACACTGAGTAAGTTAATTTTAATAGAGGAGGTAGGACTGCTGAATGCACATGCGTCAAGATTCCCTGCCATTTTCAGCCTTCATTTTGTGACGCCAGAAGCAAGTAAATGATATTAGCTAATAATTTGTTACAATTTATTTTCGATCTTGCGCGAGCACCCCCTGTATAATGCATATTTCAACGATTCGAGCTAATTTTAACCCGTTTTGTTCTGTTTCTCCACTAAGCGTAGGAATGTGCCATTCCATGCCTACGCATTTCACTCAACATTCTCTTTTTAAAATATTTTTGCAAAAAATTTCAGACCAGCCGAATAATTACATATTATAATAATTAACCCCATCCTTGCTTTGTGTCAAGTTTGAGTCTGCGTAATTTTTAATTGTCCAATTTACATGGTCCTATTTGGAGACGCGTATATTAGCGGTCGAACGAGTTCACGCTTAAAGAATGTGGTTAGGACCGGAAATTGTCGCCGATGCTAGTAACCTATGCCCTTTATCTTGATTGGCTTATGTTGACGACTTAAAATCTGTCATTGGCATATTCGAATATATCTCTCTCTTTAGTAGTTTTTTTCTTTTCCACCGGTCGGGGGTAGCGTCATTGTCTCAGTAAGAATCTGTCTGTCCCATGAACTACATGTGCCTGTCGTGGAAAATTTAGTGTCGTGTTCGCTTCATCGAGGAGGTGAAAGTGATTGATACGGCTTTATGCCGGACTTCTAAGTTCATTTGAGGACAGGAAAGCTGCAGTTACCCCGCAGTTTGTGACAGCCCAGTTTTGCGACTGGGTAAGTTCTGCAGGATGCTCTTTTCTCTCGACCTGACTCTGACGTTCGTTTTTCTCTTCCTTCGTTTATAGGCTTTTGGTTACGACTTTGCCTACCCTCCAGGTCACGGCATTGACCTTTCTTTTGGCTACTGTTTTCGACCAGCTTTCGGCTGATTTCAAGTAAGGCCAACCTCCTATTGTTGATCTTGGATTGGCCCGAACTCCAATATCTCGTGGCCCTGTGCGACTGCAAAGCGACGCATCCACCCGGGGAGAAGCCGACGTCTACGGAGACGCCCCTAGACGGACGTAACGACGCTATTTAGCAGGTCATATGTTTCTATTGACTAATGTAATTTTCTTCGGCTCTCGGTGGATTGAATGTAGCCGCATTTGTGCACGTGTTCGCGTACACTCGCGAAATTAAGTTTCGATTAGCGGAGGATTCTTCGAATAATGCACATCGAGCGCACACCGCGGTTTCTTTGGCGCTAGAATAGACGATTACCATTTTGCGTCATTTTAAATAGTTTTGTAGCAATTTCGGATCCGAAAAATTAGGTAATATCGTATTATGTTTATGGCCTAGTTGTTTATTTAAATTGTTCGACCTGCGTTGATTTTATTTTATTTGTTCTGTGCTTCTATTAATAAAAGTGTTCATGTTTTGGACGTAACGTGTTTTATTAATTTTTCACGCGTTTCCTTTTACAAAAAAAAAAATAAGTGGCGCCTGTTTTTGGTTTGGCCTTCGCGTTTTGGTTAGAGAACCCCCCGTTCCACTGCAGCTGGCTGGCAACATTGGAGTAAAGTTTCGCTCCAATGTAAAACTTCTGCCTATCTACGCAGGTAGGTAGCAAATTGTTCAATTTTTGGACGTTATATTTTCTGCTGTACTTTGTGTTTTACTTTCTCTTCGTGAATTAGTGCTATACCATTTGAAAGAGGTAAGTTTTAGCTTGTTATTGATATATTACTCTTTATGTTTCCGATTCTTGGACATGTGGAAAATGTTAAGTTAAACAAAAAAGTTACTCTGGGGCACATTTGAACTAAAAACCTGGGGTACATTTGAACAGGACAAAATAAGCTTTTATATAGAATTCTGGTAGCAGACTGAAATGAACATTAGTAGAATAAATGTAGCCCTTACTCTTTAGCTTAACTTCATTTTTGCGCTTAATGTTTCGGATGACAATCAGTTTACTTTAAAACGTTTGAAGAAAATAAATTTCTCTTTTGTCTGTTCAGATTTAACATGGTACGAAATTATGTGAAGAAAAGAAGAGAACAGGCATACACTGAGGAAGACATGGAAGCTGCAATAAGAGCTGTACAGGAGCAACGAATGACTTTGCGAGAAGCCGCTGCAAATTATGGCATGTGTCATACAGCTTTACATTACCGCCTTAAAAAGGTCAATGTGAATGATAATGGAAGTGTGGCCTCTTCTGTTAAGCATGATTTTCATTCAAAATATTCTAGTCGGCAAGTATTTACAAAGGATCAAGAATCAGCGTTAGTTGAATATGCAATCACTTCATCAAAAATGTGCTACGGCCTTACCTACAAACAAATGAAAATCCTTGCCTATGATTACGCTAAGAAATTAAAATTAAATATGCCTGATAGTTGGAAGAAAAATAAATCAGCTGAGGAAGATTGGCTCTACAGTTTCATGAAGCGACATAAAGATCTCACCATTCGTAAGCCAGAAAATACTTCACTTTCATTGTTGACTTCATTTAACAAAACTAATGTAGAAACGTTTTTTGATAACTATGAAAGAGCGCTCAAATCCAAAGAGTTTACAGCAGCTAAGATATTTAACCTGGATGAAACTGGGGTTGCGACAGTCCTGCAAGTGCCCAATGTTATTGCTCCAAGAGGTGTTAAACAAGTTGGACAAGCCGTCTCTGCCGAAAGAGGACAATCCATCACTTTATGTATGATTATTAATGCTGCTGGAAACGCGTTGCCTCCAGTATTTATATATCCTCGCGCAAGATCAATGACGTGATGGTTGAAAATGGTCCACCAGGAAGTATTGTTTTGGCCAATAACCCTGGAAGTCACTGGATGACCCAGACTCTTTTTTGGACGTTCTTAAATACATCGTTCGTCAGACCAAATGCAGCAAGAATGACCCTATCCTTATCCTCATGGATAATCATGAGAGTCACTGCTCTTTGGAAGCAGTTCAATATGCTCGAGAAAATGGCATAACATTCGTCACATATCCGCCTCATTGCTCTCACAAACTCCAGCCGCTTGACGTTGAAGTTTTGGGGCCATTTAAAACCAAGACGAAAATAGCACAAAATGACTGGTTGACATGCAATCCTGGCAAAACAATTTCCATACATACACTGCCCTCTTTAGTCAATATTGCGTTTAATTCAGCATTTACAAGGACAAACATAATTTCATCATTTAATAAACCAGGCTTGTGGCCCTTAAACCGTCTAGCGTTCAGTGATGAGGATTTCATGAGTGCAGCTGTATCCGATCGGCCAGTTCCAAATGATAGTATGTCAGATACATCATTCTCATCGACTGTTTTAAATGGTCCTAGCACAGCTGGGTGTAGCAAAGACACTCATACCACCTCACCAGAAACCGATGTTGCTCGTAAGTCTAGTGCAATGCTTTCACCTCACGACATTCGCCCATATCCAAAAGCTCCTGCTAGATCTGCTTCAGCAAAAGGTAGAAAGAAAGGAAAATCGCGCATTCTAACTGAAACCCCTGAAAAGACAAGACTTGAAGAAGAACGAATCGCGAGAGAAGCAAAGAAAAGACAACCTGCAAAAATCAAACAACAGAAAATTAAGAAGAACATAAACGAAACTTTATTTGATCATAATCGACCTGTTGAGTCTGATACTTTGTCTGAAATCATGTCTATTCATGATGAATCCTCAGATGAAATGGAAGCGTTCAGCGATTTAGAGAATCAAGATTCCGATTCTAGGGATTTCAAAATAAACGATTTTATTCTCGTCTCATTTGCTACCAAAAAATCTGGATTATTGTTCGTGGGCCAAATTGAAGTTATATTTGAAGAAGGTTTTAAAGTAAAATTTATGCGGAGGAAAGACGATATGTGGAAATTTTACTTCCCAGAAAAAGATGATATTAGTGTGATAGAGAAAGAAGATATTAGGTTGAAGCTTCCTACGCCTGACGTAGTCGGCGGAACTGCAAGAACTGTGTCTGTCTTATCTTTTGGTATAGATTTTTCTACTATTAAGGATAAAATAATGTAAAATAATTTAAAAAAAAACATTGTATTTTTACATTGTTCAAAGCTGCCCCAGGAGTGTTCAAATCTACCCCGACATCGGGGCACATTTGAACAACTGTAGTCTTTCAGGAAAAAAAAAATTTTCTCACTAAATGTTTATTTTTATATTTTTCAATAGATAGTGAAATTTGGTTCCTAACTGATAATACAGCATATGAAAAAAGAAAAAACAAAAACAAAGAAGAATAAATGCTAACTTTTTGTAAGTAAAGAGTTTTTGTTCAAATGTACCCCAATCTCCCCTATGCAGACGCTAAAATTGCCTTCTGCGTCAATTATAGTAGGATTTTCCAGATGATTCCAACCGGCATTATTATATCGTATGCAATCATCATTTGTAAAAGATGCGTATCCTTTCATAGTGGAAATTATTCCTGGATTTCGAGCACGATCTATAACCATTCCACCAAGTTCATACCTGATTTCATCGAACAGGAAAGCAACACCGTTGTTAACAAATTTTAACCCTTTACTGCATCATGTTGTAATAATACAACGTATTCTAAAACCATCATTTACTTACTAAGGAACTATATAGTTTGAATCACAAACTCTTTTAAACGGACACTAAATGGCGCACAAACACTTAACGTTTCGCGAAACGGACAAGAACCAGCTTTAATTATATAGTTTGAGGTAATGCATCGTGTAGTAATTCTACAACATACTAATAATGTATGTAGTACACTATTTTTATCCTAGATGGAACCTCTTGATTTGAATTTAAAAACAGTTCGTTCAGTTTACAAACTGTACGTAGTGCTCGAACTTTACATTGCAAGATTATTTTATATAAGTTTGTAATTTATAAATAAAAATTATAATTACATTCTAGGAAGGTCTGTATACCATTTGCCTACATAAAAAAAGGCAGGTACTGTTTTTCAAACAAATAACCTTCAATTTTTTTTATTGCTATATATTTACAACACCATGCATTACCTACAATTTGTTTAGATGCTGCTTGAGACACGGTGTAAAAAATATCTTACAGATAAAGAACTTTAGGAAATTTTTGAACACCTTTCCGATGTTTCGGAAGACGGCTTTGACTTTAGTGATGATGATAGTTTAGTTGACCCAAATTATTAAATGTTGGGCCCTGCGCAGTAGGAAAGCTTTTAAAATAAAGCGTGTGCTTTGAGCGTGCTGATAAAAAAGTGAATGTTGTTTATTTATGTGAGTTTGATATACTTGAATGTAATAGCATTCTGATTCCATTCGATTACGAATAAAACCTTTAATTGTAAAGTGTGTTCGTCATTTCGTAACACTAAAGAACCCAACAATTGGCGCAGTTAGGGCTCCCGTGTCAATGGCATCGTCGTCAAACTTGTTGGTAACACAATGGCTGAAATAAAAATAGGAGACAAGAATATTGTTCGTCATTTCAATCAAATTTGGAAACGCTATCGTGAGGTAGCCCATCGCCCAAACATAGATTTAGATGAGGAAGGACCGGTGAAAATAGTTTCCAACCAAGATCACGAAGCCGCGGAACACCCACCTACTGAAAATCTACCTGTCTTTAATGATCACAGTCGAAGTACTGATGACGATCAAAAGGCACCTCTTCCAGTTTCGGCACCGCAGAGAGATAGACCGCGTCGCCAGAGCATGACAAGTGTCAATTACCATTCACTCGCCGGATACCGTTCGTATCGCCGCAACAAAGAAACTTCGGCAGAGGAGGAAATGTTGGGTCCTGCGCAGTAGGAAAGCTTTTAAAATAAAGCGTGTGCTTTGAGCGTGCTGATAAAAAAGTGAATGTTGTTTATTTATGTGAGTTTGATATACTTGAATGTAATAGCATTCTGATTCCATTCGATTACGAATAAAACCTTTAATTGGAAAGTGTGTTCGTCATTTCGTAACACTAAAGAACCCAACATTTACCATTACCATCTCCATTTTTAATGCAATATTCGCATGGTGTTGTAAAATTATAATATTTAAATTTTTTTGAAAATTATAGGAAAAATTAAAGCCTGATTTTACTATGTCCCAAAGGTTATCGATTTTTTCCAATCAAAAATTAAAAAATCATGCAGTAAAGGGTTAATGTGTTGCTCGCTTTATTTTCATGATCAAGTACTTTTCCTTCTATGTACAGATAACTTTGCGCAGGTAAAGTGTAGATGTCTTGTGTTTGAATAGGTAAACGAATTTCATCAGATTTATTTAAAGTGGTATTTGCATACGGAGGATGACTATGTATTTCACAATTTGTAATGGAATTATCCATTAAAACGTTTTCACCAATATTTAGTATACCGAAAGACATTTTTCTTTTTATTCTTGTATTAATTTCAATCCTAAAGATGATAAAAACTGCTTATTTTCAGGTGTTAACTCCTTTAATTTCTTTTTTAGACTAAGACTTTTCCTTTGAACATTTCTCTTTATTTGATTTTGTACATAACTGTTATATCGAAAACCATTTTTGTTCTTTACCGGGTGCTATTCTTTTTTCTTCCCTTTACTTTAACTCTTTTAAATGAAGTCTTACTGTTTTGGCTTCGTTTTGAAAATTGATTAAATTTTTATCTTGATCTAATATTTTAATAGTGATTTCATCAATGTATCTGGTGTTGATTGGTAGATAAATGACGTTCTTGACCTGTTCCACGATTCGATAACCTGGAGGAACTTGAGGAAAGAATATGTGCATCACGTGATCTTGATTGTTGTTACTATAACAGTTAGTAATTAAATTACATTCAAAGCAAATTGCATTGACTTTAGAAATATTAATGGGAAAGTCTGATATATGTTTCCTGTTTTCATCTAATCTCTTTCTAGTAAATCCTAAAAATGGTGCAATAGAATTTGGTTTCTCTTATTGCTTTTCAATTCGTATCTCAATGTATTGTGATTAGTATTTAGTTCAATTATTATATCACTCTCTGTTTCCTTTCCGATAGAACTATCATCACGGAGTGATTTTATTTTTTTCTTAGTATTATTATTCCTCGTATTAATTTCAGTCAACTGTGATGTAATATACTTTTCAACATCTTCTACTTCATAACTGCCCTGAGGAATTTCAATAACTTCATTATCAACGTAAAATTTATTATTTGTTTGAACAACGTTTGGAATTAAATTAAAAGTATAAAAATCTATCAATCCTAAAACGTACGATTTTTCATTGTCTAATATAATTGGAGGATAAATTTGTGCTGAGAGTACGGATTCTTTATCGCACAATGTGAAGGTGTAGGAACACATTGTGCAAGGTCAACGGCTATTGAGCAAATGTTAAACAAATTTTTATTTACATGATATTTATTGATTTAATTTGAAAGAAAGTATAAACATAATTGTCCACAATTAAAACTATTATAATTTTGATATTTCTCATAATTGTAAAAGATTTTACAGGGTTCCTCAGAATTAAAGTATGCCGTCCAATGAGTTCCGAAACCCTCTACGTTGTCCAAATTAATTATACCTCTTTCTCTTTTTTTAATTTTTTTAGGTAATTGATCTTTCATAAAAACACCTCTGAAGAATTGAATTTTTATAATTTTTGCGTACTTTTTCAAATCAATATTTGTCAATGGACGATCTTGAGGAACTAAATTTATTATTTTTATTTATTTTTTATTTATTTTTTTTTTTTAGGTATGGATGTAAAAAGAGCCCCAAACCAGTTTTATATGGTCTCAAATATAATCCCTTGCCTATTGCAATGGCTTCCATTGTTTTGTTGTGACGTTGTGATTCCTTTAACTGTTCTTTCGCACTTTTGGCTTCGTTTACAGCTTTTGCTATACTGGTGGCGCCACCTGTAAGTGCTCCAAGTGCGCTTAGTCCTGCGAATATTGGTATTAGCGGTAAAACGCCTCCTGTTTTTGGTATTTTTACTATACGATTAGGTGGTTTTATTTTATTACGTTCCTTTATTTGTTTGATTACTCTTGAAAGCGGAAGGATTTTATTTTTATTTCTTGTTCTAATTTTTCTTTGTGATTTAACCATCTTCACTCAATAAACTTTATTTTTACACTGAAGTAGCTCATTATAGTTTTAAAAATTTATTAGTAATTGATTAGTTTTCTTTCTCCCGCCTTAATATTTTCAGTTATTGACACTTTGAGTTTCTTCTAAAAAGTTTTTTTTTTTACATTCTACAATAACATCTTCGTTATAATTTTCTAATTTTCTTTCATCACTAGACATTTAAAAAATATTGAAGGCACATTACAGGAGAAAAATAGAAATCTAAATACAGGGGAACTGCATGTACTACTTAGCAAAACTGATGAAGACGTGAAACCTGTCACATCACAACAACAACAACAACAATACGCTTTTAAAACGCCACAAAGAGCTCGTAGTTCAATTAAGAGACAAAGAAATAGACCGTTAATAATAAGTGAATATAATGAAGAGTATGATGAAAATGATAATGATGATGATGATGATGAATCTCTAAAATTCAAAGAATCTATTTTGGAAAGTATTGACACAGATGAGGAGGAAAATGTGGAAAATCGTTTCAAGGACATTGAGGAGAACGCATATGATGATTATTTGGAACAATATCACCCATTACCACGCAGATATATTAATGAAATGTACATACAACGATGATGAAAATAAGCACTTTGATCATAAATATGGGGTGAGACTTGATAAAATTACTGAAAAATTAAAGATTGGTGATTCAACGTTAAATCTTGATGGTCCTGATATAATTATAAAAAACAGAAGATTTAAAGGTACCCCTGGATTATATGAACTGTTATTTAAGAAATACCCCGAAAATTTTTCAAAAGAAGATGGGAAAAATTCTAAAATCATAATTCTTAAGACTAACAGTCATCGACGTCATTATAAATCAAATAAGCAAGTAGACGGAAGTAAAATGCAAAAATATAAAAATATTATTGCACCGTTGATAAGTACTCCGACCACGAGTTTAGGTAGTGGCATATTTATGGAAGTTAACGATAATAAAAAGGACTATGTTTATTGGGATGATCCAAACGAGCTCGTGGACAGGTTACGGTTACTGTTCGCATCGCAAGCAGCGGGAAATACGAATCACACGAACGAGATAAATTCCATAATCGAGGAATTAAAAGAAGCGCACATCATCAAATAATAATGGTTACAGAAATTAAAAAACAGGTAGTAGAAGAAATTCATAGGCCCGCTAGGATTAATTTCAAGCGACGCAAGGTTATCATTAAATCTCTAAACGATTTATTTCAAGCTGATTCAATGCTTCCTTACGCGAAAGAAAATGATGGTTACAAATATATATTGGTTGTAATAAATTGTTTGTCAAAATACGTTTGGGCATTTCCTTTAAAGAACAAAACTGGTCTGGAAGTAAGAAATGCCATGGAAAATGTATTCCGCGAGCAGGCACCTAATAATATTCAAACAGATTTAGGAAAAGAATTTTTCAATCAGAATTTTAAGAAGTTAACACAAAAATATAACGTCAATCATTATAATGTATTTAGTGAAAAGAAAGCTTCGATAGTGGAGCGAGTAAATCGCACTTTAAAGACAATAATGTAGAAGGAATTTAACTTGCAGGGTCACTATAAGTGGATTGACATTTTACAACGTATTGTTAGAAAGTATAATAATCAAAAGCATAGAACTACAGGTATGAAACCGGCAGAAGTTGGAAAGAAAGATGAAGAAAAATTATTAAACACTGTGTACAGCAATATTAAATTAGTTGATATGAAGAATAAAAAATTTAATGTTGGTGACCATGTGCGTATTTCGAAAATTAGAGGAGTTTTCGATAAGAAATACCTGCCTAACTGGTCTACTGAAATTTTCACAATTCGAGAGGTTCAACTCATGAACCCGATTACGTATTTATTAAGCGATGTCAGTAGTCGAAAGATTTTAGGCGCGTTTTATAAACAACTGCAAAAAGTAAAATATCCTGACGTTTATCTTGTGGAAAAAGTTTTAAAAAGAAATGAAAATAAAGTATTTGTAAAATGGTTAGGATTGGATAGAACACATAACAGTTGGATAGACAAGGATAACATTGCGTAACCTTCTCTTAAAAATTATACCGGGTGTTTCGTAATTGCACGGCACTGATTTAGGAATGTCATGTATAGCCCGAAATAAACAAAAAAGTTCATATAAACATTTGTCTCAAACTAATTTATTATCGAGATACTGAAGGTTAATGATAAATAGGGTGACTGTCTAGGTAATGGATGGTGCCTTAAGTCACTATGGTACCACAGTGACTTAAGGCTGAATGCTGCATTCAACAAAACGGACGCCACTTTGAACAGTTATTCTTAATGTTTTATTGTTAAATTTCCATATTTATACCTAAGTATCTGAGTAATAAATTAGTTTGAGACAAATGTTTATATGAACTTTTTTGTTTGTTTCGGGCTACAGATGACATTCCTAAACTAGTGCCGTGCAATTACGAAACACCCTGTATATATAAAACTAATAATAATAGTCAGTAGGGATTAGTATTAAATCAATTGCCGAGGTGTTACTTCATTTTTATTGCAAGACAATAAAACAGTAAAAATGTACATCACTGATATACAAGGATTTCAATATAAAGAAAGCGACTTCATCATAAAAGAAGTAGCAATTCTCGATATGAAAGCTAAACTTGTCCATCACGTGTTCACATCTACACCGCAAAAGACATCCTGGTTCTGTTCACAATTAAGAAAGCATATCGAATGGACAACAAAAAATTTACATGGACTAGAATGGGACATCTCACACGATTCTTACTTACCACAAGAAAACATAGGCATTTACATCAAGAGCATAATTGGGGATGAAGTAGTATTAGTCAAAGGACTTAGTAAGAAGAAAGTGTTAAATAAATTTGTAACTAATAACATTATTGATTTAGATCAGTTTCAGTGTCCTAGTTTAAAAAATCTGAAAAGTCGTTTTGCAATTAATCATTGTAATCTGCATTCAGACAACACATTAAATTGTGCTAACAATCATGTGAATTTATTGCATCAATGGTATATTCTAGATTTTAATAAGAAATTCTGAATATTTTAATTTATGCATTACTTTAAATATAAATATAGCTATTTTAGTGATGTACTTTCTGTAAAAATACTAATAAAAATTAATTGTTCGTTAAAAAAGTCTCTTTTTTATCATTCATTTTACTATTAATTTATCAACAATAACAAAGAATTACAGTTTCACCTGCTTTAATTATGAAAATATAATGTATTCTAAAAATACATGCGCTTGCAAATTTTTTCGTTTCGATACTGTTTCTGTAAAATTTGCATTATCGAAGTTTATTAACTTCAAACTTTTCTACAAACTACAAAGACCTGTTCGTATGTACATGTCAACAAATTATTTCACCTTTTCTTGAGAAGAAAAAGAAGTTCTTTGCCATACATCCTTAAAATTATTTTCTTGTAATATCTACAGAAAAATAAATGTAAAATCAATCAATACATTCACAAAATATATTTTATCGTTCACCTTGCTATAAATATGTTTGCAAATTTACAATTTCATTGACACACGACAACGATAAAGGTATTTCGAGCGTTCGAGAAATTCCTCAGACTATTTCCGCAAAGTTTGCATTATCAAAGTTCATTGACTTAAAAATAAAATAAAAATAGTTCTGCATGAAGAAAAAAACACACACAGCTTCCTTCTAGATATAATCCCGTTGCTAACCTCTTTAAAGACTTCCGCACGATGAAGGCTCACCCTGCGTCTATACATATTAAAAAAAAAATAAAAATCGGTCATTCACCTCTTTCAAAACACCCTGAAGTACAACGACACCCCTAGTCAACAGCTTCTGGTCATTGTAGACACGAAGAAGACACGTGAAGACCTTCTGGTCATTGACCTATATTCTCTGAAGAACTCATGACCTTCCTTTTTTAGCGGTCGCGGCACAGGACATGTCCATCCACCTAGAGGTCATTTGAAGGTGATCTGGAACCGCCCCAGTAATACTACTAATATTTATGCATCAAAAACGGATTGTAAGATTAATTTTTAATTTAAAACGTACTGAATCGTGCAGATCAATTTTTAGATCTTATAATATCTTACCTTTAGCAAGTGTTTATATTTTAAAATTAGTATTGTTTGTGAAAATGAACTTAACCAGATTTCCATGTAATTCCGACTCGCATTTTTATGAAACAAGAAAGGGTAATCTATTGCGCATAAAGTATCACCATAGTTCATTCATTGAAAAAAGCCCTCATTATGGCGGGTATATGATGTACAGGGTGGATCAATTTCGATGTCTCTTATGGGCATCTCTATAACTATAAGAGATAGAGAAAAACTAGTAGCCAAGTCTCGATCTCTTTTTTAGAGATAAAGTCAATAGTGTAAACAAAAACTGGCTATCTTATTTTGTTTTCGAGTTATAAGCCAGAATTGAGATTTTCGACTTTTCGTCAATCTCGTTTCAATATCTCGTTTATTTTTGCAGATATTATAAAACTGTTTTGACATTATTAGGACACTTTTTGGAATACAATTCAGTGGTGTAGTTGGTTTTTTAATATTTGATCAAATTTTCGAATTATAGCATAAAGTTTTATTTTTTTAAATGGAAATCATAGAAGGCAATATCATCATTAAATAGAGATTTTTTTTCTGTTTTCAAAAATATATACTTTGTTGGGTTTATTTCTTACAGTTAATAGAATAAAACGCCTTTTTTTATTATTTTTGGTGCATTCTTTTCTTAGTAGGCTAGTTTCAACAAAAGCAAAAACGGTGACAGACAGTTTCCCATTGCGGTCCCTTGAACTTGTTCAAAAAACTCGCCATTTATTTGAAAGCAGTTCTGAGACATGCAAAGAGATGTGAGCCTGACGTATTCCTCCAACCTATCGTTATCTACATTATTAACTGTCAGTAGTTCCCGCAAATAAGTCAACGTTTCAGGTATGGGCACACTGGGAAATAACGATTGAACATCAAAAGTGATCAGGATTTCCCCTTCTTGTAAAGAAACATTTTTAATCTTATTTATAAACTCCATTGAGTTTTTTACCGAAAAATTATCTGAGGATTGGGAAGTGCACTGAGCTCACTATTCAACCATTTAGAAAGAGAGTAAGTGGGTGAGTTTAGTGTGATAAGGAGAGGATTCTCCGAGATAAATATCGTGAAGTGCTCTTAACTTGTGGTGTGTGGGTGTGACCTGCTCTAATCTGTAGGTTGCTTTTTTGGCGATTTGTGCATATATATATATTTTTATGTATGTGTATGTGTGTATATATGTGTTTGAGTTAGGAATCGACCGCCAGATGTCGTTTTGTTAAGTCAAAAGTCAGCCGCAAGAGGTCGCGACCTAAATTTTATATAAAGGGGTGTTAGAGACAGTTAAGCGCATTTGCACTGGATATGTGATAAGGGGAGGATTTTCCGAGATAAATATCGTAAAGTGCTCTTAACTTGTAGTGTGTGGGTGTGATCTGCTCTAATCTGTAGGTTGCTTTTTGGCGATTTGTGCATACCGTCTGTCTTATGAAAAACGCACGACACTATAACTCCGCTATTAATGATCCGATTTCAATAATTCAAAAAACACATAAGACTAGTTTAAAAATACTACAAAAGGATAGCATTTTAGTATGACATTTTTTCAGACGATAGTTAACTTTTTTTTTTTCAAATGGCGGCAGATATTTTTTTTACTCAATTTGATAGAGATTTATTTTCTGAATTCAATTATTTAAAAGTCGATTTCAAAATATCAAATTTGGGAGGGGGGAGATAATCGAAAAACTTTCCTGGGCTCAATATAAGATGATTTAGCTCAACTTATCTATATCGAACAGATATTGCAATAACTCTCTTGAGGTTAGGGAGGTAACATGAATTAGTCAATTTTTAGAATGAAGCATTCATTAGGAAACTTTTTTTAATCTTTGAAATTTTTGATATTTCTTACGATTTAGTCACAAAATGGAAAAATCTAAGAGGTTGCAGCATTTCTTATTGAAAACAGGTACACTGTAGCAGGCTGCATAGAAAAACAAATACCTGTTACATGCATAAATATTTTTTTTTCATTAAGAGGCATTCATTAGTGAACTTTTTTTCATCTTTGCAGCTTTTGATACCTGTTACAATTTTGGTCACAAATTAAAAAAAAAACAGCCATTTGGATTTTTCTATTTTTATTTATTTGTAGCAGAAATTCAAGATCGAACCAATAAGGACAAATAGGCACATGTTAAAACGAAAGACAACCCTGCCGATTTAATTTCAAGAGACATTTGGTCCAATAAATTAAAAGACTCAATGTAGTGGGAAGGACCGAAATGGTTAAGCTTATCAAGAACAGAATGGCCTTCTACGTCACTCAACGAAGAAGAAATACCAGAATTGAAAACAGTTACAATAGCTACTGCAACACAAATAAAGGACAATGATTTTCCGTTTCATTATACTTCTTCATTTGTAAAATTACAACGAATCGTAGCATGGTGTTTTAGATTTTATAATAACTGTAAGGCAACACCAGAAAACCGACAAATGGGAAACTTACCAATACACCGCGTAGCCGCGACTTATCCTTTCTTTGCCACGGGCATAGATTATGCTGGACCTTTTTTTGTAAAAGAGGGAATTGGGCGCGGAAGGAAAACAATCAAATGTTATATTAGCCTATTTATTTGTTTCACTACAAAGGCTATACATTTGGAACCAGTGACTGAGCTTACTACTGACGCATTTATTGCTATGTTTCGTAGATTCATTTCGAGGTGCGGAAAACCTTCTCATGTGTACTCGGACAACGGTACAAATTTCGTTGGTGCAAAATCTGTTTTGAATAAATTGGGTAAGTTCTTAATAAAAAACGATGAAACCTTGTCTAATTCATTTATTGATGAATACATACAATGGTACTTCATTCCTGCAAATAGTCCCCACTTCGGAGGTCTATGGGAGGCCGGTGTAAGGTCCACAAAGCATCACTTAAGGAGGGTAATAGGTACGGCTTTAGTTACATTTGAAGATTTTCTTACTGTACTAGCGCAGGTTGAAGCGGTGTTAAATTCCCGACCTTTGCATCCAATGTCAACATCTCCTGACGATATCGAACCCTTAACCCCATCACACTTCCTGATTGGAAGAAGTGCAGTAGCAGCTCCTGATCCAGATCTGAAGGATAGGGCAGTCAATCGTCTGTCACGATTTCAACACGTGCAGCATATCACTCAACATTTTTGGCAGAGGTGGTCACTGGATTACATTTCTCAACTGCAACAACGCAAGAAATGAACAAAGCTTCAGGCCAATGTCAATGTTGGAGACCTTGTTCTAATAAAGGAAGATAACTTACCTCTGTTAAAATGGAAACTAGGTCGCATTGTCTTCGTCCATCCAGGCAACGATAGTGCAGTGAGAGTGGTTTCAGTGAAAACTCCAAGTGGCATAATAAAGCGTTCTGTGACGAAGATTTGTCCACTTCCAATCGCTAACTCATCGCAGAAGGCTGAAACATAGAACTATTTATGTGTGTAATACTTACCTATTGTTAGTTTTTACTTAACTGTTTATTGAAAGTTCCTTTCAAGGCGGGGAGTATGTTGCCGTGTTTGAATATCCCGCCACTTCGCTGTAGCCCATACTGCGGGCATTCGCCAGACCGTGTGTAGACCCCGGACACATGCGCAATACGATTAGATACAGTCCACTCATAACGTGTGTTAAGCATGTTAGTTGTTCTTTAATAAACAAAAATAGAACAAAATATGCAGTGTTTTTTATAATAAAAGAAATCAACATCACCATCCAATAGCGGTTGTCTCTGGGCTTGCAAAAATACAAGGGAGGAAATATAAAAACAAGTGCTCCGTGCCGGGGTGCAATGACTTGTATAGTAAACGACACCGCTTCCTACGTGATACTGAGTTATGTAAATGTTGGGTAGAAAATATCAAGTCACCCCAATTAAGACTTAACTCCGGAAGTAGAGGGAATAAGCCGATTCTGGGACCTCCTCTGACCTTGACCTAAAATTCTATCAAGGTCAGAGGAGGTCCCAGAATCGGCTTATTCATAATTTTGACCTTGACCTAAATTCTAGATAAATAGGGTCAAGGTCAGAGGAGGTGACCTAATTAAAGTTGATGTAGTTAAACAGTTAAACAATGGGGAGCGACTGTTCGTTTCGCAGCGTGCGGACGTATTGTGTGTGCTCTGTGAATTTCGCTATACCTTGCGATCTAATTAATAATTATCCAAATCATTAAAAGTGTTAACATTAGTGATGTAGACTAGCATAGTTAGAAAGTGAAATAAATAAGCCATTATTGAAACTAATGAATTAATATTATCGTCGAAATGGGTGATGCAGTTAATATTCATCGCCTTAAGAAACGTGAACTCTGCGTGTACTTGGAAAAACGTGGCTTATCAACTAGAGGTAAAAAGCAGATTCTTGTGGATAGATTAAGATCTTCTTTGAACTCGAGTATTCTATTAAATAATACATTAAACGATTTGAAAGACGATATAAGCAATAGTGAAATAGACAACGACATTACTAAAACAAAAAATAACAACAATAAATCATATTTTTCGCTTCTAAATTATGTTATAAGTTTGGAGGAAAAGATAAAATTTTTAACGGTAACGAATACAAAACTAAAACGTAGTTTTAATCAGAAAATCACAATAATAGAAAATAAATTAAAATCTGTTATTCCCACGAATGATGATATTGTAACGATTTTAAAGGTTCATTAATTTTTATTTTAAAACAAAACACGAAACAGTTAATAACTAATTTATTTAAAAGCAAAACTAATTGACACTAACATTTATTTACAACCTTAAACCTAATTTATTTATAACAGCCGAGCGAGTCTTATTACGCGGACTTTTGTGTCGAACTCTAACGCTGAATTCTAATCGAACTGAACTCCACCCCCCGGTCGCGTACATTTTATAAACCGGCTCTTTCTTCTCGAATCGCCTGGAATGACCGAACTCTTTATTCTAGTTCTTTCTGCCGTCAGAATACTCTGGGCTGTCGCCTGACACGCGTCGACTAGGTAGCTGTGACGCAAGAGACAATTCGGCTGGCTGGCGCCGGCCGACGAATCATTACACTGCCCCCTTCTTAAAAACGTTTCGTCTCGGAACGTTCCTCGTGACAGCCTTGAAGGAGGATGTCGAAAGCGGCATGCTGGACCCTTTTTACAACTTCCGGTCTGGAAGAAATAGCAGTCCACGGTTTTCTTACTGCCGACAGCTGCCTGTGGGTGGTGACTGCAGACTAGGACTTCAATTCCCGTTCCGTTGAAGATGACTTCTATCATGCTTCGAATGACCCTCCAGTCCAGTCCGTCTAGTCCGCAGCCCAATTTAGGAATGGCTAATTTCGTTTCCTTGCCTTCTACCAGCTGTCTCCTCAAGCTCCATAAAGCTTTCCAAATACTGCGATAGTCAGGCTTACCGCTTGATGTCTTCTTGGTGACTAAGTAGTACACGTGTCGTCTTTGACCTGCTTCCGTGTCGATGATCTGCAAGCTCTTGCCCACCATGGGATGCTGTCTTCGGAGTTTCTCGACTTGACCGAATTTCTTCCGGAAGACCTGGGCTATCCCTTGGACATTTTTAGGTCTTCTGCCACACAGTGGGCCAGACTGTACTCTGGTGGTACTTGAAAAGGTCTTGCTGCCTCTCTGTGGTTACTCCGAATCGTGCCTTACTTCCTGTGGCGTGATGAAACATGAAGGTTTCGAAGTTCACTTCGGAACCTTGCGTCCGTTGTACTGTCCCTTCATTTTCTTCTCCGTTGTAAGGAGCCATTCGGTTGAAGTGGATAACTTTGGGTTTGCCATGTGGAATCTTCCTGATGCGATAGATGACATCGTTGATCCGTTTCATCACTTTGTAAGGACCTTCCCAAGACGTCTGCAATTTTGGGGACAGACCTCGACGTCTTTGAGGATTGTAAAGCCAGACCAGTGCTCCAGGTTGGTATCCCCCATTCTGAGCATTGATGTCATAATGCTCCTTCATTCGATCGCTGGCCGTCTGTATATTGTGACGCACTTGATTGTGAATGTCGTCCATTTTCCTGCGGAGATCGCTCACGTAGTCTTCGTCGGCAGGGACCTCACCAGGCTTCACGCCGAACTTCAGGTCGCAGGGCAGTCTTGGCTCTCGCCCAAATACCACTTTCGCTGGTGTCTCTCCTGTTGTCTCATGAACGGACGAACGGTATGCCAGTAGAAAAAGGGGAATGTACGTGTCCCAGTCTCTCTGATGATCGGAGACGACTTTGGACAAATGGCGGTTGATGGTTCTGTTGAATCTTTCCACCATTCCGTCCGACTGCGGGTGAAGTGCAGTGGTTCTAGTTTTCCGGACGCCGAGCAGAGTACACACGTTCTTAAACAAAACCGATTCGAAGTTCCTTCCTTGATCTGAATGGAGCTCCATGGGCGCGCCATATCGACTGATCCATTCACGGACAAGGGCTTCAGCAATAGTCATCGCCTCTTGGTTTGGTAGGGCGTATGCTTCAACCCACTTGCTAAAGTAGTCCATCACCACGACGATGTACTTATTTCCACTATTCGTTTGTGGGAATGGGCCGGCTACATCTATGGCAACTCTCTCAAAAGGACTTCCCACGTTGTACTGTTTCATAGGAGCCTTGCCTCGTCTGTGGGGGCCGTTACTAGCTGCGCAGACCACGCACTTCCTACACCAGTCCTTTACGTCTTCCTTGCAGTTCACCCAGTAGAATCGCTCGCGCACCTTTTCCATAGTCTTCTTGATTCCCAGATGCCCTCCCGAAGTTCCATCGTGAAGTTCCCTCAGAACTTCCGGCACCCTATTCTTGGGGATCAGTAACTGTGTCTTCTGTTCCGTGCCTTCCTGGTTCTCGATGGTTCGTTTCAGAAGACCATGATCCAGAACTATGGAGTCCCACTGCGCCCAGTACGATTTTACGGATGGTGCACACGGTGCTATCTCTTCCCAAGTAGGTCTTGCCTCCCTACTTTTCCATTCCAGCACCAATTTCAAATCCTGATCGTTCTCCTGGTCTCGTCGCAATTCTTGACCTTGCCATTTGTCGTCTACGACGGCCGTCCTCGCAGTCGAGGCTACTTTCTCCTCCAGACGACTACAGTGCTTACAGTCTTCTGCACAAGGTCTTCTCGACAGAGCATCGGCATTTCTATGGCTAGTTCCGGCCCGATGCTGGATTTCAAAATCGTATTCCTGAAGTCGTTCGATCCATCGTGCGACTTGTCCTTCAGGATTCTTGAATCGGAGGAGCCATTTTAAAGCGGCATGGTCCGTCCTCAAGAGAAAGTGTCTGCCGTACAAGTACTTGTAGAAGTGTTCTACCGTCTTTACCACGGCTAGCAATTCCCTTCTAGTGACGCAATAATTCCGTTCCGGCTTTGACAGGACTTTACTGAAATAGCCGATCACCTTCTCTTGCCCATCTTGTATCTGGGAGAGTACGCCACCGATACCAACGTTGCTAACATCTGTGTCTACGACGAACTTGCCTTCTGGGAGAGGGTAGCTCAGAATAGGAGCACTTATCAAGTACTGTTTTAGTTGTTCAAAACTAATTCGGCAGTGTTGGTCCCATTCAAACGGACGTCCTTCTTCGGTGAGTTTTGTCAACGGTTTAGCAATGTCCGCAAATCCGGGAACATAGCGACGATAGTAAGTGCATAGGCCTAGGAAACTCCTTATCTGGTGTTTATTCTTTGGAGTTGGCCAGTCTTTCACGACTTGAATCTTTACTGGGTCCACGGCGATTCCATTTCCATTAACAATATGGCCTAGATAATTAACTTCCTTCTGGAACAGGTGGCACTTCTTGAGACTAAGCTTAAGTCCAGCCCCGCGAAGCCGCTGGAACACTCCTTCCAGGTTCTTCAGATGGTCGTCGAAAGTTTTCCCCACCACAATTATGTCGTCCAGGTATACCATGCACGTTGTCCAAGACAGACCCTTCAGAACCGTCTCCATCAGTCTCTCGAATGTCGCTGGAGCATTACATAACCCGAACGGCATCACCGTGAATTGCCACAGACCCATACCAAGGGAAAACGCCGTCTTTTCTCGATCTTCGGGCGCTAGTTCCACTTGCCAATAACCACTCTTTAGATCCAAGGTCGAGAAGATCTTTGAACCAGCCAGTGTGTCCAGGGTGTCATCAATCCGTGGCAGAGGATAGCTATCCTTTTGGTGACGTTGTTGAGCAAGCGATAATCTACGCAGAATCGTGTGGATCCATCCTTCTTCTTCACAAGCACTACCGGTGATGCCCATGGGCTGCTCGATGGCTCAATTACATTGTCTTTTTCCATTTCACGAATAATGCGTTCTGCTTCCTCACGCTTCGCCAATGGTAACCTCCTTGGAGCTTGACGGATGGGCCTTTCTTCCCCGGTCTCTATCTTGTGTTTGACGATGTCGGTTCTTCCCTTAGGTCCATTTTGTACCTCGAACACATCTTGATAGCGACATATCAGGTCCTTCGCTTTTGTCTTTTGTTCTGGAGTCAATTCCTGGGCTGTTGACATGACCATTTCCAACAACTTCTTCGGGACCTTCCCCTCTTTCACGTTTGCTTCTAGTTGGCGGGAGATCGAGGATACCATGGCACAGTTTCCCAAGACCGTACCTTTCTTGATGTTGACGGGGAAACAGTTCACATTCATTAGCCGGACTGGTATCTCCTTCCTCGCTGTCAACAACACTTTTCCAACGAGAACTCCTTTTCCAATCTTCTGATCGTCGGTATTAGGTTCGACCATGATGACTTGCCCATCTTGGAAAGCGCCATTCAGGTTTGCGTCGACTATAACCTCGGTTCTGTTGGGCAATACGACATCTTCTGCGAGAACAACTCGAGCGGCCACGTCCTCTCGTTGATGTAGAACCAACTCCTCGTTGTTAACCGCCATTACGCCACGCTTCAGATCCAATTGGAATCCATGGGCGCACATGACGTCCATGCCCAAAATCGCCTCGTCCTCTATTTCCGCTACCAGCGCACGGTGCTTGATGGGGGTCGATCCAATTGTAATAGTCACCTCAACTTCACCATGGACAGTGGCTGATATTCCGGTTGCTGTCCTCAGTCTCCACTTAGTCGGCTCGGTGCGTTTTGATGATGTGATAACGTCGGGTCTTAAGATAGTCTTCGTCGCACCCGTATCCAGTAACATGGTGTGAGGGATGTCATCAATGGTGGCATCCACGAAGATACTGCTGGTTAATTGCCGCAGGGCTATCACTTTCGTGACTTTTGTCTTTGGGGGCCTTTGAATACGGGTCGACGTTTGCCCCTCTGCACCGACCCGGCTTAGTTTCCCTGTGGCTTCCTTCGTGAAGGCTCTTGCCTGGCCTTGGGACACCGCCTGCGAACATGTCCCTCTTCCTGACAATTCCAGCACACCAGAGGATTCTTCTGCCTCAAGGCTTGTTCCACAATGCGACGAACATCCTCCGTGGTGGTATAATCCTTGGGCCGCTCCTCTGCAGCAGATCGCACCTGGACGCTGGCGGGTTCTTCGTCTGGGGAGTCCATGGCAGCTCGTACCTTGACGTGTCCTCTTGAAACTCTCTTCGTCGCCTCGTATTCCAAGGCGTAGGCCAATGCGTTCTTGGATGTCTTAGGGTGGGACATTCTCAATGCCTGCTGATTGTCCGGATCACGGATTCCACCCACGAAGGTCTGCAGCGTCAAACATTGCAGGAAATCATCAGGAGCTGCAGGATATGCCAACCGGGCTAGGCGCGCTACATCAGCCTCGAATTCCTGAAGACTCTCTCCGGATTTCTGGTAACGGTTTCTCAGCTGCGCATGGTACACGTCGGCCAGATGCGCCTGGCCGTAACGCATCTCCAGCCGGTTCACCAGCTTGTTGAAGTCTTCTTGTTCCTCTAGCGGCATCATTTGTAGCACATCGATAGCGTCCCCCCTCAAGGCCACAATTAACGAAGTGGCCTTTTCCTGGCCGTCCATCCATTCGCTTTTGCTGCAGCTTCAAACTGTTTGAAGTAGTTAGGCCAAGAAGACTTCCCATCGAACGTCGGTGGTTTTATTTTCAATTTAGAAGTTTCCGCTGGTCCTACCGCAGTTTGGGCCTCATTATTTTCTGGCATTCCTGCTGGTAACGGATCCTCGAACACTCGCAACCCTGCCATGATTTGCTCGAGATTCTTAATTTTATTATCCTGCTGGAATAGTATTTCTTCGACATTTTCTTGCAGATTCCTTGTCTCTTCGGATATTTTTACTACTAGTTTATCTTCGAGCCCTTTTGACTGCTCTAGAAATTCATCCTTCAAATTATCACACTGTTCTTGTAATTTAGTTTCCAGATTTCTCGACTGTTGTATTAATTTATTTTCAAGTTTCTCTTCTAAAATTTTCACATTTTCTTCTGTGCTTTTAGAGTATTCCATTAATTTATCCAGATCGTCTTTCAAATTTCCGGATTGTTCCAACAATTTATTTTGCAATTCCTCTTTGAAACTTCTGGATTGTTCCTTTAATTTAGCTTCTAAATTTCCAGATTGCTCTTTTAATTTCTCGTCTAAACTTCTTGATTGTTCCAGCAATTCATCTTTGAATATCTTACTTAAATCTGCAGGACCGCCCGAGATTTCAAAAAGAAAGGTTTCCGGGTCCTCTCCTGCTTCTAGTAGCGCTTGGTGTAGTCTCTCTTGCAAAATCGATTTCTTTCCGGAGATTTCTAATTCGCGCTCTTCTAATTCGGCTTTTAATTCGGTCACTTTTAACTCTTTTAACAACACTTTCTTTGAAGCCATTGTTTTTTTTTTTTTTCTTTTTCGACACTGTACTTTGTTTAATAATTTGTTTAAGTTGAATTCAATTTTAATTGTTTATTTATTTTCACGAACCCACACTTGGCACCAATGTAACGATTTTAAAGGTTCATTAATTTTTATTTTAAAACAAAACACGAAACAGTTAATAACTAATTTATTTAAAAGCAAAACTAATTGACACTAACATTTATTTACAACCTTAAACCTAATTTATTTATAACAGCCGAGCGAGTCTTATTACGCGGACTTTTGTGTCGAACTCTAACGCTGAATTCTAATCGAACTGAACTCCACCCCCCGGTCGCGTACATTTTATAAACCGGCTCTTTCTTCTCGAATCGCCTGGAATGACCGAACTCTTTATTCTAGTTCTTTCTGCCGTCAGAATACTCTGGGCTGTCGCCTGACACGCGTCGACTAGGTAGCTGTGACGCAAGAGACAATTCGGCTGGCTGGCGCCGGCCGACGAATCATTACAATATAAAGCCAGATGTTGTGAGTGTTAACAACGTGACCAAGAAGAAAACAAAAAAGAAAAAAACCAAAAATAAGTCTAACATTATAAATAAGGAAAATCATCTCAATCCAACAAAGAAAGAAGAGAAATCATCCCAAAAATTAATTAAAAATTCTCCAGCTTATGAAAGTTCTGATAAACATAAGATTCTGATTATGGCTGACAGTCAAGGGCGTGATGGATACGACATATTTAAGGATTGTGGCATCAGCGATAATTTTACCATTTTAAATTTCTTTAAACCAAATGCTGTGTGGAATGACGTAGTACACAACTCCCTTAACTTAACGAACGACCACACGAAAAGAGATTTTGTAATTATAATGGCAGGGTTAAATAATGTCTTAAAAGGTTTACGAATTAATTCTGAGTCGGTGAGTGAATACTTGAGAAGCCTGCGAGGAACGAATCCAGTTGTAGTAACTATACCTTATCAAGAAAATAAGCCCATTCTGAATAAACTGATTTATGAAGCAAATATAAAATTGCACTATGCAGTAAGAGAAAACCCGCATTCATATTTTGTCGACGTGAACAGAATTTTGGATGATAACTTTCTAAGCAACAAGACCACCCACCTGCCTAGACCTAACAAAATCATTTTGTACAAACATTTGACTAGATTAATCAACTCTGTTTCCCTATTCAATCATAACTCCGCACCGTCTGCTTATGAGGCTTTGGCAATGCGTCCCGGATCAGTTCTTGTGCAGCTCTATCCTCCCATAGAAGAGGTGTCGAATGCACCTAACGCTGAATCATCTAATCAAATTTTGTTATGCGGCAAATTAGATATAAAAGTAAGTGATAATAATGTTCATTGTAATGATATGTTAAATGATAGTTGTAGTGATTCGGTTTTTACAGTATTTGATGATACTCAATTGAAGTCGTCTTCACATTTTTAACTGTTCATCGAACTAGGAATCAAAATGTTAAGACTTTAGACGCACTATCAATAGGGCACTTAAATATTCAAGGAATTTGTAATAAAACGTCTGAATTAAAGATATTTTTATTAGATAGAAATATTGACGTCATTTGTTTAGATGAACACTGGCTTCGTGAATTCGAGATTAAACTGATAACTCTTGACGGTTTTAAACTAGCGACTTATTTTACACGTGACGTAATGCAGCGAGGTGGCTCTGCCATTTTTGTAAAAGAGAATTTGCAGTTCAGCTGTATCGATTGTACAAAGTATTGCTGCGAGATGTCTTTTGAATGTTGTGCCTTACGAATTGGTGAGATTTGCTTAGTTAATGTTTACAGAACCCCTCAGTATGATATCAATACTTTTTTAGATAAATTAGATCTCATGTTAAGTGATTTAACCTATCATAAAAACATTAAAATTATTATGTGCGGTGATATTAATATAAATTTAATGAAATCGGATCACAGAACAGTCAGTTTTCTTACACTTTTAAATACATACAATTTTACACCGTTGATTGATAGCCCGACAAGAATTACGAAATCATCATCTACATGTATTGATAATTTTTTTCTAAATTCCACGCCGACGTATAATAAAAAAAATTTAGTGGAAAATATTATGATTGACTTCTCAGATCATAATTTCCAATCAATCACTTTGCATAACACGAATTCTGTCCAAAATTCTTCCAAAACTTACTTCAGAGCTTTCTCTACTTTTAACTTACATAAATTTGAAAATATACTGCAGAATGTAAAGTGGGATGCGGTTTATAAGGTGGATGACGTAAACAGTAAGATGCAAAATTTTTATGAAATCTTTTTGGATCACTTTGAACGTACATTTCCAATTAAATGTAAAAAGAAAACAATTAGAAAAACTTGGATCACTAAAGGAATCAACATCTCATCGAAAACCAAGAGATCACTTTTCCGTCTTCTTCACTTCTTTCCAAATCCAATTCTAGAGGCATACTATAAAAAATATGCTAGAATTTTGAGTAGAGTAGTCAGAACTGCTAAACGAATAAATATCGATCATGTAATTTCTAAATCACGGAATACGGCGAAAACCACCTGGAGCATTTTAAAAGATGAACTGGGACTTATGAACAATAAATATGAACCCATACGACTCGTAGTGGACGGTAATATGGTAGATTCGGCGGAAATTATCACTAGCGTTTTTAATGAACATTTTATAACAGCTCAAAATAACTTTAATCATACAAATGCAGGTGCTTTTGACACTTACTTGAGAAAAACAAATTTCCACTGCCAACATTCAGTATTTTTGACGCCTGTTGATGATGCAGAAGTGATAAGTATTGTTAAAATGTTAAAGAACACGAATGCGACCGGAATAGATAATATACCAATAAAAATTTTTAAACTTAATATTAAGCTTATTGCAAATATCATTTGTAACATTATCAACTGTTGCTTCGAAACTGGTACATATCCTCAATGTTTTAAAACAGGAAAAATTTTACCTGTTCTTAAAAAATCCGACAAGCTGAATATATCAAATTACAGACCAGTCGCGATACTTCCATCTATGTCAAAAAATTTTGAATTGGCTATTAAATCACGTCTTACTAAATTCATTGAGAAAAATAATATTATAAACAATGCTCAACATGGCTTTCGCCTGGAGAGATCCGTTAATACAGCGCTTACATATCTTTTATCTTATATTTACAATCTCATTAATGAGAAAAAATTGGTGGCCTATTTAAACTGCGATTTTTCTAAGGCATTTGACTTGGTTGATCATAAGATATTATTACATAAACTTTTTCATTATGGAATACGGGGTAAGGCTCTAGATTTGTTAGCATCGTATCTTGAAAATAGAAAACAGTTCGTAGCCGTGGTAAACAGTGAAGGTAGGACTGTCAGTTCAAACCTGCTGGAAGTACATAAAGGAGTTCCACAGGGCTCAATTTTGGGTCCTTTGTTGTTTTTGATTTTTATAAACGACCTCCCTTCTAACATTAATACCCATCTTACGTTGTATGCGGATGACACTAGTGTATGTGTCTACGGTGAGAATCAAATTTTATTACAAAGTAACGTAGAGCGTTCACTTCGCGAACTAATAAATTGGTTTTCTGCCAATAATTTAAAAATGAATGCGGAAAAAACGAATATTTTGGTGTTCCACTCAAAAGGAATTGAACCTTCACTTTCTCTAAAATATAATAATTTATTATTAAACTCCTTGCCTTCGTCTAAATTTCTAGGATTAGTCATCGATTGTCAGTTGCGTTGGATCGATCATTTCAATGAATTACGCACAAAGCTTAGCAGGGCAGTTTTCGCTTTAAGACGGTTAAGGCCGATTTGTACTATGTCCTCGATGCTTTCTGCGTACCATGGCTATTTTGAATCGATTGCACGTTATGGCATTTTATTTTGGGGTAACAGGGAAAATTTAGTCAGTGTTCTAAAATTGCAAAAACAATGTATCCGCATTATATTAAAACTGGCTACACGTGAGTCTTGTAAGAATCACTTTATCTCATTACGCATTTCTTCTATCGACAACTTATTTATTTTAGACAATTCAATTTACGCATTTAAGAACCGACAATTTTCAAATGAATCATCTTTACATGATTATTTATTTAGGAAGAAAGAACAGATCAAACTAACGATGCCGCAGTCAGCTCTTTATGAAAAATCGTTTGTTTATCAGAGTTTTAAAATATTTAATAAGTTACCTTCTGAAATTAAAAGTATGACCAACCTTAAACAGTTTACCAAAGTTCTAAAAAGATATCTCAGCAGCAATGCTTTTTACTCTATGAATGAATTTTTCGATACATAGAACTTGATTTTGTTCAAAATTTTCGTTTAAATGTTTGATATGTAGTGTGATATTTACTATGTGATATTTTAATATGTTGTACGCGACAGTGATAGTTTTAAGGCATGTCAATTAGTTTAATTTAATCTTAATATTTGAATTTGTTTGTGCTATTTTAATGTGTTTTTTACCATTCTGCATCACTAATGATATTGAAATAAAGGTTATTATTATTATTAATGAGGAGGATATACAGGCTGTTTACAAATTCGAGGCTCACCATTGGGATCTCGGAAACGGTAAGAGATACGAAGTCGGTTAAATTGGGGCAAAGTTACGTATTTTAATGCTGAACAATAATCTGTTTTGAAATATCTTCTACGATTTTTAGTTCTTGAAATATTTCCAAAAAACCGAAAAACGTAATTTTCTTTTTTATTTTTTTCTGAAGTTATTATTACAGGGATCACAACAAAATTAATACATCCTACAGGCACTTTTTTGAGCTCTTTACGATGATATCATTAGATGTTACTTACAACGTTTCGTTTCGCTCTGACCATCATCAACTTCATTTTTTCTTATGGCCGCCATATTGGATTTTAGTACCATTAAATAGATCTATTTTTTCTGATGTTTCTACATGTATCACACATCCCTATTTAATAAAGTGAACTAACTATAAATGCAAGAAACTGTTGAAAATAACAGTGCAAAGATATCGAGGGCGTCATATCAGAAGGGCGTAAGCGCCATTATAATTCTATGCTGATACGTCCTTCTGATATGACGCCCTCGATATGATTTGCTGGGAAGACAAAAACAAGAAAGCTTTGATATGCCTTCGAAGTTTTATTTCGTAGGTACATTACGAAAGCTGAATTTGGTAAAATTTTCAGTTATAAAAATTACCGTTATAAATCAAGAAAGACGAAAATTTAAAAATTTATTATGTTAACAACAAAAACTTAACATCAAACCAAATTTAATTCAAACAATATCCAGAAAAACGCTAAACACATAGAACATTGTTTAATAAATTAGATAGAAGCATTGCACTTTGTGGATCTTTTCATAAAACTCAAAAGAAGTATGGAAGTTAATGATGAGAGAAGTGAAAAAATATTAGAATAATAACAATTTAAAACAAAATAAAACGTTCAGAGAAGATATTCGAAATATCCTCCGTTCTTTTCTATACATAAATTTATTCTTCGTCGAATGTTGTTAATAGCACGTTGAACGTCTCTTCTTCGTAGTGAATTAAAAGAAAGTAAAATTTTATTTCGTAGGTCGGCAATGTCGTTAATTGGTTTTGCATAAATTTTATTTTTTAAAACTCCCCACAAAAAGAAATCTAGTGGAGAGAGGTCCGGTGACCTTGCAGGCCAACGAACTACTCCCATATTCCCAATCCACTGATTTGGAAATTGTTCGTTCAAATAATCACAAACAGCCCTTGCATTGTGCGGTGGTGCACCATCATGTTGAAACCATAATTCTGGAAGTCTCCTTAAATTAATATCATCCAAATATTCTTCAAATGCCGTTCTAAGAAAATTTAGATAACGTTCGGAATTTAGATTTTCCTCATAAATAAATGGTCCAATAACTTGTTCTCCCAAAATTCCTGCCCAAACATTTAACCCAAATCTGACTTGATTTCGAACTGGCCTGTTGATTCTTGGATTTTCAAGCGACCAGACGTGTTCGTTATTTCGATTGAATAAACCACGATTTGTAAATTTACTTTCATCCGACCAAATAATGTTGTTTAAAAAATTTTCATCCCTATTGAAGTGATTGCTAAGCCATTGACACCATTCTAATCGTCTTTCAGTATCCCCAGGAAGTAAAACGTGCGATACGTGTACTTTGTAGCATTTGTAATTGTGTTTTTTCAAGGCTCTCCAAACTTTAACATGATGTTGTAGCATTTACAGTATCCGCAACTTGCCGGGTAGAATTGGATGGGTTATTGTTAATCTAAAAGAATAAATTATAAAAGAAAATTGAAACAGATAAGGCAGTAGTTGATTAGATTTGTAATTAAATTATATATCTTTATTATTAACTTTATTTCCTTTAATATCTAGTTTCATACATTTTATAAATAACTATTAATTACCTCTTCTAATATATCTTCGTTCTCCTCATCATTAAGGCGATCTTCATACTTCCTTCGAGTTTTATGAAAAGATCCATGAAGTGCAATGTTTTTATCTAATTTACTAAACGTTGTTCTATGTGGTTGGCGTCTTTCTGGGTATTGTTGGAAATAAATTTCGCTCGCTATTACTGAATTGCTATTGTTACCATAATAAATTCTTAATATGTCACGCTTTTCTTCGTTGGAAAAATTCATTGTGATAAGTTTAGACTAATTACAATCGAGTAGTAAACAACACAAAATAGTACGAAGGTGTGTCAAAATGTATTTTCTTTTTTGTCTTCACAGCAAGCCATATTTTTCTTTGCACTGTTATTTTCAACAGTTTTTGCATTCATAGCTACGTCATTTTATTAAATAGAGATGTGTGATGCATGGAGACACATCAGAAAAAATAGATCTATTTAATGGTATTAAAATCCAATATGGCGGCATAAAAAAAATGAAGTTGATGATGGTCAGAGCGAAACGAAATGTTATAAGAAAAATCTAATGATATCATTGTAAAGAGCTCAAAAAAGTGCCTGTAGGATGTATTAATTTTGTTGTGATCCCTGTAATAATAACTTCAGAAAAAAATAAAAAAGAAAATTACGTTTTTCGGTTTTTTGGAAATATTTCAAGAACTAAAAATCGTAAAAGATATTTCAAAACAGATTATTGTTCAGCACTAAAATACGCAACTTTGCCCCAATTTAACCGACTTCGTATCTCTTACCGTTTCCGAGATCCCAATGGTGAGCCTCGAATTTGTAACAGCCTGTATAAGTTGAAATCTATCGTCGTTGAATTACATTTGAGTAATGGCATCGTGGTACAAGTAATGTGTTTTTCCCGTGATTGTTATATGAAGTTAGACTTGCAAAAACATGTTAGAGTGTGATCTGTGCGGAAAAGAATTTACCCGAGTTGATAATAAGAATCGTCATATGCGTATCGCATGTCATGGAAAACGTCAGAAAGTAAGCTAAGTTGCCGAATCATCTAAAGATTTTGAAATGTTAAATGTCGTAAAGTGTGACGTTAGCAAAAGGTGTTTCTCGGCACATTTACGGAGCAATGCGTATAAAAGTAATGCATTTGTAGTTATTGATAATGGAATAGAAAAAATGGCTGGCACATTCGGTGACAAAATCGTTACATATCGAATCACGGAGCCTTATAATTATGTGGATATTGACGATTTTACATATAATATTAAAGAAAAAGTACTGAAAGTCTGAAACAGCTGTACAGAGCATGCTCGAGGAATCTGCTGTAATCAAAACCCATTTGCACAAAAATTTTTCTAAAATTCTCATATGCTTTGACAGCAAGCATGACCGCCACAGTGTGCTATTTCGCTAATCTAGGGGGATTTAATTCTTACGCAATTCTTTTCTATTCTTACACTAACTAATTCATTTATACAGCGTTTAATATTATTCAATGATGTATTTAAGCATTATTTTAGTTAAACGAAGGTCTATTTTATGATAATTATCTATGCAGTGTAAACTTTGTAATTGTAAAAGTTCCATTCCGTCTTTCCTAAATAACTCATTTGGGTTCTTATTGCTCACAAATAATTTTGTACAAATAGAATATAAATTTTATTTATATTTTTTTAATTATTTATAATAAAATTTAAGAAAACACAGAATTTACAAATAATTTAACAAAAACAAAATGTAATTAATGTAAGAACAAACAAAATTTACAATTAATGTGAGAAAAAGCAAACTTTACAATTATGTTACATTTAATGACTCTTCCCATTCATCGGAACACCTGTTATCACTTAAAAAGAATATGAGTAGCCATTCCGAAAACAACACACAAAATCTAAAATCGCAAACAGACGCACTTTATTTTTATATTTCCTGATAGATAAACCCTTAATTTAGTTAAATATGAAATCTGGAGCCCATATTCGCCCATATAATAAAGTTTTCCTCTAAAACATCTCCGTAAAAAATGAAATATTCTGCATTTTTGTTTTAACTGACTGCAACAAATTTTAAATAAAATCTTTTACATAACTCATCTTAAAAGAGTTGCAGAGTCACTAAAATAAACAAATTCACGAAAACAATGGAAAAACACACCTTCATAATGGACAAATTACTACGCAAAACTGAAGTGCGTTTAAGAGCTGGTAACCGTATACCTGGAACCTGGTATTAGAACATTATATTTGTTTGTCTAAATGAAGTTTAAACTTAAATAGAGGAGGTATTTTGAGTCATACAGATATTAGCTTTAAATAAATAGTATTTAAGAATTTCTTTGAAACTTTTCATTTTCGGGATTAAATCACTCTAGATTAGCGAAATAGCACACTGTGGACCGCCTCGCATGGGATAACTTATTAAGTAGCGAACTAGCTTCAATTTGTCAATCCCACTGCGATGTTAGGTCAAAAAGCGATTGCAAGATGTCGCTAATTAAATTGTTTTTTAATTATTAGGTTTTTTCGCGGAGACGTTCCGAACTAGTTCGGAACCTTAAAATCCATGCACTCATGAAAGTTATACACTTGAAAGCGTATTAAAATCGTTCATTATTTCGATGGGCATTTGATTTTAACCGTTCCGAACTAGTTCGGAACGTCTCCGCGAAAAAACCTACAAAGTACCAAAATTCATTCCGGTTTTCTTTCATAATCTCTCTAATTATGACAGTCACTTATTTGTGAAAACAATGACATTAGAAGGGGAAGATGTTGACGTAATCGCACAAAATAAAGAGAAATATATTTCTTTCGCGAAGATAATCCATGTAGGAGAATACATTGATTGTAAAGGAAGAAAGCGTAAAATTAATTTTAAAATAAGGTTTGTGGATTTTTTTCGTTTCATGCAATCATCTTGTTTCCTGCAATCATGCATTTGCAGAAATTAAGCTCATATTTGGAAGATTGGCAATGTCGAGAAATTAGGAAACATTTCAGTGATGATAAATTGTTTAAATTAGTACGTCAAAAAGGGGTATTTCCGTACTGCTATATAAATTCATATATGTATAAAATTAGATTTTCCGAAATTGCCATGTAAAGAAGAATTTTTTGATGCACTAAACGATGAAAATATAAGTGATGAGGTTTATGAAAGAGCGGAATGAATTCATTTAATTGTAAAACAATGGGTGATTATACAGGCTGTTTCAAATTCGACTCTCACCATTGGGATCTCGCTTATTTGAAGAGATAGACGGTAGGTTTAAATTTGGCAAAGTTGCTAAATTTTATGAGCACTAATAATCCGCAGAGAAATAATTTCTATGTTAACTCTTATTCGAAATAATTGAAAAAAATTAAAAATTGTCATTTTCTTATTTTTCCTCTATCTTCTTTATTTGAAGAGATATCAAAAAAATAAAAGTACTTTCTTAAGACACTTTTGAATTCTCTACATACTGATTAATACCATTTTACTGTAACACGTTTCGTCAAATTGGTATCATCATCAAGTTCATTTTTTCTTATGGGCGCCATAATGAAATTTGGTCCCAAAAGAATCTACTCTTCCTACAGTTTACGGCAATATAGTACATGTTATCAAAATTATTTAAAATAATGTCAGAATTAAGAATATTTGATATAATATAGGAATTGTTGTAGCAAACAGAAGGTAATTTTGTGGTTAACAGAAGATAACTTTGGAGTCAAATTAAAAGCAGTTTCTTTGATGTAGGCACTAGTTTAATAAATATTACCGGCACAGCAATAAGATAAGAGAAACAGAATATGTGTGTTACGTGTGTTTTATTCCTATAACAAAAAAGCAAAAACAGCAAGTGAACTGTAGGTACTTTCGAACCTACTCGGAGAACAAACAGCTTAGAACAATACTTTTACAATTAGACAAAAATATTGAAGAGCAGGAATCATTTACTAGAATACGTACCTACTCTTTACAGTAACAAAAATGTAGAACTAAATTGAAGAAATAATAACGACATAAATAAATAGAGGCTCTCAAAATAAGATATTTACATTAAATGTTCAAACCAATTTCCACTTTAATTTGTACATAATTGCATTAGTTTGCTTAAACTTATTGCAGTTCTTCGAATGTTCAAAATAAAATTCACTTGCTGTTTTCGTGTGTGGCACGAATACAAGGCACGTAACATCACGTTTTTCTTCAATTCTAAATATTATGCTATTGTTATTATGTATTAATATGACAGATTATACTGTTTTTGATTTGAATCCAAACCCAGGCTTCCATTAATTGCCAATTTTCTTGTCTTAAAAAAATAAATTTTAATTTTGACCTTATTTTAAAGAATTTTGATAACATGTGCTATATTGGCGTAATCAGCAGGAAGAGTAGATTATTTTGCGACCAAATTTCAATATGGCGCCCATAAGAAAAAATGAACTTGATGATGATACCAATTTGACGAAACGTGTTACAGTAAAATGGTATTCATCAGTATGTAGAGAATTCAAAAGTGTCTTAAGAAAATACTTTTATTTTTTTGATATCTCTTCAAATAAAGAAGATAGAGGAAAAATAAGAAAATGACAATTTTTCATTTTTTTCAATTATTTCGAATAAGACTTAACATAGAAATTATTTCTCTGCGGATTATTAATGCTCATAAAATTTAGCAACTTTGCCAAATTTAAACCTACCGTCTGTCTCTTCAAATAAGCGAGATCCCAATGGTGAGGGTCGAATTTGAAACAGCCGTATACGTTGTTCACAAATTAAAAAACCACCACCTGCTGCATTATGTTGGTATAAAACATAAGTCCCCTATAAAACATTATCAAAATAGCAAGGTTGGCAAAGTATTTGAAGTTTCATGTCAAAGTAATTTGTCAAATCAATTTTATTATTATATTGTTTACATTTATATTCATTTTAACAAGCCATTTCAATGTCTCGAAAGCAGAAATAGTATATTGTAGACCGAGGCGGTAAAGTGCTTGTTTTCCAGGTCGAGAGAAGATATGTTCTACAAGCATTGAATGATTTTGATTATTTTTTTGGATATGATATTTATGTTGGTCTAGACGTTTTTTTAAATTTTGGCTTGTTTCTCCAATATAACATGAATTACAATTTAAACAGTTAATTTCATAAACTACCTTAGGTTGTTTTAGTTTTGGTGTTTTGGTTTTTAAATTTGAGAAAATACTATTTAAATTATTTACAGATTTGCTAGCTAAAATTAAATTGTGTTTTTTGAATATGTGTTTAAATGTGTCATATAGTGGTTCAATGTAAGGTAATGATATGTATTTTTTGTTTGGAGTTTGTTTATTGTTATTATGGATTTTTGAATTTTGTAAATATTTAATACGATTTTTTATTACTGATTCTATAAGATTTATTGGATAAGAATTTTGAACAAGAGTCTTTTTGATTAAATTTAAATTATCATAAATGAAAAGTTTATCAGAAAGTAAAACAGCTCGATCTGTTAAAGAAATAATTGTTGCAATTTTATAGTTTTTAGAAGTATACGAATGAAAATTAATATATCTACCTGACCACGTAGGTTTATGAAACCAATTTGTTATTAATTTGTTATTTCGTCTGATGATATTTACATCTAGAAAACTTAGTGAAATGTTAATTTCTTTTTCTACTGTAAATTGTAATCTATTATGAAAAGAGTTAAAGACTTAAAACAAAGTCTACTTTATCTGAAGGCAAAATCAATAAAATATCATCGACGTAACGAAAATATAAAGTTTTTTCTAGTTCCTGCATGGCAATTTCAGCTAAAGCAGGCGATAAAGGAGAACCCATTGCTGTACCGAAAATCTGTTTATAAAATTTATCATTGAAAGCGAAATAAGATGTTTCAAAACATAAAGTAACAATTTCTAAAAAAATTTCTTTGGAAATGTCTGTAAAATCTTTAATTTCTATCCACCTATCATTAATGCTTTTTAAAGCTAACTCTTTTGGAATGTTAGTAAACAAAGAAACAACATCTAAGGAAATTATAATACAGTTATTTGATATATCTATGTTTTTCAATTTATCTACAAGTTCATAAGAATTTTTTATAAAGTATTCTGATTTACTAGTAATTTGAGTAAGAATTTTTGAAACAAATTTTGATAAGAAATATAGAGAAGAACCTATAGTAGAAACTATTGGCCGAAGAGGTGTGTTAGGTTTGTGAATTTTTGGAATGCAGTATAATTTAGGAAATCTGGGATGCTGTACTTTAAGAGATTTAGCAATATTATTACTAATTTCAACAGATTTTTCTAACTTATTAATAATATTGAAAGTTTTACGTTGGAAATTTTCTGTGGGATCGTTATTTAATTCTACGTATGTATTATTGTCAGAGAGCATGGTTTGAACTTTTGAAAAATAGTCATTTTTGTCAATTAAAACAGTAACATTGCTTTAATAATTTTGATTTTGAAAATACTAATACTTTATATTACGAGTCTAAATTTTTAAAAGACGTTTTATAGAAATGTGTAAAATAAAAATGTCGTCGAATTCTATTAATAGACGTACTGATTTTGCAAATTTAAACGATACATTTTGTAGTTTTCTCGATTCCTTAAATATAATATAGATCTGTCAAATTTTTAACATTTATAACGTTCAAATTATTTTTAGATTAAAAAATAAAAATTAAAAAAGAAATCAAGTTACTTTTTCAGTTTCCGTTGACAACCTTGTTTATTTTGACAACATATTTTTCACTTCTGACGAAGCTGTCGAACGACGGTGAAACGTAAAGTGTATAGTGCGCGATTTAGTGTCCGCTTAAAAGATTTTGTGGTTAAAAATTTACATAGATTTTAATTCCAAGAAGCCAGCCGATGCAAAAAATGAATTTGAAATTTTTTTTTATAAATTGTTGAATAACAGTGTTTTCGGAAAAACTATGGAAAATGTTGTATTAAATTGATATTAAATTAGCAACGCATTGGGAAACACATAATCGAAGTTTTGATCGCGAAACCAAACTATAAGTCAAGCAAATTTTTAGTGATCATTTAATCGCAATAGAATTAGCTAATGTGCAAATAAATTATAATAAACTTTTATATGTGGGATTTTGTGTTTTAGACATATCAAAAACGGTGATGTTCGACTTTTATTATAATTTCATAAAACAAAAGGATGACAATCATGCAAACTTATTATATACAGATACGGACAGTTTAATATTGAGTATTAATACTAATAATGTAATATAAAACAGATATAAAAGATATAAAACAGAATTTAGATAAATTTGATACTTCAAATTATGCAGTAAATAGTATGCACGAAATGCCTCAAACTCCGGCTGTGATTGGACGATTTAAAGATAAATAAGCAGGAGAGGTAGTAAAATCATTTATTGGCACAGCCTGCTGCGTTGACCTTATTTCAAACTATACTAAAAGAGCGAAAGGTGTTAAAAAATATGTAATAGGTAAATATTTAACTGTAAATGATTATAAAAAAATTGTAGAACAAGACGGTTTTATTTATAGAAAAATGTATGTATTTTGTTCTGATTTTCATACGGTATACACAGAATTAAAAAACAAAATTGCACTATCATCCTATGATGATAAACGTTATATTTTAGAGGACAAAATTCATACTCTGGCATGGGGGCACTACAAAATAGCTGAAATCGGAAAAGATAGAAAACTAAAAGAATTAATTCAAGGTTTGGAGAAAGAATTGGAAAAAATTAATAAATTGTAAATAGATGTATTAGTAAGTTGTAATGAACCGCCGTCTTTTGCTTCTTCGGTTAACTCAGTTTCCTGCCGGTCGGGTCGGGGTCTGCTCGTCGGAGTCTGGGTTCATCAAATAAAAGACGTGGTTTCACAACGGAAATTTATTTCAAATATTCAAATAATTACAGCCACAAATTGGTTTAATAAATCTCATTCTAAACGGCGACACAGTGAACTAAATGCTTGTTTCGGAGGGCATATAAGTTGCTTGTAAGTTACTTGTTTTGAGTCGAAATTGTGCAAGTCGCTTGCACGAGTGTGAGAAAGAACAAGTCGCTTGTTCGGGTCTGGATGTGTACAAGTCGCTTGTACGAGGTTGAGAAGAACAAGTCGCTTGTTCGGGTCTAGATGTGTACAAGTCGCTTGTACGAGGTTGGAAACAACAACTCGCTTGTTCGGGTCTGGATTTGTACAAGTCGCTTGTACGATATTGGAAAGAACAAGTCGCTTGTTCGGGTCTGGATTTGTACAAGTCGCTTGTACGAGGTTGGTAAGAATTGGGAACGGTACTGGTGGAGTTTGCGATAATGCAACACTAAAGCGGCGTTTAAATTGGTATAGTAAATGGGTTAGTTACTTGTACCAATAACTTGCAAGACAGTCACTAACCTAATGTAAACTTTGTAGGTAAGTACTTGCACCAGCACTTGTACTAGCGGACCGACCAGGATAGCTTCCTAGGCTATTTACTTACCCACTAACCTTCCCCCACTTCACTAAAATTTTACTGTCCGCGCCACTAGTCTCTGAACTCGACTAATGTAAACAGTTTTGTGTCACAGTGGATAGTAGGTAGCGAGCACGTGTTGAATATATTAATCTTTTTATTCAAAATGAGGTGGTCCGAAGGGGATACAGTTAAATTTGTTGAATTCTATAGGGAACATGAGTGCCTTTGGAATGTAACCAAGCCTACATATCGAAACAATCAAATGCGGTTAGCGGCACTACAAAAAATTGTCGAAGAGATGGGAATGGAAGGCTTTACAGTAGCGGATGCAAGAACAAAAATTAAAAACTTAAGAAATACATATAATCAGGAGTTACTAAAAATTCAGAAAGCAATTAAATCTGGAATGGGTGGAGATGATGTGTATACCCCATCAATGAAATGGTTTAAAATCATGGATGCCTTTGTGAGAGAGACCAAGGAAAAACGGTTGACACAAAGCAATATGGTAAGTGAGAGTATTTTCGATCTAAAAATTAAAAAAAAAGCACTCGTAGATGACGAAATCTAAAAAAAAAACATGTTTCATGTCTTGTCTTACTATTTTTTTTAATTGTAACACTCTGATAAATTTGAATTTCATGTGTAATTTTTTTAAACAATTTGCCAACTTTAGGAATACATCACCAAAATCCAAAAGCAGGCTATTTTTTAAATATTTTTATTTAATATATTCTGCTTTCTTGCCACGGCACTGCACCTTCATTATTAAAGTACCTTTTCATATGGTCCCTAAATTCTCTGGAGAGCCTAGTTGATTTGTAACCCGAATCAGATTTTGTAAGTGATCTTATATGTTGTACCTCAGACCTCCATTTTCCTGGAATGATTTCACCTGTATCTATATGTTCTTCGTCAACGGATTCTGGGGGAAAATAGGTGTTCGCGGAAGTTTTTCTTAGCCAATTATGAAGGGCACAACAAGCTTTTACAATTTTGTCTACAGTTGATAAATTGCAAGCAATTTTCTTCTCAAATATCCTAAATCTGCTAACCAAAATGCCAAACGCATTTTCAATAATACGTCGTGCTCGACTTAGGCGATAGTTAAAAATCTTTTCTTCTTTTGTGAGAGGTGTACTATTATAAGGTTTAGTTAAGTACATTTTCAGAGGAAACGCATCATCAGCGACAAAACAATTTCCTTCTGGAAGCATACCATTTTCTAATGCTGTGTATAAGGAACAGTTTTGAAACACACCTCCGTCTGATACGATCCCATTACAGCCAACATCGATATATGTAAAGCAGTAGTTATGGTCTGCAACGGCCATAAGAACAACGCTGTTATGACCTTTATAGTTAAAATATTCTGTTCCACAATTTGGAGGAGCTTGAATTAGGATGTGTTTGCCGTCAATGGCTCCGCAGCACATAGGAAAGTTCCATCTATCGTGAAAACCTTGGGCAATTTTTTCCCACTCTTCCGTAGTTCCTGGAACCTGAAAATTGTGTTAGTATAGTATTGGCATACCCGGTATTAGCAGACTTAAACACTACCACTATACAATATTAGAGTAAGTAATAACTTTGTTATTTTTTTATTTACTACCAGAATTATCAACTTAGCCAAGACAGCCATGATGAAGATTCCGAAGCTGATCCACACACTAGTGAAGGAACTGTCTTGACTCAAATGTCTCAGAATGCACAGCCACAAAATGATGACTTAACAAGTCAACGACAAACTACTTTTACTCAGCAATGCAACCCACAGGTCACCAAACAATCAATGCTGCACACCTCCTCCTCTGGAAGGAAAAGACGTTTGCAAGATTTGTCTGCTGCGGTTACGGAACTTCGCCAAGTAAGCAAAACCGTTTCAGAAGCACCAGAAGAAGATGAATGCTGCTGTCCCTTCTACTAATCCACTTTCTACACCACAATCTTTTTGTACTTAATTCTTCCTCCTCCAGTAGATTCTTGATTTCTTCTATTAGACAAAGGGAAACATTTATTATACCTTTTTTAAGCAACATCAATTTTGACCGCGAAATATTACGTCTGCGAAAAGCCATCTCTTCTCTGCTGCAAAACTGCTACTAGTACTAGTATAGAAAAAACAGTTTATGTGTAGACACTTACTTACCTTGGGCTTGAGCTAGTCAACTGGTAGGCTACTTACTAGTACCAGTTACTGGTACCAATGTAAATGCCGCTTAACGTGGCGCACGAAGCCGAAACGACTTGCTAAAGATGAACCCACGCAACCTTATGCAGGGTGAGTTACTAAGCGCCCTTTCTTCCATAGCTCATTTATAGAACGAGATAGAATTTTTTTCTTTCACAAAGACATTCTACCTATTGAGCAATATAAACTAAAATTATTTTGGTACATACAGAGTGTTACGTAAACTAATGGCAACATGTACCAGGATTTTTTTTAAATGGAACACCCTGTGTATTTTCTTATAGAAAGACATAACACTCGATCCTCTAAACAGTAGCGCATAAAATATTTATATTTAATTAACCAACTAAGAATAAATTAATATTTTATTGAAAACGGTCTGATATTCAACTTCTCTTGAAAAATTTATAACACTACCTATTTTTATTCCCGTACAACAAACGATACGTTTACAGTTAGTATTTTAAGTGAAGTTGAAAATCAGACTGTTTTCAATAAAATATTAATTTACTCTTAATTGGTTAAATAAATATAAATATTTTATGTGTAGCTGTTTAGAGGATCGAGTGTTATATCTTTCTATAGGAAAATACACAGGGTGTTCAGCATTTAGATTTATTTATTGTAATTTAGATTTATCAAAGTTAAATTTATATTATATTTTGCATTTAGTTCATATTCATGCATTTAGCTTCGTATGTTAATTTATGATAAGTTTAGAATAGTTTAGAAAGAAAAACATTCAACTGTAAACTTCTAGGTAAAACCTATCATTCTTTAACTTCTACAAATTCAGGTCAGAAATTTTAAACCCCTATCTAAGTGTATTTCTTCGTAATCATTCAATAGCCGGCCGGGCTGAAAAGTCCCTAATGCAATTCGCTGGAAGCCAGGCCACCTGCATAATCGTGCGTTTCTTATTATTGATATACATCGAATTAGGAACACCAAAAAATTCCTTGTATTAAACGCAGAAAACACATTTATCTAAAGTACTTCTAGTTAAAATAGATTTAGTTTTACTTAACTCCTGTTCAGAGAATTTTTTATATCTGGAACGTTGTCGGTTTCCAATTCTAGACCAACCCTTAATTAAGTCCATAACCAACGAAATCATGGCATTTATATTTCAGCCAATACAATCCTTTTCCCCTGCTTCAATTTTCTAATCTGTGCATTTTTTTTAAGGCCTTGTTTTCATAATTTAAGACAGAGATTAACACGGGTCTCCATCAAGTTAGTTTCAAACTGTCGAGAGCAGTTTAACTACGCGTTCAGTAACGTTTTCAAATTGTTTTTAAGCAGTTTAACCAGTACTTTATTATTTCAACCTTTTATGTTAATACATTCAATTCAAATTGTATCAAATTGTAAATATTTTTGTAAATAAAACCTTTAGAAGCAGTGCTAGTGTTCTCACTTTAAAATAGACAATTAGTGCATCTTTAGTATCGCTTCCACGGATCATAGAATTCCTGAGCCACAAAGAGCGCCATTAAACACAGGTGTTCCATTAAAAAAATCCCGCTGCATGCTGCCATTATTTTATGTAGCACTCTGTATGTACCAAAATAATTTTAGGTTATAGTGCTCAATAGGTAGAATGTCCTTGTAAAAGAAAAAAATTCTATCTCGTTCTGTAAATGAGCTATGGAAGAAAGGGTGCTTAATACTCACCCTGTATACGGTCGGAGCATGGAGGGAGATTCCCACTCAAATGATCCCCTCCCAAAACTAAATGTGATCGCGGAAAAATCCTTAACTAAAATACCTAACATATTTACATATTTACATATACAGGGTGAGTTTTTAAGCGCCCTTTCTTCCATAGCTCATTTATAGAACGAGATAGAATTTTTTTTCTTTCACATAGACATTCTACCTATTGAGCACTATAACCTAAAATTATTTTGATGTATACAGAGTGTTACGTAAAATAATGGCAGCATGCAGCGGGATTTTTTTAAATGGAACATCCTGTATATTTTCTTATAGAAAGACATAAGACTCGATCCTCTAAACAGTAGTACATAAAATATTTATATTTACTTAACCAACTAAGAGCAAATTAATATTTTGTTGAAAACGGTCTAATTTTCTACTTCTCTTGAAATACTTACTGTAAACGTATCGTTTGTCGTACAGCAATAAAAATCGGTAGTATTATAAATTAAAGCATAAGGAATAACCTACATATAAATTATCTTAGTTTTATTTGTTTTTTCAAATGTTCAAGCCTGTGCAATTGTCAGATTTTCAAACTGCCGTCATTCATTTTTTTTTAAATGCAACCCCCCCTATCTCTTTTCACGAATAGACAGTGTTCATGTTCGTCAATTCAGGTTTTCTGTATCTAATCCGTACAGTTTTTTTACTATAATAAACTTTTTACATTTTTACTCTAAAATCATTGTTAAAAAGTTATTTAACGTACCGTACATTAATTCCTTTAACGCAGCTCCATCTATTTTATAAAACAGATGGATAATATCAAGTTTACAATTATTTACAGACTCTTATTGCATTATAATCATCGTACTTTTTATTGCAATAGAGTTTTTTCACTTTGTTGTAATTAATAATATTTTAAAATTGATTCATTCTGGTTCCTAAGCTTCAGTTGTCCTAATTAACATTTGATTTAATAAAATCTGACACAATAAATGAAATCATCAGTGTTTGCAAATAATTACCTTAATGTAAAAATTGTTTTTCTTAAAAAAATTATACAAATAATAAATTTGTATAATCATTTCTTTTTGTTCTAGTATTCAGATTTTATTAAATCAAATGTTAATTAAGACAACTGAAGCTTAGCAACTACATGGAATAAATTTTAAAACATTGTTAATTACAACAAAGTAAAAAATTGTATTATAACAAAAATACGATGATTACAATGTGATCAGAGTCTGTAATCAATTGTAAACATTGAATTTATCTATCTGTTTTATGAAATAGAGGGCGCTGTGTTAAAGAAACTAAAATACGGTACGTTAAATAACTTTTTAATAATGATTTTAGAGTAAAAATGTAAAAAGTTTATTATAGTAAAAAATTGTACGGATTAGATACAGAAAACCTATAACTGATTTGAAGAGGAACATGAACACTGTCTATTCGTGAAAAGAAATAGGGGTGGTTGCATTTAAAAAAATTGAATAACGGCAATTTGAAAATCTGACAATTACACAGGCTTCAACACTTGAAAAAACAAATGAAACTAAATGAATTTATATCTGGGTTATTCCCTATACTTTAATTTATAACACTACCTATTTTTATTCCCGTACGACAAACGATACGTTTACAGTTAGTATTTTAAGAGAAGTTGAAAATCACACCGTTTTCGATAAAATATTAATTTACTCTTAATTGGTTAAATAAATATAAATCTGACAATTGCAAAGACTTGAACATTTGAAAAAACAAATAAAACTAAAAAAATTTATATCTGGGTTATTCCTTATACTTTAATTTATAACACTACCGATTTTTATTGCTTTGCGACAAACGTTACGTTTACAGTAAGTATCTCAATAGAAGTAGAAAATCAGACCGTTTTCAACGAAATATTTATTTACTCTAAGTTGGTTAAATAAATATAAATATTTTATGTGCTACTGTTTAGAGGATCTAGTGTTATGTCTTTCTAAAAGAAAATATATATATGTTCCATTTAAAAAAATCCCGATACAAGCTGCCATTAGTTTACGTAACACTCTGTATGTATCAGAATTATTTCAGGTTATAGTGCTCGATAATAATAATAATAATAATAATAATAATAATAATATTTATTGGCCCAGAAATAGTACATAGGACTTTGGACAGGTCATATATATACATACATTTAAATACTACACTAAGACATGTACTCTGACAGACTGTAAAATGCATTGCTGATTGATAATAATTTTAGTTTATTTTTAAATTGGTTCAGAGTATTGGTTTGTTTTATATCAGAAGGTAATTTGTTGTAAATCATTAGACAATTGCAATGTGGGCTGCGTTCATATAGAGCCGTACTATGGTTAACACTTCGCAATTGATTATTATTTCTAGTAAGGTAGTCATGAACACTGGAATTTTTTTCAAATAAATGCAAGTTGCTTCTTGCGAAGATGCTACATTTATAAATGTATATGCATGGCAGTGTCAAGACATTATAACTTTTAAAAATAGGTTTGCATGATTGCTGTGGGTGTAGATGAAATATTAGTCTCAGAATACGTTTTTGTAAAATAAATAATCTGCGTATTGTTATAGCTCTTCCCCACATAGTAATGTTGTATGAGAGGTGCGAGTATACTAAGGAATAATAGATTTGTAGCAGACCGTCTACATCAAACATTGTTCTTAGTTTCAGTAGGGCATAGTAGGCTCTATTTATTTTCCCACATACGTGACAATAGGTAGAATGTCCTTGTGTGTAAATGTGTCCTCGTTTTGTAAATGAGCTATTGAAGAAAGGGCGCTTAAAAACTCACCCTGTATACATTTCAACAAATTTACTTTGATACAAAGTAAATAAAAGAGAGTAAAATATTAAGACATTTTATTTAAACATCACATCTTACAGTTGTATTTTTCTATTAGTTGTGGTATTAAATTGAGCCAGCCGAAATTTCCTTGCATGCTAAATTCTTTCCACATTTTTTGTTTTAATGTTCTATTAAATCGTTCAACTATCGAACTTTTTAAATTAGAATATGTGCTATAGTGATTAATTCTACACTTCTTCATTAAATGTTGAAAGTCTGCATTGTAAAATTGTTTTCCGTTATCTGTTTGTAGATTTTTCGGTATAGAATTTCCACCTTCAGATAAAATCGATTGAAAAGCTTTGGTTACTTTTTTACCCGTCTTATTTTTTAATGCTATTCCCCAAGCATATTTAGAAAATGTGTTGATCACAGTCAGAATGTACTCGTATCCTTTGTTTATCTTTGAATAAGGAAGCATTTCAATTAAGTCTGCTTGGAAAAGATCTCTGAGACCTTTTATTAGGGTCTAGGACAATTCGCCGTCGCCGATTTGCCGTAGGTACAATTCGCCGTAGGTACAATTCGCCATAGGTACAATTCGCCGTCGGTAAATTCGCCGCCGCCGATTCACCGTCGATAAATTCGTCAGCGGTTAATACACCGTCGGTAATTTTAAAATAGATAAATCATTTGTCATTATGTCATTAATGGTGCATGTACATATTATTTACATTTCATAATTAATTAAAAGAAGATACAATTTTGTAAATACGGTGTTGAAAGATGAAACTTCGTTAAATTTTTAGGCCAATCGGAATGAACGAAATAATTTAGAAACAAGGAAGAGAGGAATGAAAACAAACTGTAATCGATTTCAAAAAGGAAAGCGAATAACATGTAATAAAGGGACGTGAAGCAAAAATAAAAACAGACAATTTCGTAATGAAAACTAATACATAATACAATAAAAAAACTTAATTTAAGAACGAAATAACTTTTGAGAGACAAAATAGCTCTGTAGTATCTACTAGTGACGGGATAATTCGAATTAAAAATAACCGGTCATTCGATGATTCAAATAACCTGTATGATTCGATTATTAAGTTTCGTAATTCCAATTAAATATAATCGGTAATTCCAGAAATATGGTAGAAACTAGGCTCGAGTTTCGGTTGTACAGAGAATTCAGAAACATTTAAAGAAAAATTAAATTAATTAAATAAAATTTGCAAAAATGTCAACTTCGATATATGCGTCCCCAAATATTTGGAGAATATGTTCAGGGGGGTTTTCAGAGAGAAAACTAACCCTATGTTCATAAGGCAATTTTTGTTTATACCAGTCTCCTGAATACATTGTCTAAATATTGGGTGTTCCTCACAAAACACTCGGTATAAGATTACAGTCCATTTTAATTTATTTGAGAACTAAATTATATGATGACTAAAAGTCATCAGTAAGTTGAAACTGTGAACGCGACGGCGAATTGGTCCGACGGCGAATTGGCCCAACGGCGAATTGGTCCGACGGCGAATTGGTCCGACGGCGAATTGGTCCAATGGCGAATCGGCAACGGCGAATCGGCGGCGGCGAATTGGCGACGGCGAATCGTCCCATTCCGCTTTTATTATAACTCGACGACGATTACAAATTTAGATGTTCCGTGGAGAGCTGATTACAACAATATAAATACATATAGGTTTCACTCAGTTATTTTCGTAAAAAAAAATTTTTTCTTCGAAAATTCCTTAAAAATTTACAAATTTGGAACTTATGTTTCTGACTATGGAGATGACACAGACTTACGAAAATATAACAAAATATTCTTAAGACTTTGGACTTTATGAAAATATGAAAAAGTTAAAATATCTTTTCGCATTATACAGGGGAAACAGTACTTGCGAAGCACTCAGTATCTCATTTTTTTAAATGGAATGACCTATTTTTTATTTCAGAAATAGATAGTACTTAAGCTTAGCTTTTTACTGATATCGGGTTATATACCTTTATTTCTAACATTTGTTTAACTACAAATATTGTTTTTACTACCATTAGAATTTTTATGGTTTTAACCTTTCATTTTTGGAAATAAATTATAACCATAAATTTGAAAGTTCCTAGAGCTTCCCAAACTCAAAATGCAGATATCAAAATTCGAATACCACTGGTCACATACCGAGGAAATAAAAATACTTGAAGTGGACATAAGAGTAAAGTACCTTTATTTTTCAAGATACGCGGAAATATTATTTGAAAAAGTTATTCAGAATTATTATAAGATTTCAAATATGAAATCATGTCTGACTAAGATGAAAATTTTTTTTTTTCATATATTTACCCGTTTTTCTCGTATCAGTGCAAGTATTGTGAAACGTTAAATGTGTAGACCTGGACGTTTCTTCAGTTGTGATATAAATACACTCTGGGATTTACTTTTTGCTCATTTACTATACAAAAATTATAAATGGAAGGCTAAATTGTTCAAATAGTAGGTATATAACCTGGTATCAGTAGAAAGCTAAGTTTAAGAACTACCCATTTCTGAAATAAAAAATAGGTCGTTCCATTAAAAAAAAATAAGATACTGAGTGTTTCGCAAGTACTGTTTGCCCAGTATAATACTAAAAGATATTTTAACTTTTTTCATATTTTCAAAAAGTCCAAAGTCATAAGAATATTTTGTTATATTTTCGTAAGTCTGTGTCATCTCCATAGTCAGCAACATAAGTTCAATATTTGTAAATTTTTAAGGAATTTTCGAAGAAAATTTGTTTCTTACGAAAATAACTGAGCGAAATCAATATATATTTACATTATTGTAATCAACTCTCCGCGGGACATCCAAATTTATAAGAATATACAGGGTGTTCCATTAAAAAAAATCGCTTTGTATGCACCAACACTTTCTGGAACACCCTGTATAGTTGAAAATAATTTGAAAATGTGCCGCGTGATGTTTAGTATAACTTTCTTAATCTTTTTTTCTCTACTTGTTATTCCTATAAACACCACAGAAGAAATACACACCGTTGGGACACCCGGTACAAGCAAATGAGATTTTATCTCCCACGTTCAACGTTCTTCTAATTAAAGTGCCAGTGCAATCTATACCGTTGATTGATACTTTCTTGCTGCTAAGTTTATGAAGAATTACTTTTCTAACACAAGTTTCTTGGATCGTATACGTTGTTTGATTACCTCTAGTTGAAAGAATAAATTCGCCTTGGGCATTTAACAGGTCACTATGAAATTCCAATAATGTTTCGTAAAATAATGGTGTAGCAGAAATATGTTTCATAACACTGTGCTTGTGAATATAATAATGACTTTATTCTCATAAACGCCGTAGCATATATATAAATACGTTGATATATTTATAAGATTAACCTATAGCATCTCTGAGAAGAGGCGGAGTTCAGAGAATTGCATAGCATTCTCTGCTCTTCCACTTAACCTTTTAAAAAATAAACAGGGAATGAAAAGAAAAAAAAGAAGAAAAAAAAGAAAAGTGATAATAGAATAAACCAAAGAAGAAAACAAGAAAGAAAAGCACGAGTGTTGGTATTAGAAAAGACATAGAAAAGGAAGACCAGTTTAAATTTACCCAACAAATCAGTGTTAAACCACTGTTCAACCCACCTAAACGCATTGTTGACAAGTGAAATATCTCTTGAATAAAATCTTAAAAGATTTAGTTCCCAGCAACTTTAAATCATTCGGTAGTTTGCTGAAAGTTGAAGCAATATTCCAACTGAATGACCTTTCAAAGAAAGCATGTCTTCCAAATTTATCAATCGTCATTGTTAACTGATCAACAAAGATGTCGTCGCACTGGAGAATGTCCTCGGTGATGTCTTGTTAAATAAGGGCTACAGAATAATTTTAGCTTCTTTCAATTGTTCGAGAATAGCTATAATCTCATTGGTATGTCCTGTATGACCTGCAGATTCTGAGGCTTTCAATAAACGTAATCGTTCTACTATTTCATTAGGATTATCCCAGTATTGATACTGTGTAGACCTGCTAGGTATAAGTTGTTTTTCTAAAGCTCTACCTGTTTTCCAGCTTCGAGCCCAGCAAACGTTTGGTGGTTTTCCCTGCATTATTGGTTTTATAATATTCGTATACTTATATCCTCTACTTGCAGATATTCGCCCAAAACGATCATAATTTACTTTAAATGCATAAGTTCTTCTCAATATATCTCTATAGTCACGTACATCGTGAACTGTAAATTTCTCAGGAGCTTTCTTAAAAATCAGTTCATATACACCTTTTGTACCCTTATATCTCAAGTCTCCTATTACAAGATCACGACCATCAAACGTAAGTTCCTCGGTACCAATAAACAATTTCCCATCATGTTTTCTTACACCGTATTTGATGTCAAATTCACTTTCCACATCAACGTTAAATCGTGTAATATAATCACGTGGTAGCGGATCAATTTGTTGTAAAGTAGCCTGTACCTTTGGTGATTGTAATTTAGATTGTAGTATTGATTTTCGTTCTTCTAAAAGAGTACGAGCATGAGCTTCGGATTCGTCTAAAGGGACACTACTGCTATCTGTATGATACTCTTCAGCTTCTTCATAATTATAACAGATGGGCGTCTTGTTATTTTGTAAATACATGTTACGGCAACTAAAAAGTTTCCAGTCACGCAGCATCTTCAAACTGGAAAACATGCAAGGAATACAAATCGTAAAAGGGGAAATAACGAACGGCAAGTGTTAATTTCTAATTTAAGCCCTATTTTCACTATTGTGCAAGCGGCCTGCAACGCACGGGCTCGGAACGGGCTCTGCACGTGCCCGTCAACCGCAAGAATTTTTTCAAGCATTCACACTGCTACGGGTATGGAACGGGATTCAGTCGTTCTTTCGAATTCTAGTGACTACTTCAATAAAAAAATTAAGATAATATTAAAATGTTTTCGACGTCAGCACTTATAAAAATTGCTGTATTATTAGATGAAGAGGAACAGGAACAAATGAAGCGAGGTCAGAAGCGAAAAAGGCGTTTTTGGGTTCATGATATGCTCAAAAAGCGCAACGAAGAACGAGAATTTGCAACTCTACATACTGAACTGACGAAACCAAATTTTTCGCGTATTATGGAATGTCTATACCTACATGAATTCAATATTTTATTACAACAAATTGAAGGAATATTACAAAAACAAAATACCACCTTCCGCGAGTCCATCCCACCAGCTCAAAAACGTGCAGTATGCTTAAGGTAAGATTAATAAATATGCCCAAAGAGTATCATATATTTCATTTTAATAATATTGACATACGGTAATATTATAATAGTAAATATGATCATGATTCAAAGGTGTTCGATGGCGAAAAATTTTCGAAAAGAAACGCGGTGGGTGAAGAATGGTATGACTAAGACATTGAAACATTTGAGCATGGACGAGATGGAACAGAAGATGATGAAGAAAAACTTGATGAATGGAATGTATTAGGCGATTCTAGGGACAGTGGAACTTGTGAATTGCTAGCCTGATATACTGGGAAGTTTTGAATATGTTGCCACTGGCTTATATAGAGTGTCTTTCAAAAAGTGTGCTACAAGAAGCACAAAGTTTTGGAACGCATTGAAATAATCACTCATAACCAAATGAAATAATTGAGAAATAAGAACAAATTTCGTGTTTTCCTATTCATATTATTTTGGCGGACACTTTAATCCCACCAGTATTTCCTAATGTAATGTGTATAAAGAGTGATTCACAATAAAATGTGATTTTTTTATTTTTGAGATAGGAGGCTGTAATTTCATATTTGGCTATAACTTTTAAGTCTGAACAACTTATTCTTATGATATTTTCTTGTATCTTGTAAAAAAGGGCACTCTACTCTTAAACCGTCTTCGTTTCTCGGTGTCCACGCTGTATACCATTCAAGATAAATTTGATAATCTGACATTTCTCAATTTGACTTTAAGGGATGCAGAAACGTTCTGCGTCAATAAATTTTTATAAAAATCGATAATAAAAAAATCCCATTTGTAGCACACTTTTTGAAAGACTGTATGTAGCTTCAATGTCCGAAACAATTCCAAAAAATTTTGTCTTCACTAGATGCTTGTCAGCGGGCGAAAACTTTTTTACAATAGCTTTAATGCCTTCAAAAAAGAAATCAAGCTCATCTTTAGCTTCAGCTTTCTTCGTTCTCTCCTCTTCTAAAAGGTACTTCATCAGAGTACCATTAGCAGTATGAGCTTGGGTTGAGACGTTAGCAATGGACTTTGTTCTTTTTTGGTATTTTTTCTTTTGCATTACGATTCCGATTTTGGAAATGTTGTGACGTATTGGACTGATGTGGTGTATCGTTGTTTCGCAATATACTTTGGCTATCACGAAGTAAAGTTTCATTTTGGGAAATATTGAGAGCTTGTGATACATTAAGATCGTGTGATACCTCAGGGTCTTGTGATACCTGAGGATCTTGTGATACGTCAAGATCTTCCGTTATCTGAGTATCATACTCAGTGCCTTCATCATTTGTTAAAACACTGGGGTTCTCAGTCGTAACTGAAGTCAATCGCTCTTTATCTTTCATGTAAGGTTGAAGAAATTCTAGTATGTCTCCATACTTCCAACTTGCTTTGGGGTCTGCAGCTTGTCCTGTTTTTTTTTTTTACAAGATAGGAATTTCCTGTATTGCCCACGAATTGCCTCTCACCGATGCTTGCATTCTTGGCCGTCTGAAAACAATAATAACTTTTTTTTTTTAGATTTCTGGCCACTGGAGATTTTTATCAAACCATTGCATTCGGTTTCCGATTGGGACATTCTACAGTGAAGTGTGTAACGCAATCATTAACAACGTACAGACAGTTTATATCTCTACACCACATAAAAAGGATTGGGAAAGAATTGCCAAAAAGTTTTGGACCGCTTGGAACTTTCCTAATTGTTTGGGAGCCCTAGACGGCAAGTACATTGAAATTATTGCGCCTGCTAATAGTGGTTCTAATTATTTCAACTACAAAAAAACATCTTCTGTTGTTCTGCTTGCATTAGTCGATGCTGATTACAAATTTCTGGTAGTAGATGTAGGGTCTTAGGGCAGAAACAGTCATCTTTGCAAATCTTTGCAAACTCGAGACTGGGAAGACAACTGGAAAATGGCTCCTTGGACATACCTGATAGAAGACAACTCCCAGATTCCGATATAATAGCACCTTATATTATTTTAGGTGATTCAGCGTTTCCGCTAAAAATTAACCTTCTGAGACCTTTTTCTGCGGTTCAAGTACTCAATGATATCGAAAAAAGAGTTTTCAATTATCGACATTGACGTGCTAGACGGGTTGTGGAAAATGCCTTCGGAATTTTAGCACAGCGTTTCCGCATATATTTCAGAAAACTTCATTGTAAACCGGGCTACGTCGAAAGAATAATTCTTACGACATGCATTCTGCATAATTACCTGTGTAATACAACCATAACTAGACAAGAAACGAATACTTCTATGGAGCGTAACTCGGAAGATAATAATAGTCAATGCATACTGATAAATTTACCAGAACAAGGCGGTAATGCACAACAAGAAGCTTCCTTTCTCGAGAAGATTTTACTAAATTTTTCAATTCAAATGCAGGCTCTGTGCCTTGGCAGTATGACAGAATATAACAATTAAGTACCCATACGTTTTATATTCCAATAAAGAGACTATACTATTTGCTTACCCAGTTGTAATTTCTCTCCAATTGCCACCCACACGTTTGTTTTATATTGAGTCTGAATATCTTCTATTCGATAAACATAGAGTGCGTGATTTTTCCGCACATATTCTATTAATTTTTCATTCATTTCAGATGAAAAATTAACTCTTCTGACGTTTCATCATTTCTGTTACACTTCATATAATACTAAACTAAACTGTGCAAAACACGCAGAATCGGCACGGTACGTGCTCGGCAAATATTGTTAGGGAGAAACCCCGCGTGCAAGCAGCGTGCTTTGCCGAGCCGGTGCCCGAATAATGAGAATGCAACCCGGGAAATGCGTTTGAATTCATAGATTACATTGTACTATGTACAGGGTGGATCAATTTCGATGTCTCTTATGGGCATCTCTGTAACTATAAGAAAAAAACTAGTGGCCAAGTCTCGATCTCTTTTTTAGAGATAAAATCAATAGAGCAAGCAAAAATTGACTATCTTCTTTTGTTTTCGAGTTATAAGCCAAAATTGACATTTTTGATTTTTCGTCAATCGCGCATATCTCGTTTGTTTTTACAGATATTAAAAAACTGTTTTGACACTTTTTTGAATACAATTCAGTGGTGTAGTTGGTTTTTTGATATTTGCTTAAAGTTATTTTTTTTTAATGAAAATCATAGTAGGCAATGTCACCATTAAATAGAGTTTTTTTTCCGTTTTCAAAAATATATACTTTGTTGGGTTTATTTCTTACAATTAAATAGAATTAAACGCCTTTTTTATTATTCTTGGGTGCATTCTATTCTTAATAGGCTGTTTTCAACAAAGGCCTACAATTTTTTTGTCTCTTTTTATTAAATATCAACTCTTGTTCAAGTATTTTGACAGTTGCAGCCGCGTAAAGAGAAAGAAAGATAGAACGAGCATCCTCCAAGAGTCACAAAGATTACGACAATACCGATACCATGTGGTTTGGGTTAAATTCGAAATTATGTAACTTCATTTAATATTTAAGTATAAACCCATTTTTTTCGATCAAATATGCATTTCATGGGATAATGGACTAAATTATATGTATGAATTAAAAACATCTTAAAAATTAGAAATTTATTGCAGAAAAAGTTAAAGAATATTGAAATGTAAGTAGATCATAAACCCAACTCTTGATATATCACAATAAATAAATTAAAATCTAGAAAATAATATCAAAATAAAATTACAATTTAAACATTGCCGCGCTAAAATACGCAGCCAACTCATGTTGCAATCCAACCAAGTTCTATCGGCGCTAGCTTTATATCTCTTATGTTCATCGCAATACCTCTCACTCTTGTGCTACCCAATCATCAAATCTTTGTTAATATTTAATAAAAACAAAAGAAAATTGTCGGCTTTTGTTGAAACTAGCCTACTAAGAAAAGAATGCACCAAAAGTAATAAAAAAGGCGTTTTATTAAACCCAACAAAGTATATATTTTTGAAAACAGAAAAAAAATCTCTATTTAATAATAACATTGCCTATTCAAAAAATATAACTTTACGTTATAACTCGAAAATTTAAGTAAATATCAAAAAACCAACTACACCACTGAATTGTATTCAAAAAAGTGTCCTAATAATGTCAAAGCAGTTTTTTAATATCTGTAAAAACAAACGAGATATGCGCGATTGACGAAAAATCAAAAATGGCAATTTTGGCTTATAATTCGAAAACAAAAGAAGATAGCCAATTTTTGTTTAGTCTATTGACTTTATCTCTAAAAAAGAGATCGAGACTTGGTCACTAGTTTTTTTCTACCTTTTATAGTTACAGAGATGCCCACAAGAGACATCGAAATTGATCCACCCTGTACACATGAGAGAAATGACATAGTATGTACTATGTCATTTTTCTCTCCCTGTACACATGAGAGAAATGACATAGTATGTACTATGTCATTTCTCTCATGTGGCGTCTCTGGCAAATGAATAAACGTTGGTCTCAAACGTGCCAATGCAGTGGTAACTATTCTTATAATTTTTGCGGCAGTACTCCTGTGCATCCTTCCGAAATCTGCTACTGTGATATAAAATCTGCCAGTTGCATAAAAACGTAAAGTAAGAAGCAGCTGTTCCAGTGGGGTAAAAGGATTGTTTCTGCAAAATTGCAGTGTTTGTAATTTAAATATGAAAACATTGATTTTCATGTAACGTAGTACAAATTCACTTATTATCTTTCAGAAGTAACTCTAAAATCTTCTCCAATAAGGCCAAGAGATCTGTAATTACTTATTTTGATAACCTGAATGGATAAACGAAATCCAAATTATCCCAATTTTTAAAATTATCTACATAGGCGAATCTATTCTGGGTATTATAAGTACGTTGATCCAGATTAATATGGTTAACAATTTCCATTTCTTCATTAATAAATAGATCCTCAAAATCTTCAAACATCTCCATTTTTTACTCAGAGAACGCTAGAACATATATTATAATTTTCAAACCTTCAAATACGACTTAACAAAAGTGTTAAACTGTCCAGTAAGGTCTTAATCGGTGTTTGAGCTGTCAAGTAAAATATTCGGCTAGTAAGAAAATTTTACTCGGCGAGTAAAAGATGAATAAACATTTACTCAAAGATGAATAAACATTTAGTTAGTTTAGATGAATGCAAGTGTTGCAACGAAGAGTTCGACAATTGCAATCCTTATTTACTAAATTCATCTCATAAAAATCCACGTGAATGAACAAGAAATTTGTTTGCTTCCTGTTCTGCAACTAGTTCAAAAGTCATCACCATTGCACATTTGTGAAATTTATTAACGAGAAGATCACGATGGGTAGCAGTAGATCTTAAAATTGAGGCAATTCTCTTCCAAGATTTATCTTCAATAAGCTTGTCTAGAGCATCAAGACATGTTTCTAAACGCTTAACTGTTTTGCCGGAAAAATAATTGTATTTTAAATTTTTGTGTAAAGCCTCCAAATGCATATTGGTATTGATGCCAGCATTTTTTTCTATAGCAATGGTCGCAGGCAGCTATTTTTTCTTCATTTTGAAAATAATAGGTGTTTAAATAATTTAAGAACGAATTGGTAAGTGCCAAAAATTTAATTAAATTAGTTTTTAGATTTAAAAAATCTGTTGAATTTGTTTCCTTTAATAGATTGTTAAGGTCTATTTACACTTTATGTCGCTTTTCTGCATCGGAAATTTTAGATTTACATTGTATTGCCCATTTTTTTTAACGTGCCAAGTGCATAGGAGACGATGCATTGAAGTACAGGGTGATTCTTAAGCCTAGTCTACAATTGCCCGGGAACGAGAATGGGAACGGGAACGTTAAAAAAGTTAAATCATTTCATAATCGTACAAGTGTCCACAATCCATCGGTAAATACGGTAACGCTAATAAAGCTCCGCAAGGGGAACGTAAAAGTTGGTTTAACTTCAACTTTGCCGTTCTCGTCTTGCTCACGGATCCAATAAGATCGCGACAATTTTTAACCTACGTATTTATGGCAGAGTTGTCAAATCGAAGTTAGTACAGGAAAAGTGGAGCCTATTATTCAATTGCTATTGTTTTTCACCTGCGGTCGTTAGTACTAAAATAGGAGTTATATAAATATAATATGAAAATAAGTAAACCGCAAATTAGAATATTGTTTGGTTCAACTTGTGGATCCATAATTTTTTATTTACAAGAACTTTAAAACTTTAAACCACAACTAAATTTTAGAGTATGAAATGTTTGACTCCACCCACGATAGCACAAACGTTTTCTACTTTATGTTTAATTGTTGACGCAACCTGAAAATAATTTTTTGAACTCATCGCCCTCTAGTTACTGTTTTACGCACGAAATAGTCAAGTAGACCAGGAAACAACGTCAAAAACACTGGTCCTTTGGAGCATTCTTAAATAAATCAGTGTTGATAATAATAAAATCTAGTTTATATACCATTTTACAACTTTCATTCATTAACAGGCCCAGAAAAGGGAGAAATTGTCAAAAATTCCAATAAATTTGACAGCATCATCTATTGAATACTGAAGCATGGCTTGCTTAATTTTACATTTTTGGTTTGCCATGACATGAAATTATATGAAAGCATTTCCAATTAAATTTTTATATTCGTTTCAAAAAATATAATACGAAACTCTTGCAGGAATCATTATCCCGCGTTCGCGCATATGAAGCGCTCCCTCCTACTGTGCTCACGCGAGAAGAATGTGTTCCCGACTCGGTTCGTAAATAACTATTGAATATACGGAAAAATGTTTTATACAAAACTATAATCCTTTCATATTGAAATATCAATTTGACTATACGATGTGTAACTTCGTTATTTTAAAGAGATCACCCTATATTTTATAACGAATTTGAGTTTATCAGATTATTTTAGGGTAAGTTTAATAAGGGTTCCCTGCACTTAAGTCCTATGGTTTTTAAGATATTAGGCTTTATTTATGTTTACAGTTGGTTCTTGTCCGATGAAATTTGTATCACAAAATCTTTTAAGCGGACACTAAATCGCGCACTATATACTTAACGTTTCGCAGTCGTTCGACAGCTTCGTCAGAAGTGAAAAATATTTTTCACTTCTGACAACTGTAAACTGTAAACATAAATAAAGCCTAATATTTTTCACTTCTGACGAAGCTGTCGAACGACTGCGAAACGTTAAGTGTATAGTGCGCGATTTAGTGTCCGCTTAAAAGATTTTGTGATATAAATGCTTTATTTATGGTTTTCGGAAAATTCAAATGTAACTTTTATAATTAATATTCCACTAACGAAGAAAGTTAGGAAGCAGTAGAGAAATTACGAAAACTCGATACGAATTCCAAATTCGACACGAACTCGATTCCGTAGTCTAGTGGGTACGTATCGACACGTGAAATTATAAACGTGTTTCGGATTCGTATTCTTTGCTTCGTGTATCTTCGTTACAGATTCGCAAGCTTTTGAACTAAAATGGTATTTTTGAACTACTTTGTAAAAAATGTTGACATTAATAACCGTTATGTTTAAAATTTTCTGATATTCATTGATAATTTTCATTTAAGATGCTACCTATTGTGCATAACATGCATCGAAATAATCAACGTAGACAATTAAATAGAGAATTAATAGCAAAAAGAAAAAGGTTAAGGGAACAAAATGACCCTTTTTCCCTTCCTGAGAAACGGTTTATAGAATTATATCGAGTAAATATGCAGTTAGCACATGAAATCATTGATGAATTAAGACCTCATCTAATGCAACCAAGAACCACTAGAGGAATATCAGTGGAAAGAAAAGTTCTAACTGCATTAAGATTTTATGCAGGTGGTTCCTATCAGAGATGCGTAGGGGAAGAATGCAATTCCAGTGTTAGTCAATCGTCAGTTCATTTTATAATATATGAGGTTACAAGTGCAATAGCAACGTTTTTGGTTCCAAGGCATATAAAATTCCCTCAAACAGTATTTGAACGAAACACATTAAAAATGAATTTATGCAAATGTATGGTTTTCCTGGTAGCATAGGAGCTATTGACGGTACTCATATTGCCATTCTAAAGCCCTCAGTAGATGAACAAAATTTTATAAACAGGAAAGGTAAGATTGAACATGTTAACGTTCAAGTTAAAATCATTAACATTTTTTAGGATTTCATTCAATAAATTGTCAAGTCATTTGTTCACCAAATTTAGAAATTTTGAATATATTTGCTAATTTTGGTGGTTCAACGCATGATTCTTTCATATGGAACAATTCCCTAATTAAAGTATATTTAGAACGTGTCAATGCAAATGGGGAAACATGTTGGCTGCTGGGGGATTCAGGATATCCACAAACTGCAATCTTAATGACACCATTTAGAAATCCTGAAGACAATTCACCAGAAGCCAGATATAATTCTGCCCACATCCAAGCCAGGAACTCGGTAGAAAGATGCATAGGTCTATTAAAAATGCGTTTCAGATGTCTTTCAAAAGAACGGACTGGTCGATATGATCCACATGTCATGTGCCAGATTATTAAAGCTTGTGCTGTGCTACATAATATGTGTATACAAGCAAACATTCCAATTGATCATGTACAACCTGTTAATCTCCATAACGGAAATGATAATGTACAAAATGAACATAATATACGAGGATTGCAGGCTAGGCAGAATATAGTACAAAGATACTTTTTGTAAAAATTGTTACCTATTACTAATTATCACTGTTTTACTTGTTATAGTTTAGCTCTTCCTGATGTTTATACTTGTTTTGGTGTTGCAATAAAACAATAAATATATTGATAATTTATTTATTTAACATAATATTTTTTATATCAGAAATTACAATTTAACATGGCATTTAATGTTTGTATAGTTTTATTTAAATTTACGAAAGCAGTTTTAATAGAATCTAATTGTTCTAAAGTTTGTAGGTACAATTGTTGGTCATCAGTCTTTCTCCTTTTTTGTCTTGGTGTGTAATTATGATCTTCCAAAGAATTCTAAAAATAAATGTGTTATAGGAAGACCGTGAAAAACAAAATGTACAGCATAAATTAGCAAATACACAATTTATTCAAAATGATATTTATAAAATTAACATTTCCTTAAGTGGTGTTAATCAAATTGTATGTAATTGTAAGTTAATTTATGGTATACTTTTGGTTTTCACAGCCTTCCTTTATGTAAAATTTTATAACATACCGTACTTACATCAATGTCAGTCTCTACAATGGCTGGTTCCAGCACCACATTATTGATTTCTTCAGCTTGGGGAATATTAGTTTCTTTAGTGGCTAAAACCTCAACTGAAATCTGAAACAATCGATAAAAATTGAGAACAAAATACAGTAAATATTACACCACATTCTTCGCTTCCTACACCACTGTGAAATGATTTTCAAGGATTTGTAGAATCCTTTCCTCAAAACCATTTAGTGGTTTTGTCATTGAAGGTCCACCTCCTGTTGCCAAGCAATTTATTTTAATTGCCGCAGCTTTTTTTTTAATACTATATTTAATATCAGCCCATGTCTGAAATTGTTTATATATTTAATTGTATGTAACTTTAGTATCGCATGATTTTTAAAATTCTAGATAAAGAGAAGCCATGGAAAGCAAAGTGTATAGCGTGACTTAATTCAAGACATAAAAATTTGTTATAGAATTTCCAATTACTTCCTTTGTTCTTATTGTAGGTCAGGCACTTCCTATTTTCTCTGTCCATACTACCAATCCAGTCTCTCGGAATAAATTTACTGTATTTTGCTTTTCATGGCCACTCTTTATGTAAAATTTTAAAAATCATATTGTATTATACTTTACCTTTTGCCACTTTTCGGTTGGCTTGGACCCTTGTCCTAATGCATTTAATTTCATAGTTAATTCCTCCCACATCTGTTTTTGTTTCGCTTTTCCAGTTGGACCTGGAAATTGCCCTTTGGCAAATTCAGGATGCATTTCCATGTAGTTCAGCAAAATTTGCCAGTGAGCCAATTTTCTAAGTTTGATAATTTTAATTTAATAAGAACCCAAAACAAATATCTAACAATATCTAAAAGTATTATTATATCTCATCTAGATGGCACGAAAAATAATAATTCCACCTTTATAATTCCACATAAGTTTCTGTCATTTTGACGTTATTGTGTTAGGGTACTGAGTACTAAGTACTGAGCACGTAAAAATGAATTACACAAATGCTGAGCATTGCTATATGCATTTTGTTTATGGCCTTGCCAATGGTAATTCCTTGGCAGCTAGACGTCTTGATGAAGAAAAATATCCCAACCGTGTAATCCCGCATCGTACGACGTTTGCCCGACTTCACCAACGTCTAAGTGAAACTGGAAGTTTAAAAGAAAAACCGCTGATAGCGGGGGTCCTCACACGGTCAGAGTTCCCCAAGTAGAAGAGGCAGTGCGTAATGAAATTGAGGAACATCCTAATACCAGCACCAGAAAGATTGATTGCCCTACACTTAAGTCAGTCCACAGTTTCGAGGATACTGCATAGTCAGTTATTGTATCAAATTGAAGTCAAGTTGGATCGGTAACAGGGGTCCTGTTGTACCATGGCCAGCTAGATCCCCTGATTTAAACCCTTGTGATTTTTATTTATGGGGTCAGCTCGTTTATCAAGTGGAAGTAAATGATGGCAATCAATTGGTGCAAAGAATTCAAGATGCGGCAACTAATATTAGAAATAATGTTAATTTACTACAAATACAAGAAAGTTTCCTTCGTCGCGTCGTTGCGAATTATGTATTCAGTTGAGAGGGTTAATTTTTGAGCATCTGTTATAATTTCATAATTTGAGTTTTGTAAAGTTTATTTACATGTCTATACAATTACAATACATAATTTTTGTTATTAAATATAGTGTATTTTTAATAAATGAAAAACTAAAATCACTATAACTTCTAAACAAAAGCAATTCGGATCTAAGTTGATAAGATGTTTTTTTTTTTTTTCATAAAATTACATCTACTTTAATTTGGCAAAGTTCATAAAGAGGTTAACAAATCACCCTGTATGGTGCAGCATCACTACAAACCGTTAGCACTTTTTCATATAAAATCTCAGACGGCCACAAAAAACTTAGACAGTCGTTGAAAAAAGCAGCGACTGTTGAATGATTCACTTTGTTTAACTCTTTTAAAGTCAGCAGATATGATTTATTTTTTTTCTTTATTAACCCCTAATATACCAAACAAAATTTCCTTTGCATCTTTGTTCTTCATCGGTTGTTTCATCCAACGACACCTAAATAGAATGATCCTTTACTTTTGCCCTTAATTTTTCCAATGTTGTTGTGTACAACTCAGAAACCTAATTTTTTCTTAATGTCAATTCATCTGGAATATTTTGCTTTGTATACTTTTCCCAAAAATGGCAAAGAACTTCATTCTTTAATTTAGCTAACGGAATGTCTGCGCAAATAAAAGTCTTACAAAGTTCTTCATTGAATTCTGATCGTTTAGGTCCATGCCTTGATAAAGCTATATTCTAACTATCGTGCAAGCGGCCTGCAATGCACGGGCTCTGCACGTGCTCGGCAAATAATGTAATCTATGAATTCAAATGCATTTCCCGGGTTGCATTCTCATTATTCGGGCACCGGCTCGGCAAAGCACGCTGCTTGCACGCGGGGTTTCTCCCTAATAATATTTGCCGAGCACGTACCGTGCCGATTCTGCGTGTTTTGCACAGTTTAGTTTAGTATTATATGAAGTGTAACAGTGTTACGGTTGAAAAATCCATTCAAGTTACTCATAATAATTTTCCGTACACCTTGTATCAGCGTGGGAAATACGGCGTACGTGCCGGTCGTCGCATTGCACCATATTTCACAACATTGCGTGAATTGAACTGTCCGCTGTTACTTCAGGCAGACTACATATCTCCGTCTCACTCGTTTCCCCGTTTAAACTGTGTTTCTTCAGTAACGACTTCCGTCTACCAGCGCATGTGATGGAGCAGGGCGCGGTCGCTTGCTGGTCAGTATCTTTACAGTCCTTGAGCCGTGCGGTCGATTGTTTTCGTGCAAGCCTAAAGTTAGTGCTGTTTAATTTCCCACTGCTAGTGTGGCTGAAATTAGAAACGGATTTCCGTGATTTGCTAAAGCACGTCGAGTGATCCACAAGCTGTTTCAATTCGGTTTCTCAAAGGCCTACCCCGAGCAAGGGAACAGGTATGGTTTTGGCTGATCTTTTAGTGACCCCTCCTTGTAACACGTTTTTGTTTTCCCCCAGGCTTTAAAGTCAAGTTCATATTTAACTTCAAGTTTTAATTTTGACTCCGATTCACGTTCTACTTCAAGTACTACTGCTTATTCTACTTCGACTTTAATTTGCCTGCTAGTTAATCCCGGTAGTAGCTCGAGTTCCGGACTTCTTGTCTGAGGCCCAGATTCCCGTATCAAGCAGGGACTTTGTGAGCCGGCCTACCCGCCTTACCTTGGAGGAGTGGACTCGTCTGGGAATACGACGCGACCGTGGCGGTTTGGCCACCCCTTGACTAACTCCGCGATTCACCGCGGAAGGACGCTCCGGTTTGTTGACGTTTGACAGTGACCTACAACGGACGCTGGATCTTCTGCATGGATACGAAGGTCGGGATAACTTTAGTTTAGTATTATCTTGGTGGAGTCGTTGTTGAACAAATTATATTTGCGGGGTCTTGTTTGTCGTTACCCGTGCCCCGCTGAAATTTTAAAGACCGCTGTTAAGAGTTGTACCGTACGTGTGACCGAAGCACAAATCTGTGGTACGGATTTATTTTAATGTGTTACTCTTTTATTTATGTTCCTTTGTTAAATGTTCGTTATTTGAAGTTCTTTGAGCAAGTTAAATATAAACAAGTGTGCTCAGCTGGTGCGTTTTATTTTAAATCATTTTTGCCCACCTTTTGCATTGGGGTTTCGTCGAACCTCCCTTCTCCACGAGCTACGCCGAGCGGTGTGGAGACTTAAGTCACTTCGCACACAATTTGCAAACCTACAGGTAGGTAGCAACAGAAATGATGAAACGTCAGAAAAGAGTTAATTTTTCATCTGAAATGGATGAAAAATTAATAGAATATGTGCGGGAAAATCACGCACTCTATGTTTATCGAATAGAAGATATTCGGACAATCAATATAAAACAAACGTGTGGGTGGCAATTGGAGAGAAATTACAACTGGGTAAGCAAATAGTATGGTCTCTTTATTGGAATATAAAACGTATGGGTACTAGTGGTGAGACGGTATTTCTGTAACGGTTATTTTGTCGCGGTATAAATTTGTAACGTTACTTCGCGTTACTGGTTTCTAAAATAACCAGTTCCAATGTCGCGTATGTCGCGAATTGAGAACTTGCAAAGCGTTCGTGTTTTTGCGGGTGCTCAGTCGCGACGTCGCGTCGCATTTATTGGAAAGAGTTACTTTAAAAGCCAGTACTGAACAATCGAAAATTTAACTAAGCGTCGAGAGCCAAATGTTCATTACTTAAATCGTCAAGAGAACGTACATACACACCACCGCTTTAAACACCACTTTTATCATTTAGCAGCCAGAGATTAGTTGTCAACATATATCATAATAAACTACCTAACATCTCAAGACAGGTAATTTGTGAGAGGTTATTGTTTACAATCAAAGGCAAAATGCATTTGCGGGTGACGCGCGCATAAATACAGTCTTTCGCCCCGTTTCGTTCGCTACAGTTATTTCGCTCCAACGCAGCAGGAACTGCCTACATCAAGTACTAAGATGCAAAAATAACGCGACAAAGTAACGTTATTCTGTCGCGGTATTTTTGCGTCGCTGTAACGAAAGTAACGTTCCAGCGGTGTAACCGTTTTTCCCATCACTAATGGGTACTTAATTGTTATATTCTGTCATACTGCCAAGGCACAGAGCCTGCATTTGAATTGAAAAATTTAGTAAAATCTTCTCGAGAAAGGAAGCTTCTTGTTGTGCATTACCGCCTTGTTCTGGTAAATTTATCAGTATGCATTGACTATTATTATCTTCCGAGTTACGCTCCATAGAAGTATTCGTTTCTTGTCTAGTTATGGTTGTATTACACAGGTAATTATGCAGAATGCATGTCGTAAGAATTATTCTTTCGACGTAGCCCGGTTTACAATGAAGTTTTCTGAAATATATGCGGAAACGCTGTGCTAAAATTCCGAAGGCATTTTCCACAACCCGTCTAGCACGTCAATGTCGATAATTGAAAACTCTTTTTTCGATATCATTGAGTACTTGAACCGCAGAAAAAGGTCTCAGAAGGTTAATTTTTAGCGGAAACGCTGAATCACCTAAAATAATATAAGGTGCTATTATATCGGAATCTGGGAGTTGTCTTCTATCAGGTATGTCCAAGGAGCCATTTTCCAGTTGTCTTCCCAGTCTCGAGTTTGCAAAGATTTGCAAAGATGACTGTTTCTGCCCTAAGACCCTACAGGCAAGCGTTGACAGGCTCGCATCGCACGCGTCGCACGCACGAATCGCAAGAATCGCAGAAGTTGCTTTCTCGAGAATGCTAGGAAAATGCGATCGCTGCTCTATGCGGCCTAGTTAACGCAGCGTCATATAAAACTATAGAAAAGATCATTTATGCGATGCGAGCCTGTGAACGCTTGCCTTACATCTACTACCAGAAATTTGTAATCAGCATCGACTAATGCAAGCAGAAGAACAGAAGATGTTTTTTTGTAGTTGAAATAATTAGAACCACTATTAGCAGGCGCAATAATTTCAATGTGCTTGCCGTCTAGGGCTCCCAAACAATTAGGAAAGTTCCAAGCAGACCAAAACTTTTTGGCAATTCTTTCCCAATCTTTTTTATGTGGTGTAGAGATATAAACTGGCAGTAGGTTGTTAATGATTGCATTACACACTTCATTGACAATGGCATGCACTGTAGAATGTCCCAATCGGAAACTGAATGCAATTGTTTGATAAGAATCTCCAGTGGCCAAAAATCTAAAAAAAAAAAATTATTATTGTTTTGAAACGGCCAAGAATGCAAGCATCGGTGAGAGGCAATTCGTGGGCAATACAGGAAATTCCTATCTTATAAAAAAAAAACAGGACAAGCTGCAGACCCCAAAGCAAGATGGAAGTATGGAGACATACTAGAATTTCTTCCTTACATGAAAGATAAAGAGCGATTGACTTCAGTTACGACTGAGAACCCCAGTGTTTTAACAAATGATGAAGGCACTGAGTATGATACTCAGATAACGGAAGATCTTGACGTATCACAAGATCCTCAGGTATCACAAGACCCTGAGGTATCACACGATCTTAATGTATCACAAGCTCTCAATATTTCCCAAGATGAAACTTTACTTCGTGATAGCCAAAGTATATTGCGAAACAACGATACACCACATCAGTCCAATACGTCACAACATTTCCAAAATCGGAATCGTAATGCAAAAGAAAAAATACCAAAAAGAACAGTCCATTGCTAACGTCTCAACCCAAGCTCATACTGCTAGTGGTACTCTGATGAAGTACCTTTTATAAGAGGAGAGAACGAAGAAAGCTGAAGCTAAAGATGAGCTTGATTTATTTTTTGAAAGCATTAAAGCTATTGTAAAAAAGTTTTCGCCCGCTGACAAGCATCTAGTGAAGACAAAAATTTTTGGAATTGTTTTGGACATTGAAGCTACATACACTGTCTTTCAAAAAGTGTGCTACCAATGGGATTTTTTTTTATTATCGATTTTTATAAAAAATTATTGACGCAGAACGCTTCTGCATTCCTTAAAGTCAAATTGAGAAATGTCAGATTATCAAATTTATCTTGAATGGTATACAGCGTGGACACCGAGAAACGAAGACAGTTTAAGAGTAAAGTGCCCTTTTTTTACAAGATACAAGAAAATATCATAAGAGTAAGTTGTTCAGACTTAAAAGTTATAGCCAAATATGAAATTACAGCCTCCTATCTCAAAAATAAAAAAATCACATTTTATTGTGAATCACTCTTTATACACATTACATTAGGAAATACTGGTGGGATTAACACGTTAAGCGCCCTGGCGGTCCCTAGGGACCCCGCCAGGAATGTTCTACCATGCTACGGCGGTCCTTGAGGACCGCTGTGTACCGATTTCATTTCTGTTACCATATATGCCAACGGACCACAACAACACTCAATATGACCGCTCTGGCGTATGCGGTACGTGTACCTGCGACAACTTTTTCGTTCTCACAAAAATATGAAAATCAGAACAATATTTCCATTTAAATATATTTTATTAATTTTCTGGAGGACTTCACAAGTGTACAATAGAAACAAAAATGCTAATATTTATTTATTTATACCTTAAAAAAGTACTTTCAGTTATTTATGATATTGACCGAAACAGTCTAAACAAAAATGAGGATTTCCCTCATAACTGTCACAATATGTGGTTACTTTGGGTACTTTATTTTTCGGTATAATGCCATTCAGTTTTTTGTTATAGCACCCTTTACAGTAATGCCTTACTTTATGCGCATTTCCTTCCTTTTTTTCAGCACATGTACTTCTCGTTTTTATCGGGCTTCGGAATAGAAAATACACTTGTTTTATCATTAGGAAATAGCATACTTATGATGATACTTTCTTTGAAATCTGTGATGGACATGGTTGAATTGTTCACGGATTTGAAAAGAAAGTGTGCATTTACTAAAGCAGTTCCGAAAATCAGCTCGATTGCAATTTTCCGATACCACTTCACCGTTTTTCGTAGTGCACTATTATAACTGGCCATTTGGTCCGACAAGTCAATAGAGCTTTTGCATTTATTGTAGTTTACCACAGTTACACTACATTTCCATTACGTCTCTGTATTACTACAGTTTCATTTGTGTGTTTAGTGGAAAGCATAAGTACATCTCTCCGGTCTTTCCACTTCAAGATACATATACCTCGACTGTTTTCTTTTGCAGCTATTTCACCAATTTTTAATTTTTTAGAGGTTTTTTAGGATTTCCCCTCCGATTTGCCCTTAGAGTCCCCAATAAATGGGTGTTTTGGCAGCAATAGATACTTTCATTTTACGATGTGATTGCTGCAACAATAAGTGATCGTGTTTAATTTTATACAAAGTTTGAAACCTTTTCTGATTATCAAAATTATGACATTCAATAATATGTTCCCATTTAGCAATTTTGTTCTCGTCAAATTTTATGTTGTATGACTTTAGTGCATTTCTAGTATTCTTTAAAAGATGTGGAGGATCATGAAGAGCAACAATTTTTTGATCATTTACCATGGAAAAAGGACCTGGCCTATCAGTATGGCACTCTTCAATAAGTTGTTTCAATGTTGCAGCATTTGTCGTACCCTGGTCACATATGCTACAAATAATTTTAAGACCGATCTGCTGTAATGCTACGATTACTTCTTTTAACAATATTTTTAAATGATGTGTTTTTACCTGATCTTTTGTAAAGTGATATACAATCGGTTGTTTACATTTTTTGTGCAATCGTGCAACCATGAATACTAAGGCATGATTAGTCTTTTTTGTTAATTCAATGCATTCTTTTTTCTGAGTGTGACAACAAAAACTTTGTTCGCGCAGACGTTCCGAACTAATTCGGAACGTTAAAATTCATGCATTCATGAAAGTTGTACACTTGAAAGCGTTGTTAAAATCGATCATTATTTCGATAAAGCGTTGTTAAAATCGATCATTATTTCGATGGGTATTTGATTTTAACCGTTCCGAACTAGTCCGGAACGTCTGCGTGAATAGGCCTATAATAATAATGGCTTTATTGCGTATGAAGAGTAATAATTGACAAAATTATAAAGTTGAACAAAAGAAATGAACGCAACCGCAGGGCGAAGTTCTTACATAGTAACTAAGTTACTTGCCTGCTTTCCAACTTAACCCTGATTAAGAAAGAAAAAAGGTACAATTTAAATAAATGCCTATTATAAACAATCGGAATTTAGCGACGGAATGAACTAGAAATGGAACTAACCATGGTAACCAACCATCACATCAACATATCGTAAAGAAATTCCCTAGAATCATTGATTATAAGAGTATATTAAGATACCCAGCCTTACGTCTTTAAGCGTGACCGCCGATACAAGAGAGATATAGATGGCGCTGACGGTATTTTACAATTGAGGGATAGATGGCGTGAAACTTTAGCTAAAATGTGGCGATCTGTAATAGGGATGCGCATCGAATAGCAAAACATCGATGTTGAACATCGATGGTAACATCGAAAAGCAAAATCGATGTCACTAAAACATCGTAATAAAAATATCGATGTTTTCTAACATCGATTTTTCTATTGGCGTTTTTCATCTCCGCTAGATGTCGCTGGCCCGGGATTTCAGTTTTAGTTTAACTTTAAGCTTCAGTTTATTTCCATAGGAACAATTGTTTTTATAATTATTACTATGGGAATAAACTGAAGGTTAAAATTAAACTGTGACTGAAATACCGGGCCGCTGTATATGACCACTTCTCCGCCATTTTTGTGTTAAAAAGATAGGGATACATAGTTTTTTGCGATTTTTACACTACGGTACGGAACACATTACAATTTATACGAAGCCATAAGCGTAAATAATAGTATCTTATAATACAAGTGCATAAGAAAGCCTTTAAAGCATGCGCGACGGGTTTAAAACGGGTTTTAATGGCGCAAGTGCTTTAAAGGCTCTTATGCACGTGTATTATACGATATTTTTTATTATACCTGCGCTAAAATGAAAATTAGAAAGACATTAAAATTTAAATTCATTTTGTAAAGTTGTCTGTGGATCGCATTTTTAATCGATAACATGGAGATTGTATATGTTGTTCCTAGGCAACTTTAAAACACGGCGTGCTTTAATCGCCCTTTTTCGCACGCTTTTTAATTTAAAAAATAGAGATTTTGATGCAGGTATAATAAAAAACACTTTTTTCTACTTTGCGTTCACAATGAACTCATTGTGACACCAAAAACAGTTTCACAATGAAGCTCATTGTGAAACTGTTTTTGGGGAAATTTTAGTCAATTTTTAATTGAAAATATTTAATAGATTTTACAAAATAACTCATTATTTATTTGTTACTTAACAGAATACTCACAATGAAGCTGGATAAGACAAATTAATAACTGGTTAATGTGACTTTTGATTAAAACGAAAGGTTTTCAGTGTTGCCACGCATTACATCTAAAATTCCCCATATACTAAGGAGATCCAATTTTTGACAGTATTTTTCATATTTTTGTTCAATAAGTGACGCAAAGTAGAAAAAATAGTATATTATACACGTTTCACAAGAGGCATTGTAACACTCGTTTCGTTACCCCACTCGTGTTACAATAAGCCTTCTTGTGAAACTTGTATAATAATATACACTTTCACTGATTTGACTCCCTTCTTAACAACTTGCAGCTACAACTGTCACAATACAGATGTTTTTCATGACCATCTCGCAGTTTCCACATAATTCCGCCCGCGGCGACTCTTTCGTTCAAAGACGCGAATATAATAATTACTAGACTTTTGCCAAGGAATTTTTTATTGCTGCTTACTTAATTCAACAGGTAATGGTTTTATAATTTTTGCAAAGATGATAAGTAATGAAACATTTAAATAAAAATAAACAAGATATGTTATGATTTATTCAAAACACAACTATAATAAAATATAATAGATATAACATATAGGAAACAAGAAAAAAAAAATATTAAAACAGAATAAAATCTTCAAAACCATTAAACCATATTCCAACTTTTTGCACTCAAACTTTGTAAGAATAAAAGTTTTGATAATCGTCTGCCTTTCAAACGATTTCGCTGCTGGGTCAGCGTCAGACCAGCTTTCGAAAAAAGCCTTTCTGATGGAACTGAGGTAGCTACTGTCGATAGGTATTTTTGGGCAATTTTGGACAGTATTGGATATGCAGGAGATAATTGCTGCCATACTTCTAACGGGTTTCTTGAAAGTTTACAAACTGGAAACCTCAAGTACAAAGAAACTTCATCTTCATGCATTGTAGTATTAGAAGCTTCTTGAGACTCAACAAGCTGGTGATGCCTGGACCATATTGAAAATGTACCTTTTGGACTCGACGTGGTGGCTGTAGTGGATGAATCCGTTTCTGTCCCAGTTCTCGTGGACGGCGAAGACGAAATGCCTTGTATTTGTACAAGATCCCTCAGTTGTCTCACTGCCTTTGAACAAGCCAGAGGATCATTAAAATGTATTTTCTTAAACCTGGGATCCAGTAAAGTGCTAATAGCCAGCAAATGAACATATTCAATTTGACCAAATCTTTTTTTCGATTCATTTACAATAGCAACTTTTAAAGCCGCGGCAACTGGATCATTTGTATTTATCACAGAAACATTTTCCATCAAACAATGCACCATTGGAATTACAGTGCTTGTTGTGACATATTTTTCTCCACAAATTTCCTTCGTAACTGCTTCTAACGGTTTCAAAATTTCCATTATTTCACGCAATTGGGCAATTTCTATTGCACTGACCATTGACGGGGCCGTAGTGTGATGTATTACAATTTCATTAATTGATTTATGCAATTCCATAAATCGCTCAATCATATAGAACTTTGAGTTCCATCTAGTAGGACATTCTTGTATAAGTTTTGTCTCTTTATTTGTGATTTTCCGCAGTTCATCATTTGCAATTACGCTATGTTTGAACCAAGTCACAATGTTTTTTACTTTGGTCAGAACTAAAGCCAAATCGGGTACCGAATCGATGGATTTTTCCGCAACCAAATTCAAAGTGTGAGCAAAACACGGGAAATGGTTACTTTTATTACCGAATGCAGTTTCAACTGCCGAGACAATATTAGCTCCATTATCTGTCACTACAGCAGTGATACTTTCTGTTTTGATATCCCATGACTTGAAAGTATTTAACATGGTTTCCGCTAAATAAACACCAGTATGTCGTTCTTCCAATTGTTCAACTCCCAATGTCGCTGATTTAAGTTCTATACCTTCAGCAAAGTGAGCTGTAATTCCCAAGAAGCTCCTCGTTTGCATTACATCTGTCCAGACATCTGTGGTAATAGTAAGATGCTCAATGCTACTGAATTTAAGTCTATAAATATTGGACAAAGCTTCGAATTTGTTGTCTAAGAGACGTGTAATTGTAGAACGGTTAGGTATTTTGTAATGAGGAGCAACGCATTTGAGCAACTCTTTAAATCCTTCATTGTCGACAATTGATAAAGGCTGACAATCTTTGCAGATCATAAACATAATTGCATTCGTTACCGCAGCAGCTTTATTTCCTGAAGAAAATGATTCAATTTCCTGAAAAAAAGTTCTGATATTGGGTTGACTAATCGATGAAGTTTTTTTTTTTAATTTCTTCTTCTTTTTCGGTTTCCACACTTGTATCCTGCAATAGCATCGACAAACTTGAAGATGATGTTGAAGGGGAACTGCGAACTGAACAACTTGAAGATGAATTTTGAATTGACAAATGCGGAGATGATGTGGAAGGAGCAGGTGTTTTACTTCCAGATGGTGAATCTAATGATTTGGGATGTTTACTTTTAATATGTCCGAACAAATTAGAGGTATTTCCAGAGGTTTTTAACCTCTTTGTGCAGAAGCGGCATGTTGCGGTACCATCACAATTTTTTTCATAAAATTTCCAAATTGTACTGCTTCTCTTTGGGGCCATTCTTGATTAATTTGTTATAAAACTAAAACAATTTATACAGTACTGAGATATGTAATTCAAATTGTTCAGGATGTTCCAGAATTAAATGACATATGTAATTTTAATCAATTACATATTTTCTAAAAATAAAAAAAGCAAGAATACAGTTGAAAAAATTTCGCAAAGGTGTTTCTTGAAAGAGCTACGCTTTAAGCCAATTTAGTGTAAACACAGTCGCACCTCTATAACTCGAATCTCCACAACTCGAAACTTTCTCTAAGTCGAAATTTATTGATGTCCCTGCACATTGTGTATAACTGTTAACTGATGAAATCTTTTTCCTTAACTCGAAATTTCTATAAAAGTAATTTTCCGGTCCCTTGAGATTCGAGTTATGGAGGTTCGACTGTATTTCGAAAAATATTTCAACTTTATAAAACTATGGTATTTACTTTAATTAATACTAAAAATTATCAAGTCAAGTTTCGTAAAAATGAACATAGTATTTTAGTGGAGCTTTATAAAAAGATATTCCCCTATTTACTTTTCTGAAGAAAAAATTGGGAAATAAACTTTTTTTTGTAGCAAAATTTCATAAACCCAGCCGATTTTGGTAAATCATATTTATTCGTAAATATAAATTAGTTCAGTTTAAAAAGAATTTCTATTTCAATGTTCTTTCTAATATAATTACAAAACCAAAATTATAAGATGTGTTTCAAAGTTATTTACATCAAGTTGGCTTTGGAATTGGTTTACCTACATTTCTTGAAATTTTATCTAAAAAATGAAGAAGTATTGAAATAAACTCACCAGCAGATAACACTTTAGTATGAATATACTTATGCCCGTAAGCACAAACCAATCTCAAGGTAGACTTGAGGAAAAAGTGACACTTAAAGCTAACTTCATATCAATTTTGCGTCGTATATGTTGAGTTCGGAAATTCACACGGTGCAAGCTCCGAGTGAAAAGTAGAGTGACAACGCAGCTGTTTTGATATACGTAAAAGTGAGACAAAAGTGCTTGAAGAGTGAATAGAGTAAGCACGGAGGAATTAACGAACCCAGTAATAGTTAATTATTGTTCAAAGTGAAGGTTTACTTTGGCTTAAATCGTGAAATGTTCGGGAAAGGCCCTAATTTTAAATAAGAATTTAAAAAAAAAATTAATCAAAGAAAACATTTTCGCTTCTTGTAGTAATTCTACTTACCAACAGATGACTATCGCTTAACTTCGATGTTATAAAAACATCGATTGAAAATATCGATGTTCTAAAAACATCGACAGAAAAACATCGATGTAAAAATATCGATGTATTTTTGTTCAACATCGATGTTTGGAAAACATCGGTATTCGATGCGCATCCCTAATCTGTAATCTCTCTTGAAAATGAAACTTGTACAAGAGGTAAGGGGCCAAAACCTCCAGACGGTTGTGGGACCTGCGTAGACGGTTTTTTAAAAATTTATTACATTCAATTGGATTAGAAGACTTAAAGGACTCCCCACACCGACGCGAAACTTTCGCGACGCAAACTTTCCGCTGCGAAAAATTCGCTGGCGGTACGACCAGCGAAACTCGGTATTCACACCAACGCGAAAGTTTCGTAGTGCTCACGCGATTTGTTCGTCTGTATATGGACTAAGATATACTTTGAAAGCCTGCTACAGTTTTTTTTTTCGATTGAACATACGGTATTTAAAAATATATAAGCAAACCTACAATTTTCATTTGCTCTAACCCTCTCTGCTCCCAAACCTTGTCCTTTTTCCTCATATTTTTGTAGTCTTTATGACTTAAATCGTAAATGATAGGATACAGCTTAACAATTTCGATTAATTTCTATTAACGCCATTTTTAATATACGCGAAATTGCAGCGGCGGCGGAAAAAACCGTGCATGCAGCGTCAGACAATTACAACGCTGCACTGCCGCGACCGTTACGGAATCCGCGCGTCCCGGTGTGAGTAGGTCCATATACCGCTGTGTATATTGGCCCGCTGCAGCGGCAGCGAAAGTTTCGCGTCGGTGTGGGGAGTCCTTAAACTTCGAGATTAAAATACCGAATAAGAACTATACTTTATATAAAGTGTTTTTAATGATATTAGCTTTTACGTTTTAAATTACATTTCTGATACCTATACCTAAATGAGTTTCGTATTAACATGTAGTCCAAAAGTGATTGCATTAATTAAATATTTTATGAAAATGACTAGAAAAAATTTCCGAATTTTTAAATGTTAGTTTTATTCTTAGAATTTCGGAAAAATAATTTAACAGAAAAAATTTCATCACATAGGAATAGTGTAGCCTTTATCAATCGAACGGAGTTTAACGCCGAGAGAGCCCGAAAAGAGTTCGAAGTAAGATAGCGCCTTATACTGCTTACATGATACGTGGCGCTAAATATGCCGACGTAGAGTACTTTCACAATAAGATAGATGTAGGCGTGGCTATGCGACGAATGTAGACGAATTCGAGACAGACGAGTCCAATTTAGAGATGTTTTTAATTTTGCACTTTACATTTCTAATTTTTAAGATGGTTTTAATTTATACATGTAATTTAGTCCATTATCCCTTGAGAAGCATATTTGATAAAGAAAATGTGTTTTAAACTGAAGTATTAAATCAAGTTATGTAACTAATTTGAACCTAACCACGTGGTATCGGTATTGTGCCATCTTTGTCACTCTTAGAGAATGCTCAGTCTATCTTTCTCTCTCTTTGCACTCATTAGGCATTTACGAAAATTCACCCGGTGGGTACATCAAATTTACCGATCGGTAATCAGCTGATACACCGGTGCAGAGATCGGTTGACTGAATTTAAAAACGCTTCGGTAGATAAACTTCGGTGAACTAACCAAACAAAACCTATAATAACATTTGAAAATAAGCATATTTAACGATATTTTCCATATCTGAAGCTGATGTTTTATTTTTGAACATTTTCCCAACTCCACATCTATTGCAACTAGTAATTATTTTAATTTTACAAAACGCTGTCTACAACTAATAACTTTTTTTAGGTTATGTTTAATGTACCGACCGCATGGACCATTAACTTTCCTCGGTGCACAAATTATGTACCAGGTGCAAGAGTTCGGTACACGTGGTAAATTATCGAACGCGGTAGAAAAGTAACCGGTTGAATTATCGAAAGCATTCGGTTTATGCGGTGTACACCCGGTGACTTTTCGTAAATGCCTATTTTCGTTACAGTATTCTTCAAAATCAAGTTGAAATAGACAGTTGAATTCGAGCAAGAAGCTATGTTGATTACTTCTTATTTTATTATTTATTGTGAACCAATTTTTTATTTTTATCAGATTACAATTAATTCTAATAATATAATAGACGTATAAAATTAAAATTTTTAAGTCTATGAATTACATACATAGGCACATACCGGTTGTCCACTTGACAATGAGACATACACAGTGGCGTAGCTAGCTGACCAAAGCCCCCGTGCAAAAAGTAATCAGGGCCCCTAACCAAAATAATTTTTTAAGGTTTTTGCACGTATCTAGAAAAATAAGTAAAATTGTGACATTTTTGAACAATTTTTCGTGATTTTTACACGCATCTAGAAAAATGAACACAAATTATAACAATTTTTGTAATTTTTTCTAGATGCGTAAAAACCATTTTTTAGCTAGAAATAAACCACAAACTTCTAAAACAATACTCTGCTAACAGATTATGGCGATTTACAAATGTTATGTTTCCAAAGCAGAAACACTTATTGCTCGTTATATGCAAGTGCTCGTTATAAATGAAAAAAATATATGCATATGTGATAATATATGTTCTATGAACACCAAAAGAATCTGGGACAACTGTACTCCTGCATTTTTGTGTTTATTTAATAAACTAGTAAGTTTGAATACAATTTTAAACAATTTATTTTGCTTGTTTTATGGTAACGTAAAAAATACGCAAAAAAACAAAAAAAAATAACAATTAATTCGTCGTATTTAGATTTTTTGTCGGGCATAGTACGTACTTCTACATCAAACAAAAATATTTTAAATTTTTTTTTTAAATTAAGCTCGCTATATGCAAGGTAAAACAAAAAAAAATATAAAATTGGCCGTTATAAGCAAGTTCTCGTAATAAACGTACTCGTTTTATCACAAAATCTTTAAACCGGACACTTAACGTTTCGCCGTCGTTCGACAGCTTCATCAGAAATGAAAAATATAAAAAATATAGAAAATGACCATAACTTTAATTTTGAAAATACTAATATTTTATATTACGAGTCTAATATTTTCAAAAAACGTTTTATAGAAATGTGTAAAATAAAAATGTCGTAAGTTTATATTTTTCACTTCTGACGAAGCTGTCGAACGACGGCGAAACGTTAAGTATTTTGTGCGCTATTTAGTGTCCGGCTTAAAGATTTTGTGATACAATTTTCATCGGACAAGAACCAACTTTAAGTACTCGTTTTAAACAAATATTTACCTATATATGTAATTTACCATATCTAGAAACAGGACTTTTTAATTTCCTCGTTATAATTCAAATTAAGCGCCAACGCCCTCCCATCACACGAAGTCATGTATCTACGATTTTAGCCGCTCGTTATATTTGTGGTCTCATTTACATATAATTTTCATTACAAAGTAGGTATGGTTCTTAGCTAGCATGTCGATGTTTTATATCGTTAGAGGGAGACATCAGCTTACCGGCAAAGTGAGGGCAAGACGCGAAGGGGTGCGGAATAGGTATTTTTATATTGGGTTAGGTATCTTAATACTCTTACAATCATTGCTAGAATATAGTGGCATCACTAACGCACCGAAGGGTAGTTCTATGAACTAACAATGATCTTCCAAATACATCTATCTCAGTTCTCAGTAAACAGTCTTTCTTTATTTTGTCTATGGGATGACATTTCCTTTTATCAATCAAACTACAAAGCGTATCAAGACAGCCAGGTAAGCTGTCAAAAAACCATAATTAGTCAGAAAGACATAATCATAGAGGAATTGAGGGACAAGATAAAATTGCTAAATGAAAATATTATTTTACTCAAACAATGAAAATCGACGGGGCGAATGCAGAATGCAGGGAAATTCATTTTTAAGATTTTTTAAAATTATTTGGTGTTTTTGAGCAAAACAGTTGGATCCTGGCGATAAGAAAAGGTGCGGAAATATGAAATTCTCTAAGAGTATTGTAAATATTAACTGAAATTTTAAAAAGAAAATCTAAAATTCCTACCTTTTAAATGTCACTTTTCAGTAAATTTTGTGTATAACATTTGTTCATTATTTACTAATAATATAGTTAAAGCTCCAAAGATACCAAAAATTATGTACATTTGAAGATTAAAACATAAAAAGATACTTACAGTTGGTTCTTGTCCGATGAAATTTGTATCATAAAATCTTTTAAGCGGACACTAAATCGCGCATTATACACTTAACGTTTCGCAGTCGTTCGAAGCTGTCGAACTGCGAAACGTTAAGTGTATAGTGCGCGATTTAGTGTCCGCTTAAAAGATTTTGTGATATAAAAAGATACATATTAATTCTTTTCTTTGTGATAAATGCTCTCAAAAATGCTCTTTAGTGTAGGTATTTTGAATTAACTTTTTTGACACGGTTACTATGGTTAATTTGTAAGAAATGTGCGTTATTCTCTAAAAAAAAGAAATGTAGTTACCGATGTCACATGAAGTGAATGCAGAAAAACGAAACGAAACCACCAAACAAAACAGAATGAGATACTATAATTTGATATAGGTACGTTATTCCTATTATTGAAGTAGACTCTTGGGCGAGGAAAATTTGTATAACAAATTCTTTTTAATCTTCAACAGGCACATAAAAATCTCACATTTGCTCAACGTTTCGCTATCGGTTGACATCTTCGTCAGGAGTGAAAAATCAATAAACAAGTTGTCAAAGTTGTCAATGGAAACTAAAAAGAAAACGTAATTTTCTTAAAATAATGAATTAAGTATTTAATATTCCTATTCGAATTTACGCATTCTGCTTTATGTGAAACTGGCTTTACAATAGTACCAAATTGATCGAAACATGAAAGAAGGCAAAAATTTTGCTTTAATTTTTATTCTTCATTGTCTTCTTCGTATAAATCGCCTATTTCAAAATTATTTTCAAACTGCAAGGGGGTCGCCTTGGGTCATATATTTCTCCCGCTAAACGCAGAAACTCCACTGTACGTTCTAGTTTTAGCTCGTTACAACGTTTATAAAACATATATCTCGCCAGATTCCCTGGTAAATGTGCTTTGCAACGAGCTGCACCAGACGTCACGACTGCTTTTGCCGCTCTCCAAGAAGATTCAATGCTCTTGGTATGAGCACCCGTTTTGGGATCTTTGAAAGTCAATGAGTGATTGACCTATACAACCACGTCAACCATAAATTACAAATATAAAAATATATCCATTACATTACTTTCAGATGTTTATAACCAATATCTTCCAAAGAGTCGTAGGCCTTCCAAAAGTCGCTGATGATTGTAGTACCTGGCAATATCCACTCTTGAATTATCGGCACTAATGTTTCTCTACTTCTAAAATAATTAAGTTTCCTTTGTTTGTTGATTAATGAAGTAAAAAGTTATTGGTACATTTTTACTGTAACTACTTTTCTATTACGAATAAAATGTTTGATTGACAACAATTGGTTCAGCTCTGTTTCGACACCTCGGTCAGTATTTAATTGTAGTATAATTAGTTTATGATCTAACTCGATTAAGCAGCCGCTTAATAATCAGATTTTCAATATTCTTCTACTCTTCTTCCAAGCATTTCGGTCATCAACCGTGACATTTATGGTAACCTTATTTAAAGACACTGTAGATCACAATAACAGCCTGAAATGTACTATCGCGGCCTTAAAATTTCGCACGATTCAATTTCCCGCTGTAAATATGACTTTCTTTGACGGCTTATCAAAAATAATCATTTTAAACGTCGGATTTCAAATGTAAAGTTGTAGCATCACAATTCCAAATCACGTGTTTTCTGAAGAAAAGAAGGGTTTTGCAATCGCAAAATTAGAAGATGGTTGGTCGCTACTTTTATTCTGTTATTTCAGTTCTAATACTTTATTATCTTGCTGTTCTTAAAATATAACCAAAAAATCTGACTTTTGGTTAAATGTCTTTAGTGTCAAAATTAAGGAAAGAGCCTGTTCTACAAAACTATAATTTAAAGAAATTCTGGCTACTTGATAAAAAATCGTGCGAAATTTTAAGGCCCCGATAGTATATGTATTGCCATCCTTCTACTCGGTCTTTATCATGAATGAGATCAAGGATAATAGTTAACTATAAGGTTTAATTTGCACTTAAAAAGTATTGATCATCAATTTGTCTTAAATAAGAAACAAATTATTGTATTTAGTTTCGACCTAAAGCCCTGATGAAAACATCCTTATTTTTAATTGAAACCAAAATAGAGGTTTATCACTGTTACTGATAATAATGAATTTTTTTCCAATTAAAGAAGTGGAATATTTGGTTCTAACTCAGTCACTTAGTGGTGTAATTCCATTAACTCTTCAATTTATATAGTTAAAGAAAAACATTACACTTTCATTGTAAAATTAGGTCCAACCTTGTAAATACTTAAAGACTTTAAAATCACCGAGATAACTTCAATATCTTGCTCTAAAAATTAAGCTATCTAAGTAAAAAATTATAAAAACTAAAAATACAACTCACATTACCGTTAAAGATAAGAAAATTTTCAAATTATTATTATGAAAAATTTGAAGAAACTTAGACAATTCAGATAAAGAATAATAAAAATTCTGTCTCCCCAAATATTCTGATCACCCTTGATCAACAGTTTCATAAATTACACTCCCTTGCTGCAAGGGGTAAAAATTAACCCCAAAAGTTGAAATATACGGTATATTCCACATTGATCCATAAAATGTTGAACTTATATTAAACTTTAAAGACTTAGGGTGGGTTTACAGAAAGCAAATCAAATATTTAATTTCGAATTAAACTAATCACGATTAAGTTGCCATAAGAATTACATTGCGAACTGTCAAATTAACAACGTCAACAAAATTTGATTGCAATTAAATTTTCTGTAAACCGGCTCTAGGATTTATACCTTAAAGCCAATTGAGCTAATTCATACCCTAAAAACCACCCAAATACCACTACAATAAAAGTTATTATCTTTATGAAAAAAGATAAGCAAATAAAGTATGGAGTAGATAAAATAATTCATCTCAAAGTCCTACCTATAAATACAACAAAAAAATAATCCCAACTATACCCTTCAACATTACTAAACCTAAATCCCTAATCATATGAAATGAATAATAATTATAATTCCCTCTTAACACTATATAAATCAATCGAAAAGTATATGCTACTGTCAACCCAGTAGACACAAAGTAAATTAGATATACATATACACCCAAATTTTCTATTGAAACAAATTCTAAAATGAAATCCTTAGAATAAAATCCAGATAAAAAAGGCAAACCACATAAAGAGATATTACAAATAATAAAAAATACACAAGTCAGGGGTATTTGATTAATTATACTCCCTATATAACGGATATCTTGACAATTCCTAAGCCTATGGATCATAGCCCTTGCACATATAAACAATAAAGCCTTAAATAAAGCATGGTGATAAAAAGCCCATAGCTAAAATTCTTATTATTAAACCTAATTGACTTAGTGTTGATAAAGCATTAATTTTCTTCAAATCAAATTCGTACCTCGCCCTCAGTCTAGCCATAAATATCGTTAATCTAGCAACAAACAGTAAAATAATCTTAACTCTTTCCCCCATACAAAAATTAAAACGAATTAATAAATAAATCCCAGCTGTTACAAGAGTAGAAAAATGAACTAAAGAAGAAACTGGAGTAGGAGTTACCATTGCAGCAGGTAGTCACGAAGAAAAAGTAATTTGAACTCTTTTTGTCATTCCTGCAAACAATATTAAAAATATAATAATATCTATCTCGACCCTAGAAAATATGAAATCAAGGAAAAATACGTAATTACTAATTACGTAATACGTGTTTCAAAATTTTGTTCTGGAATAATTTTGCATTCGTATCTGAGAAGTAGTTATAGTAAAAAATGACTAGCTTATTTATTTACCTACCTATCAGACACTACGACCATAAAAATTTTACCACTACCTCTTTCATAACCGCCAAAAACCCACGCTCCCTCAACGGAATGTCCCCTATGATATTTTCGACGACCAAATTTTGATTCATCAATTTCTACTGTCTGACCAGGGCCACCAAGTTTTTGCGGTTTCAAAATAAAAGCATTTAGAAGAACTTCCCTACAGAAAGATGCCCAATCCACTGCCGTATGAGAAAAAATTTCCATTTCACGCCGAATAAGGCGAAGTGATGCATTTTCTGCATTTTCTACCCACAGGCACACAAATCCTAAGATTTGATGGATGGACAATTTCATCTTCGCAAAAAAGGTGCCAGTTCGGAAATGTACCTTTGTGTGGCATATCTTCCTTTTTTGCTTCCTAACAGATACTTTATTATCGCAATACCATCGCCATCCATCAGGTCTAAAAAGTCATAAAATGAAAATCAAATTAACAAAATTTCATTATTTACAGTTTCTTACGTCTCTTTGTCATTTCCAAGTTTAAATGGTGCACCACAATTTGGACAAAAATATGACCCCACATCAGGAATTAGACCCCACATTACTAATTTCTCTAACAAAGCAGCCCTATCATTTTTTAACTCAAAGATTTTCCACAAGTTAACCATTAGCTATATAAAAATTTCTTCAAACAATGCTTCTTATAATTGTAACTTACAATAGTATATATAAATGAAATAAATGAATTAATAACGCAGAATTAAACGAAATCGAAAAGGAAATAATAAAAGTAATAATTAGAAATGTAAAATTGATTTTGACAAGTCGAGAATAAGTTGAATAAAAATAAACAATTTTACCATAGCAACGTATTAATAAAATTTATTGAACAGTTTGTCAATTATAAATTGTTAAAAAAGGCTCCTATTAGAAAAAAATAATTAAACACAGAAATTTTATTCACGTAAAACCACTGAAAATGCCACTGTTTTGTTATTAGTAATTGTAAATAAAAGTAAACCTTGCTGTAGCAATGTTACTATAAATATCCGGCTTAAAGTAAGTGAAAATTAATTAACTACACGTCAAAATAAACATTTAACTTAAAACATATCTCTTATCATTAGGTGTGTTTGTTATCCTGCACTGGTGTACACTAGTGCACACTTTTTTTTACGAAATATCCCTTAATGAAGCCTAAATTCTTTGATAATGTATCAATACAAATAATACACATCCATACTAACATACCACACAAACATTTAAGGTTCCATTAAAGCGTATTCTGTGAAAAAGTATGCATTGGTGGACACCAGTTCAGGATAACAAATAGACCTAATGACTAAATTATAGAAAATTGTATGGGTAATATCACATATTCCATTAAAATAAGTTTAAATACTCGCCAGCACCATGTTTCAGTTAATAAAATACTTGAAACTGCATAAAGCTAAAGCAAATCGTACCTTTACTTTATTTACAGTTGGTTCTTGTCCGATGAAATTTGTATAACGTTTCGCAGTCGTTCGACAGCTTCGAAGCTGCGAAACGTTAAGTGTATAGTGCGCGATTTAGTGTCCACTTAAAAGATTTTGTGATACTTTACTTTATTGTTATAACAAAATTAAAATAAGCTTAAAATTATGTGAATAACCGCTTCCGCATTAAAAATTTGTTTTAGAAATTCATTTCACATCGAAAAATAGTTTATAATTCTCATTTAACACAAAAAATGGATTTCCCTGTAATCTGCATTTCATCTATCATCGAACCTACCAATCTTTATAGCACTGCGTTTGAAAAGTAAGCATAAACATAGTACAGATGATTTGCAACGAAGAAATAGTAATACAAATAACTGTAATAGATCTGCCAATATGAGTGCAGCTACAGGTAAAAACAGACAGTTTAAAACGATTGTGGGTAGTAACACCAATAAGAATTCAACTTTGACAGCGGTGGAAAGCCGACGATCCTTCTTCATAGCCCGCTTGAACACGGATACAACAGAATGAAGTTTACTGGAATATGTAAAAAAACACAAAGGTCTTAAAGAAGTGAATTGTGAGAAGCTGAATATTCTTTCAAAAATCATATCAGCTTTCAAGTTAGTAGTTCAGCAAAATGAGGCGAAGCTAATTAATAACCCCGACATGTGGCCGAAGAATGCACTAGTACGTCAATTTAATCACAAAAAATGGAATAACAAACAGAATTTTACAGCTCAGACCCGAGGAGAGGGAGGCAAATAACGGCTAATGTACAGTCAACAAATTTATATACTAATCTAACCATAGTTCACGTCTGCATCTTGCAGCTGGGTCTCTCGCACTTCTCCCGCCGACATCGTGGATAACTCGACGTTCACGGATTGGATACCTGTGGATTCCATCTCGTGTATTTTGTCTGGGAGTAACCCGGGGTGTGGGTGATACGGTTGTAGTTGTAACGCCCATCGTGCCAAACGTCCACTTGGTAATTTCAAGGAGAATAACCATTTAAGGGGCTGGTGATCGGTTATAACTACGATGTCGCTTCCTTTGAGGTAGCTCCGAAACTTAGCTACAGCCCACACTACCGTGAGAGCTTCCCGTTCTATAGTGGAATAATTTCTTTCCGCCGAGGCTAATAACCTTCTCCCGTATTACACTGGTTTCTCTTCAGCCCCTTTCCCTGTAGTAACACAGCCCCTAAGGCATACAAACTCGCGTCTGTTTTTTTAGTCGCCCCATTTTCATATTGCCCTTTTCCTGCACCACGAGCACATCTGGTAGAAACTTAATACGTCTTTTCTTTGTTTGTGTATTCGTGCCATTTGCTATTTTTTCTAGGAGTGTTTAATAAATAAAAATATAATGGATTTGCGAAGTATTGAAGAAAATTTGTCAGTATTGGAAGAGCGTATGGTAAATATGGATTCCATCGCATTAGCTTGGTTAAGAACGAGTGTAGAATATTATCGAATGTGGAGCATTGTGATAAATTCGAAGCAATATTTTGCATTCCATTTGATTGTGTAAAATTTGATCCAATTTTGATTGGCTCAGAGAACTTGTGTCAATTTTCATCACATGAAAATGGAAATACAATTGATATAAAACTTGTCCGAATAGGAACAATTAACATTGAATTTAGTACAGCGGCATATCTACAAAAAATGGTAGAAAAACTACAAGTAATGAAAGGATTGAATCGAGCGAGTAGCTATGAAGAAGAAGCAGCATAAAACTATTAAGTTGTAAAACTTTTATAAATAAAATAAAATAAAAAAATTTAATGTTTTTAGGTGGCGCGATAATTTGAATTGCGTTCACTTTGTCTTTATCCACACTGACATCCTTGTCCTAAGTATCGTCCAGCCGCGGCATCGCATAACTGTCTTTTTTCGTGATAGAATTCAGTCTTCAGGATAAAAATTTAATAAATTAAGATCTGGAGAAGCAATTCTCGGAATTGAATTAATAAAATAATTGTTAATAGCCTCAACGTTTTTTAGGTGCTCCGGAATACTCAATCCTTTTTTCTTATGAATTCCCAAAGACTAAAGTCTTCCAAGTATTATTATTATTATTCTTCATTTGGCTTTCTATGAAAGCTTTTTTCTCTTTAGCTATAGCATTTGAAGTAAAGTTTCTGAGTGTTTTGTAATAATTCCAATGCTCCATTTTATGGGATTTGCGAAATTTAGTCAGTGCCTTATCTCTCAAATTTTGCATTAATTTAATAGTATTAGTTAACCATGGCGCTGGAGGTTTCATGAACTTACGTTTAATTAATGGAGCATGAAAATTCAACAGATCAAGTAAATTGCTACTTACTAAGTTTAACTTGTCATCTACATTTTTCATGTCGTACATGAAATAAAACGGAATATTATATAAATCTAACAGAAAGTGATTATAGTTGAAGTATTTAAAACTCTGGAAACTTTTGACTTGTTCTTCACGAAAGAAGCTCCCTAATTCAAGTTTACAAAAAACTAATTCATGATCAGATAGATCAGATACACTAGTTGACCCCACTTCAAAAATACGGCAATCAGAAGAGACACAAATAATATCAAGTAAAGATGATGATGATTGGAGTAATGCGAGTAGGACTATCAATAAGTTGCTCAAGACCAAACGACTGTAACATATCCAAGAAGGAACTCGATTGTGAATTATCTATATCTAATAGATTGATATTAATATCACCTGTCAAGAGAGTACGATCTGCGATAAGAATAGCTTGTGATAAATTATTTTCAACTTCATTTAAAAATTGATTAAAATTACTATGAGGCGGATTATAAACAACACCAACAACAAACTTAACATTATTTAAACCTGTTGAAATCCAAAGCTGTTCAATTGAGTCACTTGAGTCAAGTATACTAACATTAAAAAATTTTTTTTTATATAAAGAGCCACACCACCGCGAGATCTACGATCTTTTCGAAATAATAGTGACAAATATTTAAAACATTTAAATTCATAGTTCGTTCAGATTAACATCATTATTTATACATATCAAAATCATACAATGAAATGAAAAAGACTTTAAAATTAGTTAAAATAAATAATAAATAAAAATATGTCGAAGTAAGTCGTCAAAGAACGCGCTACTGTGCTACAAACAACAGAAATTTCAGAAAGAAAAATACAAAATTAAAGTAAATACACGTCAGGGACAAGCGTTTGCTTACAAAAAAAAGCCTTCGAGCAGCAAGGATGTATCGAGCAAGCAAGTGGAGCCGAACATTTAATATGCACATCTTTCTCCCAACAAAATACAAAAAAAAAACGCGTGAGCAGAAGATAAATAAACATACATTTGCAAAAATGAGTAGCAAACTACATTCATTATGAAAAAATTGACCCAAAACATAAGAAAAAAAAAATACATATTACAGCAAATATTTGAACGAGTTAACTAAAATTTAGAAATTAGGATGCAGATAAACATATAACAGTGATATAACAATCAAGAAGTTGTACGATTGACAAGCAAAGGATGATTATCAATGTCACTTTCACGAGAAATGTGCATAATAGAAGTACCCGTTTTCACGAAATGTTACCATCATCAGTCCACACATTACTTTGTTTAAATTTACGCACTGTAGATTTATATAATAAGAGTCTGGATACTGTTAAATCTTCGACCATCGTAATTTTGGTCCCCTTTAATAATTTTTTATTTTTGAAAATCAAATGCCGCACCCGATAACTGACAAATTTAACTAAAATTGCTCTATTATTTTTCCTACCCCATGACTTCTGTCTATGTCCGTTAAATTAATAGGTAATCTGAGCTTTTCGTGAACAAGCGACATAACAAGGTCATCGGTGTTTTCATTAACCTTTTCCACTAACCCATAAATTCTTATGTTGTTTCTTCTGGAATACTGCTCCATATTATCAAATTTTATATCATGATTGGCCATTTTATTTTGATGATTAGAGGATGAAAGCTTTAACGTTTGAACATCCTTTTCCAAAGAATCAATTTGTGATTTAATATTTGCACAAACGGCTTGGGTTAATGCCACACTAATAGATTTAATGAATTCTTCAGATGAACACAAGTTGGACACCAATGTTTGTACAGTGGACTGTAGGTCGTCTTTTACTTTATCAGCACGTGTATTGGACATAATAATTTGGGTTTTTTTGAACGATTTCCAAAGAAAATCACTCACGATTTCTGTTGTGCTGCACAACACATACAATACGTAACGAAATATATAACTTGAGAAAAGGAAGGCTAAGTAAAAACCAATAAAATTTGAAATAAATCGACTGCCAGCTCACACGCATCTACTCAACTTTGCTGCGCATGCTTGTGCTGGAATATAAAAATAAGATAATTAATGAATGGCGGGAAATATAGTTATTGGCCACCCCGGCCAATAACTGTAATTTCTCTGATTCTCAAACCAGTTATTAGCCACCTGCCTAAATACTATGCCATTTGTAAAACATACCATAAAACTATAAGCAAATGATTCGCCATACCTCAAACTCACCTAAAAGCCAGAAATAAATTGGACAATTTCACTTGTAAACTTATTATAAAAGAAAAAGGTGATCGAGTGATCTTAACAAAATTTTAAGGTTCAACACGTCTAATGTACACCTGTCAAATAGACGATGCAGTTCAAAGTTGTGCTGTCCTCTAGGAATTAAATGACCACCTATTCGAAAATAGGACACTGTAAGTACAATTTGATACTAGAACGACTAAAGTAAGATTTCAAATAATCTTAATATGGAGATTTACGTCCATACTGGCCAATCACTGTCTACTGGCCAATTACTGTACCATTTACCCTATTTCTTAAATAATTTTTCATTACTTTTAATTTTGAAAAGCTCCTTTTAGCGGAGGCTGTACATCAGTAAGTACAGCCTCCGCTCTAACAATACCAGTGTATTGTTAACAAAATTCGAATGACAATATAAATATTTGGGTAAATTTCTTTTAAGTTATTTTCTGTTACATAATGGAGCAGCTGTTTCACATCTTTAATGGAGTCGGGTAAATTTGGGATCATTATTTGTAATTCTTCATATAATTCGTAAGGTTGGTATAAGTCACTGCTCTCACCCACTTGCAGAATTGTGTGTAAATCTTGACAGTTTTTTAATATAAACTCTTTTGGAATATTTTTTAACTTGCTTAGATCATAGAGAAAACCAAAATATACAAAATGTTTATTTAAAGATACAAATCTTGAATCCATATTGCTCACTATGGAATCACTCATGGTGTTAAATAAATCTGCTTCGTAGCGACTTTTGGGAGACTGTATAGGTTCATCGCTGCTTTCATAATCGAACATCATTTTCTTTTTGGCTACTCTTTTATTTTTAAAGTCTTTTGGCAGATCATAACTGTTTTTCTCAATAAATTGACGAGCGTCAGACAAGCATTGTTCAAATTCCGTTTGTCGATATTCTTTGATCCAGTTACAAAATGTACGCAAATGTTCAAGAGCAATGCTTAAATGGACTTGTACAGATTGCCATAATTTGCTTATGATATTAACACGCCATAATATCTCATACCATAAATGTAATGATATGATAAATTCTAAGCTAAACATTTCGTTCAAAACCGAATCACAATCACTGAGTGTGTCTGATTTTTTGATGCTTTCAATGCATTCAATAACATCATCAAATTGCAATAATATGGCCCTCAGTGCCTCGCTTCAATTTGCCTTTGATTAATTCCCAGCGTTTGCTGGATCTTGAAAATAGCAAATAAATTTTCTGAATAAAAAATGTTTTTGCTGCCGCAGAAGAATTAGCTGCATCTACCAACAGCAGATTCCAACTATGACACCCGCAAGGTGTAAAAAATGCCCTGGGATTAATATTTAATATTCGAGTTTTAACTCCACTATGTATTTATGCCTACCATATTTGCACCATTGTCGTATCCTTGGCCACGACAGTTTTGAATATCTAATCCATTTTTTTTCTAATTCTTCCAGTATTGCATTAGTTAGATATTCTCCAGTCGTCTCAGCGACAGCAAGAAACCCGATAAAGTTTTCTTCTATTGTGCCGGTTGATGTATTACAAAATCTTAAGATAACTGACATTTGTTCAATTCGACTATAGTCTCTAGTGCAGTCGAGCAAAATAGAATAATATGTTTCCTCTTTTACCTTACGAATAACTTCGTCGGTAAAGGTTTTTGACATCAATGTAATCAATTCATTTTGAATATTGTGTCTTAGATAATGGTGTGCAAGTTGTTTGTCATTAACGCCTATCTTGAGAGATTCTCTGTGATCCCTAAATGTCAGATTATGAGAGGCTAAGAAATTAATGATATCAATTAATCTCTCAAACAAATTGTGCCAACGTTTTTGAGATTCACGAATTAGCCTTTCGTTTTCTTGGTCTGTTGTTTTTCCATGCTTTATTCCTTTCTCTAATGTCACCCATTGGAACGTAAATGCCATATGTTTTTTGGTATTCTCATGTCTTTGTAAAATACTACTTAAGTGTTTCCAGTCACCCTCCTTGTACCATCTGAGTTTGTGAATTGCCGAATAGTCTGCATGGAAAACAGAAAATTTTATTTTGAGAATTTGAATAAACCAAGCAGCGACGATGTTGAGTTTCACCATTATTTAGTTTTCTTGAGAAATGAAAATTAGAAAAGTGCCTATGATCCTCGTCTTTGGGATACTCTTCATCAGTTATTTAACTGCTGCGTAGGGCCACTTTGAACTATATCATGATGCTGAGAATCCGTTATGGGAATCGACAACATTCCCGGATCCGAACTAACAAATGACTGTTTAACTACCTCACTGCTATCGCTGCTAACTGGCGGAGAACCTATTTGTTCTTCGTGAATTTTATTGCTCACGACAGGAGTTTCAGTTTCAGTTTCTGATTGGCTAGAGTTTGATCCTATTTCTATTTCCGACTGTGGTTCGGTACTCAGTGCGTCTCGAGTACTTCCCAAATTTATCGGAGTCTCGGACGTGGCTATATCTTTTTTGGAAGTCGAAGCAATCGACTCAGATGATTCTGTACTACCAGCTGTGTAGTTTTTTGAGAAACTTCATCATTCCTAAACTAAAAACCTGATTTGATACAGCTCTTTTAGCTTTTCTTTTTCTTTTTGCTGAACCAGATTCCCATTTTCTCCCGATATCTCTATCTCTCCTGGTGCCTGGGCCTGACATGTTAAGAAAAGAAGGTCGTATATTGTATCTGTAACCTGTAAACAATAACTTTTTTACTTCTTTGCATAAGTACCTACAGATTATAAAACCTACTACTCATGTCCACAACGAGTAATTATTTATAATACACGGTGGTGATAAAGTCCCGCAACAAGCTCATATATCACCATTTTGCTGACAAGAAGGACTATCAAGATCTGCATGAAAAAGTTAGGGTTGCTATAGAAAAAAATTAATGATAACGGCACAGCGGAAAAGCAAATGCCAATCGAGAAAAGATTTTTGCACTAAAAGGTGTCTACAATTAAAAATTTACCTGTTTCAGGATTTTGTGAAAAAAACATACCTATACCTAAAGAAATTATGAGCTTGTTGCGGGACTTTATCACCACCCTATATATTACAACATAATATAATATATATGTGTGTAAATATCTCTTACCTTATTCTTAATACATAAGTAGGTACATCGTTGTTTTTCTAGACAAACAAAACTTCTGAAAGTTCTTCCTAAACATAAATCAATTTTTTACTTATTTTAGTTCAATATACCTAACCGATCAACAATCACTATTTGACTACCTATTTATTTAATATTTATCGTTTTCAGACAATGAACCACACTCATTCTCACATCAAAATTGGCTCTCTACCCGTTGAGAAGCGTGGACGAAGGCGAGAAACATATAAAATGGGAAATCCTCGGCGGGCAGGGATTCCCCGCGACAGTCACCGTAATGCCAGCAAATGTTGCTAGCAGTGTTACTAATGAGTTTTTTCCAATACCCATTGGAGTTCGGTTAAATATCCGAACTTATCCGAATGAATAAGATAAGGCGCCAAATTCAAATTTACAAAAAAACAAATTAATAACAATTAAGTTTTTTATTAAATTTTCTATTCTTAGACGCAATAACTTAACTTTTACTGCTATGTTATGTTATACTGATATGTTATAACAATGAAATAGTTTTAATAAAAAATTTAATAATAACACTGAGCAACACATTTTTGTTTTTTTCCTTACTTATAATGGTATATTTCTATTGATCTATGATTACTGATAACCACAAAGCAAAGAGTTTGTTTCTATCACGTCTGGTTCAGAATAAATAAGTACTTTTTAAATATCCAGTTTTTTAATTAAATATTCTAAATAAATTTGAACATGAAAGGTATTAACAACATGCACAACATATATGCGGGACCCAAGATTTGTCCTGACGTCAAATTTCGAAACCAAAATAAGCTGTATACGCTTTTTCTATAAATGATATAATTTTCTTCTTGATGAATTGTATGTTTTGTGTTAACTTACATTAGTAAGTTAAAAGAAAGTATCTGTAGACATAGTAAAATTTAATACTTATATTTTCAAAAAAAGACATTTCTCAAAAACCTGACGTGATGGCCAATTTTTGAAAATATTTTCAGAATTAGAAGGAAAAAGTACATAAGGTACACGTAACAGAGTGTAAGAAAAAAAAACCTGTTAACCAGGGTAATATAGGTTTAAATATAATATGAAAAAAAATGCCAGTTACCCAAAACTTCCCCATGAGAGAAAATACCCACTACCTTACCCGCATAAGGTAAATTTACCCGTAGTTCGGGTAATCATCTCTAATTTGGCGACACTGCTTGCTGGACTAGATTTTTATAAACGAATGTGGTAGGTTAGTATTGCCAGATGCTTGGTAGCCGATGGGATTTATCGTTTTATGATGAGTAAAATCTTTACTCGCGGTCACGTCTTTTAATGGTCCTAGCTAAATATTTTTCATGAGTTAAAGAAAGCTGAATAAACCTTCGAGGCGCTGCCTCTCGGACAGTGAGGCCATAGGCGATGGCCCACGTCGCCTACGCCTTACGCCGCTTCTGGCTGTTATTTCTTATTTAAGTTGTTTTGGTATCACCTGAAACTTCCTTGTACAGATCTAATATACAAAATTTTGAATTTAAATTTACCGCCATTTTGTAGTACATATTTGATGTATTCGGCATAAGATTGAAGCAGAGTAACTCTAGTCATATGACTAAATCGATGAGAGTGTTTAGGGTTACTGGAATGAATTGGAGTACAAGTGGACCATTTGTCATGTTTTAACTTTTCAATATTGCAAACGTACGATGAAATGAGCGTAAAAGTTGTTGCTGGATTTATTGCGCTAGAAATATAGCATATTGCTGTGTTATGAGACTCTTGCAGATTTTAGCATAAATGTCTTTGTTTCCACGTTTTGGGAGTCAATTTTATTGCTGTGTTTCTGGCCTCTAGTTAGTGAAGCAAATTTTGTGCAATATTATTTGGTAATCTCAGGGTTTTTTCAAATTATTCTATTCTTGAATCTTATTTTTGTTTTTCGTTTAAATCTTATTTGTTTATTGCTATTCTTATTTTGTTGATATCGGTGATGGCTCCTGCTCCTCTCTTGATGTATTTTGCAGTGTATATCGTAGGCTGGATTCTTCCTCGTGCAGTGTATTTGTTATGTGATAAATTTTGGATGAAGATGGCAGCCGCGAGCCTTCACATTCAAAATTATCTGCGTCAGTGTACGTGTACGTGTCGTGTATGCGTGTGTGTGTATAAATAAAGAAAAATGCTCGTAGAAGGTGATAGAAACAACGGTTTATTAAATCAAATTTTCAGGAAGAGCCGTACAAGCAAATATCTATCATAAAATAGTTCAGAGAGTCGAAGTTTCATTTGTTCCCGTGGTTTTTCGCAAAACCAGCGATTACTTACATTAGATCCGAGTTGGTATATGATCCTAACTTGAATGCATCTGAACCGTAGACGGGCGGAAATGATACCTGTGCCGGTCGTTCTAATTTACAATAGCTCACGCGGCGCCCTCATTGATTCAATTTCCGAACTCCGCGCTGCCGCTTACAGTTTCCAACAAACGTCCGGTCATCGTTGCATTTTTAAATCAATTATTCTAATTATTACAATTCTGAGCTTAAATCTTACGTATTTACATCTCAAAAATTCTAAATAATTTACTTATAATATACATGTAATTTAGAATCGCCTATTTCTATAAATGTTTACACAAACTTAATATATTTGAAAAACACACTTGAATTTAATGATTATGCAAACGAATCCTGTAAAACATAAATAATACATTACTCTAAATTTTTCTTTACTATTTACAATTTCTTTATGAAAAAATTGAAAAAAATCTCTCGTTCTGCTTGTAAACACCGCAATATGTTAGATAGTAACGATGAAGAAGGAAAAAAGAAATCAAAAATATTGCTTACAAAGGTATCACAAATTACCTAACATGACGCAAAAATAACTCAAAACATTTTCACTTATAAAATCACATATACAGGTTGTTTCAGAAGTTGCGACGAAAAACGAAAGAGGTTATAGGGAATGGAATTTCAAACATTTTTTCCCATATAAACATATGTCCGATTTCTACGCATTTACTAGAAACAGGGCTTAAATTTGTTACATGTAAATTTTATTAATGTAGGTTGCTATGACTTGATTGTGATCCTTTTGGGTTGTTTGAAGCAAATGTTAAAAAATATCTCTCCTCCAGCTGCAAGACAAGCTTGATTGACAACGACGAAAGCGAAAGCTAAATCAATTCTTTCCAAAAGTTGTTCTTCTGTATGAATTCCGATAGTATAGACTATTTCCTTTAATGCTCCCCAGAAATGGATATGCTTGAAGTTCTTAGGTGGCGATGACTTGATTACATTACTCAAGTGTCTATTTGACAGTAATTTATTGCTTCATGTTAATTTGCAATGTTTCAATGTTTGTATTATCCAACAATAAACAATAACCTTGTTCAGTAATTCAGAATATGCAGATATTGTTTTCATGTATGGATATTGCGATGGAAACGCTAAAGAGACAAGCAGAGTATACCAGCGGAGATTTCCTAATTCCGATAATAGTACATTATATATCGAGAGTTGTAAATAGCAAATTACGCACGGTGGAAAAGTTGCACATGAGCCCCGCAGCGGCGAATGTAAGTAATTCCACAAGTGCGTAATTGCTTTACAACTCGAGTTTTGTACTACGAGCCCCGTCAACTATAGGTTCGGACACTACGGTTTTAGTTATTTCTTGGGTAAAATGTATTATAACTACTGAAAGCAAATGTATTTCTTATTAAATAAGAAATGTCATCGTATACCTTCATCTTTACATAATTTTATTCTTCTCTGGACTGATTGCAAGACATTCTTTAGTATCCTTGTTATCCTGGCTATCCTTTGTTTAACATCGTCCATGTCATACATAGTTGGTAATAGGGTAAAATAGTTTTTAAAAACCAAAAATTATTACTCCAACGAGCTCCGTCAGCTGTACGTTCGGACATTACGGTTTTACTCATTTCTTGAGTAAAATGTATTATAGCTACTGAATCCAAATAAGTTTGCTTTTTAATAATTTTTCTGTTGTAACATACTTGTATGATGTATACTTCCAATAGCATGTTAATACATATTTTCATTTTATTAAGAACTTGGCCAGTTACGTGGCAAACAGACAAAAAGCTAAAATGTCCGAACCTATAGTTGACGGGGCTCGTATACTTTATCTACGACCACAAAAATTACCTTTCAAGTTCAAAATAATCAGCAATGACACTTGCAAATTCGACGACTGTCAATCTAATGTGATGGGGCTACATAGATCTAACTGCAAATGTGCGTAAAGTAGGTGCGTTGTGTGTTTTTCTTACTTTACGCACGACGTTTGTAAATACCCGCTTACTTAATTTATGTGTTGTACGTAATTCGTCATTTACAGTAGTGGTCGTAGATAAAGTTTTTAATACAACTTTTCAGAGATTGAGAGAAACCGGGAGCACGTCTTGCTATGAGAAAATAGGTGCTCCTCGAAGACATACTGCTGAATCAGAAGAAGAAGAAGAAGTTATTGATGCATTCATAAACAATCCTGTTACAAGTACGCGTCGTGTTGCAATTCAGCAAGGTGTTTCCTCATTTGTTTGGCGAGTGCTGAACACAGAAGTGATGCATCCTTATCACTTTCAAAATGTACAGGTCGTTCTATCTGAAGATGAACAGCGGCGAGTTGAATTTTGCCAGTGGTTATTGCAACAAATTGATCAGGACTATGATTTTCCAGCACAAGTTATTTGGACTGATGAAAACCAGTTTCATCGGGATGGATATAGAGATTTAAGAACAATATAAGAACGCATATAAGAACAATAATTCGCACAGTGAAAAATCGAGGAATACAAGGTGAGTGTTACTTATAAAACTATAGAAATATAGATTTGTTGCTTATTCAATCAAAATCTCTAGAAAAAAGACCTATGATGTATCATTACTGTTGAGATAACAGTTATGTTATCTTAACTGCACTTTCATATTCGAGCATAGGGTAAATCACCCAGTTATTGAACACGTGGTACTTATTGGACAGTTTGTCTTTCATAGTTAAAAATAAGAATTCTATTTACTTTATTAGTTTAGTTGCCCTTTCATAGGTGTCACTAGCTATTTTTTACCTGTAGCTTTTTACCGCCGAGCACGTACTCTTCCTGTGTCGTCATATGCTGGGTTCGGTAATTTCTCCACGCTTACTCTATTCACTCCTCGAGCACTTTTGTCTCACTTTTACGTATATGTCCAATAACTAAAACCTGTAATACAGTTATACAATTACTAATTTAATCCAATTTTTGTATGTATTATGAATAAAGTCTCCAAAGGTCAAGCCCGAATGCATAGGCGCTTCGAAGCCGCGTATGGCAGATCGAATTACGGCGCTGCAAACATTATTTCTTCGATATAGCGAGAATATTTTGATCAACTTTATCACATTTTATTTTGTTATTTGCTGTATTTTTGACCATATGATATAATTTAAAAAAAAAAAAAACGAAAACATTCGTTTAAATAAATCTCGTTATGCTGCTCGTAAACAGCACTGGATCACAGATCCAGTGCTGTTTACGGCTGCGTGATGCATAGATATAACGAGTTTTACTTAAACGAATGTTTTCGTTTTTTTTTTTTTTTTTAATTATATCATATGGTCAAAAATACAGCAAATAACAAAATAAAATGTGATAAAGTTGATCAAAATATTCTCGCTATATCAAAGAAATAATGTTTGCAGCGCCGTAATTCGATCTGCCATACGCGGCTTCGAAGCGCCTATGCATTCGGGCTTGACCTTTGGAGACTTTAATTATGAAACAGTTGGGAAGTGTCTTTACACTGTTTCTTTTGATATAAGTTTTGTTTATCTATCTACATTCCAACATGTTATTAGGCACATGTCCAATAACTAAATAACTAACTGTCCCATAACTAGACGTTCTATTTTAGGTGTTTTAGTTAGCTGTTAGTCGTGCCAAAGAAGAGCTTCTATGATGTTAACTCTATGGAGTCTACAATAGAAGAAGTGAAGAACAATAAAACGTCATTAAGAGCGGCAGCAAAAAAATATGGTCGACCCTAGAATTTAAATTAAAAAATCCTGGTCATAGAGACAGTTGTGGTCCATCTCCTGTACTGTCTTCAGAAGAGGAATCTGATCTAAGCCTATCAACAGTTTTTGTAAAGGTATGTCTATATCTAAATTAAGCAGCTTTTTCCCAGTTAGATAGAAGAACTTGCAAATCGGGGATATCCAACAAAAAATGTGACATTCTAAAGAGCGTGCAACAATTTTTAATTGAAAATCCACGGCTTAATCCATTTAAGAATAACAGACCCGGTGGATGTTGGTTTAAGGTATTTGCTCCTATAAATAAATAATATGCTTTTCATAACGGTTTAACTTTATACGATTTCCTCTAGGCCTTCCTTAGAAGACATCCCACAATTGTACAGAGAACAGCGAAGCGGTAAGCAAACAAGTGCTTGTGTATCAGAGTCAGATATTAGAAAATAGTTCGATGAAATTAGTAACTACTTCAAATCTAAAAATATAGATACAGGCTGTTACAAATTCGAGGCTCACCATTGGGATCTCGGAAACGGTAAGAGGTACGAAGTCGGTTAAATTGGAGCAAAGTTGCGTATTTTAGTGCTGAACAATAATCTGTTTTGAAATATCTTCTACGATTTTTAGTTCTTGAAATATTTCCAAAAAACCGAAAAACGTAATTTTCTTTTTTATTTTTTTCTGAAGTTATTATTACAGGGATCACAACAAAATGAATACATCCTAGAGGCACTTTTTTGAGCTCTTTACGATGATATCAATAGATTTTACTTACAACGTTTCGTTTCGCTCTGACCATCATCAACTTCATTTTTTCTTATGGCCGCCATATTGGATTTTAATACCATTAAATAGATCTATTTTTTCTGATGTGTCTCCATGCATCACACATCTCTATTTAATAAAATGACGTAGCTATGAATGCAAAAACTGTTGAAAATAACAGTGCAAAGAAAAATATGGCTTGCTGTGAAGACAAAAAAGAAAATACATTTTGACACATCTTCGTACTATCTTGTGTTGTTTACTACTCGATTGTAATTAGTCTAAACTTATCACAATGAATTTTTCCAACGAAGAAAAGCGTGGCATGTTAAGAATTTATTATGGTAACAATAGCAATTCAGTAATAGCGAGCGAAATTTATTTCCAACAATACCCAGAAAGACGCCAACCACATAGAACAACGTTTAGTAAATTAGATAAAAACATTGCACTTCATGGATCTTTTCATAAAACTCGAAGGAAGTATGGACACATCCCTATTTAATAAAGTGAACTAACTATAAATGCAAGAAACTGTTGAAAATAACAGTGCAAAGATATCGAGGGCGTCATATCAGAAGGGCGTAAGCGCCATTATAATCCTATGCTGATACGTCCTTCTGATATGACACCCTCGATATGATTTGCTGGGAAGACAAAAACAAAAAAGCTTTGATATGCCTTCGAAGTTTTATTTCGTAGGTACATTACGAAAGCTGAATTTAGTAAAATTTTCAGTTATAAAAATTACCGTTATAAATCAAGAAAGACGAAAATTTAAAAATTTATTATGTTAACAACAATAACTTAACAACAAACCAAATTTAATTCAAACAATATCCAGAAAAACGCTAAACACATAGAACATTGTTTAATAAATTAGATAGAAGCATTGCACTTTATGGAAGTTGCCTTAATGATGAGAGGAGTGAAGAAATATTAGAATAATAATAATAATTTAAAACAAAACAAAACGTTCACAGAAGATTTTCGAAATATCCTCCGTTCTTTTCTATACATAAATTTATTCTTCGTCGAATGTTGTTAATAGCACGTTGAACGTCTCTTCTTCGTAGTGAATTAAAAGAAAGTAAAATTTTATTTCGTAGGTCGGCAATGTCGTTAATTGGTTCTGCATAAATTTTATTTTTCAAAACTCCCCACAAAAAGAAATCTAGTGGAGAGAGGTCCGGTGGCCTTGCAGGCCAACGAACTACTCCCCTATTCCCAATCCACTGATTTGGAAATTGTTCGTTCAAATAATCACAAATAGCCCTTGCATTGTGCGGTGGTGCACCATCATGTTGAAACCATAATTCTGGAAGTGTCTTTAAATTAATATCATCCAAATATTCTTCAAATGTAGTTCTAAGAAAATTTAGATAACGTTCGGAATTTAGATTTTCCTCATAAATAAATGGTCCAATAATTTGATCTCCCAAAATTCCTGCCCAAACATTTAACCCAAATCTGACTTGATTTCGAATTGGCCTGTTGATTCTTGGATTTTCAAGCGACCACACGTGTTCGTTATTTCGATTGAATAAACCATGATTTGTAAATTTACTTTCATCCGACCAAATAATATTGTTTAAAAAATTTTCATCCCTATTGAAATGATTGCTACGCCATTGACACCATTCTAATCGTCTTTCAGTATCCCCAGGAAGTAAAACATGCGATACGTGTACTTTGTAGTATTTGTAATTGTGTTTTTTCAAGGCTCTCCAAACTTTAACATGATGTGTAGCATTTACAGTATCTGCAACTTGCCGGGTAGAATTGGATGGGTTATTGTTAATCTAAAAGAACAAATTATAAAAGAAAATTGAAACAGATAAGGCAGTAGTTGATTAGATTTGTAATTAAATTATATATTTTTATTATTAACTTTATTTCCTGTAATATCTAGTTTCATACATTTTATAAATAACTATTAATTATCTCTTCTAATATTTCTTCGTTCTCCTCATCATTAAGGCGATCTCCATACTTCCTTCGAGTTTTATGAAAAGATCCATGAAGTGCAATGTTTTTATCTAATTTACTAAACGTTGTTCTATGTGGTTGGCGTCTTTCTGGGTATTGTTGGAAATAAATTTCGCTCGCTATTACTGAATTGCTATTGTTACCATAATAAATTCTTAACATGCCACGCTTTTCTTCGTTGGAAAAATTCATTGTGATAAGTTTAGACTAATTACAATCGAGTAGTAAACAACACAAGATAGTACGAAGATGTGTCAAAATGTATTTTCTTTTTTGTCTTCACAGCAAGCCATATTTTTCTTTGCACTGTTATTTTCAACAGTTTTTGCATTCATAGCTACGTCATTTTATTAAATAGAGATGTATGATGCATGGAGAAACATCAGAAAAAATAGATCTATTTAATGGTATTAAAATCCAATATGGCGGCCATAAGAAAAAATGAAGTTGATGATGGTGAGAGCGAAACGAAACGTTGTAAGTAAAATCTAATGATATCATCGTAAAGAGCTCAAAAAAGTGCCTGTAGGATGTATTCATTTTGTTGTGATCCCTGTAATAATAACTTCAGAAAAAAATAAAAAAGAAAATTACGTTTTTCGGTTTTTTGGAAATATTTCAAGAACTAAAAATCGTAGAAGATATTTCAAAACAGATTATTGTTCAGCACTAAAATACGCAACTTTGCTCCAATTTAACCGACTTCGTACCTCTTACCGTTTCCGAGATCCCAATGATGAGCCTCGAATTTGTAACAGCCTGTATAGACCCCTCACGTATTTATAATGGGGATGAGACAAGCTTCCAGATTTGTCCAAACACTGGCAAGATTCTTGCTGGAAAAGGGGTAAAGAACGTTTATGCTATAGATAAGAAAGAAAATATTACAGTAATGTTTTCTTTTTCTGCCTTTAGAATGACGTGTCCGCCCATGATAGTTCACCCTTACAAAAGAATTCCTGAAAAAAATTGCTGTTACAGTAAATCCTACTTGGAGAATTGGCCGATCTGATGATGGTAAAAAACTAGAACGAAATCGACGAAGAGAGGAAAAAACTGCATCTAAAACTAATTCTGGAAATAAAAGAATCAGTAAAACAAAAGAAGTTGTAAAGGATGCTGACTGCTTTGTATGTAAAAAGCGCCTAAATAAAAGTCATAACCATGGAGTAAGAAAAGAAGGAGAGTGCACTGTAAGCTTACTGTGGTGCCGCTTATTTTCCTTGGCGCTAGTAGTCCACAGACACCTAACAGGCACCAGAACTTTTACAGCTAATTCGTACATTTTGTAATTTATGACTTTAAGGTATGTTTATTATCATAAATAATAGTCGCGTTCAACGGAGAGCAGCTGCTGAGTTGCTTACTTAGCAATCGTCTGTGATTGGCTATTACCTTAATGTGAACCAATCACAAACGATTGCTGAGCAGCATAATCAAAGAAAAGAAATTGGGTTCAGTGAGTTTTTTTTTATTCGATCTGTTAATTTATGTTTAATAAATAAATTGTGTAAGTCATATTTCCACTTCTTCGACCAAAAAAAAAGATGCTTTTCCAACAGTTTTTTCAGACTGCCCTAATTATTTAAATATGAAGGTACCAAGAAAGCAAATATTAGTTGAAAGGGTGAAAATTGCTGTTGAGAAAGAAGAAATTACATCAGTTATTAATGAATCAGAATTTCAAGAAAATATTGAACTTGCAATCAATGCCAATGAATCATCTGCATTTTATCAAATATTTAACAAAAAAAAGATCACCAACATTGTTACCAAACTGGGGCTTAACTGCATGCACAGAAAATGATAAAAATTATATAATATTATCTGAAGTATTTGTACAAAATGCTATTCCAGTTGTCACAGTTGTCATTATGTTGTCTATAATGTTATTGACATAGAAGAAATTGTTGAGCAATTTTCTAATTTAAAATTTTGTCCTGGTGGACCAAATCAAAATTCTTTTCAAGTAAATAGCAATACGATTTCTGTGGTTGATATAGAAACTGGAAAATGGAGACATAAAAATTGTTATTACATATTCCATGCAAAAGAAGAATGTTGTAAAAGTTGTAGGAATTTAAAGTTTTTCGATCGGCCAATAAATATTTACAGAAGAATAGTCAGAACAAACGAGTCAAAAGAGTAAAAAGGAGCTTTTGAAAATAACAGACAAATCATTTAATGCAAAGTTAAGAAATTTGGATAAAAATGCAAGAAATATGGTTTTAGAAAGTTTCAATTTATTAAGATTTACATCAAAACAAGGTAGAAGATACACACCAAACTGGATTATGTCTTGTATGTTATTATATTTGAAAAATACATCAACTTATGAGAATATAAGAAGAAATAATGTTTTACCACTGTGTCCTATTTCAACAGTTCAAAGGTATTTAAGAAATATTAATATAAAATGCGGGTTGGATGAAAAGTTTTCCATGAGTTTAAAAAAAAATGGCTACAATAAATGAGTTCCAGAAAGAGAGACTGTTATTATTTGATGAAATGACTGTAAGAAACAGTGTAACAGTCAATCTAAAGACTTTAAAGATAGACGGATATACAGATTTTGGCTTGGAAGACACAAATTCAAGAAAGAAAGAGCTTATTGTCATGCACTAGTATTCATGTTCTCTGCTCTCCATGATTCATATTGCGGTATTTATAAGCAGAACGAAATATTTTTTTAATTTTCATAAAGAAATAATTTTGTAAATAATAGAGTAAAATTCAGAGTAATGTATTATTTATGTTTTACAGGAATTTATTTGCATAATTATTAAATTAATAAATAGGTGAATAGAAATAGGTGATTTAAAATTACATGTTTATTATAAATAAAATATTTAGAATTTTTCCAATGTAAATACGTAAGATTCAAGCTTAGAATTGTAATAATTAGAAAAATTAATTTAGTAATGTCACGACGACCCGACGTTTGAAAGAAACTGTAAGCGGTAGTGAGGAGTTCGGAAATTGAATCAGTGAGGGCGCCGCGTTGTGCTATTGTAAACTAAAGCCCCCCGTGCCCCTACGAAACTGCTTGTACGCGTTGCGGAGATAAGTCACGGAAGCGATTCGGAACTTGTAAGTAATATATCAGTGGTTTTGCAAAAAACCGATTGACCAAAATAAATTTCGACTTTTATATATCTCCGAACTTTTTGATGATCTGTATTTATTTGTACGATTCTTCATAATTTTGAAATTAATAAACCGCTGTTTTCTGTCTCATTCTACGCAAATCTCTTCTTATTTATTCACCTATTCACACACACATATACACAGCAATATGTGCAACCTGTTGCTGTATATGGAGTAAAACGTTCTATAAAACTTTATTTTATTCACTTTCTTTAACAGTTCTTCAGCTGCAGGAGCAACAAAAGGGGATGTACTGTCTCAGCTTGTTGTTAAAGTCATAAATGAAATCGGTAAAGTTCGTGGTATAATTTGTGATGGTGCAACAACAAATAAAAAGATGTGGACAAATTTGGACATTAGCGGCCAGCAGCATAATGTAATCAATAGTTTTCAACATCCCTGTAACACTGATAAAAAAAATTTATGTACTTTCTGATACACCTCACCTGTTTAAATGTATCAGGGATCGAATGTTCAATAAGCCACATCTGATTGTAAATTATCAGTAAAATAATTTATGTTTCTGTACAATTATTTATTTTTTAGACTCCTTATGGAAAAGTTTCATGGATTCACTATGAGAAATTATATAAATTAGACTACAAAATTCAGGAAACCTTCGTGTATGTCCAAAAATGTCATATAATCATATTTACCCCAAAAATTTCTTAAAAATGCGTGTAAAATTAGCAACTCAAGTAATTTTGAGCACTTACAAATCTATTCTTTTTACGTAGACTTTTACAGATTTTCAGCAAATAAATGGTAGATGGCTTAACATTTTATTGCGGAAATAATGTAAAATATATAGGAGACAATGTGGAGCCAACTGTCACATTTACAAAGTTTCTTAATTCACTGTTCGATTCAATGAATTGAAAATGTTATCTAGAAGGAATTTACCCAAATAACTTGACAGATTTTGATGTAATTTTTTAAAGAAAAGTATGTTTGTCATATAGTTGTATAAATTTAATTATTGCAGGTTTTGAAAAATGGTCTCAATTTTTTTTAATATGTGGGAAAATATGAAAAATTCTGGTGAAATTAATGAAAATGAATTTTTAACTGCAACTACCGCTGAAGGCTTACGTGTAACAATTACCTCCACTATGAAATTAGCAAGTGAACTTCTGCAAAGTGGATACACTTATGTTGCAACTGCAAAAATTAATCAAGATCCTTCAGAGGTAGTATTGTGGAATTAGTACATATTAATTTCGTATAGATTTAATGTTTTCCTTTGCCTTTGTTCGGTGCGTTACCAAATTATTATAATTAAAAACAGAAGTTCTTTGGCATAATCCGTCAAGCAGGAGGAGCCATTGAACATCCAACATTCTATAAGTTTATATAAACTTTTGTCTGTGAAAGCTTTGATATGTCCTCCAAAATTAGGTAACTGTACTATTAATTTAGATGAACAAGAACAATGCAATTTAATAACATTGGATGACTTAAAAAGTGTTTGGAATGTCCTCATTCCCAACTAAAAATTTTCGATGAAGACATGTTCAAGTTATTAAAGAAAAATTAGATTGTTTAATACATTATGATATTATGACAATTTGCAGAACACAATTATGCAGCTCCAGAAATTGCAGAATATGTTATATATTATACCGCAGGATTTGTAAGCAGGAAATTGTTAAATTTAACTATTATCAAATCCTGCTCGCAATGTACAGCTGCACTTCAGTGTCAAAATTCCACTTTGCCTGTAGCAGCATTAACTCAGATTAAGTCCTATGGATTCGTCATACATCCGATCTACTCGTGGTTCCACTCGTAGCGAATTTTCATTCTAACCTTGTTACAGAATATACTATGCTAGCAGGTAAAACTGCATACTGATACTTAAAACGTTCACGACGTTGTGTGTCACATGTGGTACACGCTAGTTGTCATCGGTAGCCGGCGTGTACCATATGTGGCGCACGCTGTATACGGAATAAGATGCCTTGTGCAAATTTAACGTATATGTGTAGGACGTTGACGAAAGGTTACGGCTGTAGGTGAAGGTCGTGTACGACCTTTTGGACATTTTATAGAACTTACCACTGAAAATAGCCGAAAAAGAATTTATAACAAAACTGCAAAGTTGAGGCTAGGAAATCGAGGACATGTAAGTACAGGTTACAACAAGGAACGAGAAATTTTGACCGGAAACGTAATTCTCCATCGAGAATGCACAATAAATTTACTCAAGCCTGTCGTGAGCCACCGGTGGTTCATTAGAAATCTTCTTAGGAACGTCGTGCACCACCGGGTGGTGCACCAGAAAATTAACTCATAGTCATCACGGCCTAGCTGTACGCTGATAGAAAACTAGTATGTCGCGAACGTGTTAAAGACAATACAAATTACCTTTGATTTTGTTTTACATACAAGTCCATAATCTAAAAATAAAATTTTGACATTAATTTGAAACAAAGAAAAATTCTTAACTGTCCAATAACTGGGTGATTATCCTAACGTCATAAAATAACTGAACAAGTTATGTACAGTAGCGGACAATAAAACCCGGACACGTCATTTGCACAATGTAAACCTCATTTTAACATTTTTGACGTTTAACGCATGTCACTAGTAATTCTGACGTTTAATTCAAATTTCATTTATTTTGACAGAAATATAACCTCAATAAAGCCTGATTTACCAAATTTGTAGAAATACGCACGACATGTCAAATTCTTGCTCGGATTTTATTGTCCGCTACTGTACGATGATATATCATGTCAATTTTTAACAGCGAAAGCAGTTACGCAGATAACAGCGCTGTTGTCCTTAACACAAATTGTCACCTTACTTTCAAAACTTCCTGGATCTCTATTCCTGACATTGAGAGAAAATGACATTTCTCATGAGAAAATATGAAATCACTTCCCTGAAAGTTCACTTTCCTTTCTCTTGTTTGTCAAACTACTATTTTTGAACATATTTTTGGATAAGGATGTGATCAAATTCATGCGAGAACTTTTACAGTGTTGCCGATACTGCTTTTAGATTTTAACCAATCAAAATTGAGCTGTTCTGTCAGCTGTTGTATGTGTGTAACATATGCGTATGTAAAGTGAGAAAATGTCAAAATGGAAAACGTTTGAAGCGGTCAAGTAAAACAAGCACAAAAAGATATAATAGTAGACTTTATAAAGAGCCGTCAGGACCTTCAGACAGGAAAATTTACGCCAACATTCACAAAAGCACACGCCCAAAAGTTATGGGAAGAATTAACTGTAATGCTTAACGCTGTGCCAGCAGCCCCTCAAAAAACGTGGACACAATGGCGTAAGGTATGTACTCGCTATTATTTATTTGAATAGCTTGGTCAAATAACAAAGTGTTGTTTGTTGTGAAGGATAAAAAGGTGAGTTTATCTTGAAAAAGTTTAAAATGTCCAATAACCTTTAATCAATTAAATCAAATTATGATATTAATACAATTACGCAAAAAAATATTATGAAACAGCTATGAAAGAATTTACTTACTTTAGAATATTAATGGTAACCTAAAATTCAGCGGTTAAAACAGGGTTAACATAACATAATAATCACACTTCTCCTGAGAATTGAAATTTTTTTATCACCAGCCAGTAGAAACAAGTTCTCACGACGCGACGTTCAGGCGATAGGAGGAAGTAAAGTTTTCAGGAATACCAACTATACGTTTTCGAGAGAACTCCGCCTACTTCTCACGAGAAAATTGTTCGGAATTGTTTCAAGAATAGAGGTCCTCATCTCAGACTCTGTAAATATGAGGTTTTGTTGGAGCTTTTATTTAGAATTTATAGGCATGAAATTACAGCATGCTTGCTTACCCTATTAAAAATTTCTTGTATATCATTTTAATAATTCTTTTAATTGATATTTAGTACTAATAAGAAAGCATGCCCATTCTTCATAAGATTTTCATTATCTTCATATAGTCAATCGCTACTTATATCAGAAGTTCATTTGCAACACAATCATAATTGTTGCGAGGGAGCATTTTTACATTTACCCAAACAAAGAAGATTTACAGGCTTATAAAAAAGATGTACTAAATTTGCTGTCATTAAAATGTAATAAAAAATTGATAAAAAGTTAGGTAAAAACAAAATTTGGAAAATCGTCACTTTAAAAACTTAAAATCTAATATATCATCAACATCAGAAAATGAATTGAAAATAACAATAGAGTTTCTTCAAACATTTCCAAATTCAACTGTAGAAATTTTGGTCAACGAAAATCAAGTACTCGAAGGAATTTATTTTCAAGATGAACAAATGAAAAAGACTTTTGAAGTATATCCTGAAGTGCGATGCACTTTTAAATTAAATAATCTTGGAATGCCATTATATACAGGGTGATTCATATTGAGTGTAACAAACATTGGCATTTTATTGGGAAGGTCATTTTAAGTGAATAATGTTATATGAACCTAGGTCTTATTTCATTTCGTTACAGAAGTACAACAGGTTTTTTTTGATCTGTGGTGGTTGCCCAACGGGCTCCTAAGTCAAAGACTTCTCAGGAGCGGGAGTGTATTTGAGTGTGTGTGTAAAGTTTTCCATGGCTTTGTTACTTCCAACCTTCTCGCCGTTTAAGGGGAAGCAGTGTCGAATTTTATCCCCAATACTGAAGGGTGCCTGAAGTCGATACCGACCACCCCCGAGAAAAATCCCGAGTGCGGTTCGAACCGACCACCATGCGATTGCAAGGCCGGTCCTCTTACTACTGGACCGTTCAGGCGTAAGGTCAAAGTTTTATCGGCGAAGTAACAAATAGGTAAACAAAACATAATATTTTGAATTTATAATTATCATTCAATTTAAAAACTTTCTGCAGCGTGATTACCGGCATTGATATGAACATTTGTATTTTTTTAATACCAGTCCGAGAAGGCCAAAAACTCGATCTAGTTCCCATTATAAAAACAAAATACATTAACTAATCCAGTTGTTGTGAATGACGTTTGAATGAATAAATTTAATAATTAACTATTATTTGTCGAAAAAATGCTCAGTGCAGCTGAATATGCCGATATTATTTTCGTATATAGTTACTGCAACGGTAACGCTCGTCGCGCGTGCAGAGAATATCATCGCAGATATCCAAATAGATAACAATCCTCTCATCGAGCTTTTGGCCATACTTTTCAAAGACTACATGACGCTGGTACAACTGCTCATAATGAAGCTAGTAATCATACTGCAGAAGGTAATATCATCAACGAAGAAAATGTAATCGATGCAGTTCTGGACCATCCTATACTTAGTACTAGGCGCATCGCAACGCAATTGCACCTATCGCAGAACTTTGTTTGAAGGGTATTACATCGCAAAGAACTGCATCCCTATCACACTCAAAGAGGTCAGGCACTACAACAATAAGATTATGGCCAACGTATGGAGTGTTGCACCTGGTTGCTACATAAAACTACGGAAGATCCAAATTTTTTATGTAGAATATTGTAAGCCGATGAGGCTCAATTTACAACGGTTGGTATTAATAGCACCCACAACTACCATCTATGGTCTCTCCAGAATCCCCATGCCATCGTACAGAAAAGATTTCAGCATCGTTTAGTGTTAATACGTGGGCTGGCACTTTTAACAGTCGAGTGCTTAATATCGAAGTTATTGATGATCGCTTAAATGCAGAACAATATGCTACTTTCCTGAATGGAAGACTTTATGAGATTCTGGAAGACACTCCACTTTCAGGAGCAAATGTGGTATCAGCATGATGGCGCCCAAGCCCACTATGAAATAAGGTTACTGTATTTAGAAGGTACCGCCATTCATTTCCGCGGCTTCGTCCCCCAAATTAAAAAGGAAGCGATGAAACGCTAAAGAAGAAAAAGGATGGATACATAACAAGTTACTGCTGCTAAAGAGTTTATGAATGAATTTGATTAACCCCAAATTAAAAGAGATAGAAAGTTGGCGCTACCTTCTCAATACAGTAACCTTACTATGAAAGGCGAGTAACTGAGTGGCTAAGCATACATTATCCCAATAAATGGATTGGTCGTTGGGGGCCCCATCGCTTGGCCTTCGAGATCCCTTGATCTAAATCCTCTAGACTTTTACCTTTGGGGTCACTTAAAACAGTTAGTCTACAGTGTTGAAATAAATACTCGTGAACAGTTACTCCAAAGGATAATTGATGCTGCCAATCAAGTTCGCAATGACGATGCCATAGTTCGTGTTTATTATTCATTTATTCGTAGGTGTCGTGCTTGGATTCGAGGTCAAGGGGCATATTTTGAGCAGATTAATATTATTAGGAGCAGGGATAATATTACTGCATCTAAAAATCAAACAGCTGGTTTTGTTAGTATTAAGTAGCAGTCTATTGGAGTTGAACCAGGTAATGAGTTTATTGAGATAAATATTGCATTCGTTCGTAATGTCTGGATAAGTTTTTCCTTTAATAAGCAAATTAGTGTCGTCAGCATAATTCAATATCGAGTGCTGTCAACGCCCACTTCACATAGGCCGAAGTTAGATAGTGGGGAAGATCGAGATTTCGGGGGACTCGAAGATTTTCGGGGGACTCGGTCAGTACGCGTCTCGCCGTTGAACTGTTAACGCGTACGTAAATGGGCTCACTGATTAATTTAAAATGGTCACTTCATGTTCAGTACCGCAGTGTGAAAGTAACTCATCTGTTTTAATTATGTATTATTATCACATCTCGTATTTAATTATTAAGAGAACTTTTTTTTAACATTATTAAAAATTTCCTTTTTTTAAGAATTATAGTAGTCCTCGCTGCGACTCCTAGACAATAGTAGTTAGAACTATTATGTATTGTATGTAGTTCAGCTAACTCTGCTATATCGTTCATATTTCCAATTATTTCAAATGATTTATTTCTTTTTTTAATTTAAAGATATTGGAAACAACAAAAATAATTAAGTACATTATTGTGACAAGGCGAAAGTAAATTAAAATATTAGATTCATTTAGCGGAGTTAAGATGAGCAAAAATGCATCCAAGCGTCGCCAAAGCGTAAACAAAGCGACCCCGACCGCGTGACTCATATGCAGGTGTACAAAAACCTTGGACATATTCTAACTTGTTGAAATATAATAAAAGTACATAGTTCCTTCGTCAATACTCGGAAGTGTTCGAGTTCCAATTTATATAAAAACCTCAAACCAGAGACATTCAATTAAGATCATAAACTAGTTGCTATCAGAGCATGATGTAGGCTCTATTTTGTTAAAGTGTGCTCTTAGGGTAAGTTAAACTTTGTACAATTATGTTTGTCTTTATTTATGTTTATAATATAATATTTAAGCTACGCTATGCCCCTTGTTTCGATTTATACCGTAACATTTTTGGTGGAGGCGCCTAAAGTCCAAAATGTAGTCACTATTTTATTTACAAGAAAAAAAAATTATTTTTTTTTCATAGGAATATTCTAAATTTCAATTATTAATTTTTTTTTTTTGTAATCATAACTAACGAATTTGTTTTAGAAGAATTTAATGAGCCAATAGGAAGTAATTTAAAATTTTTTGTTGCAAAATTTTTTTTTATACGGCGCGTATCTAATGTTTCAATAAATTGCACTAACTGTTTTTTTTTGGCATTATTAAATATTTGTCGAAGTATTGAAATCTTTTCAGTAATATACCTATTAAATTTTATAAAAGATTTTGTAACAAGGTTTTCAAGATTTTTTTTGCAATTAAGAAATGTTTAATGCCATATTTGTTATAATCAAATACGGTTAACCATATCTGAAATTTCACTTTCTTAAGGGTTAATTAATATTAATACCCTGATTTCAGTCATCTGTAACGAAATCGGAATGTGCTTAAAATTTTAATTGCAATTTTTTTTTTAGTAACTTCATTATAATTACTAAATTGAATAAATATTTTTTACATGTAAAAGTAACTTTTCTTATATCAACAGATCGGAAATTTAAAGTTAAAACAAAATCCGATTACATATCACGATCGCCCGTAAATATGAACGGAAATCAAGAAACTTGCGCTCATGTCACAATCGCTTTAGCACAAGAAGCAAACACAAATCCACGGTTCCCTAAATTCGTTAGTCCTGAAATATTTACACCAGGATCGACAAATATACTCGATTTTATAAAAAAATTTGACAAATGTGCTAATAGCAATAACTGGTCAAATGAACACAAAATAAATTTTTTCGGTTCATTTCTTCATGGAGCTGCAAATATTTGGTATATTAATTATCTTTCATCAGGCGAAAATAGTAATAATAGTTGGGACGACATTATTCGTGATTTTAAAAAAGAATTCTGTGCGACTTCTTATATTCGCGAATTAAAACTTCGTTTATTAAACCGAAGACAAAGAGAAGACGAAGACGTACTAAAATATATGTACGATATTTTAGAAATGTGTCACGATTTAAATCCAAATATGCCATTTGAACAAACTTTGGATTACTTTGAAAACGGACTACATCCCATCTACGTAACTCAATTTTCTTTAATGTCAACTACCGATATGACATTAAAATATTTTAAAGAAATTGTAGAAAAATTAAGTGAAACGCGAAAACGGGCTATAGCTTCGTATTTAACGAATCCTGAATTATTACTTCAAGGTAATTATACGCCCACACAGAGTGCATCGTTTACAGATAAACAATTTGCATTCGCGGCTCGGTCTAATCTAAATAACCGCGCGCACAAAATCAAGGCCACCTGTTTCATTTGTAAAAAGCCTGGTCATCTTTCTTATACGTGTTATTATAAACAATCGAATGGGATAAATAATAATTCACGAGAATTTGATAATAACCGGCAGCATGCTAAACAGTTTGTTAGACAACAAGCTTTTTCTTCGCATCGGTTTCGTGCTCATAAAAAGCAAAACCAAAATGTTGCGTTACTAAAACCGAGACAACGTTTCCCAGTAAAGTCTGGATTCACCTCGGAAAACAGGGAAAGTAGCCTCTACTCTTTCCCATCGTCTGGAATAGTAACTATTCCTGCTGTCTTATTTAAAAAGACATTAAAAGTTATTGTTGATACAGGTGCGCTAAATAACGTAATTAGTTCACAATATGTTAAATATTACTCCGCTTTAAAAAAGCCGCTTCACATAGTTACGGCCGGAAACGAAACGATTAAAGTAATCGGTAAAACGGTAATAGAGTTAAAAATTTCTAAAGAAATTTTTCCGACAGAAGTATTAGTAGTTCATGATCTTCCGAAACCTTTAATTATCGGAACACATTTTTTAAAACAGTACGACGCAGTAACTAATTTCCCCCATAATTACCTGGCACTTCGTGGAAATATACGCGTTCCTTTTCTGAACAATACCAATAATTTAAACAATTTCTTTTTCCAACCACTATCACATCACATACGCAGTTCAGGCGTTCCTAATGAAACCGTTAAAATAAAAATACCACTTAAGAGTGATATTACGTTAAAACCTAACGAATCGCAGTTTGTTGAAATAAATTCGACAACCACAACTTTCCCAAAAAATTTAAATTCGTATAATTTTGTTCCTCGCGAAGATTTTTTACTTTCAAAGCATGTCATAATAACAAAAAATCTATTTTTTGTTGAACAAAGTATAATGCTTGAATTGACAAATATAGGCAAGATTCCTTCAAAATTGTTTGCAAATACCACGGTTGGTTATTTAGAAAAGTCATGTCAAGCTAGCTTAAAAAATAATACACATTCTAAAAATTCTACAAACACTCCCAATTTTGAACTTTATGGCCAATTTGGTTTAATGAAAAATGGTACATTACCTTCGTATTATAAACGTAATTTTGCTAAGGGGGGAGGGAAACCAAGTGTAAATAAAAATTTCAAAAAACCTCGTATGTTTAATAAAAAAGAACAATTCAAAAGGGATAATATTTCTTTAAATCACTGCAAATTTCAAGGAAATAATTCCACAAATTATAAATCTTTTCAGACGCGTTTACAACTAAAGAAAAACGATGTGACTTTAGGAAATCAAAATATAACTATTCGAAATGTTGCTTCCGAAAACGTTAAACGATCACAAAATAAAGCTAAAATGAGGTACCACAAATGTGATCGTCAGAAAGAATATAATGAAGGCGCTAATGCAAAAAAATTCACTCCGAAACGTAAAATTGGTAAAAGTAAAAAATTATTTTTACGTCGGGTTGGACCGAAGTTTATTCCAAAGGAATAGACGGTTGTAGATTACGTTGTTCGAAAAGGTCCAGATAAAAATTCAAAAACTGATGTAGAACATGCAAGCAGAATAAGACCGTATTATAAATCACCGCAGTCTCCACAAAAGTAAATTATTTGTTCTTAAATTTATTTATATGTACATAAAGAAGTACATGTATAAATATGCATTTTTTTTATGTTCCAGAAATTTCCTGGTAGTCATCAGTTTATTGATGTACCAATGCAGACTCAGCATACGTTTAATTGACATCTTTTTAATGATGAATTTTTACACATATGATTTCAGATCTACATATGCAACAACTCCATCACCAGTGGTAATTACAAAATCCTATCTATGCAGTTGCAAATTTGGCAGACCGATAAACAATTTAAAGAATTCTTTAAACTGATTCGTAATTCTCTTTTTCAAATGTTTCTCTTTCTATTTCATTATTTTATTTACAATTTATTTATATGATGATTAAATATCACCGCAATATTTACTTCTTTTAATTGATTTTTCTATCACATTTTTGGCAGAACACGAAAAATATTTATTAAATTTGTCAGCAGTAATTTCCGAAGATTCACTAGGTGGTAATTTGTAATTATTTTTCTGTTTAGTTACTTCTAGCACGCAATTCCACATTTCTTTTGACTTATTGCTGGAATTAAATATTTCTCTGATCAAATAATTTACTTTTAGTATTATTTAAAAGCCTGGTGTAATGCGTTTGATGCGCTATATGTAATTGTTTCAATGTAAAATGCATAGATAGCATCTGATAAACGATTAACTTATCCTTGCATTCACGAATTTCAGGTGTATTTCGCCAAGAATTTTGCTTTGAACGATAACATTTCTTTGTACACATTGGAAAGTGAAAATCAAAGTATGACATAAAAATGCTAAGAAAATTTTTAAATTTTTCATTAGTACCGTTTTCCGAAAAACTGCACTGAAATATTCTTTTGACATGTCAATACAAAACTCATTGATTGCGTTGTTATCGAAACGCCTCATTAATTTATACTGTGTTGAATTCATACTTGCATTAAGGCTTAATTGTACATATTGCGCTAAATGGTCAGAAAATCCCGTAAAAAAAACCTTGTGGTTGTACATACAGACTGGCCCAACGAAAACAGTCAAACTGAATATCTTCCAAGAAAATTTTTGTTTGAAAAAACGCAAAAACAGGTCGATTTATAATACAAGGGGGACACTTTTCTATCCTATACCCAACTGTTATGCGTCATCCCCCTCCCTTCTAGCTCTCTAACCAATAGAATTTAAATAGGGAATGTACCATGAGTGGCATATCATTGAGAAGGTAATTTTATAGAGAATTCAGTAATGTGAATATGAATACCTGAGAATTTGATTTTAGCGCCCTCTTTCGGAGAAAAAATTGTTACATAATCCAAAGTGTGACAACTCATATGAAAGCTAATTTTAATAGTAACTCAAGGCGTGAATTGAAATTTCATAAAGATATTAAAAACTGATTAAAATAACTAAAAATAGGGTTCGTAACAGATTTGGTATCCTTGTTTTCAGTTATTTTGGTTAGTTTTCAATATCTTTACATAATTTCAATTCGCGCATTGAGTTACTATTAAAATTAGCTTTCATATGAGTTGTCACACTTTGGATTATGTAATAATTTTTTCCCCGAAAGAGGGCGCTAAAATCAAATTCTCGGATATTAATTTCACATTACTGAATTCTCTATAAAATTACCTTTTCGATGATATGCCACACATGGTACATTTCCTATTTAAATTCTATTGGCTAGAGAGCTGGAAGGGAGAGGGATGATGTATGACACTTGTGTATAGGATAGAAAAGTGTCCCCCGTGTCGACCTGTTTTTGCGTTTTTTCAAACAAAAATTTTCTTGGAAGATATTCAGTCTGACTGTTTTCGTTGGGCCACTCTGTATAATCAAAAATATTATATGATAATATTATGTTACCGGAACACATTCCGAACCGATTCAGAACGAGTACGGAACTAATTCAGCCCCGGGATTCTGAATGCTCGACTCGATGCGAGTCATATTCGCTATAGGGACCGTGCACATGCCTGCGTTCAGCGACGCCTGGCGGTGATTTATGCATTAGTGGTATGAAAACATTGCTTTTAGGTTAATACACCTGTGACACGTGGAAGCGACATTATTAACGTCACTCTGTAATTTTTAATTTTACAATTACAATGGATGTTGAAATATATTTTAAAATCTTATTTATGTAAGTGGACGACCAGCTGGTAGTGGCCGGCCATCAGGCGCAGTCATCCTATGCATAACTTTAATAGCCAAGCGAAAATTTTGGTATTTGCGGAAGAAATTTTGCATGGCATTGATGGTCAATAAAATTTTTGGTTGTGCGCAGATTTGTTGTTATTTCTTGTAATTGTATTAAAAATATTTAGGGCTTTTTCTAAATTTACTCAAATCTTGCAACAAGTTTTATTGTTTGATGATCAGTACAATTTCTAAATATGCAAAATTTATGCAAATCCTGCGTGGTGTCACTAATAGATGTGAAAATATATTACAAATTGAATTCTATTGTTTATGAGCACAGTATTTCAGAAAACACATCAGAAGATCGGCAGTTGATTATTGTTGGACATGGGCGTTTTCCGTTATTTCTAAATTTTTCCTTTCAAACACAGTGGATCTTAAATGCATGACCTCCGTACACAAATTTATGGAAATTTGCCTAACTGGAACGTGTTCTTCACTCTTTTTTGCTCTTTTACACCCATTTGTATAAATAAAATGGGTAACGAGAGTGACTCATAGAATTAATGTAAAAGTGCTATAAATTAAACAAAAATCTGAGTACAAACCTCAATTTAAGAAACATCACTAATATAATCAGTCTTTTAATACAATTAACACAAAGTATTGCAGTTAAATAGTATAAAACATGTTCCACATGCATTTGACATGAAGTCGGTCTGATGATCGGTTGGGGCTATTGTTTATATTGACTTCTTCACATGAAACGCATACCATCAGTATCCTGACCGTAAATGTATTCACAATACCAAGACTAACCATCCGTTAATCATCAACCGCATTTGAAACTGGCCTACATTTGTTGACTTGCTTTCCGACTTCTCATGAAATTCTTCAAACTTTCATTTCATCTGAGTCTCCTGCACATTTTTCGAATAGAGTACGTTGTACTTAATGACTAATCGATATTGAAATCTATGAATCACTTTCAAAACAGCATACAAACTTAAATGTTTCAATCCATATATATTTTCTTGCTACTGTCTGGATAATTGTAAAGTTTAACATTCTTCCTGTTACTATAACTCTTATGACAATTTACAGTTGTAGTACATAATAACTATTTGATCTTCTGGTATGAAATTAATTACAAAATTCAAGTTCAAATGCACACTGGGCATTTGAAATGACAGATGTACATTTGAACTGTCATCATACTGTCACTCGTGTTTTCATACCACTTATGCAAAATATGACCATTGGTGGCGCTGTCATCGCATGTGCACGGTCCCTATTATATCCGATACCAAATTCGATATCGAGAAGCTGCGATTCTTAAGCGATGTCGTATATACTATCGTCGTAGCAGACGTAGCGCGGCTGTCTGCATAGTTATTTACAGGAATCTTTGAATTATAAAATTGGCAGACATTGAAAAGAAAGTACAAACGTTTTGTTTAATGGTTATGTTAATGGTTTGAACAACTAATAATTACTTATGAATAAAATAATCTATTTCTATTTTCTATTATTCTATTTTGGATTTGGAAGTTAGTATCTGTTTCGTTTTTTTTTATTATTTTAAGAAAGTAACTATGTGATTTTGCAAATTTTGAAAATATGTACTTCAAAATTGAATGTTTTGGATTTTGTTTTATATTTTTATACATTTGCATAAACAAATAACAGAAAAGAGTTTTGTTAATTAAATTAATAAATGCAGGTCAGAAGTCTACACCTAGAGGTCAATTATGCTGCCAATTTTGGATTTTTACATTAGACAGCAAAATAACCGAAATGAAAATGACGCTCAACATACACTAAGGTTGCAGCGCCGTGTACTGAGAAATACAAGTGACCCGTTTGCATTGCCTGAAAATAGATTTATGGAACTTTTTCGATTAAATAAACTTCTTGTGAGAAATTTAATTATAAATTTAATACCACACCTAAATCTGCCAAGGTATCGATCTGGTTTAAGTATTGAGACAAAAGTGCTCACAGCTCTACGGTTTTACGTAACAGGTTGTTATCAAAGAGCTGTGGGTGAGGACTACCATTTAGGCCTAAGTCAAACTTCTGTGCATAGGTGAGTACTTTATGTTACTGCTGTTTTTTATTTTTGTCTAACTAATTTCTTTTTAGATGCATTCATGAGTTGACGGAATGTATTGATATAAATTTATCAGAACAACACATTCATTTTCCAACTACAATGAGAGAATTTAATATAAATAAAGAGACTTTTATGCGACAATTTCATTTTCCAGGAGTCATCGGAGCTATCGATTGTACCCACATTGCTATTTTAAAACCTGCTGTTGAAGAACATAACTTTATTAATCGTAAGGGCTTTCATTCTTTGAATGTACAGTTAATATGCAATAGCAATCTAAAAATATCAACGCTAATTTTCCTGGGTCATCACATGACTCATTTATTTGGAGGCAGTCTCAGATAAGAGAGCAACTGCAGCAGTTTTATGAAAATGGTACTCGTGAAATGAGGTAGGAAAATAAGAAAACAATTAAAGGTATCAAAATTTTAATATTAAAAATAAACATTTAAACATTTCGTATATTGCACAGTATTAAAAAGTCTACGTAAAACTACTTTAACGAATTTTCAGATTGGGCAGATATTACATTAACCAATTTTAAAATGCTATTATTTACATTTGAAAGCCTATTATCTATAGAATTTCCAATTTTTATCATGCTGTTAGCAATTGCTATATTGGTGTCGGTACTTGCAGATATAGTATTAGTTAGCTTTTCTAAAGCTTTATCAATTTTTAGTAACTTATTATCTAATGTGTTATTAATATCTCCTAATAATTCAATAGTTTTCGCGTACATTTCATCACATTTTGCCTCAGGATTTGTTCTTTTTGCCTTTTTTGTTGGTGGTGGTGGTGGTGTGGTATTTGGTAAATATTGGTAATCATTATCATCCATCTCTGCATCATAGGTATTCTGTTGTGAAATAGCTTTGGTAGTTTCAGGTGCTTCACTTTCTTTATTTATTGAAAAGTTTAACTAAAATAAAGAATTATATAAAATTAGATTATCTCATAAGTTAAAGCCATATATGTGTCCTTACACCACGTTCAGAAGTACCGCAGCCTTGATAAAATGTGTTTCCCAGGATTGACAGTACTCGTAGCTCTACTCTTGTTAATCTTTTTTCCGTGTTTGGTCCACCCCCAGGAGCCTCTTGTAGCTTCTTAACGTCACAAGCCTTTTTTTTTTTAAGGCACACTTATAATCTGTCCAACTCTGTAAATATTTTTATCTTTTTAAAAGGTATTTAACTTGGAAAATGTACATTTGTACCTTCTGCCATTTTTCAACAGATCTTGACCCAAATCCGGCACTATTTAATTTTAGAGTCAACTCTGCCCATAATTTTTTATAATTTTCTTTGCCAAATTGACTGACTATTCTCCCTACTGCAAAATCTTTATGATTTTCCATAAAATCAATTAATATCTCCCAATGTTCTGGTTTTATTTTAAAAGCCCTAAAATTTAAATATAATAAAATAAAGCAAACATTAAAAAGAAACAATTTAAACTGGATATTGTTCTGAAATATACAAACCAAAAATTAACGCACGTGCACGTAAAGCAATCGCTTGCTTAGAAGGCATTACAAGGTCCCGAAACAGCAAGATCACAGGAAATTATTATAAATAAATTATTACTTACATGTTTTTATTCAGCTGCTCGTGCATAAAAATAATGTCTTCTCGGAAAATCTTATTCGAGAAAATGGAGAGCTGGAAAGGTTAAATACGAATTCTGCATGTTTTCTGGGTTTTACAGATGAGTGAGAAACATTATATATGAGAGTGAGATACACATATCTAGTGGGTAACTCGATACCTTAAGGCCGGGCGCAGACTGATCAAGCAAAGACGTCTTTAGACAAAACGTTTTTGTTTGAACTTGCCAAAATCTGTTTTTTACATGCATTAAATAGGTACCATCGCACACTGATGAAACAATACTTGCCAACAAAACACAACGCTGTTAAACAAATTGTTGTGTGAAAAGACAAATTTGCTTAATCAGTGTGCGGCGACATCTAACAAAACGTTGTCCAACAAAACGAATTGCTTTGAATAAAAACGTTTTCTGTCTAATCAGTGTGCGTTACCGGCAGGCACCATCCAACAGGTTACAACAAAATGCAACGTGTTGGGAGTGCAAACATAAATTTTTGTTTGACGTTCGTTCAGCCGACTGTTTTGACTAAAGTCGTTTTGCATCATCAATGTGCATTTCACTCAAACAAAGCGTTATGGAACAAAACGAAACAGTTTTGTTGTAAAACGTTTATGCATGCAGCATTGTTGCAAGATAAAACAAAATGTTTTTCAGTTCCACAAAACGTTTTGCCTGAAGACGTTTTTGCTTGATCAGTCTGCGCCCGGCCTAAGAGATATCGAGTAAAAGTGACAGTTATATTCGATATTGCTTCAGAATCACAAAAATGGCGTACTCGCATCGAGTCGAGCATTCAGAATCCCGGAGCAGGATTGTCGTAGAACGCATTCTCGATTATGAACCGGTTCTGGATGTTTATTTACCGCGAACGATTTCGGAACCAAGAACGAGAACTCTGAATTGTCAACTCTGTCATCTGCAAAATCATCTGTCATAGTTATACGTCACGTCACTGCATTCGCAAAAAGTTGTTTGTGTTGTTCTTGATTCTTGTTTGGATTTAAAAATGTGTGAAAATGAAAGAAGTAAGTAGTTACCACTTAATTTGGTTATAAAGAAGGACTATTTTTACAAATTATATAAAAAAATAGTAAAAATAGAAGAAAATTGAAATGCTGAGTCTCCCTACATTTTTTTTTTATTTACATCCACGACCGGTTTCGTCTTTTCGACTTTTTCAAGTGGTTGACTATAAATAAATAAAGTATAAATAACTTATTACTACTAATAAATATTAATATAACTTACTTTAAATATTGTAAATACCTTAATTATTGTAAAATATCATATACATTAATATTATTGTAAAACTAGTTGTAAGAATATGTGTAGAATCTAAATATAAACGTTTTTTGTATAATGACAATTTTATAATTAAATGAAAAAGTTATGTTAGTTACCGAATTATTTTTAAATCTTGGAAGTATTGATTAGTATAATTGAAAAGTGAGGAATCAAACACACAACTTCCAATTAATAGTTTCAAAGAAATTATCTGTATTGAAAATAGTTTGTTCATTAATAATATTATTTTTATGAAAATGACAATTTAAATAAATTTCTAAATTTTCTGCAATATTTAGTTTATTACTTTTAGGAAACTTATGTATTAATTTTGTATTAGAAGTAGGGTCAAAATCATGTAAATTTATTTCAACAGACATGGAAACATATAATAATAGTAAAAATAGTAGCCGAAAGATGTGAAACACTAATAATTTTATCTAATTTCAGCGACATTGGGTGAGTTGCTGGTATTTCCAGCAAAAAACCAACAAGAAGCTGAAGATTTCCATAAATGGACTCACCAAAATACTTTACTTCTTTTGGAAATGTACAAAAAATACAGGAACCAGGTGGGGTCACTTAAAATCAAAAACTTTAAAAAAATGTTTGAGGAAATTGCAAAAGAAATGCAAAGGGTAACAAAAAAAATACATTAATCTGCTAACTGCGAGAATAGGTGGAAAGTGCTAGAAAGGAATTACAAAAAATATATTGAAAATATGACAAAAACTGGTAGGGGAAGGAAAGTTTTTGAATATTATGACATTATGCATGAAATCTTGGGGAAGAAAAAAAATATAAACCCAGTTTTGCTTTTGTCATCAGACACCATAAACAACATGGACCATAACACTGAGAAGGTCATTATAGAGGACGCAGAGGTAGAGGAGGAAGCCATGGAAGCAGGATTTTCCTCCAGTATTTTAACAAATATCCAGGAGCAGGAACAAAACGTAGTGGAAACACCTAAGGCTACGCCAAGCAAAAGAAAACAATCGGCTGTAAAAATTGCAACAAAACCTTAAGAGAACAAAAGACTAAAATATAATATACTAAAAGAAATGAGAACTAATAGAAAAGAATATTATGCCAAAAGATTGGAAATAGAAAAATTAAAAGTGGAGGCAAAAGAAAGAAAAAACGAACTATTGGAAAAACGAAACCAATTATTAGAAAAAATAGCAGAGAAAAATGATATTATGGCCATGCTTTGAGAATAGTTTTTGGTTCTGTTAAATTATTTTTTATGTTATTGGTATTAGTTATTTCACTATTATACACTGAACGTTTAGTGTGGAACAATCCATATAAATGAGTGCCAGATCATCTGCGGCCAAAATCCTCGGACTGGTAAACCTATTTTTTTTAGCGCGAATATTTTTTAAAGTCATCTTTTTTTCCACCCCCATCCCTTTCCGCAATGACGTCATCGTCATTTTTTTTAATAGCACGCTCCCAATTTTCTAGCAGATTTGGGTAGATTTGAGAATTCTGATTTCATCAATATGCATAATTTGACATTAGTACTGACAGTACCCGAGATATTAATTATGAAAAATAAAAACAAAAAATGGAGATTGCAAGGAAGAATAATAATCAATAACTGTCAAATTTACTTGAAACTTTTTATCATTTACATATTTCAACTATGGCTTTGAAACAAATGATAATTTTGAAACAAACACTTTTTCGGCACAATGTATTAATTTATTGTAAAAAAAAATAAAAAAAAACAGAAACTCGAGATAGCTGCGAATGTTTCAGCTGTTTTACAAATAAACGATAAAAAGTATCCGTAAGTAAATTTGACAGTTCTTGATTACTGTTCTTCCTTGCTATCGAATTAGTGCGAAATGGTTCGTTATTTGACAGAAAAACAAAGAATCGAAATTCTGATTATGAGAGAATATGGGGGTAGATAACGAATACAAGAAGAAGTATGTGTTTTATTTAACAATAAATATCCAGATGAGGATCCCATAGTGTACTCTACAATTTTCAAAGTTGCAAGAAAGTTTTCTGAGCTGGGACATGTTAGAGACAATTTACGGCACCACCCCAAAGTATACGAAGAAGTTCAATTGAATGTCTTGTTGCATTTACAAGAAAATCCGCATAAAACCTCACGAGCGGTGGTTGCTGATAATGGCATCAGTCAAACTTCTGTTGTGAAGTACATAAATGGCATCCATACAGAGTTAAGTTAGTTCATGAGTTAAACGAAGACGATCCTGATCGTCGAGTTGAATTCTGTGCTGACATGATGGAGAGGTGCAATACTGATGCTGATTTTGTCAATCGTATTATCTTTTCTGATGAAGCTACCTTCACTCTCAACGGTACGGTCAATGTACAAAACTATCGCTATTGGGCGCCCCAGAATCTGCCCTGGATGATGGAGGCCCACACTCAATTTAAAGAGAAGATAAATGTTTGGGCCGGCATAGTTGGAAATAGAATTTTAGGTCCTTATTTTATTGAAGGAACACTAACGGGTGGAAAGTATCTGAAATTGCTCAGAGACCATCTTGTTCGTGCTCTTGCCGTGCTATATCCAAATGAAGACGATCCTAATGTTCCAAGTGGTAATTTGTGGCTTCAGCAGGACGGAGCACCGCCACATTACCAGGTTAATGCTCGGAGTTATTTAAATGACATTTTTCCTGGGCGCTGGATTGGGAGACGAGGAGTAATTGAATGGCCGGCACGCTCACCTGTCCTCTCGCCTTTAGATTACTTTCTATGGGGTTATCTTAAGAGTAAGATCTACTTTTACCGGCCAGCTACCATCGAAGCCTTAAAAGAAAGAATTCAAAATGAAATTAGAACATTTACCCCAGAGATGCTCAGAAATGTCAGCCAAGAGTTCATCCAGCGACTTGTTTACTGTCAAGAAGGAGGTGGGATCCAATTTGAACATTTAATTTGATTTGTGTTTTATTATTTTTTTTATTATTGTTCTATTATTTGCCGGTTCATCCATCAGTTGTTCATTTATCTCAAATAAACCGCAGAAAATTTTCAATTTTTTGTTTTTATCTTTCGTAATTAATATCTCGGGTACTGTCAGTGCGAATGTCAAATAACGCATATTAATGAAATCAGAATTCTCAAATCTACCCAAACCTGCTAGAAAATTGGGGGCGTGCTATAAAAAAAATGACGATGACGATGATTGCGGAAAGGGATCGGGGTGGAAAAAAAGATGACTTTAAAAAAATATTCGCGCTAAAGAAAATAGGTTTACCTGCCCGAGGATTTTGGCCGCAGATGATCTGACACTCACTTATATGGATTGTTCCACACTAAACGTTCACACTGTATGTAGGTATAAGAGTAAACTTTTCAGTTCCTTTTTTGTTGTTCTATTTTTATTACAAAAAAAGTATATACTTTAGTTGATGACATCCCTCACACCATGTTACTGGATACGGGTGCGACGAAGACTATCTTAAGGCCCGATGTTATCAATTCGTCAAGACGCACCGAGCCGACAAAGTGGAGACTGTGGACAGCAACCGGAACATCAGCAACTGTCCATGGTGAAGTAGAAGTGATCATTACCATTGGATCGACCCCCATCAAACACCGTACGCTGTTAGCAGAAATAGAGGACGAGGCGATTCTGCGCATGGACGTCATGTGTGCCCATGGGTTGCAATTCGATCTGAAGCGTGGCGTGATGGCGGTTAACAACGAGGAGTTGGTTCTACATCAACGAGAGGACGTGGCCGCTCGAGTTGTTCTCGCAGAAGATGTCGTATTGCCCAACAGAACCGAGGTTATAGTCGACGCAAACCTGAATGGCGCTTTCCAAGATGGGCAAGTCATTATGGTCGAACCTAATACCGACGATCAGAAGATTGGAAAAGGAGTTCTCGTTGGAAAAATGTTGTTGACAGCGAGGAAGGAGATACCAGTCCGGCTAATGAATGTGAACTGTTTCCCCGTCAACATCAAGAAAGGTACGGTCTTGGGTAGCTGTGCCATGGTATCCTCGATCTCCCGCCAACTAGAAGCAAACGTGAAAGAGGGGAAGGTCCCAAAGAAGTTGTTGAAATGGTCATGTCAACAGCCCAGGAATTGACTCCAGAACAAAAGACAAAAGCGAAGGACCTGATATGTCGCTATCAAGATGTGTTCGAGGTAGAAAATGGACCTAAGGGAAGAACCGACATCGTCAAACACAAGATAGAGACCGGGGAAGAAAGGCCCATCCGTCAAGCTCCAAGGAGGTTACCATTGGCGAAGCGTGAGGAAGCAGAACGCATTATTCGTGAAATGGAAAAAGACAATGTAATTGAGCCATCGAGCAGCTCATGGGGATCACCGGTAGTGCTTGTGAAGAAGAAGGATGGATCCACACGGTTCTGCGTAGATTATCGATTGCTCAACAACGTCACCAAAAAGACAGCTATCCTTTGCCACGGATTGATGATACCCTGGACAGTCTGGCCGGTTCAAAGATCTTCTCGACCTTGGATTTAAAGAGCGGTTATTGGCAGGTGGAACTAGCGCCCGAAGATCGAGAAAAGACGGCGTTTTCCCTTGGTATGGGTCTATAGCAATTAACGGTGATGCCGTTCAGCGACATTCGAGAGGCTAATGGAGACGGTTTTGAAGATTCTGTCCTGAACAACGTGCATGGTATACCTAGACGACATAATTGTGGTAGTGAAAACGTTCGACGACCACCTGAAGAACCTGGAAGGAGACTAAAGCTCAGTCTCAAGAAGTGCCACCTGTTCCAGAAAGAAGTGAATTATCTAGGCCATATTGTTAATGGGAATGGAATCGCCGTGGGCCCAGTAAAGATTCAGGTCGTGAAGGACTGGCCAACTCCCAAGAATAAACATCAGATAAGGAGTTTCCTAGGCCCATGCACTTACTATCGTCGCTATGTTCCTGGATTTGCGCACATCGCTAAGCCGTTGATAAAACTCACCGAAAAAGGTTGCTCGTTTGAATGGGACCAACACTGCCAGAGTAGTTTTGAACAACTAAAACAGTACTTGATAAGTGCTCCAATTCTGAGTTACCCTCTCCCAGAAGGCAAGTTTGTCGTAGACACAGATGCTAGCAACGTTGGTATCGGTGGCGTACTCTCCCAGATACAAGATGGGCAAGAGAAGGTGATCGGCTATTTCGGTAAAGTCCTGTCCAAGCCGGAGTGAAATTATTGCGTCATTAGAAGGGAATTGCTAGCCGTAGTAAAGACGATAGAACATTTCTACACAAGCACTTGTATGGCAGACACTTCCTCTTGAGGACGGACCATGCGGCTTTAAAATGACTCCTCCGATTCAAGAATCCTGAAGGACAAGTCGCACGATGGATCGAACAACTTCAGGAATACGATTTTGAAATTCAGCATCGGGCAGGAACTAGCCATAGAAATGCCGATGCTTTGTCGAGAAGACCTTGTGCTGAAAACTGTAAGCACTGTAGTCGTCTGGAGGAGAAAGTAGCCACGACTGCGAGGACGGCCGTTGTAGACGACAAATGGCAAGATGAATAATTGCAACGAGACCAAGAGAACGATCAGGATTTGAAATTGGTGCTGGAATTTGAAAAGTAGGGAGGCAAGGCCTACTTGAGAAGAGATAGTACTATATGCACCATCCGTAAAATCGTGCTGGGCGCAGTAGAACTCCATAGTGCTGGATCATGGTCTTCTGAAACGAACTATCGAGAACCAGGAAGGCACGGAACAGAAGACACAGTTACTGATCCCCAAGAATAGGGTGTCGGAAGTTCTGAGGGAACTTCACGATGGAACTTCGGGAAGGCATCTGGGAATCAAGAAGACTATGGAAAAGGTGCGCGAGCGATTCTAATGGGTAAACTGCAAGGAAGACGTAAAGGATTGGTGTAGGAAGTGTGTAGTCTGCGCAGCCAGTATCGGCCCCCCATAGACGACGCAAGGCTCCCATGAAACAGTATAACGTGAGAAGCCCTTTTGAGAGAGTTGCCATAGATGTAGCAGGCCCATTTCCAGAAACGAATAGTGGAAATAAGTACATCGTCGTGGTAATGGACTACTTTAGCAAGTGGGTTGGATCATACGCCCTACCAAACCAAGAGGCGATCACTGTTGCTGAAGTCCTTGTCAAAGAATGGATCAGTCGGTACGGCGCTCTATGGGGCCAAAAGCACTTTCGCGTCTCAAAAATCTGTAACTCTTTTATTTACTGACTCACGTTAATGAAATTTGGTACATAGATTAAGAAAACTATAGGCTTTATGGCTGTGATGTGATTTTTTTTTAAATTTTTATATACTTCTTTATTATATATGTTGTAACACCGAAAAGTGAAGATTGCTTAAGTGTAAAGTACCCCTATTTTAAAAGATACATAAAAATGTCATAAGAAAATGTTGTTTAGAATTAAAAGTATAGTCAAATAAAAAATTAGTGGGATTAGTTTGAAAGCTGAAAATTTTAGAGTTCGATGCGAATCAACTAGCGGCTACTCTGAAGCTCATTTTAAATGAACGATTAACTATTTACATAAGACACAATCAACGTGTAATCTTCACTTGTCGGTGTTACAACGTATATAATAAAGAAGTAAATAAAAATTTTAAAAAAATCACATCACAGCCATAAAGCCTATAGTATTCTTAATCTATACACCACATTTAATAAAATAAACCACAGTAAATAAAAGATTTACATATTTTTGAGACGCCAAAGTACTTTTGGCCCCATAGCGCGGCGCGCCTATGGAGCTGCATTCAGATCAAGGGAAGAACTTTGAATCGGCTTTGTTCAAAACGTGTGTACTCTGCTCGGCGTCCGGAAAACTAGAACCACTGCACTTCACCTGCAGTCGGACGGAATGGTGGAAAGATTCAACAGAACCATCAACCGACATTTGTCCAAGATCGTCTCCGATCATCAGAGAGACTGGGACACGTACATTTCCCTTTTTCTACTGGTATACCGTTCGTCCGTTCATGAGACAACAGGAGAGACTCAGCAAATGTAGTATTTGGGCGAGAGCTAAGACTGCCCTGCGACCTTAAATTCAGCGTGAAGCGTGAGTCCCTCCCGACGAAGACTACGTGAGCGGTCTACGCAAATGGACGAAATTCACAATCAAGTGCGTTACAATATACAGACAGCCAGCGACCGAATTAAGGAGCATTATGACATCAATGCTCAGAATGGGGGATATCAACCTGGAGCACTGGTCTGGCTTTATAATCCTCGAAGACGTCGAGGTCTGTCCCCAAAATTGCAGACGTCTTGGGAAGGTCCCTGCAAAGTGATGAAACGGATCAATGATGTCATCTACCGCATCATAAAGATTCCGCATGGCAAACCCAAAGTTATCCACTTCAACCCTCCTTACAACGGAGAAGAAAATGAAGGGACAGTACAAAGGACGCAAGGCTCCGAAGTGAACTTCGAAACCTTTATGTCTCATCACGCTACCGGGAGTAAGGCACGATTCGGAGTGACCACAGAGAGGCAGCAAGACCTTTTTCAAGTACCACCGGAGTACAGTCTGGCCCACTGTGTGGCAGAAGATCTAAGAATGTCCAAGGGGATAGCCCAGATCTTCCGGAAGAAATTTGGTCAGGCTGAGAAACTCCGAAGACAGCACTCCATGGTGGGCAAGAGTCTGCAGATCATCGACACGGAAGCGGATCAAAGACGACACGTGTACTACTTAGTCACCAAGAAGACATCAAACGGTATGCCTGACTATCGCAACATTTGGAGAGCCTTATGGAGCCTGAGGAGGCAGCTGGTAGAAGGCAAGGAGATGAAATTAGCCATTCCCAAGTTGGGCTGCGGGCTAGATGGGGTGGACTGGAGGGTCATTGGAAGCATGATAGAAGTCATCTTCAACGGAACGGGAATTGAAGTCCAAGTCGGAAAATAGTTGTGCTGGGGCGCAATTATTTCACATGTTTGCTTCCACGCGCTAAGCGTGCGTATATCTTGTTGGTCGTCGAGGTTGCAGTGGAGTTCTCGAGCTACTGTTCTGCTGACGAGGCCCCAATTAGGGCCGAAATAGCTATACAGAATATGCTCGGGGGCCCCATTGCGATCCTGACGACTCGCAACCAACATTTACATGTTTGCGATGACATGTTTTGTCCGCTTCGACTACCATCTCGTGCGTGTTAGCTTATGAGGCAGCGGTATTGTTGCTATTTGCTTTCACGACACGAATTATAAGTCGGAAAATAGTTGTGCTGGGGCGCAATTATTATATAATTCATTACAAAACATTAGAACTTTACAAAAGCTTAGGTATTAGAATAACAAAGGTTCACAGAGGTATAAAATTTACTCAGTCAAATTTCATAGCACCATATGTAAAATTTAACACTGAACAAAGACAAAGGCAAAAAATGATTTTGAAAAAGATTTCTGGAAACTAATGGTTAATGCCCCATATGATAAGTCTATGCAATCTGTTAGAAACCAACAAAATATTAAATTATATTGTGATGAAGAAAAATTACAAAAAGCGATAAACAAACCTAATTTTAAACACAGAACTATATTTAGCAAACACCTGGCAGCAGTTCACAATTATAAAACGAAAGTATTGTTTAATAAACCGATTTACATTGGGCAAGCCGTATTAGATTTATCGAAATTATTAATGTATAACTTCCATTACAATGTAATTAAAAAAGAATTTAATGAAAACATAAAACTTCTTTATGGAGATACTGATAGTTTTATATATGAGATTAAAAATGACGATTTCTATGAATTTATGAAAAACAATCCCGACTATCTTGATACATCTGATTATCCAAAGGATCATCCATTATATTCTGATAAAAATAAGAAAGTAATAGGGAAATTCAAAGATGAATTGAATGGTATTAAGATATTAGAATGCATAGGTTTAAGGTAAAAAATGTACAGTTACAGAACCGAAAATTCTGTTTCGAAAAAATTAAAAGGTATTAAGAAAGCAGTATTGAAAAAAGAAATAAGTTTTGAAGATTACAAAAATTGCTTATTTAATCAAAAAGAATACTTTCATAGACAGAAAGTGATCAGGAGTCATAAACATGATATTTTTACTGAAGAAGTAAAGAAAAAGTCTCTAAGTTGGAAAGATGATAGACATCTTTTACCCAATTCTACAGATACATTAGCATATGGCCACGTATTAGTATCATCATAGGTACATGGACATTTTTGAATAAATTGCTATTTTTTGTTAGTGTTGAAGTAATAAATTAAGAAAACAATAATAACAATTACGATAATAAACATAAGAACAAAAATAATAATTTTTAATTTATTAACTTGTTGAATAAGACTTGAAAACTTTTTTCGGAATTTTGGATATTCTTCATTGAATATATTTAAATTCTTGAATACCGTACTTTCCATTTAATTTACAATTTTTGAGTTTTTTCATTTATTGCTCTCATATTTTTAGTATGTCTTTCAAATATTTTCGGAGTTCTTTTCTTTACATCATCGATGTTTGATGGTATTACAACTGTTTTGTTTCTTAATTCTGCTAGTTTCTTAGGATCGTAATTATTGTAGTTACCTAATTTATATTCCAATTCATCTATTTTATTATTAGCGGACTCTAGTACACAGTCAGTCATAATTAATTGTTCAAGGAATAAATTAGCTGTTTTTCTTGCAATATATTTATCTACAACTTCTTGTTTGAAACTATTTGTGTATTTGATGTATTTTTGCTCCATCTTCTAATCTGTCTATTTCCGTAATAATAGGTTTTAAATCTTTTTTCCATTTTTCTTCCTCATCGTTGGGAATGTATGAAACTAGTTTGTCCATTTATGACTGAAAAGTTTCTAAAGATTTACTAATTAATTCATCTGCTTCTTCATCTAAACTTATATTTTTACGACTACCTGCTTTATGTTCTACATTATCGAATATTTTTTTATTTTACTTTTTCTCTTTTGTTCCCAATTGTTCCGATTTATTCTCTTTTGCTCCGGATTGTTCCCGTTTGTTCTCATTTGTTCTCGTTTTACATGCAATCTTTATGCCAACTGAATTTAGCCCCATATTGAGGGAATTTCTGGAAATATTTTTAGATTTGCAAAATTCTGTCTTTGTTAGTTTTTTTATTTACAGTCGAATTGAGAATTCAATGGCAAAATTACGATTTCTCATTTGAGTTACTTCATTGATATTTATTGGTATATTTAGTTTTTTATCAAGAGTAAAAGATTTGCAACTATTTTTAAATTGCTGAAGTTCAGATGGTTGTCTGATTTTTAATGGTGTGTAATATTCTGCTACAATTTTGTTTTCTCTAGTATTAGTCATTTCTTTTATTTATTGTAAATAAAAAATTTACTCAGTTAATGAAATATTAATAATTAAAAATGAAGATAGATATTTTTATAACACATAGTAGATAAAAATGATATTTCATTTAAAAAAACAAGCAAAACACTTTAGGTATTAAACAATTTTGTCCGGTATATATTCACTTTGGTTGTAGAAACAAAAGATAATGAATCATTATCAAAATATATTTACAAGACAATCAAAAATATTAAAATCCAGACCAAAATAAGTTTACAGCAACCACTTAACCGCCATTTCATCGTGAGATTGCTACAGATTAGATCAAAAATCATGGAATACATGTCGCTTGAACTTTTTGACATGAGTAATAAAAATTTAAATGCATAACAAGTGTAACAAAAAAAAAACGTATCCTGTTTGAGCATAAAATTTATCAGCCTTGTCCTTTAGCTTCTGCTTTTATTACTTTTCATTTTCTTGCTCACAACAAGTTTTAGTTTATAGCGTAAATATCAAATACCTTTTCCTTTTTCTGTTGTAGGGAATAATGTTGGCGGCTACGTTTAGGCAGTTGCCTAAAAGCAGTTTAGGCCGTTGCATACGATTTCAAAGGCACAATTATTCACGAAATTACAACTACCACATGGATAAAGAAATAGATCAATTGAAATTAGAATTGGCAAGTCAAAAATCACAATTGGCAAGTCAAAAATCAAAATTGGTAAGTCAAACATCAAAATTGGCAAAAATCAAAAATCAACTTGAAGACATGAACATACAAATCGGCTACCTGGAAATGAGTCAAATTATTACTGACTTGAAGGAAGAGATTGGCCTGTACAATTTTAACAAAGAGAAGGTTAAAGGAAGTTAAAGTCTATATGGAAACGGGTAGGGGGTGAGGAGGTGAGCATACATTATTGACTGACGCGATCTGCCTGTATTTAAAAGCTGTTTAACACGAAACTTTTTTCTGATAAAATTTTATTTAAAATTTAAAAATTTTTTTTTTTCATTACTACTTACTAGTTGACTTGTGAAATTGGTTTTTTTTTTTGTAGTAGTCAATAATAATTTCTGTTTTACATCAAAATAAGTACAACAAATAAAATTTATAACAATTAAAATAAGCATTCTGTAGTTGGACCAATTTTGTACGTTATTGTTTAACAGCATTCTTCAGTCCTCGCACCAATTGTAATTATTTGACGTTAATTAAAAGTAAAAACGTACGTTGTGTATTTTTTTTTTATTTCGAGGCATTTGTTCTGTATAACATTGAGATTGGGCCTGCTGGAGGGCCAAGATAAAACATTAATATTGTTATTTTCAAACCCATCTTTTGTTGTACGCGCTGTGTGTCTGGAAGCACCATCTTATTGAAAAATGTAATTTCAAGTTTTCAACAATAATTGTTCTCGTCCCAATATATAGTGGTTAGGGCTCATATATATATGAGTATTTACTTTGTTACCTCCCCAATTAAAGGGCAATTGATACTACACAATGAATGCCCAAAAAGGCAATTTAAGCATTTCTTTTTTTACAGACCTATTCTTGTTAGCTCATTAATGTTTTTTCACCTACTTATGATGGTATGATTTTTTTAAATATTGTTTTAATTTTTTTAATTTTTTTAAATTTATTTTATTTTATTTTATTTTTTTCTGTGTTGTTCCGGTGTATTGTTTGTTTGTTGATTGTTTTGTGATATCAAAAAAGAATTATAGTTGCATGGAAGTGGCTGTTACTTTATGAAGATCCATTTAACAAATTAGAGTAAAAGAAACGAAAACGTTGAAGAACTTCAGAGTATACCGGCTGTTTCAAATTGAGTGTGCACTGAAGGGATCTTCTAAACCGTAAGAGAGACAAATTTCGTTAAATGGAAGAAAAGTTGCACAAATCAATGCCTGATTCGTATTCATTCACAGAATAAATTTTTTCTTATTTCTTCTTAAGATATTGATCAAAATGTAAAAATGTCGATTTTCTTTTTTCCTCTGTATCTCTCGTATTATAAATAATTTTGAAATTCTGATTTAACTTTCTACAGGCACTTTCTTATTCTGCTTCGAATAGAGGTGGCAGAATTGAAGTCAAACGTTTCGTCTCTCCACGAGCATCTTCAGTTTCGATTTTTTAAATACAACGTATATCTTTTAATTATTCTATTCGATAGCATTTTTTCTGCTGATTGCAGTGATGTATAACAATTAATACTTTTTTCAAGTAAAGTTAAAATATGATAAAGAAGAAAGCTTGATACAGTTTCGTCATGATTTATTTAATAAGTAAATTTATTCCTTACTACTTTTTTTACTTACTAAATATTAATAACTAACATTCAAATGTCGGAAGGGGAAAAATCAATAAAATCAATCAATCAATCAATAAAAAATCAAAGAGCTAATATTTGGTGATCTTAGAGGCCACGCGACAGGTCCATTTGTACCTACCAGGAAAAGTTTGATTCAAATAATTTGTTGTTATTTCAGCATTATGTGCTGATGCTCCATCATTTTGAAATTACAATTCCCTAATATGATTTAGAGGAATGTAATCTAAAATGTTTTCCAATGCTGTCTTTAAAAAATCGATGTAACGTTCAGCTGATACATGATTTTCGTAAATGATCGGACCATTAATTCTATTATGCCAAATACCACACCAAACATTTAAGCTGAATTGTATCTGTGGTCACACTTGTTGAAATCTTTTTTGATTCTCCCTGGACCAATATCTATGTACATTTCTATTAAATATTCCCTTGTTTGTAAAATTAGCCTCGTCAACAACTATCTCGTATAACAAATTCTTTTACAAATATTACAAATACTACAAATGTGCACTATCAGTGTCCGTTAAAAGAATTTATTATACAATAACTAAAGAGACAGATATTAAATAATTCATTGAAATTTACACTATACCTAAGAAAATGAACTAAATATTTGAAATTATGTATTAAATAAAATTTTCATATAAAAATCTGTATTATTTAAGCTTCAAATTAATATCAACAATTAAGTGTGATATACCATTACAATCAGGAGAAAAAATGGCAACAAATACGATAATAAAAAGGTATACGTTATATTTAAAAAATGTAAACTGAGGATGGTCGCGGAGAGACGAAACGTGTGACCACAATTCTACTGCCCCTATTTGAAGCAGAATCCAAAAGTACCTGTAGAAAGTTAAGACAGAATTTCTAAATTATTTTTAATAAGGGAGTTACAGAAGAAAAAAGAAAATCGATATTTTTACATTTTCACCAATACTTCAAGAACAATTAAGAGAAAATTGATTCTGTTAATGGATACGAATTAAGCAATGATTGGTGCAACTTTTCTTCCATTTAACCGAATCTGTAACTCTCATGGTTTAGGAGATCCCTTCAGTGCACACCCAATTTGAAACAGCCGGTATATTTAATAATAAATTGTAACAATATTATTTCACCAATACAGTGGCATCGTTTTCGTTTCTTCTACTATTATTTTGTGATTACATTTAATAATATTTGAAATTATATTTACTTAGCATGTCGGTAAATGAACAAAACTTCTTTCCGAAATAGTCTGTAAAGTGTGACAGGTGAATCTGTAAAGTACCATTTTTCCAGACTCTTATGTCAAATGCAATTATCAATGGTGTATAAGCATGCACTTTATGATAAATGTATCTTATTTGATATGTGTCGTTAGCTAGTCGGTTCTTTTGTTGGATGTTTTTTTTTTGTATTGAATAGTAATTCTCCTTGTTTTTTTAGGAATTCAGTCTTCAACAATTGGAAACTATGCAAATGGAACCGAAGGCAAGGAATCAATTTCTCAAAATTAAAGAATACTTAAATAATAGCCAGAGTTTAAATTTTGTTCAATTAGCAAATAGCTTTGGGCAATTTATGACCACGCGTCATAAAATCGCTCATATGAGATCGCCAGGAAATTTTCAGGACAGGTTAAGTAACTTTAAAAAAACGTAGATTTTATGAAGTCATTAAATTGTATGCAACAAAATGCTTTATATATAATCGAGAAGGCAATAGGCTTTTTTTAAATTAAATTTTAATTCGTGTCCGTATGTCCGTTTTCTAAATTTTTATATTCACATTAAATTTTATTGTTTTACCTACAGCCTCAATAAACTAAAATAATTAAGCTTGACTTCGTGTTTTTTCGTCATAATTTGCCCATTTTCCGAAAAAAAATTCCTTGGCCACAAATTTTGCAGGTACTCCTATTTTACTTTTCATTATTTCGAAAAATCTTGGTTGGATAAAGCGATACACATTTTTTTTTCGCCATTTTTACTAACCTTGTCGTGTTAAAAATTAAACTTTATTATTTACAAAGTATAAAAATGTATAAAAGGTTTAATATCACAAAATAAAAAAAAACAATTTTAGTAAGTAGTTGTGTTACAAAAACAAATTATAAAAAAACAAATTTTACGTTGGCATCATTACTTAGGTGTAATAATATTTTTTTAGACAATGTAAAATCCTAACAATTAGGATGTGAATGAAGTTGTGATAATATTATGTCTAGAATTCAATTTAGATATGCAAACCAAAAAAAAATCAGCTGAAAATTTAAAAGTATTGATTGTTAATGAGAATAGGAACAATTTCTGTAACGGAAAAAATTGTTTATATTGTTTAAGGATGTTTATAGACCATACTAACGCTCGACCATCGACCGTCTTCTGTTTAATAAAAACGCTCAAAAGTCAAAATGCGCTGGACGATCGAGCGTATTACGTGCGTGTTTATCTTTAAGAAATAAATTTAGATACAACTGTTATGTACACTATAATTAAATTTCATTTTTTTAATCAATAAGAAAATTAGCATAAACAATAAATAATTGAATGTATTAACATTCAATCCGAAAGCGTCTGTATAAAATCCATTATACACGTTGTGGTAAAACAGAACCGTGTTAGCGCAGAAGTTTAAGCGTCGTACTCTGGACATGTGCATTCATTTGCTGCGTGTTCGAATCCTGATAAAGCGCAAAACCTTTTTCATAGCGATAGAATATTTTCTTAAATAAAAATTTCAAGTTGTAAAATAAAATTTCAAAACGAATCCCAAAATTAAAAAAAAATTTGAAGGGCCTTATGTTTAGTCGCAGACAGGAGTCTGCTTCAGCTGACGCTACAGAGATGCAATGCTTTAATCGATCTTCGATCCTCAGCTGATTTCACCAGATTGTATTATTTTTCGCTAGATGGCAGGTTTGTATTTAGATAGTATCTAAATATAGGAACACTAAACTAATATTAACAATATACACAATCGTAGATTGTAATACTTGGTCCAGAAATAAAAAAAGCCATTTTGGGGTATTTAAAATAAGAGCTTTTATTTGAATAAGATTTTTGGCTCTTTTTCAATAATTTTTGCATGTGCCAATGAACTGGTCTAGAAGGAAAAATCCATTTTGGGGTGTTTAAAAACAAGGAATGCTGTAAGGTTTTTTTGTTTGCTTTTAATGTAATTTTGTTTGATTTTGGATGATTTTCTACAGTTTTCCCATGTGCCCATTTTCTGGTGGTCTATTGATTTTCGAGTATTTTTTGCGCGCATAAAAAATTATGATTTTTGAAGGATTCTATGTCTTTTTCGATTGTTTAGTTTTGGGAAAACATAAATTTTTAGGATTCTGTCTCGTTTTGTAAGACGTCAAATATACCTCTTTGGTGTTGTTTTTCCTTTTTTTTGCATGCGCCAATTGGTCTGATCCAGAAATAAAAAGCCATTTTGGAGTGATTAAAAACAAGGTATTTTGTTAGTTTTTTAGAGTGCTCTTGAGATAATTTTGCATGATTTTGGATGATTTTCAACGGTTTTTTCATGTGCCCAATTTTTGGTGGTCTACGGGTATTTGAGTACTTTTGGGGTGCATAAAAATTTAATGCTTTCTGAAGGGTTTTAGGTCTTTTTCGGATGTTTACTTTTGGGAGAACAGCTAAATTTTTAGGGTACTGCCTTGTTTTTTGAAGACGCCAAATGCCCTGGTCCAGAAATAAAAAGCCATTTTGGGGTGTTTAAAAACAAGACATTTTTAAGTTTATTAGATCTTTTTCGGTTGTTTACTTTTGGGAAAACAGCAAATTTGTTGGTTTCATAAGAAATTATCCACACTGTCCCTGTTTGAACCTAGGTTCAAGAGAAAAGACAGCAATTATTTTAGAATTTAATAATAATAATATAGAGAAAGCTATTAGAAATAATTATATGATGAAGATAAACAAAGTATGAAAAAAACAGCAATATTTATAAATGAATCAGGATTATATCCTTTAATTTTATCATCCAAGAAAAAAGAAGCAAAAAAATTTACATCAGAGGTATTTCCCAGAATAAGAAAGCATGGCAAATATAAAAGAATTGAATTGGAGCAATTGAAAAACGATAATTTGAAACTGAGAGATTTAGTATAAATGGGATCGGTATATAAAGGGTAGTACATATAATTATTTTGAAGTAGCTATAACCCAGGAAGACAAATATTGTCACCCAATAATAAAAACTAAATAAAATTATTGACATTGATAATACTATTACTTGTAAGTTTATAATCAAGACGTATTTTTCATATTAGATAATGTAGTTTAAAGGTAAAGATTTAGCAGAAATGTTGGGTTATGAAAAATCAACAAACGCTATAAGTGAAGACGTAGGTGTTGATTTTAAGAGAAAATTAATACAGTCTTGCTTTCTCAGATAAAAAATATTCGAGTCTAAAGACCCTTCACAAGACGAAGTTCTTTTGCAGAAAAAGAAAGAAATATTAATCACAAATAACTTGTTTGAACTCGCCTTTGGCTCATGAGTGGACTATGTCTACGAATTTATGGGATTTATAGATGAAATAACGCGTGGGAAACTTTCCCATGCGTTAGAGGGAGATAAAAGACGAGATTTTAAGAATTTTTTAAAAGATAACGAAATTACATATGAAGAAATAGATTATAAACATGAAAAAGGAAATTTATATGAATATACAGGGCTACTGTCCATACAGGCGCCGCGTATAAGATGGTCGATGACACTACCCCGGCAATGATTCAAAATTTTAAAGAATTAATAATGATGTTGAATAACAATAAGGCAAAAAAAGTTACGAAATACTGTTTTCAATTAGAAGAGTTAGTTACGTTCCCGACTATAATAGTTTAGTTGTTATATTATCAGCTGTACTCAGCATTACTTAGTTTATAACTAGTATTTAGTAATAGAGTAATTATTAATAAATCCTCTCTTAATAAAACTCCGTTTAACAATAATAAATTTGTTTGTATTCAGTTTTAAAATTTCAAGAAATACAGTATTTCTTCTAATATAATTATTCTACTCTAATTATTGTAATCCGAAATACCTGACATCTAATCCTGATACTAGTCATTAGAGAAATTCAATCAATTTTGTACCCCCTAAATCCTCTTAGTTAATTTGTTTACAAATGACCCAGTTTAGGAAATCCACAGTATTTCTTCTAATTTTTCTAATGGGACTTTCAAAATCGCCCCGAATTTGTTTCACCAGGTAAAAAATGAGCAAATAAAAATCAGATTAGAGTAGGCGGTGCAAAGAAAATGTATGTCTGTGATTAACTGAATTAATTAATGTAATACATTCATGGACTGTCAAATTTATTGACTTTTTATTTAATCACAGATATACATTTTCTTTGCACCGCCTGCTCTAATCTGATTTTTATTTGCTCACAGGTTATATGTTATACTAGCAAAGAAATATGGAGGGGTACATCCTGTTTTTTATGCGCTTTTGCCAAACAAATCAAGGCCAACTTATGATAATTTATTTGAAACAATCAAAACGTTAGCACCAACATTAAATTCAACATCAATTACATCAGATTTTGAACTGGCCGCTTTTAAAAGCCTGCAAAATAACTTTCCGCAAACCGAAATTCGAGGATGTTTTTTTCACCTAGCGAAAAACATGAAAAAACATTTGAACGAAGCACATTTAATTACCCGTTATAACAACGACGCAGACTTTGCATTACATGCCAAAATGATCATTGGTTTGGCAATGCAAGATATGCAAAACCCAATAAATGAGTTGTCAGATATTTTACCTGGCGATTTGCTACCCGTATTAGATTGGTTCAAGGACAATTACATTGGTCGTTTAAACCGCAGGGGAAATGGACGTCGTCAACCCACGTTTTCACATGAGATGTGGAATATGTATAACAGAGTGCTAGATTTATAAGATCGTACCAACAATCATGCTGAAATAGCCCATCGGCGTTTACAAATGGAGCTTGGTGTAGATCATCCCACAATATGGAAATTGATTGATGGTTTACGGAAAGTCCAAGCTAATCGTGATATTTATTACGAACAGCTTGTTGCAGGACATGTTCCACCCCAAAAACTTCAAAGATACAGGGATGCCGACGAACGTATCCTGAGAATCGTAAGAGATTACGAAAACCGGAATGTTATCGAGTACATACGAGGCATTGCCCACAATTACCAAATTAATCAATAAAAATTTCATTTAGATATTGTCGCGATGAAGGACGGCTGCCTCCACCATGTCACGCTAAGGGCCTTCACCACGTCGCGCTAAGCCTCCACTATGTCGCAACGGTGTGTCCTTAGCCTTTGGGTTGATTGGGGTGCGTAGGTTTATCAGAGGGTAGAGCTTTAAAGACAATGATTTACAAAATTAATACCTCTTTATTTACGTAAATGATTAATTTGGTTGAGGGTGGTTTGTCCGTGAAACTTGGGGTGCGGTCCTGGGTCGTTCGCGGCGACTGGGGTTGTTGATTCGACTAAGACGGAGCAGCGGGCGACGCGACGTTTTCTTAGCCGGGAAAACTGCCGAAGTTCAAGGCCGGTCCGCGACTTGTGTGGTTGGTCTCAATGTTCCTTGGCTGGAGCACGACACGTCCTTGCTCAGCCTACGGGGTGATCGGGTTGGAACAGCGGCGGCCGGTGCAGAACTACGGTGATGTCTTCTCTCGGCAGCTGGCGGGGGAGATGGTCCTCGTACTTCTTTAGGACGAACGGCAATGTTGTCGGCGGCAGTAACAGATGATGGGAGCTGCAGAAATGCTGATGCTGGGGTGGCGACGACGATGAAGCGGGTGGCGTCGTCGTCGTTGTTGGCGGCGGCAATGTTGGGAGTCCCCTCGTTGGTTGGCACTAGTGCCCCCTGAGTCGGTCCGGTGGAAACGACTGACTTCCTAATTTTGGCCCACACTTTAAATACACGTTTTTTGCCTAGTCGCGCGTTGCATTTTTTCATCACCTGCTTTGTGTCCGTTTGCGTCATTTGTATACGCGCGTATAAGCACGTGGCCCCGTTTGAAATGAATTCCGCTGATGTGTTATTATGAAATATGAACATTTACGTATCAGTTACCTCCTTATTGTGTTTACATTTCAACACGGTCGTAAGCTGCCCTCAATTATACAAGTCCGCGTTCAAATACTTTTTATGATTTTTATCCGCGGAACATAGAAAAAAACTCCTTGTGGTTTTTAGAAAATTCCCCCTCGTGACAATATGATGTACATACATTCGTAACTAAATATTTAAAAAAACACAAAAAAAACTTAAAAAAATGATGACACTTAAAGCGTTCTGTATTGACACATATTGACACATCTTCATACAACGGCGGCCACTTGTCCCGCGTCCGGTAGGCCGCGGCCAGTTGTCCTAGACCGGTTTCAGTACGTTTTTTTACTGTTTTGTTTGCATGGATTCCATCAAGCAGATGGGAATTAGCGCCATTTTTATTTCAAGTTCTCTGTTGGAGTCAAACCGGAAGCTAAGTGGGGGGCACAACCGGGAGCGTGTTGGGGAGCTCTCGGTTTTGCCCCTCACTTTTACTTTTTTACCTACCTACCTACATTACCTACAATATTTTATACATTAATAAATTAAACTTATTACAATTAAATTTGTTAAAATTTTAACAAATTAAATTTCTAAGTTTCCAACGTTTCAAAGATAAGTAAAGCCGGTAGCTGACAAGAAGTACGACCAAAATCAGGACCATGTAGAACTGCAAAATTACCTTATTTTCCCTGTAATTTTTCCATTAATGAATTTTTGAAAATAAAATAATGAAATTTTTTGTCATCTTGGAGTCGTCTCGAATCTTACGACCGGTTTGCAGCGGCACAAGCAGCCCTTTACTCCTCTCTGTTATGAGCAAACCTCTTAACATCTTTGTAGGAAAGGCAACCAGTATCCCTCATGATCTGATTGCTGTTTGTAATCAAAGACTTCTTGGAAATAAAACACAATTTTTTTTGTGTTTCAGGTAATGAAGATGTTCCGCAACTATAAGAGGAAAAGTCAAAGGTGCAGTTGGAGTGAAGAAAGCATGGCAAAGGCAATAACAGAAGTTCTTGAAGGAAGAATGAGGCTACATCATAGCATCACGAAACTTTGCTGTCCCTGAGTCCACACTGGAAGATAGGGTACGGAAGGCTAGAAAAAATGACCTTTCAGCCGAAGTAGTTGCGGAAAAAAAATGTGGGCGTTCTGTAACCTTGTTTAGTAATAAATTGAGAGTTGCGAAAATTAGTTATCGCCTCCCACTACTTCTACATGCGGCAGTAGCGCCGAGCGCGGTCCTTATTCGAGCCGTGTAGACTTCGCAGTATTGCTGATATATTGAAGAGGATCGTTTGAGTTTAAAATTACACTTGCAGGCACATAAAAAGCTATTGTTTTTTTAGGTGTATAATTTTGTTAACTGCAAAACAAACAAATCTTACCCGAGAAAATTTAAAAACACTACTTACTTAGGTATGCAAGTACATAGTTTACTTGTTAGAGTCGGATACCTAAAAATAATTTTCAACTCTTTTCGCACAATTTTTTATAAGCAGTCAAATTCTCGCAAAATTTCACTGCAGTGATTCATTCTTCAAGACGAATAATAAAGCAGAGTAATAGAAGAAAGCATACCTGTGCATTGAAAATCAACGACAATAATTAATTAAAGAAACATTTTAAATAAATGAAAAATAAAATTCATACTTTCAGCGTAAAACTGAACCGTGCGATATTTTTCAGTCGCGGTTAGTAGCCACGTTGTTGCATCGAACGCACGGTTCGAGCGTACGGCCATAGCTTACGCCACTGGACAAACATGCGATCTCGATTTGTCATTCTGGTGGGAGGTGTTCCGTGACGTTTCAACAATTTTAGCATCCCTTTAGTAATAAACAAGAGGAGGAACTAGTGAAATACATACTCCAGTTTGAAGAAAGATTGTATGGATTTACATTGACCGATATTCGTCACCTCGCATTCCAGTTGGCCGAGGCCAATAGCTTAGACCACCCCTTTAATAAAGAAACACAACTCGTCGGGAAAGATTGGCTGTATGGATTTTTGAAGAGGCATGCACAGCTCTCATTAAGAAACCCGGAAAAGACATCTTTGGCTCGTGCCAGGGGTTTAACCGAGTTGCAGTAGGCAGGTTTTATGATTTACTTGAGAGTCTCATATTGAAACCCCGATTTTCGACAGTAACATCCAGGACGAGCTGTGACTATCTACGAAATTGCAAAAATATTCAAAGAGGTATTCGCCAGGGCAGCTATCATGCCTACAGCATTTAAGGGATTTAAGGAAACAGGCCTATATCCTTTTAATAGAAATGCTATTCCTGACCACTTATTTGCCCCCTCAGATACTTTTGACACAACCGATACTTGTCAACCCAAGCCTTCAACTTCATGCCTTGAACCTCATGCAGTCCTAACTTCTAACCCAATGACTGATTTAGCCCAGCCAATCTCTCCCACTGATACATCACACACATCCCTATTTTAACTGATGCAGCCCAGCATTTGACACCTGAAACTCGTGTGCCTTAGACACCTTATTACAAGATGCAACCCTGCCATCCGCAGAATCAGAGGGTCAAACTTCTTCATTTAAGGTTAATCCACATGAGATCAAACCGCTGCCACAGAACCATGAGATATCCCAAAAAAATGCCAGAACACGAGGGGCAACAGCCATAATGACATCAAGCCCTTACAAACGGGAACTTGAGCAGGAATCTTGCAAGGCGCAGAAGACTTCTAAACAAAAGAACAAAAGAAGAAAAAACAGCAAAGAACAAAAAAGAAGGCGAAAAGATCTTCTTCAGAATCAGACGGTGATGAACCAGAGTGGTTTCCATCAGAAGAAGATGATAGTGATGGGACCTCTGCCTCCTGTCTATTTTGCAATGCTTTGCTCTTGGAGTCGACACCTGATGAAAACTGGATAATATGTGGAGTGGGCTCACGAAGCTTGCCGTGGCCCCAACCCCAAGAACGCCTTCGTGTGTGATTTTTGTGAAAATATTGCTCTGCCCATGTTAACATGAAATAGTCCAATGTTTTGATTTTGTGTGACTATTTTATGACTTATTAATCTTAAATACAAGTTTTGAAAGTAACTCTTTCCAGAATTTGCCTTGCTTTTGTTTGGCATAGTGTTACAACACCATTTCATTGAGAAAAATACTATAAAAAGTGGAAAAACTACTTTATTGAGACAATTATTTGCTTATTTCAGGGGTCACCCGGTTTTGCCCCACCATCTCAGAAAAAATACGTTTTGACTTTTTTTGGAAAATTTTTTTTCATGATCAAAACACATTAATTGCAACTCAATGAACATGGTAAACCTGTGCCCAACAGTCACCCAAAGACCTCTATGGCATTTTTCCTTTTTTCAGGTTGATACAGATGGATTTATGCATGAAAAACTAAATGGCACCGGTTTTGCCCCACTCTCCCCTAACAATAATCATGTAATTATTATTATTATTATTATTAAGTTATGATTTCTAATTGATAGAGAGGTGTTCCCGGGCGCTGCAAAGTGACATAGATTGTGAGCCTTCCACATCTCGTACTGCAACAATAATATTAGATATTTCAACTCCCCCTAAAGACTATCGAGATATTTTAAATGTGAACCCAAGGAAAAGAATTACACCAATTCCTATGCAAGTGCATACGCAGTCAAACAAGTTCAGTTGCACCTCATTTACAGCCATTAGGTAAAATTCAATTTTTTTAAATTAATTATCATTTATAATTTTGGATCAATAAGTTGATTCAGATTTGTTCAACGAAGTACAATAAAAAGTTACACAACAGAGGTTTTATTATTATTTTTTTATAGACACTTCGTCAGGTACTTCACTAGAATTGTTGGGAATTTCCACGTTACCTGTGAGAGAATTACAAGAATCTTCTAGTGGGTCACTGTACTACAGTAAGAATGTTCTTGTCCTAAATATTATACATGTTTACACTTTGACTTTATTTAAAGGGTTTCCAATGGCGCAGAAGGTGAGTTTGAAGCATTATAGGAAAAATAACTCTCTGGCTCCTACAGAAAAAGCACTGTACCAAGAAGCAAAACGTCTCCAGAAAAGAGTTGCACGATTAAAACGTGAAAAAAGCACAGATTTTGCAATCACTAAAAGCAGCCGAAAAGTTATCGAATAAGTTTGAAAAACTCACAGAGAAGTTGAACCCTATTCAAAAACGTTTTTTTGAAAGTCAATTTAGAAATAGATACTGGGAAAAAACTGAAAGGACACAGGTTTACATTTGAACAAAAGACCGATGCTATAGCAATTTGGAGGGCAGGACCAAAATCTTATAAATTTTTATCAAAATTATTTACTCTACCATCTACAACTTTAAAAGCGATATTAAATAAAGTACGAATAGAAACCGGAATTTCAAAGCCAATTTTTGAAGTTTTAAGACAACAAACTGTAACCTTTTTTTCGATGAAATCATGATTCAACCTTATCTGGATTACTTGCCTTCTAAAGACAAAATCATAGAATTTCAAGACGATGGGTGGACTAGAACAAAAGAGGTTGCTGACCATGTGTGTGTTTTTATGCTTCGTGGAATTTATAAAAGATGGAAGCAACCAGTGACTTTTGCTTTTACAAAATCTTCAATCTCTCGAACAAGTCCTGTTAAATTTGTTAAGGAAATAGTGGTTGGGGCTTCAAAAGCGGGGCTTACAGTTGTATCTAAATATGTGATCAAGGAGTAACAAATATTCAAACAATCAATGATTTACTAAGGCCCGGTTTTTTCATCTCTGAGTAAGTGCCAAGTTACTACTTGACGATTAGCGCAATGCGTTTCCCTATCTTTAATCATCAAGTATTTTACTGGCCACTTACTCAGAGATAAAAAAACCGGGCCTAAGTGACACAAAGAGAAGTGCTATTTTAAACGGTGTTGAAGTTAAAGAAAACGTAATGATAATTAATCAGCAAGAAATTGTACCTGTATTTGACCCTCCACATCTTTTAAAGAGTGATAGAAATAATTTATTACAAAATGATTTGTTTTTCTTTATGAATGGAAAAAAATTAGTAGCCTCTTGGTCACATATTGTGGATGCATACAGGCTATTTCAGTGAAGATGCACCAAACTCGGTATGTTGGTAGATATCGTGAAAAGAAAGGTTCTGGTAAAGAATATGTCCATAAACGCTCAGCGTTTTCTGTGGCATAAATAGTTACTTTACCTTATATTGAACGTATTTCTGCAATAAAATTTGCGGATTATCCATAAATTGCGGAAATATTCCATTTTAAAAATGTAATGTCCGCTTAGAAGATTTTGTGATACAAATTTCATCGGACAAGAACCAACTGTAAATAAAAGTAACTTTTAAGGTTGGATTTCCTAATCTTAGAAAGAAATTTGTATAATTTGTTAGTTATTTTTGTTTTCTGCAGTTGGTAAATTCAAAAAATTTGAATTTAAAATATGACATATGCTATCGCAAATAAATACTTGCAAATTAATTTGGGTTTTTATTGTTACAAGTTAATTACACTTAAAGATGAATATTATAAATACGACTAATTTATATAATAAAATTAATTGTGCTGATGAGCAGCTTCTCCATTATTTACAACAAGTAAATTTAATAAGAAATTCTCTACGATGTAAAAATCGACAATGTAGAAGACCATGCATCTTGTACAAAAAGCAAAATCAAACTTTGGCACACTGGTTCTACTGTACAAAATGTAAATGCGGATACTCTATATTAGACGGATCCTTCTTTTCAAATATGCATGTCCCAATAAGAGATGTGCTGTACGTAACATGGTTCTGGAGTTGTGAAATGAGGGTAGGCTGCACAAGAATGGCCACAGGTTTGCCTTCCTGTACCATAATTCAATTATGTCGCTTCCTGAGGGACATTTGCTCTTGGAAATTAATTATTGATCCCGACAAGTTTCAGTTCGGTAGGTTATTGTTGCAGAATGAGATTACTAAAAATAAGATTTTAAAAGTTTGTAAAAAAATATTAATATATATACATACTTATGTAGGTGGAGAGAATCATGTTGTGCAAGTTGACGAAAGTGTTTAACAAAACGGAAATATAATGCTGGTCGTGCAGTGCCTGCTAAATGGGTTTTCGGATTATTTGACACCACTACAAAGCAAGGTCTAATCCAATTCATACCTAATCGCAATTCTGACACTCTCGAACAAATTATATTAAAGCATGTCCGTCCAGGAAACGAAATCTGGAGTGATTGCTGGCGTGGTTATTCGAACTTGTCACGATTAGGAGATGTCTCACCATATATTCATAAAACAGTGAATCACTCCAGGAATTTCATTGATCCTGATACTGGAACTTGCACCAACTCTATTGAAGGATACTGGTCTTCATTAAAAGGCTTCTTTAGGAGGCTTGGTGTTATGAATTCACCATATATAAGTGAACACGTTGATGTTTTCATGTGGCGTAGTCTCTACTGCAATTAACAATCATTATCACTTATCATTAATCATTATCATGCAAGCAATAACTAGACACATATCTGCAAAATACCTTTTTTAATAAATTGAGTTTTTAGAATGTTGTTTTGGTTAGTTTATAAAGCTTTTGGCTTTTAATTAAAATATTTAGATCTTTTAACTTGTACTTTTGTTTAACTAGCGTATGAAAGTTATTTCTTAAATACATATAGGAAAACACAAAAAAATTTCCTACCCTTGAATTGTATTTATATCCAAAGGTTTCCCATCTTTTAAAATATATATTTCCACACAAAAGTTTCCCTGCTTTTAAAATGTACTTGCAAACAAAATGTAATTACTCACAAAAATTTGCCTTCCCTTAAAATATATTTGCACAAAGGTTTCCTTTCCCTTAAAATGTGTTTTAAGGTTTTCCCTTGCTTAAAATATATTTTCATACTAAATTTTCCCTTCCCTTAGAATGTATTTGTACACAAAGATTTCTCTTCCATGAGAATGTATTTTAGGTCTTCTATTTCTTGAAATTTATTCTCACACAAAGGTTTCCCTTCCCTTAAATTGTATTTACACACAAAAGTTTGTGAACCAACCTTATTACTTAATTATTCACAAAAATTTGCCTTCCCTTAAAATATATTTGCACAAAAATTTCCTTTCCCTTAAAAGGTGTTTTAGGTTTTCCCTTTCTTAAAATTTATTTTCATACTAAATTTTCCTTTCCCTTAAAATGTATTTGCACACAAGGATTTCCCTTCCCTTAGAATGTATTTTAGGTTTTCTATTTCTTTAAATTTATTTTCATACAAAGGTTTTCCTTTCCTTAAATTGTATTTACACACAAAAATTTTTAAACCAACCTCATTATTTAATTACTCACAAAAATTTGCCTTCCCTTAAAATATATTTGCACAAAGGTTTTCTTTCCCTTAAAATGTGTTTTAGGTTTTCCCTTTCTTAAAATTTATTTTCGTACTAAATTCTCCCTTCCCTTAAAATGTATTTTAGGTTTCCCTTTTCTTAAAATTTATTTTTGTACAAAGATTTCCCTTTATTTAAAATGTATTTAAAGATTTGTACACAAAGATTTCCCTTCTTTTAAAATATATTTTAGCTTTTCTTTTTCTTAATTTCTTTTTATGTACAAAAGTTTCCCTTCCCTTAAAATGTATTTACACACAAAAATTTGCCTACCCTTAAAGTACATTTGTGCACAAAGGTTTCCCTTCCCTTAAAATGCATTTTAGATTTTTATTTTCTTCAAATTTATTTTCGTACAAAAGTTTCCCTTCCCTTAAAATGTATTTACACACAAAAATTTGCCTACCCTTAAATTATATTTGTATACCGTCTGTTTGATTATAAAGGCCCCAAGCTACAACTCATTTATTTTTGCTTAAACACCCAGTAAAGTGTATATATTCTTAAATGGGACGTTGTTTCCTAGAGAATGAAGTAAAACAATATTTTTTTGGCTACACTGTATAGGAGTCATGACGTCATCGACATTTTTTTTAAATGGCACGATGAAAATATTTTTTCTAAATACAATATAACATACATATCTCTTTTCAACCACATAAAATTTTTATATCCTTACATAAGAAAATGTTCGAGAAAACTGAAAAAATCTACCTGCATAACTTACCATTTAACATTTAAGGCACGCTAATATTTCTAGCATGCTATGAGTAATTTTACTGAAATTTGTCGTACTTTATCTAATTTTGATAAACAATTTCTAAAATACCGGCACTGTCAATCTGACTTATAATTAGTTTGAAACGGTGAGAAATGAATAACATTAATGAAGAAGCCGATATGCTAGAGGTTTACTACGAATGTAGAAAAAACAGTGTCAGTTTGACAGTGCCGGTATTTTAGAAATTGTTTACCAAATTAGATAAAGTATGACAAATTTCAGTAAAATTACTCATAGCATGCTAGAAATATTAGCGTGCCTTAAATGTTAAATGGTAAGTTATGTAAGTAGTTTCTTTCAGTTTTCTCGAACATTTTCTCATGTAAGGATATAAAAATTTTATGTGGTTGAAAAGAGAAAAGGATGTTCTATTGTATTTCGCAAAAAAATTTTCATCGTGCCATTTAAAAAAAATGTCGATGACGTCATGACTCCTATACAGTGTAGCCAAAAAAATATTGTTTTACTTCGTTCTCTAGAAAACAACGTCCCATTTAAGAATATATACACTTTACTGGGTGTTTAAGCAAAAATAAATGAGTTATAGCTTGGGGCCTTTATAATCAAACAGACGGTATATAGGTTTCTGTTCCCTTAAAATGTATTTACATATTTTGCCCATCCTTAAATTACATTTGTGCACAAAGGTTTCCCTTCCCTTAAAATGCATTTTAATTTTTCTTTTCTTCAAATTTATTTTCGTACAAAGGTTTCCCTTCCCTTAAAATGCATTTTAGGTTTATACTTTCTTCAAATTTATTTTCATACAAAAGTTTCCCTTCCCTTAAAATGTATTTACACATATAAATTTCCCTTCCCTTAAAATAAGTTAAAATAAATTTAAAAAAAAGTTTCTCATGTCTCAAAATGTCTTTACACACTTCCTTCCCTTTAACAGTAGATTTAAAAAATCACCCACATACTACATGCAATTTTATTACGAAGCTTTTCTTTTGTAATTGAAATGATTGTTTATGGATACAAATGTGCACAAATTTAAAGACATGATTGATTATAAAAAAGATTTACCCGTTAGTGCTTCTTATAAGCATTACTTTTTTGCTCAATTCTCGATTGGTTGCTAAGAATAAAGTGTATTAAGCTAACTTCGCCTCTTCTCGACCACCATTCAACTACTGCCAGTTGGCCGTCCAGTTACATAAACAATTTTTTTTCCTACACTAGTAGAAAATAGAAAATTCAATTTTACCGGCTCATCAGAGAGGAGAAAGCAAACGTTTCCACGGCTAGCCCGGCAAAATGAACATAAATGCCTAGCCGAGAAAATAATTTACGAGGCTTTACCACTAGGTGGCGAGACAATAATTTCTGGAATGCATTCTCATCGACATCAAAAAATTAACAAACGTAAATTCCACTGGTATTTGGTTTTAAAAAGGATTAAAATTATCAAGAAAAAAAAAAAAAAAACTCGGCAGCGGTGGAATTTGAACCCATGCCTCCGAAGAGACTGGTGTATTAAACCACCTGCACCGTCTTGACCGCTTGGCCACGCCAGTATACGTATTACCCTTGTTTATATACATCTAGTTAGCCCATCCTTGAATAAAATCTGACAACCAGTTTTTGGAAACCAGATGCGTTAATTTTGGAAACGAACACCAGGCGGCGACAAATTAGTAGTACCCGGCATCTATTATTAAATAGATGCATTATTAGCAAATAAATGGTTTTCAACAAAAATTAGAAACACGGTTTTGGCCAACGAGTTAAGAATATCAGGAGTCATAGTAACATTAGTTTCTCATCCTATCTGGTCACTAAATGTGGCCGAGGTAAGTCATAAGCGCACACGAGCGTTTTACAATATTCTGGAACGTCCACAAACCAATCATTAAACAATTTTAAGCGCATCACCGGTAATTACCGGTTAAATTTTTTTTTAAGTAAATGCTTTCCAAATGCACAGATACTACTCGGAGTTATTCCAGAGCTGCTCCAAGTAGCTTCGAGTAACTCATCCGTGCAATTGGAAAGCACCTCATGTAGCTTTAGTTAAAAATATTTTTGACCGGTAATTACCGGTTATGCGCTTAAAATCGCTTCATGTTTATAACACATATTACATTAAATTTAACTAAATAAGATTCGAGAAATGTCACTTGTATTTTATACACTGGAGTTCTATGACTAAAAGAACTTAAAAGGAACTTATACGTATATTAATATTACACTTGCTGCACTACTAAACATTGAAAAATTCCGAAACAAACCTAAAAGTCATTTACTTTTCAACTGTCTGTAACTCTCTAAGTCTGTAATAACATATCAATGTAAATTGCTAAATAAACACATTATGCTCGACATTATGTGAATGAATTTCACAATAAAATTAAGAGTGAGAAAAAGAATAATCAAGGCGCTCCGAACGAAATCGCTTTAAAATAAATAATTTCCAATAGTCAGCACCTAATTACTTACGCGTTGTAGATTCCAGAGATTTTAAAATATATCACTTCCCATATCATCAGAAATACGTTTCAGGAACAAAAAAAGCCGTTTCCCCGTCAGCTCTGATTTCCAAGCATATTTGCTTTTAAAGAAGTGATCAAATGTATGGAAACCTGCATAAACATTAATATGTGCTACGCGATTCGTTGCGTTTTTGGAAACACTCATGCACACCTAAAATGCATCTTCTACATGCAGATTTTAAGGGTGAGGTTTGAGGATACAAGGCTCATAGAACTGTCAAGTTGTAGCTGCGCACGACTATACATTCGCGTGCGCAAAATGGATAACGAGAAAATGGCTAATATTATCAGTCGCTTCTGAACAAGAAAGATCGCTCTTATTGCTCTCTGAAAAAATGAACCAATCCGGTAATAAGTGTGTGTTTATTACTTGTGGTAAAACTCGAAGAGATGCTGCCGACCTGCGAATGCATCGTTTTCCTGTTAATAACGCGGAACGCTCTGAAAAATGGATCGTACATTGGGTAACGTGGAGTTACTGCAATTATCACCTTCAAGATTAAGAAATAAATTTGTTTGTGCGAATCATTTTTCAAATAATGACTATGTTAACCAATCGCATTTGCATTTGAAATGTAATGCAGTGCCACGATCTTTTGCCGAGGAAAATAATGAATTATCTGTTCTTAAACCACAAAAACAATATCCAGTGAAATTTTACGGTGACTTAAGTAAACCATTACCGTCAACTAGTAGCACTGATATGACAATTTCAATATGTAATCCGACAACTCCTAAATCCAAGTGTGTAAATGATATAAGTAACTTATCGACTCCGCCATCAAGAAAGCGCAAATTATTATTTGAATATGATTCACCGCAAAAACAACAGTTGACATCAGTTATCAAGGTACAAAAAAGACAATTAAAATCTAAAAGATCCCAAGTTAGTAAACTGAAACAGAAAGTAAAATTATTGCAAACAGTACGTCCGTTGGATCTGCTACTCAATCAGATAAAATATTCTTCACCACAGTCCAAAGCCTTAGTTAGGATGCAAATACTTCGTAACAAAAAGCGAACATGGAAAAGAGATGAAAAAGAATTTGCAATAGCTTTATTTTATAAATCACCAGCGGCGTATAAATATTTAAGAAGACAAAATATCGTGTTGCCATCGGTTACAACAATTAAGAGATGGATTTCGACTTCGGAATTTACTCCAGGTTTTAATATGACGTATTTTGATCAAATTCAATTGAAAGTTAATGCAATGACACCAACTGAACGGCAGTGTATTATATGTTTTGATGAAATGTCTTTTAAAAAAGTGTTTACAGTATTCAAAAGCAATGGATTTTATTGAAGGTTTGCACGATTTAGGATATATGGGTCGTTCGCCAAAAGCTGCCAAAGAATCTTTAGTATTTATGGCCAGAGGACTGTACTGCTCCTGGAAATTACCTTTAGCTTATTTTTTAACCGAAACTGGCATGAAATGTAACAATTTGGCAGTCCTATTAACTGATACAATTAATAGAGTAATATCTGTAGGTTTAATTCCTAAAGCTATTGTTTGCGATCAAGCATCCAATAATCGTAGTGCCATAAATTCACTCGGAGTCACTTCACAGAATCCATGTTTTAAGTGTAAAGGTCTAAATATTTTTGTTTTATACGATATTCCACATCTATTTAAAAATCTCAGAAATAATTTATTAAACGGAGATTACTTAATAGACAATGAAAAAATATGTTTTAAAGATATCAGAGATACAGTTAAACTTGATCAAGCAAGTTCATTAGGAATACGGTCATTGGTAAAAATTACTGAAGCACATATTTACCCAAACCCATTTCAAAAGCTTTCTGTTAAATTAGCTGTTCAAATTTTTAGCCACTCTATGGCCGCCGCTATGCAAATAGCAATCTCTACCGGACAATTAAAAAATTACACATCGATTCATACTGCCAAATTTATTAATTTTTTAAATAAATTATTTCATTGTCTCAATAGTCGCCATTTATTTCATAGTAATCCGTATAGATGTGCTTTATCTGAAAAAAATCCAGATATAGAAATCACATTACGAGAGGCCCTTGATATTTTTAAAAAAATTAAAAAAATCAATAATCGGGGAGAGAAACGCAGACCACCATGTTTTGATGGAATTATATTAACAATTAATGCTGTACTGGGATTACATACACAACAAAAACAAGATGGGAAAGACTACTTGCTCACTAACCGGCTTAATCAAGATATACTTGAAAATTTTTTTTCTATTATTCGCCAGAGAGGCGGGTACAACAGAAATCCAACAGCACACACATTTAGAACATCATTTCGCATAAGTGCTGTAAATAATCTTCTAAAATCAGCAGAATCGAGTAATTGTGAATTAGACAGCGAACCAAATCTCCTTAGTGATTTACATACAACACTAGAAAATGCCCATGGAAGTAAACACCTTGAGGAGATAAATGTATCTGTCAGTGAGAAAAGTACGGATACAGAAGAAGAATCATCAAGCAGTGAAAGTAACCTGGAATCTTTTGAAACGGAAACTCAACTTGAAGATTGTGCTATGACATATTTCTCTGGATATTTGGTAAAAAAGTGTGTAGAAAAATTTAATTGCTCTAAATGTGCAGCAAATCTTCAAGGAGATGGTAATCTGAGAGATAAAAATCAGCTTCTAATTTTGCACCGCACTTATAATACAACAAATATTTGTGAAGGATTAACAGTGCCTAACCTCTTTGTTGTTGAAATGTGTAGTATAGCAGCAAAAATCTTTATGTTTAAAAAATGTTTAAAAAAAAATTACACAAAAAGAATTTAAAGAAGCTATTTTTAAAACATATCACTACTCGAGTGAATTTAGTATTGCCCGAAAATTTTCACATAAATAACACGGAATGTGGGAAACACAGACAATTTTTATTGGAAAATTTTTTATTAGTGAAACTATACAGAAGTTGCAAATGGTTCACTGTGTCCAAAGAAAGACACGATATAAAATTGCATCCTAAAATGCAAATCCTACAGCATATATAGAAGAGTTCACAAAAATAATACAGCCGTACACATTTAGATTTCACATATTGTTTTATCCGATTTTATTGAAGATTATTTTTAGATATAGTATACCGAAATGCATATAAAGCTTGAGGTAAACGTATTCCTCTATATTTCCTCATTTTAAAACCGCAAAACACGTTCCCCAGGGCAGCGTACTTTTCTTGTACGAACCCTTCAAACATAGCACTTTTAAAAGAAAACTGAAAAGTAAACGAAAAATGTTATTAAATTAGTAAGCAAGTCTCTATCATTAACAGAACATAATATAATTAAAGCACACTTCACCGTCCCGCGATTGCTTTTTGGGTTATTGCATTTGTAATTAAATATGTGAAATTTATTTAGTGTAAAGTTCTTATATAAATCAAATTAACTGCATACATAAGCAACGTTGCAAAGTTTACCAATTTTGTTGGCCTCGTATTTTGTCTCGTGTGCTGAAACTAACAAACCCTGAGAATTAATTTTTGCTTTCTTGGGACCCTTATGGAATGTAGGAAAGAAAAACCTGAAGCTTTATATGCATTTCTAGGACATCCTGTATATTTATAAAACTGACATATTATGTACTATATTTATTTTCACCCTGCTTTAATTTCAAACTATCGAATAACGATAGTACTGTATTCACTTTTAAGGCCCAGTTTTTCAGTGCATGGTTAACCAAGAAATGTCGGTTACCGCAATTTGTAATAGATCTTTTATCATAAGTAACTAGGGTAACCGAAAATATTTTGGTTAACCATGAACTGAAAAACTGGGCCTAATGCCTGATTGCACCGAATTTTTAATCATTGATTAAATTTAAGACGTATTTAGAATGTGACAATCGTGAATACATGACAGCATAATGTCAATCACCATCTAATTGACGGTTAAACTTCAATTTAAGTGTCAATTAGAATGCGCCTGACATTATGCTGAATCTACGCAAATATTACATTCTAAACACGACTTAAATTTAATTTCTGCTTAAAAATGCGGTGCAATTGGCCATTAGTGTTATAAATGTTGTACTAAGAAATAAATAAATGAGTAGAATAGAATAGAAAGTTGATTTCAGGCATCTTTATATGTCAAATTATTAATTATTTTCTTAATTGTGTTTAATTTTAAAAAATATCTCTTTTATTTTATTCATTCACTTTTGATAAACTGAACAATCGATTTCGCAAAACGTCAAGTAAATACTGTGATATACTGGTGCTCACTTTTTCATATTACAATAATACAATTTCATGAGTAAGATAAGAACTGTAAAAAATATTGTTTTAAATTGTCTAAATTGCACAGACTGATTTTTTTTTAAATTTTGGATTTGTTTTCTAAACTTTTAAAAGTTTTTCTTGATTACTCTATTTATGCCATGAAATTTTTTCTGTTATATTCGATCCAATTCAATTATTAAATTAAAAAAAAAAGCCGCGAAATACCGACACGCGTTTGCGCTTGCGCAGTTTTCGCGGCCGACTGGCTGGAGGTTTTACCCGCTCTTGTGATGTTTTAATACGTTTTCTCTGGTTTTATTCAAAAAGCTGCAGTTGCGGTTGCTTGCACTATTGAAATATAGATGGCACGACAATAACATATAGTGCTCTGTTTCATTTCCGTGAATTTACTTTTCTTTAGCTGAATTAACAAATGTTTGCTGCTACGCCATCTATCGGTACAATTTTATTGGATTCCATTCAAAGCTATGGCATGGGCTAACTAGGTATATATAAACAAGGGTATTACCGTGTTTTAAAACATCTATAATAATTTTAATAGTAACTCAATTTTAATATTTTTACTTCGAGAAAAAGAACGTTTGTGTGATATTAACAAAATTAATTATAATTGTGTAGGAAAACAAATAATGTGTAAACCATGGCGGCAAAGCAATTTTCGAGGTCTCGAGAAGTGGCCAAGCTCGGCTGCTCGCCTCGCCTGTCCATGTCTTCTCTCGACCTGGAAAACAAGCACTTTACCGCCTCGGTCTACAATATACTATTAAAATAGCCAATTAATAAACTTTAGATTTTATTTAAATCTGCTCCCATTTCCATTTCACTTATGCAATCCAAAACTTATTGATTGACTATTTTAAAATAGTGTTTATGTAAGTGGATGACCAACAAACTAGTAGTGGTCGGCTAACAGGCACAGTTACCCTAGGCTATCTAGTTAGCCTAGAAAACAAAAAAAAACATTTTAGTCATACCAACCTATTTTTCTCATGCACTGTTTTTGAAAAATGCCTTCAAGAGATACTGTAGAAGCTTGGATTTCTGTTTGCGAGTTCATAAACATCTGTTCATTAAACATGCAACGAATTTTAAGAGAAAAATTTTATTGTGGTCCACTAAGCTTCAGAGATAGAGTATACATAGCAGCATTTAGTTTTGGTAATGGAATTTCTCCATCGATATTAGAAAGAGCATTGAAAATTAATACAAATGCAACCCCAGCAAAGATAAGAAAAATTATCGATCTATATAAATACTGGAACTTCGAAGGAGAGACAGAAGCTATACATAGAGAAAGGCGTGATAGATATTATTATTATGACGTTATTAGAAAAAGATTATTAACACTAAATGGAGAACTCTATCAGGCACCACGTGTAAACAGAAACACATGTGTTCTATATATATATTCTGAAAAATATTTAGGCTTCTTTCTAACTGGACACTACTGCTGCGCTTATAAATGTTTAATTTGTGCATTTAAAAAGTAGCAAACCAACTATATCTATATCCAGTATAATCATTGTACCACCTTTTTCAACGACTACAAATTTATAACGGATTTTAGAAAGGAGAGGAGAGGGGTCGAGGGGTGCTGCGCTTATTTGATTGTCACGAACAAAGATACCAACTAACCAACTTAATAACATCGAAAATACCTACATAAAACATTCAAACATTACCTAGAAACCGTAACTTTTAAAAGGCGATAATTCCGAAATATATGGATAATCCGCAAATTTTATTGCAGAAATACATTCAGTGCAAGGTAAATTAACTACTTATGTCAAAGAAAATTTTGAGCGTTTATGGACATATTCTTTACCAGACCCGAATTTGGAACCTAAAGCGATGATATTTCGTTCAGCGTTTCTCGGATTTGCCACATTCCATGCGCATTCGACTGCCGTCTGACGTCTGCCGCGTACGTCGGAAATTTACCTTAAAACGTCAAATTTTGAATTTTCAAAAGCTTATATTTTTAAAGTTTATTGTTAATCCTATGATTTTTTTCACATTTTGATTGCTGAATACATTATCTTTCAGTTTTTAATTTGAAAAAGTTTAAATTCGAGCGTCCATAAATCGACATCTTACCCTCTTGTATTTTGTTTAAATAAAAATTACAATGTCTTCGCTCAGGATCATTTCTTTCTAAACCATGTACTTTCTATAGAGTCGCATTGCTTGACTGCTGTTCTTATTGCATTCAAAATAAACTTGCAATAAGTAAGTCAATCAACTGATTATTATTCATTGTAACCAACAATTTTGTACAACTTTTAAACACTAATAAACCAAAATTCCGATAAAACAAGAAGTCATAAAGCAAGAAGAACTTGACAGTTTTAAACAATAACGCTCAGTGATATTGTTTTCACGGCACAATTGTATATTTTTATAAAAAGCACGTTTCGCGTAATAAACTATTTTTTATACAACTGACATTAAAAGTGACGTTTTTAGTGCAAGCTAATCCGATTAAAAATTGCTCTTTATAATTCACCGCGTTAAAAATATTTTTAACACTAGTAAAGAAAAATTTTTAACACTAGTTGTTTTTTATTTATTTATAAATGTTAATATAATCGCAACTTTCATCATCAGATATGTCATCTGGTAATTCATTCAAAAATCTGTCGATGTGCTCCATTTTTAACACTTTGGACTTTTTTGCACAGTATCCTACATTTTTCCGTTTTAGAAATGCTATTACTTTGTGATACTTTCCTATATCCACGTCCTTCTTGATGCGTAGACTTGCTTTTATCATCGAAAAATTCGACCACAAAGTAGATGACTTCCAAACTTGTGATTTTTCTTCAAAGAACGCTAGAAATACATTTTCCCCGAACTTGCCTTCCACTTTCTTGAGTTTGCACCATTGCAAGAACCTGTTGTAGGCGATGTCGTATTGTTGTCGGGATTTTGAGCGCAGCAGATCTAAAGTTGCTCTATTTGCCGCTTCTTCAATATCTGCGGGAAATCCGTCGTCGACATCGGCATCATTAACGTTGTTTTCTTCGCATTCCATGTTTACGAATGCAATAATGTGGAACTTGTGTTTTACAAAACGTAATGAAAACTTTTTTTGACGTTTCTAATAAACAAAGTTCAAATGTCATTACATTAAACTGACTACCGACCTGATTTTTGCCGCAGAAATTAAAATAAACATCAAAAGTACGACTACGGTTTTTAATGCGATGCAAACCAGTAGTATAAAAAATAGATGTATGACCATGGCCAGCTACGTTAACATTCACTAACATGTATGTATGGCCGTTTCAATTCGACTTTTAAAAATTTTGACGGGTACTCCCCTCAGCGCCTCTTGTGAGTTTTTAAGTAATTGCAGTTGTCATTACGTTACTATCAGTAGTTCTGTAATATCTTTAATAAGGAGCGCTGAGGGGAGTACTCCACTAAGGTACTAAATCAACATACTTCGTATAGAGGTAACGCATATAGTGATTTTTTATATCTATCCTTGTCGCACATCCCTTTCACCTAGGGATAAAAAACAGTTGGAAATATTATTTGAAGTGACGTTTGTCAAAGTTACTGTCAGTGGTTAAGAAAATTGAGTTTAAATATCGCATCCCAAACTTTTATCGCATGACATTTAATGATTCCGCCGTTTTCGTAAAAGAAACATTCTGCACTTCTCAAAATAACAACTTTTTGATTGGTAAATAACTAACTAGACATAACCTAATACACTTTTAAATTGAAACCAATGACATTGCGGTAAAGAGAATTCCCTAAAATTGTTGTCTTCCTTATTGCACTTGCGACAATTATATTTATTATCTTTGTTTCTCAATCCTTTCACGAGAGGAATGGGATTGCGTTACCTGTACGGAGTGTTGATTTAGTACCTTATACTCCACGGTATGCTTTCTAGGAACCGAATTTTAAGCAAATTGAAACGGCCATACATACACGTCAGTGAATGTTAATGGAGCTGGCCATGGTATGACATACGTGTTAAAAGTGATTTTATTTTGCGAAAAATAAAATCTCACTTTTAACACTTATATCATAAATAACTATTTTCTACAAACGCTATTTAAAATTGAATTTTTAACCATGGCATACTTCAATTAAAAATGCAAAATTATGACAGACGCGTATTAAAAGTGATTTACTTTTAACGCTAGTGTTTAAAAATAAAGTTGATTATGAAGATAATTAAAAAACAATTAAACTAAACACACACTATGGTGTTTTTAATAATCGAAATTGGTAGTTTGACTGGAATATCAAAAGTTACTGTGCAGAGTGTTTTGAAAAAGCACAAGCTTCATCCCTATATTCCTCAGAAAGTACATGGTTTAGAAAGAAATGGCGTGAATCTTTTCCGCATAGCAACTTACATTTGCACACTCAATTCTTTCATTAATATTTTCTGCAATATTTGCCGGTCAAAACTTAAAGTGTTGCACATTATTGAATTTAGAAAAAGTAGCTCTACGAGTTACAATAATAAAAAATATACAGAGCCATTTAGAAAATAAAAGTTGACAGTCGGTTGACCATGAAGATATTTAAAAAAAAATTTAGTAACCACACTTTATAGTGTTTTTTTCATTTGCCTCTTTGTTTTTTAAAATTAGTCCATAAATAAAGGAGTTATGGCTTGGGGCGTTTTTTTGTAAGACACCCTGTATAAGAATCTGGAAATATAGGTCCATTATTATTATTATTATTATTTTTAAGAAAGGAGAATAAGATGAAGTGGGGTAAATGTGATAAAGGGGCAATTGTGATAATGTGTCATAATTTTAACGCAAATTCATCTCTTTAAGCTTGTATACGAATAAGCACAACACTAGATGGAACGAAATTACCTGCTAGTGTAGCTGCAAGCGGCCAGACAATCGCTGGTCATAGCACAGGTCATAATATAAGGTAACACTCAAGTTGACATGTGTTTAGCAATATTCTTGATCGAGATATTTTAGTTTTGTAAAAACCAAAATAACTAATAAACTACAACAATTGTTATACATTAGCTCCATTCCATTTCAAGAGAATTATTCATAGGTAGATAGACATCATTATCACATTTGCCCCAAACGCTGGGGTAAATGCGATATACTGACATCGTTTTAAAAAAATTACTTAACATTTTTCAAAAAAGAACTGAAAAGGCGTCAGTCCTGGTATCAATTAGGAACTATATTTAAATCATTGATAATTTTTTAAAAAATGTTGATTCCATCAAAATTATTAGTTTTAGCCTTTTCTTCGTGAACTATTTTAAAAAACTATATCACATTTACCCCACTTTACCTTAATTAACCCTTAACTGGTCATGTCAGATTTTTCGTCACATATGGTCAGATGGCGTCTGACGGACTACAAATTAAAATAATAACGAAAAAATTTTTCTTGTTTTAACTGTCTGATAACTATTTACATGTTAGAACAACACATAACATTGTACAATAATATAGAAAATTATTTGAATTTGTGCCAAGAAATTGCAAAAATAAATAATCAAGAAGACGGTAACCCAACATTGCTTCGAACAAACGTGCATCTTTTATTTTTTGAAAAAAAAAAAAAAAAAATTAACGAATGCTGAAACTGCAAATATTTTGAGATATATTTATTCAGAAAGGACTGTATTATAAAATGTAACACCAGAAAAACTTTAAAACTAAACAAAATGTCTCTTAGCAAGGGCTAATTATCGCGTTTTTTTATGTATGTGTTGCATAACGGTTTTGAGCATTGTAAACCTATTGGTTTTCTCAAAGCTTCCTAGAAGATACAGGTTCTGCTTTAAGAGTGGGGGTCGAAGTCGTCACCTAGCGAGAGAGTAGAGGCGGGCAACTGGTAACTCTCTGTCGATGTTTTACGAATGCATGCGGGAATGTAATCAAATTATTATTTATTAACACTATGGTTGTTTTGTGTATTTTTCGTGTTCTTATCCAAAATTAAATATTTAATAATGTATTTAATAAAACATTTTTTAATATTAATATTTTTAAGAATAAAAATAAATAAACTTAATTTGTTTCTTTCTAATTTGATTTTAATTTCTTAATTTTTTTCTCTGAGTTACTTTCATGTAACTCAGATTAACGTTTTTTACATAATTATTTAAAAATATATTACATAATTTAGAGGATATATCCTCTTTTAATAAAGAAATTAAATTACTCTCTTCACAGTCACACTGGAATAAATCCAAATAAAAATTATTTTCTAAATGATAGAAAAATATATTGGATAATAATTTTTTCTTGATTGCTAACAACTTTAAAAATATCCTCCTGATTCTCAATTATTATTTTAAATATACAAAGGAATGAAACACAAACAAAATCGACCGTTGGATATATTAATTTTCCGCGAGAAAGTTTATCGATATAGATATAGATTTCATTTTGTTCGGATAAAATAAGTTCTTTATCGGTGGATATTAAATTGACGCATTCTTGACAAGCTAGTTTTGGTAAAATTTTAAATATTATATATCCCGATATATATGTCATTAAATTAATTTCTTCTTGTGTTATACTAATTTCAAAACATCTATTGCTAATTTCATTTCTTTTCGAATATAATTCATCAAAAGCCGTGTTATTATTATCTAAATTACTGTATTGTTCATTATCTTCCTCTTTATTTATACTTATTATACCACTTGAGCATTTTAATTTAATTGAATTTAATTTTTTTAATTTTGATTCTGAATTAATAACATCTCTTACTGTAATATAATAATTTGAACCAGATAACCATCTATATCTACCAAACCTATGTTCCAAATTATCGGTTTGAAATTCGCCAAGAAGAACATATTTAAAATTTTAAGTATTTAAGAGATAGTCAGATATGTGAATAACAGTTTTTGTATTATATGCTATGGCAAGATAGGTATCTGAACTTAATTTATTTGGAGCTGAAGATATATTATTCCAATTTTCCAAAAATTTTATGAAATTTTGCAAGAAATTAATTTGATGGCAGTTTGGTTCTAAAAAAGTATCGTTCTTATGTATTCCAGGGTAAGGAGTTGAGCAGTTCATAATTTTCCACCATTTACTGAATAAATCTATTAAAATACTTGTACCTTCCGCTTCACTGTATTTTTCTTCAAAGTAATGATTAATAGCAAATATATTTCTATCATCAAAGATTGACAGTGCTAATTTAACATTTTGGCGTTCTAATGCAGACGGATATAATGATTTAAAATTTAATTTCGGAGCGTATTTAACAATGTTGGATTTTTCAATATTATAAACATGGCGTAAATGTTCGAAAGGAGCACACAACTCACTACCATCTTGTGGTTTTGGTATTTTAAATTTTTTTTTATTTAACCAGTTATTTCGGACATTTTTTATATTGTGGACATTATCAATTAAAATAAAGATAATGAGCCTGATGAATAAAAACTAAGCAATTGCTTTAAGCATTGACTAATTAGCAAAAGCAAAAGCTATAAAAGCAAATGCTTTAAGAAAAAGCAATTGCTGAATTATTATATGAATAAAAATCCTAAGCATTTGCTAGCTTTCCGGATTCGTTGAAGCAATTGCTAGTACGACTTGTACAGATTTGCTTATCTACATAGCTAAAGTAGGTACGTTAGATTCGTTATCGAAGCGATGCTCATTTTTAATAAAATGTCGGATATTAATGAGCGAGATAGTTAGTAGTGATAATGAGACCGAGTTAGACAAAAAAATTATTTTTGTTAAAAAATTTAATAGAAAATAAAATCATTTTTAATAAATTGGATTTAAATTTTACATTTGTCTAATTTTGTGATCTCTAGTAATTTGACTAGAGTCTTGTATGTACGTAATCAGTTTTAAAATTGTCTTAATCAATTTATAATTGTTTACTTATTCTTAATATATGTATTTATTTATATAAATTTTCTCTTTATTTTGAAGTCAATGTCATTCTTAAAAGAAAAACGTAACTTTTCGTCAATTCCGTAAATTACATATTTATTTATTATCATTCCAACCATAGATCTCAGAAGAGATATTGGTGTCGTCATAGAAAAGAGGATCATAAAAACTCTTTAAATTCATAAAAACAGCGTTCCAGCAAGAATTGTCTTAGTTCTAATTTAAATTTAGACATTGATTTGTTAGTGGTAGTAGTGACGGGCAAGGGCTGAAATCTCATTCCGTATAAAGAGGGCGTAATAGCAATTATCTGGCTAAAAAGCTCAAACCAGATACCTACAAACAAATAAATTGTTACTTGGGTCCTTTATGGTCTGATTAAAATTTCAGTAAAAGAGTGAGGAGAAGAAATGGAAATTGTTGATTTCTGTGATGTAATTAATTTTGGGAATTAAGACCTAGTTTGGGCATAACAATAGAACTTTTCTCTTACTCTCGTCGAGACACCTAGAAGAAGACGAGGCCTTGTAAAAATTGATAAAGTTGAAAGTAAAGGATAATTCATCCCTTTTCTGTTATCATAATTTTTAATCACCCCTCCCTCGCACAAGTACCTAATAACTGATAATTACAAGGAAATTTTTAATATTTCCCTTACAACTAAACAAGTTGCAAGGAAAATAAGCAATATAAAGGGAAAGTGAAAAAGAAAAGTTTGATTTAAACAAAACTGTCAAAAAGAAATTTTGTTCATAACAAACGTATAGTTTTTAGAAACAGTTGTAGGTTTAGAAACAGTTGTAGGTTTAGAAACAGTTGCTTGAGTCAGATAGGGTCACAAAGAAATATTTTCATTTTTTCTATAATTGACAATGCAACACCACTTTTCTCGCCACTATCTTCTAAAAAATAGTTTGCAAGTCACCAAACGTTTTCGCTGTTAAACCGATGTAATTTTCTATAATCTTCTTCTAGGCATTCGTTACGTGTTTTATAGTATTTATGTATACAAATATAAAGAACTACGCCGTTATTATCGTGCGAATGCGATGAATAAGAAATTATAACTGATTTAAGCAAATGCAAGATGGGGCAGAGGAACCTTAACAATTTTTAAGCAAATGCTTAAATAGAAAAAGCAATTGCTACCTTTATTCATACAATATTAAGCAAATACTAGAAATTTTTAAGGACAAGCTTTTGCTATAAGCTTTTCCTTGGTGTCGTAGCAATTGCTACAAGGTCAAGCAATTGCTAAAGATTTTATTCATTAGATATTAAGCATTTACTAGCAAATTTCAAGAAAAAGCAATTGCTTAAACTTTATTCATAAGGCTCATTAGCATTAGGTTGGTACGGATTTTCAAAAGACGAAGACAAGTTTCCGCCACATAATCCTTTCAGCATTTTTTGATTGATTCTGTTGTTGTCGCAGATAATCGAAACAATTGCAAAACCAGATAAAGTCACTACTTTTATAACATCCATAACTATCTTGTACAAATATTCCGCGTCTAATTTATGTATGGGATATATTGCTACCACTTCTTTGTATTTTGACATAATAGCAGAAATCATAAAAACCTGTAAAGTTTTCGCTAAAAATTTTGGTTGATTTAAACTGTACCCTATAACTGTTCCAGAACCTGAATTGTATTGCGCAGCTGATTTAATATAAACTTCATCTAACAGAAGATTGACATAGGCCCAGTATTTCATTTGGAGTTTAACTTTAAGCTTCGTTTTATTTCTATGGAAACAATTGTCTTTACAATTATTACTATGACAATAAAACGAAGCTTAAAGTTAAACTCTGAATGAAATACTGGACCATAGACTTCTTTGTCATTCAGTAATTCCTTTTGTGATTTTAAATAAGAGATTGTTTGGGAAGAGATTCCAACCGTGCAACTTGCTCATTTGCTAAAATATTTTTTAAATATCTAGGATGAGGTAAAACTAAAATATTTTGATCTCTCAAATAATTATACGCAGAAGGAAACTGCAGAAACATATAGCAAGCTTCTAAAATTGTTGTAGTCGTATAGGTATTTTTAAAATTAATTAAATTTGCAATTTGATTAGTCAAAAAATCAACCTGTCTTCTATGATCGGGATACAGTTCGGTAATATGGTTAAGCAACTCAGTAATTTGAGCTACAGCATCTGATGGGAGTAAATTACTTTTATCTTCTTCAAAAACTTCCAAATTATGCAGTAAATATAGCAAATCTTCTTTTTCCCTTATTTTGTTGAATTTTAGATTTAAATTTGTCAGCGATATTCTGTTATGCTTAAAAATATGAAATTCCATATTTTTAAATATTTTGATACTACAAGAAATTTTTGGAACTGTATTAAAATCCATTTTGTAAAAGCATAAAAATTCATTAGTAATATTAACGTGAAAGTCTTCGCCATCAAAAAATTGTTCATAATTTTTTGAGAAATAATCAAAGGTTACATATGGTTCTTCAAAAATTAATTTCGGCATGAAAAGAGTGGGAATAGCGTTTTGTTCTAATAAAATTCTTGAACCGTTGTTATTTCCACAAATGTATTTATCTTCGAAATGTTTTATACAAACTGTTGAGGACGGTTCTGCTGTGAAATTATTTCCTAAGGCTGCTTCCCAGTAATTCTTAATTTTTTCATTTGGTGGAAATCTAAATACTGTGACATATGGATCGTATTTCGAAGCATTACTACGACAATTCGGAACACAACATCTTCCAGGCATCTTAAATAGCTTAAAAATAAATGAATCTATCAACAAAACTAATCTAATATAGCAAATGAAAATCAAAACAAATTAAATCTATTTCAATATCGAAAACAGAAATTTTTTTTTTTTTTCAATATGAGAATTGAATAAAATTAAATCTAATTCAATTTCAATGTAGAAAAGGAAATTAAAGATTTTTTTCAATATATATAACTGAAATAAAATCTGTTGCTATAGAAAACAAACAAAGAAATTTTCTAATGTAAAAAACGGAAATAGAAATATTCTTTAAAACGAAAATAAAAAGAGAAAATTATCATACAAAACAGAAATTAAATACAACGGCAAAGGCAGCTCGCACGCTCGTCCTCCTACGTGGCTACAAAGCGACTGCTTCGACCGCAAGATGTTTTCAGGCGACTTAGAGATCTGGTAGGGATAACAGTTTGTACACGGCCTATAAGTGTTCTAGAAGGCTTTGGTTTTCTGCATTGCAGGCATAAGTATTTTGTCATACGATGCTTTGCACGGGGGCATAAATAACAACTTTTACGTTTTTCAAGCAGTAATTCTTCTTCAAATGATGTCACATTCACCTCTGGTATTCCAAAATTCAGCTGATAATTGAACGTACTTCGCGAGGTACTCGGAGATTTTTGACTCGTCTTTGCATATGGGCATGCACTAACTGGGCTGCCAATTTTTTTGCAAACATTGATTTCTCTCGAATTTTTGGATTTTTCTTGAAACTCTAGTGTAAAATATACGAATTTACAATGGAAACATCTAGCATTCGAAAAATATTGCAAGCGGCCATCTACGAGTACGTCGACTTGTAGAACTTTTTGCACATTTTTCGTCAAGGGTGTCTACCCTGCCTTTGTTACAATTATAGTAGGTAATAATTTCTGGTTTCTGTCTATCCGGATCGGTAAATGCTCTGTTATGCATGGAAGAAACGAGGATTGTGGCCTTCCCTTTCTTTCCCACATAAGAAACCATAGTGACTTCCTCTCGAAATCCGTATATAGATGACCTTTCCTTTCTCTTCTTATTTGGTAAAAATTCAGGTGGAATCTCTCGTTTGTTTTTTTTAACCGTTCCAACATATTGTAGTGATAAATCCTTTAAACTTTTATTATTGTTTCAATTAACTCGTTGAAAATCTGAGAAATTGCTGCCGTTGGATCTTAACTTTTACGATCCATTCTTGTTTCAGAATTGTCAGATCGTAGAGCAGACAAGATCGTTGCAAATCGCTTTTGGCTCATTACCCCCCTGAATATATCTCTGCCCATCCTGTCAGTCGCAAAAATTGTTTTCATGATTTGAATTGAATATCGATGCATAAATCAGCAAATCAATAAAAGCCTTCAATTCTATCATGTCTACATCTCGATAACCGATGCTGTTCTTATCTGTATATTTGGTGAGCATTTGAGAAAGTTTGTTACTTGTCCACTCAATTATTGAAAGTAAAATATTGTAATGATTTTAAAAAGTTTCTATTAATTTTTATTTTAAAACAAAACACGAAATAGTTAATAACTAATTTATTTACAAGCAAACTAATTTAACACTAACATTTAACAATAATTTATTTACAACCATAAACCTAATTTATTTATAACAGCCGAGCGAGTCTTATTACGCGGACTTTTGTGTCGAACTCTAACGCTGAATTCCCAACGATGAATTCGGCCGCATGCTTTTTTACCGGGGCTGTCTTTCTGGATCATTCTAGACGGAGAGTCTCGCTTGTCTGCTGACGTGATCTCGGAGCGCCCGAAGTTTCTCGTATAAGACGCGTTGGTCGTGACGCACGAGGTAGGCTGGCACCGCAATCGTCACAATATCTTCAGAAAAAAGTAAATTCTACGTGGCAAGCGGGTCTGCCTCTTCGCCAAGATCACGAGCTTTCCCTTTTATGGTAGGAACTTTGATGACTATGTTATGTTTTCGTACACGCGATGAAGGGACGACCTCTTTAGTACACCAACGGAAGCGGTTTTTTCCATATTTTTTATCTGAAGAATCAGCACTGCTGCCCTCTTTATTTTCATTATTTCCATTATCACGCCGGTCATCTTCAGAAAATTCAGATTCAGTATCATGTTCGGATTTGATGATTTCATTTTCAGATGCACTTTTCTCTACGTCACTTACATCACTGTCCAGTTCATTACACCATTTAACACGTTCACGACGTTGTGCGGCACATGTGGTACACGCTAGTTGTCGGTACATCGGTAGCCGGTGTATACCATATGTGGCGCACGCTGCATACGGAATAAAATGCCTTGTGCAAATTTAACGTATATGTGTAGAACTTTGACGAAAGGTTACGGCTGTAGATAAAAGTCGTGTACGACCAGTGGAGCACCCGTATCCAAATTGGTGTATTTGATTATGAATTACACAACCTTATTTCAAACGCAGTACTTTGTGAAAAGAAACATTGTTTCAGTAGTCAACACATTTTTCTTACAACTGATAACAATAACAAAAAATAAAATTTACCCCAAAACATATTAAAGCTTGCGATATAACATAAATAAACATCACATTGTTCACCTAAATAGGTATACAAAAAATCCAAATATTCTCTATGAACTAAATATACCTACAGTTCTTTCGCTCGATCTTTGCAGTCACGTCACACTTTACCGATTCGAGAAACGAAATCAACATATTCTTTTATCCTTATCTAATACGTATGTTAGAACAATGATAGAATTCATAAATTTGTCATTTTGAGTCGATAATTTTCTGACGTAACTGCAAAGATCGAGCAAAAGAACTGTACTTATTTATGTTTCTCGTTAAAACAATCGAAGCATATTGTTGATTTACCATCACAGTTATCGCAGTATGTCATTACTCGCTTAGTCTTCACTCTTGCTTGTTTACTTCCGCGTTCTTTCTGGATTTTCTCGTAGCAAGAAAGACATCTTTTACGATTTTGTCTTGCATTTCCTTCGAACTTTTTCATTATGTGTTTTCTCGTTCGTCTTCTGTTTTCATCTACATATTGGCGGTCTTCTATTTCTGTGTCTTTATTTTCCAAAAGTTTCAGTTCCTCTCTAAATTGTAAAATGTCTAGTTTTTTTTCTATTATTTTGGTTATAGATTACCCACGCGTTCACTACACTGGTACCCAGAATGATTTCAAAGATGGCCTTTTTATACCATTTGATTGTCTTTCGAAGACAAGTGTGATAAGAGGACATTTGGTCCGAAATGTCCACACCTTTTTTTGCCTTGTTATAATCTATAACCGCCCTTGGTTTCATCACATTTTCTCCCTTCCTGTTTTGAACCCTAGTAGGAACCAATTCATCCATGTGCTGTGGTAAAGTACTTAGCATAAACACTGATCTTTTGTCTTGCCACTTGAAAACTCGTACTCCATTATTATTTTCTTTTCCAAATATAAGACCTTTTTTTAGTTTACTTTGACAAACATCTTTTGGAGCATCTCTCCGATTTGCTCGCAAAGTACAACATACATAAGTATGTTTTAGTATAAGGTATTCAGATAATTTGACGCTACTATAAAAATTGTCAATATACAAAATTCTGCCTTATTTCAACAAACCTTCCATTAGCTTTATCGCTACGTCAAAAGTGTGTCCATTAGGGTGTCCCTTATAAGTCAAAAAAAATTTTCTTTTTAATTTTGAAATGCATACCCTCTAATATTTTTATAAATGCAAAACTTTAGTCAAATATAAAATTTTATCTTTCTAGCATGATTGCAACCCGTGCCGAGCGAGCCACAAAGTTTTTCAAAAATCATATTTTGTCAAAATATTTAGTTCTCCTATAGAATTAATAAAAATGCAATAAATAAAGAGATAAAAAAACAATAAGAAATTAGACAAATATTTATCTTTATTTTAAACACATAAAATAACAAGAATCAGGCAGGGTAACTTCTTTTTAGAGTATATTTTTTACAGTCCGGAAACAAATTTCTATGTTCCTGAACACAGCGCAACAGGAATTGTTTTTGTTCTTCTTCAGCCGTGATATGTCCGTGAAAATCTTGCATTAATTTGACAGCCCTTTCAGCAGTGTCATTTACAACCTTCAAACTACTTAATCTTCTTTTAGCTTCCAGAAAAGCAGCATTATCATCCCAAGAAGACACATCCTCTTGAAGAAAACTGTCGTCGATCTGCAGTCAAGATAGAAAATGTTTGCTCTTCTCCGATACAAAATCATCTAACGTTTTGTCTGAAACAACAAATTACAAAATGAAACAACATAAAATAATTAAAAATACATAAAAATAAGTTTAGCTTACCAAACAACGTTTGGGACATTTCTTCCTTCGATGGGATATAGCGTTTGCCGAAATCTGAGACTTTGTCCCTGTTTAAGTTAGCAATCATTTTCACTTTAGTTTGATTATCAACTTCATTGTCAAAAAGTGATAAGATGACTGTCTCTTCACATAAATACCACAGGTGGTGGCTAAACTTGCTTATAGCAACTTTAGAAACTGTTGTGTCTACTTTTTCGTAGTCTTTTAATGCCTTCAAGAAGCACAAATCTTGGTTAGGTGCTTTAATCGCCACTGTGCATTCGAGCCAAGGTTTTACATATAATGTGACCACAAACAAGCAAACATCTTGTAGGGCCTTCTTGTCCTTCGCAATCATACTGAATTGAGACTGAAACAAACATATTTTTAAAGAGTAAATCGCTCTTGCCATCCATCGTGCCTGGTGCATAGCTCCAGGGGGCTTGATTTTTATTTTCTTCTCTGAATCTCCTCCCAAAAACACTACGCATAGTTCGACCAATTCGCGATAATCGTCTCTTATAAAAGCTTTGTCAAGTTCTGTTTTAAAAAACATTAACAAAGATGTCATGTTTGTCTCAGTCACAATTTCTTTTACGAAATCAAGGCATAGTTCAATTTTATTTGAATCAATGTTTTTCCAATTATCTCTGAACTTTTTGAAAATCGGAATATCTGGGCTGCTAGTAACTTGCTTTATCTTGGTTTCGAACACAGTTTTTAAAACCAATTCATAAACATGATGACGACAAGCAAAAAGCAACAATTCTCTTTCTAAATTTTGCTCCAAAAGAACACAAGCTCCATTGAAACGGCCTGTATTGGAAGATGTTGTGTCACAGCACATAATTTGTACCTTGTCATTAAGATTCCAGTCATAGAGAGCAGTTGAGATGGCTTTAGCTTGATGTTTACCAGAAGAACTCTCTAAATTTGGTACTGCAAGAAGGTGTTCCTTGTCGTCAAATGAAGCAATAATTGGCAAGCGTTCTTCTTTTGAACTTCGCACATTTAAGCCTGGCAATAATTTTCCATCCCAATGGATTGTAACTACGTTAGGCACATTGTTTTGAAAGTCAGCTTTTATTGCTTTTGCCCTAGATTTTCTGGTCTGAGTACGAATTCGCTGGATCGAGGACTTGTTAATGGGGAAATCATCGCTACTCAAACCGAGCGCTTCTACCACTGCATGAAGAATGTAAACGGAATCTCTTACACTTAGCTGACATCGATCTAAAGCTGCGACAAGTTTAGGTGTTATTAGATTCTTTCTACCTCTTTCCAAACGTGTTTCAGGACAGGAAACCTCTGGCAAGCTGACATCAGAATCCAGAACCTGTTCTTCGTCTGAATCTTGTGGATGTTCCAAGTTATGTGTAGTAGAAGTCGAAGCCAATAACTCATTTTGGTTTTAGTTTTCTTTCCTCTTCTTCTAATCGTCTATTTCTAGCTCTTTCTTCTCTGTCCGCCAACTTTTTATCCACACCAGCTAAGCATCCCGATCGACCTGGTTCCCTTTGTTTCTTCAAAAATAGTACGTCTTCCTTTATTTTCATTCTTTCAAAGGCATCAGCATGCGCAATATCAAATAAATTGTCAAGGTCTTTTTCAAAATTATTTTCGCGGTCCTTATAAATATCTTGAGTTTTTTTAGAATTTTTTTGCAAGGTCCTCCAAACATTATATAAATCGACAAGTTTCTTTACACAGTTTGGAAAGGCTTTTGTGGGAATTCTTGCTTTTTCCCAAAATATTAAGCACTCCCTAATTACAAGATTAACACTTTCACTCACAGTCAACTTAACTTCGCGAATATTGTAAAATAACACAGCGAGAACTTGTCGATTAGAATTTTGCACCATTTATTTGGTGCCTAGGCAGTCCGATAAGGAAAATATTTTGTTTATCACTCCGTAATTCAACCGACATCTTTATTCAATAAGCAACAGCGTACTAATAATCTAAAAAATGACGCATGAAATGGCAAATTAAACACGTAGTGACAGGTCGCGGTGCAGTACCTGCGCGACTTGTATGAGCAAGTTTAAATCGCAAGTCAGCACGGGTTACCATTCATAAATCGGGCTAATATTTTTTTCTAAGCTATATTAGATTATTACGAAAACTTTTAGAAGGTATGCGTAAAAAAAAATCGAACTTGAAATTTAAGGTACACCCTAGTGTCCATGTCCACTAGCATGTTCCTGCCCGTTGACGTTATTTTTGCCACAATATATGTTTAGGTTATATGTGTAACCTTCTGGGGTACAAATCTTGTAGATTTTGATGCTATATTTGTGTGATTTGGCAGGAAGGTATTGTCGGAAAACAAGTCGGCCTTTCCAGGGTACCATGGTTTCATCAATGACCATCTCTATCCCCGGTTTTAGAATTTTCTGAAAATTATCGATAATTGGATCGAATATATTTCTTAGTTTCGATAATCTGTCATTTTGATGAACATCGTTGTCGGAAAAATGAATGAATTTCAGAAGAAGGTCAAATCGGTCACGTGTCATGCTGTTCTTTATTAGATTATTCTCATACATCTTATTTTTGGACCAATAGAGACGCATCTGGGGAAGATGATTGATGCCCATTACCATTAAAATTCCAAAAAACTTACGAATTTCTTGCGTGTTTGTGTCTTTCCATTTGCGTGTAAGTGATCTTCGGGAAAGTTGAACACTTTGAATAAATTATGACGCATATCTATTTGTCTCTTCCACTGTTATTCCAAGAATATCAATGTCTATAAATTGACGATATATAATTACAAGTTTTTGGGACACAAACCGTTTTTTAAAAAGAGTTTTATTTCCAAAAAAACAATTTACGTATTACAATTAATTTCTAACGTGTAACGTGAATTACTCGGAGCGGGATGAATAACTAAACTAGACGCGTTCGTGCTTTTTATATGTTCTCCTTATCGCTGACATGGAGTGAATAGATATAAAAAACAGACCACACCCTTTTTTCCCCATTTGAAATGCATTGACTTCCGGTTCAGTTTTCTGCCTCATCTGAGCCCGTGGTAAAGAGTGAGATGGAGCTCCAGAGAGAGAGAGAGAGACGGAGACAACGTAGTTCGAGCGTCCGTTCGCCAGATGCCTCCGGCGCTGCTGCTGTCTTCGTTAGTTCGGGAATTGTCCGTTGGGTGTCGCCACCGGCGCTTCGCTGCGGAATCTTTTCCTCCGTCCGGAGAGAGATTCGAACCCGTTCCTCGGCGTTCCTGAGCCGTCCACCTAAGCCGCTCGGGCGTTAAGTCAGTTGTTCGTATCCGTTCGAGATGTGTAATATTAACGACGCGACGCGCGGCGAATGATGTCGTTATTTTTTTCGTTGAACACGGATGCGATGTTGGTTGCGTCATTTTTTTTTCCTCCGCCCGGAGAGAGATTCGAACCCGTTCCTCGGCGTTCGTGAGGCGTCCACCTAAGCCGCTCGACCGTTCGGTCAGTTGCTCGTATCAGTTCGAGATGTGTAATAATAACGACGCGCGGCGAAGGATGTCGTTTTATTTTTCGTCGAACACGGATGCGATGTTGGTTGCATCTGGCGGTGTCCTGGTGACGAATTGCGAAAGGACGATCACCGGCGTCCATCTCGGAGACGTCACGTCGGTGGGTTTCTGTAAAAAGAACGACGCGCGCGGGAGTATATAGATCCCTGCACGCAGAGCGACGGCGGCAATTTCGAAAAAATTGGTCTTCGGGGCGTGCGCATTTCCGCGAGCAGAAGCGGACGAAAACGATGCCGACGTGCGTATTAAAAAATAAAAGATACGTTTTGCTTACGTATGTAGTTTATTACTATGAAAAAAACTTATATTCATAACTTGATAATAAATATTTACAAATTACATTTGCGTTAGTCATGGAACAAATACTGTAATTGTTTGTGTGATGCAGGCAAGATGAATTTCTTTTGTTTAAATTCGGACAGTCAGGATCGGATTCAGGTTTACGATTTCTATCGCTGGTAAATGCTTTTGGAGGAAATTTGCTTTTTGGTGACCTTTTACGTAGATTCGCTGATATCCGTGTGTAAATTGATGAAGAATATTCTTCACTTGTCTGTAAGGAATGTAACCGTCAGAGTAGCGTAGATAATGATAATTATTTTCCAGCCAAATAATTTGTCTTTTATGTTCCTTTTTTAATTTATTGAAAGGAACGTCGGGTGGGCCGAATACGAAATGTGCTATGCCACACGCGTCTCTGATTGCCAATTCTTTTACCACAAAACGTTCCAATTGGAATCCTTCTATATCAATAACTAGCGATTTTACGTTTGCTTCTTTCTTGTACAATTCGTGCTTCCGGAGTAGAATAGGGTCGAGAATTTTCGATAATTTCTTAATACGTTGACGGAAACGGATTCTGTCGCGTGCGTTTTGCATCCAGTTATTGTCTTGCTCTTCTTCTTCATCATTCGCGTTAAATTCTATTACAACGGCCGGTTCTTTGGCAAATGTTACGTTTTTCTTCATAATTTCGCGTACACTCACCACTCCATGAAGCAAACGCAAAGACTGAGCGAGAAAATGCACTCGGCCTCCTTTCGTTTAGAGTGGAGGGGAAAATAAAAACACTCATTGTTTAAAAAAATATATTTCAGATAATTGAATACATAAAATAATATATATTTTGTTTAAATTATTTCTCTAACTATATTCGTTGCAGGGTTATATTCAACGATCTTGTCGTGGATAATTAGACAGTATGCGACCATATCTGCCTTAAATTCCTGTTCGCTCTCTAATTCTAATTTAATGTCGACAGTCGAAGATTTTACGGACTCGTTCTGTTTCGAACAGTCTATAACGTAGAGAGCTTTCTTTTTGAATTCCGCCAAATTTAGAATCGGTTCGTTGCCACGTCCGTAATAACTGTTTTGAAAATCTGCGTACATCAGATAAGCAATGCCAAATTTATTTTTGCTCATTTCGAGATTTAAATTTTTATACGGATAACTTTCAGAATTGAGATGTAATTTAATATTTCGAATGCGTGCGTGATCAAATTCTGACGCGTTTTTAGTACGTTTGTCTTTTCTAGCGTCTTGGAAAGCGACGATAACATACCTAGGTTTTTCTAAATTCGTAGACGTTCTTATTGGCCACACATCATTAAGGGTTGGGCGCATGCTTGGTAATTCATGTAGTTCCCATTGTCGATAAGGAATGAAAATAGATTTTGACTCTTGTAGAAACTGTAGCATTTTCAATTTCATCTCGTCATTGAGCGTAATGTGGGGCACGTGCCATTCGATTTTTTCTAAGCTTATGCTTGCCGTTTTCTTTCCCGTACTCATGTAACAATTATTGTCACTTCTGGAACTAAGTAATATTATTTTTTGTTTGGCGTTCATTATGATTTTCTTGTAGTCCTCGCAGAAGCCGAGCAGAAATTTTAACGGTATGCATGCCATAAATTTATCATCTAATAAAGTCGGATGCTGGTCCTGAAAGGGCACCCATCCGGCCACTTGTAATACTTTACTTTCCGCATCGTTGTAGGATAGGTACGCCTTAATGGTAGTTGTCACGCCTACATTTTGAACTTTATCTATTTCCTTACCGTCGATTTCGTATCGGGTCTCTTCAAAAAGGAACGAATAAGGGTTATTTGTCAGTCGACACTCGCCGGTACCTTCGTCGCTCGGCTTGAAAGTTCCCTCGATGTACAGATAACTTTCGTGCGGATAGGTGTAAATATCTTGATGATTGATTAAGATTCTCACTTCGTCGTTGTTGTTAAAATTCTTGTATGTCGGAGAATACCAGTGAAATTGCTTCTTAACGATAACTTCGTCGAAGTCGAGTCCTTCGGATAGATGCAACATTACCGTCGATATTTTTTTACTTTATAGCCTAAACTTTGCAAGAACAATATATTGCTCGATGTTAACCTTTGGGGAGCTGTCTTCTGAATGATGAATTCTGCGGGCTTGTTTTGTATATGATTACTGCTACCGTTATTTTTGTCGTGGAAACGCAGGCCCATCACTTCACGTTTGCTTTTTCAATTCCAGACTGATTCGAACTTGTTCACCTCTTAAATTTATCGACGATCCGTTCTGATCGAGAAACAACAACGTAATGTTATCGATCTTGCGCACTCTTACAGGTAAATAGACGATGTTGCTCCACCGACGGACGGTGAAAATTCACTTAATTTCACATTTTAGCGTATTGTTGTTCGGTTTTAGCGAAAGCCTACCGTTTAATTCTATCTGCAGGAATTTCTCCAGATCCTCCACTTCGTAGGAGCCCGTTGGAATTTCGATAATCTTGCCGTCGCCGTAATAAAATTTGTTATTCTTTCGCTCTTCAACGTTAGGCACAGTATTGTAGGTGTAAAGACTTAGTAATCCGATTTGATATTCGTAACGGAGATCCAGTTCGATAGGCGGATAATAATTTGCCGAAAGTACGCTACTGTTGCCCACCAACGTGAACGTTCTCGACATGACTGCGTATTTTTTTGCCCTCTTTATGTAAAAATTCTAAACATAGATGTCCACAATTGTTGGCGTTGAATTTTTGATATCTCTTGTGATTGAAGATTATTCGACTGCCCTCGAAGTATCGAATCACTTCCGACGGCGGCGGAAGATTTCCAAAACTGTCGAAATACAGCACGTGTTTATTTCTTTTAAAATATGCGACCCAGTGCGTTCCGGGACCGTTTTTCGAATCTAAATTTATTATGCCGCTTTCGAATTTACTTATTAAATGTGGTACGTTTTTGTTTGCAAATTTCGCCAGATGGAAATCGGTCAGGGCTGTTCGGGGCAGTTTATCAATTAGTTTTTTTGTTGTTTCGGTTGACGAATGTAGAGACCGAGTCCCTTACGATACGGTTTCAAATATAATCCGTCGCCCTTCTTTCCCAGCGCGATGGTCTCCATCGTTCGCTTGTGTCGTTTTGCTTCTTCCAACTTCCTTCTCGCCTCCTTAGCTCTGCCAATTGCGTGCGCAATGCTCGCGGATCCTCCGGCAAGGGAACCCGCCGCGCTGAGACCCGCTAACAACGGTATGAGAAACGGTATCACGCCTCCTACTTTCGGAACGGGTATCAATCGAGGTTTTCGAATGTTCTTCTTACCGCCGGCTTATTTTAGAGCAACCTTGGCCGATGCTCTCGCGAGTTTTATAGCTTCGTTCGCATTGTCCAGACGATCGAATTTTTTGACATTGTTGCGAATTTTCCTGACAACTTCTCCCAAGGCCACTTTACGAGAACCTCCGCCTCCGCCGTGACCGCTTTCGAGTTTTCGTTTGATTTTCATCGCAGAAGTAACAGCAAGAGACGCTATTCTCTCTCCGGGTTTCGCGTCTTTCGATTTAACGCGATTCCAAACGCGCTCTTCTAGCTTCTTGTCTGCCAAATGTCTGTTCGGTAAATCTTTGTACCTGGAGTACGCTATGTCGTGTTCTAATTCGTTAATACCGACGTCTCCGCGTTCCAAACGCTCTTTTAATTTCGTACCGGGTCCGCAGAATTGATAACCTCCAGGTAGATGCAATTCGAACGGTAATTTATTGATGAGAGAATTTAAGAGACCTGCACCACTACGCGCAGTCATTTGGTCTGAGAGACACTGCGGTCAACAGAAGCAGAAGTTAAATTTATATGTGTGCGCGCGCGTGTACGTGAAACATGCGAATTGTCAAGCAGGCGCATAAGCTTCCCGTAATGAATATGAATTTTTTGTGCGAAGAGGCAGAATTGAACCGTCACCCTTTATTACCCTCAACGATGAGATGTCTCATCGCGGGAACGTCAAATTCTGGAAAAACCAACATGGCGATTTCTTTGATCGTCCATCCGAACGGTCTGTCCTTCGAAAATGTCTACGTTTACTCCAAGTCCCTGTATCAACTGAAATATCGAGCGTTGGAGCAAATTCTAAGTGAAGTGAAAGAAGTAAACTACTTTGCGTTCAAGGACAACGAAGAAATACTGAATCCGGAGGATGAAAAAGAGAATTCGGTTTTCATATTCGACGACGTCGCTTGCGATAAGCAGGATAAGATCCGAGATTACTTTAGTATGGGTCATCACAAAAGGATTAATTGTTTTTATCTCTGTCAAACTTACACCCGAATCCGTAAACATTTAATTCGCGACAAAGCTAACTTTTTGATTTTATTTAAACAAGACGAGACGAATTTGCGGCATATATTTGAGGACCACGTATGCATGGACATGTCATTCGATCAATTTAAGTCGATGTGTGCTGAGTGTTGGAAGAAGAAATACGGGTTTATTTGCATTGATAAGGAGGATGATATAAAACACGAAAGATATCGTAAAGTATTTGACAGTTACATACTGATATAAGCGTCGCCGCATCCAGACAATTAAAACAGTATCGAAACAGCTTTACAACCGGTAGCTGATCGGAAGAACAACTGGTTTTAACTGCTCGGAAACGGTGGAAGAACTGGGGCCCGGACAACTAAAACAGCTTTACAACTGGTTTTAACTGCTCGGAAACCGGCCAATTGGTTTAAGAATGGACAAAAAGAAGAAAATGAAATTAGAAATTATCAAAGCAAGTAAAGCAATAAGAAACAAGTATCTGGCTTTGAAAAGAGGTAAATTGGAACGAGACTATGAGCTGTCGGAAAATTATAAACCGATCAAGATGAGATGTTGCAGTCGGAGTGAGTAGACGTGCCAGCAGTCTGTAGCGTATTAGTTAAATTTCTGCAGTTATTAATATATTTATTTTACGGTATTTTCTTGCCGTGTGCATCTAGTTTTTTGAAACTTGTGAATTATGGGTGGTGACCGTACGACAAGACAAAAAAGTGATACCGATAAGGAAGACGTGACTGTCCAGAGATTAATTGAAAAAGTGGTATCTTCAAACGAGTTTATGCAAACGATGTGCGACAAAATTTCAAATACGATTTGTAATAAATTCATGGAAATGATTGCTACCGTTAATAGCAAGGTCAGTGATCTGGAAAGCAAATTAACAGAAGTAAAAGATAAGTTGAGTGAAGCGGATAAAAAGTTAATCGCAAGTTCAAATGAATTGGTTGCCGTCGTCAAAGCCAATGATGCCCTGGAACAATACTCCCGGAATTATAATCTTCGCTTCTACGGAGTCGTGGAAAGTAAGGAGGAAAAGTTGGAAGAGTTAATTATTGATTTTATGCATAACACTATGGGAATAGAAATACCGCTGTATGCGATAGATGCTGTTCATCGACTCCCTTTTAGAGGCCCCGCTGGTAAGGCACCTCGTGCAATAATTGTCAAATTTGTTAATCGCCGTTTAAAAGACGTAATTTTCAAGTCAAAAAGTAAGTGTAAAGGAGCAAATATAACTGTTCGAGAAGATTTGACTCCTCTGAAAGCTGCTGCATTTAAAGAAGCGGTGAAATTATATCATCATAAAAATGTGTGGACCTCTAATGGGCAAATTTGTGTTAAAATAAATAACAAAATTAGTAAAGTTACTTCTCTCTCTGAGCTGCGAAATATTGGTTGATCCCCCTACAGCTACAAAAACTGCGACTGGTGCGGATTGGTTTATTTCACTTTTTCGGGTTATTAAAATAGAACGTTATTTTCTGTTCTCTGTTTTTTACAACATTTATTTGTAAACAAAAGTATTTTCCAAATTGAAGTGCGATTAAAAATTTGCATATTAATTCTGTAACAAATATCATCAACTTGAATTTAATTGTTATCATTCATACTACGCTCCTAAGTTTGTTTAGTGCAATTGAATTAAAATAAGTGGATATATATATATATATATATAATTAAAGAAGTAAATAACGGCTTAGCTGGCAAGGAAAAGTAACTGTCGACGTACGTTTCGGTCTTATTAGACCTCATCAGGACAGTATAACCAAGGTGTAAGGTGTTGACACTTGGAGATAGAAAACAACAAATGAAGCAACAGACCAGGAGACCGAATGCACATTTGCTGCAACCACTGAGAAGACCCGCAATTCGAGGGCAACATCACAGTATAGCAACGGAGGCAAACATAGTCAACCTGCGTTACTTCAAGAAAAAGCCAGGATATAATATAACGGAAAGTTTAACGCCAGGAAAATACAATAATTAAAGAAGTAAATAACGGCTTAGCTGGCAAGGAAAAGTAACTGTCGACGTACGTTTCGGTCTTATTAGACCTCATCAGGACAGTATAACCAAGGTGTAAGGTGTTGACACTTGGAGATAGAAAACAACAAATGAAGCAACAGACCAGGAGACCGAATGCACATTTGCTGCAACCACTGAGAAGACCCGCAATTCGAGGGCAACATCACAGTATAGCAACGGAGGCAAACATAGTCAACCTGCGTTACTTCAAGAAAAAGCCAGGATATAATATAACGGAAAGTTTAACGCCAGGAAAATACAATAATTAAAGAAGTAAATAACGGCTTAGCTGGCAAGGAAAAGTAACTGTCGACGTACGTTTCGGTCTTATTAGACCTCATCAGGACAGTATAACCAAGGTGTAAGGTGTTGACACTTGGAGATAGAAAACAACAAATGAAGCAACAGACCAGGAGACCGAATGCACATTTGCTGCAACCACTGAGAAGACCCGCAATTCGAGGGCAACATCACAGTATAGCAACGGAGGCAAACATAGTCAACCTGCGTTACTTCAAGAAAAAGCCAGGATATAATATAACGGAAAGTTTAACGCCAGGAAAATACAATAATTAAAGAAGTAAATAACGGCTTAGCTGGCAAGGAAAAGTAACTGTCGACGTACGTTTCGGTCTTATTAGACCTCATCAGGACAGTATAACCAAGGTGTAAGGTGTTGACACTTGGAGATAGAAAACAACAAATGAAGCAACAGACCAGGAGACCGAATGCACATTTGCTGCAACCACTGAGAAGACCCGCAATTCGAGGGCAACATCACAGTATAGCAACGGAGGCAAACATAGTCAACCTGCGTTACTTCAAGAAAAAGCCAGGATATAATATAACGGAAAGTTTAACGCCAGGAAAATACAATAATTAAAGAAGTAAATAACGGCTTAGCTGGCAAGGAAAAGTAACTGTCGACGTACGTTTCGGTCTTATTAGACCTCATCAGGACAGTATAACCAAGGTGTAAGGTGTTGACACTTGGAGATAGAAAACAACAAATGAAGCAACAGACCAGGAGACCGAATGCACATTTGCTGCAACCACTGAGAAGACCCGCAATTCGAGGGCAACATCACAGTATAGCAACGGAGGCAAACATAGTCAACCTGCGTTACTTCAAGAAAAAGCCAGGATATAATATAACGGAAAGTTTAACGCCAGGAAAATACAATAATTAAAGAAGTAAATAACGGCTTAGCTGGCAAGGAAAAGTAACTGTCGACGTACGTTTCGGTCTTATTAGACCTCATCAGGACAGTATAACCAAGGTGTAAGGTGTTGACACTTGGAGATAGAAAACAACAAATGAAGCAACAGACCAGGAGACCGAATGCACATTTGCTGCAACCACTGAGAAGACCCGCAATTCGAGGGCAACATCACAGTATAGCAACGGAGGCAAACATAGTCAACCTGCGTTACTTCAAGAAAAAGCCAGGATATAATATAACGGAAAGTTTAACGCCAGGAAAATACAATAATTAAAGAAGTAAATAACGGCTTAGCTGGCAAGGAAAAGTAACTGTCGACGTACGTTTCGGTCTTATTAGACCTCATCAGGACAGTATAACCAAGGTGTAAGGTGTTGACACTTGGAGATAGAAAACAACAAATGAAGCAACAGACCAGGAGACCGAATGCACATTTGCTGCAACCACTGAGAAGACCCGCAATTCGAGGGCAACATCACAGTATAGCAACGGAGGCAAACATAGTCAACCTGCGTTACTTCAAGAAAAAGCCAGGATATAATATAACGGAAAGTTTAACGCCAGGAAAATACAATAATTAAAGAAGTAAATAACGGCTTAGCTGGCAAGGAAAAGTAACTGTCGACGTACGTTTCGGTCTTATTAGACCTCATCAGGAAGTAACTTAACCTTCATTTTATTTTATTTTTTTTTTGCCAGAACCGTAACATTGTGTAATTTCTTTACAGTTTTTGTCCTGAAGAAGCGACGAAATAGTCGCGAAATATAGACATTTATTAAAAAGGATTTTCATTCATTTGAAGAAATTGCCGTATTACCCGTTACTACCTTCCGCTGTTTATATATACCTATATATATATTGATTTTGCAACAGTTAAATTCATATTTGCGCATTATTTGAAAAGTTGTTGATATCTTACTTAGAATTATTTAATATTGTTTTATTCAATACTTAATTATAGTTCAATTTACATTAAATAGAAAAAAAAGGAAGAGGTACATGTTGATTAATTAATTCATTTTATTTTATTTTTCTTTTATAATAATGAAAAATTTCACTACGGCACATATTAATGCTCGTTCTCTGATAGCAGGTTTCTCAGAATTTAAAGAATTTGTTTTGTCATCTAAGTATGATATAACCACGGTAACTGAGACTTGGCTTAATTCAGACATACTGACAGATGTAGTTAATATTCCTGGGTATAACTTTATTCGCAAGGATAGAGAAGGAAGAGGGGGTGGAGTTGGTATGTATGTCAAGCTTAATATTAGGTATGCTATTATCGACGACGTCGACAGAGTAAACATCGAACATTTGTGGATTAGTACAAAAATATTGAATAAAAATTATTGTATAGGAGTTGTCTACCGGGTGTTTCAATGAAGATGCACCAAACTCGGTATGTTGGTAGATATCGTGAAAAGAAATAAAAGTTTCCTATAATTTTTTTTTTTTTAATGAATAAGTTTTGAGATAATCGAAGGGAAAGGAGAATCTATATTTTTAAAACGTACAATAGATGAGAGCGGCCCGAATTCTTAACCTACCTTAACGTTCGGTTTTTTACTTTATTACCCCATAAACTGTCGCGCCTCAGATGATATGATGAAACACATTTAGTTCGTTCACTCCGTTCGTTCACTAACGTTGTAGTGGCGAGTAATTAGTTGGTGTAGTTTATACTTTTCATTTTTAAGTTTATTATGTAAGTGTGTGTGTGGGTGTGTTGGTGGTGCGATGGGCAATTACACATTTCGAGAATACGCAGATTATTCGAACACATGTAAGGTAATTCGCCCGCTTCCGAAATTGTTTCTTCCTCATGTGATCAAGTTCAGTCTGATAGGCAAATAATTTAACAGACCGGCGTGGCGGAAGCAACAATTCCAATTTAGTAATTGTATATAATTGTAGTAATTGTTGGATACAGAGACAAATAAAAACGTTACAAGCGTTAATTATTTATCGTACATTATTAAGACTCGGCAAATTTGATGTAATTACGGTTTGCATAAATGTTAGTGCGGTGAAAACGCACGCTTTTTTCAAAGTGTTCGTCTTTAACACGTCTTGCGGTCAAGGCCAAACTTAAAAGCCTGTCATAAATTTTTTCGTTTACGATAGTTATTTACTGTCTTCTTGCAGGCGCGTGCCATTCATAAAACAATTTAAATCGCTCGTCTTGTTTCACGGCTGCAGAAATTTAAATCGCTACGGTATTTCTAAAAACATCGGCTCCAAATTATGCAAATTTCAAGTTGCACCAATTAAAAAATTTTATTAAGATATTTTGTTTGAAATAATGTCAGAAACGTGTCCCTTAAGTTTGGTGCATCTTCAATGAAACACCCTGTATTCTTACGCGATGACAAAATTACCGTGCGACAACTTCAACTGGGTAAGTGACGAAAAATTAACGAATCTTTTAGAAATGCTCAGTACGACCGACGTTGACTGTTCGATGTATTACGGGGATGAAACGGGTAAATCTTGCATTTTAGAAGTTGACTTGGAATATCCTGAAGATTTGCACGATTCCCATATATTTTTTCCATTTTGTCCGGAACACAGATCCACCACAGGTAAAAAGGACGACAAAAAATTAATGCTAACTTTATGTAATAAGGAGAAGTACGTCCTCCATTTACGCGTTTTACTTCAAAGTTTAAAACACGGCTTAAAATTAAAAACAATTCATCGTGCGATAGAATTTGACGAGAGCAATTGGTTAGAAAAATACATTAAATTAAATAGCGATCTGAGGGCAAAATCTACGAACGCTTTCGATAAAGATTTTTGCAAGGGCATGTCGAATATGGTTTTCGGAAAACTTATGGAATCTGTAAGCAAATACAGAAATATCGTGTTGACAAAGAAATGGAAATCCGCTGAAAAATATATTAGTCAACCAAATTTCAAAAAAGCTACGATTTTCAATGAGAATCTGGTCGCAACTGAACTGAACAAATTATGCGTGAAATTTGATAAACCGATCTACGTTGGCATGGCAGTCCTTGACATTTCAAAAACATTCATGTATAGTTTTCTTTATGATTACATCAGAGAAAATGTGGAGCCCTTATTTAATGTCACAGTATGTTACACGGACTATCAGGAAGCTGGGAGGAATATAAAGCATCCCTAACTGAATACAATAAAGCACTGAGAAGGTCCAAGAGGGCATCGTGGAGGAGGCACTGTGAGGAAATTGAAAGTACTCCAGAATGTGCCAGACTGCATAAAATGCTCTCGAAGTCCCCTCAAGGATACCTAAATACTCTGGTAAAACCTACCGGAGAATTTACCAGAACAGGAAAAGAAACCATGACCGAAATGTTTCGGGTTCATTTTCCTGGGTCAACAGTCATTGACGCTGTGCCTGCTGATTGGAATAGCCAGGTTCCGGATGCCTCTGTTCTCAGAGCATCTGTCATAACGTTTTCTAATATCAAATGGGCTATAAACTCGTTTGATAGCTACAAATCTCCGGGTCCGGATGGGATAATACCGATTATGTTGCAGAAGGGCTCGGACCTTTTGATCATCAGAATCTGTACGGTTCTGAGAGCCTGTATGGCTCTGGGCTACCTGCCAAGAGTGTGGAGACTGACCAGAGTGGTATTCATACCGAAAACTGGCCGGGTGGACTACACTCAGGCGAAGGCTTTCAGACCCATCAGTCTTATGTCCTTTGTATTAAAGACAATGGAGAAAATACTTGATGGGCACATAAGGGGTGGTGTTCTGGTCGACAGACCCCTACACCAATACCAGTTTGCCTATTCAACAGGTCTATCTACTGAGACAGCACTCCATCATCTCACTTGGAGGGTGGAGAAATCTCTGGAAAATAAAGAGGTCCTCTTAGCTGCCTTTTTAGACATCGAAGGGGCCTTTGACAATACATCCTTTGACTCCATCACCACGGCTCTAAGGAGTAGAGGGGTGGAGGAAATTTGCTGCAGGTGGATTGACTGCATGCTTAAGGGAAGGGTGGTCTATACATCACTGCTGGACGACACCCTAATGGCTGGGGTAGCGGGAGGCTCCGCAGGGGGGTGTTTTGTCCCCCCTGTTGTGGAACCTCGTCATGGACGGGCTTCTGAGACGGCTAAGCGGTGAAGGCTTTGATCCCTTAGGGTATGCTGATGATTTAGTTATACCCGTACAAGGGAAATTTAATAACATTGTCAGGGACCGAATGCAAGTTGCCCTGAATGTAGTAACAAGGTGGGCCGAGGAGGAAGGTCTGAGGATCAGTCCTCAAAAAATCACCATTGTGCCATTCACTCGAAGGCGTAACTTAGAGGGTTTAGGTCCTCTGCATCTTCGTGCAAACGACCTAGTCTTGTCGGGGGAGGTAAAGTACCTTGGGGTGATTTTTGACTCCAAACTTACCTGGAACCAACATCTAGATAAGATAGTAAGGCGATCGGTGACCACTTTCGCGGTGGCTAGACTAGCCTATGACAGAACGTGGGGTTTAAAACCAAGTATGGTGCAATGGAAACCCTTCTAGACCTCCCTCCCTTACACATTGTGATAATGGGAGAGGCAAGACGAGGACTCCTGCAGCAATCACGTCACCTACTTAATATAAGTACGGGTCATACAAGTATCGTTGGCAGCATAAGGGGTCCTTTACTCGACATGAGGACGGACTATATGGCTCCCAAAGGCAATATAAACCTGCCCATCAAGATAGAAATTAATGAATCTGATGAGCACCGGAAACTTGAACAGGATTTTCCTCCTGGAAGTCTGATTTGGTATACAGACGGCTCCAGAACCGAAACTGGTGCCGGGTCTGAAATATACGGGCATAGACCAAAGGAGAAGTTATGCTTCCCATTGGGCCAATTTGCCTCTGTTTTCCAAACAGAAATATACGCCATATTACAATCTGCGCGGGAAAACAATAGGAGGGCTTACACAAATAAGCGGATCTTCATTTTAACCGACAGCCAGGCGGCTTTGAAAGCTTTAGTAAGCTCAAAGGTCTCTTCCAAACTGGTGTGGGAATGCTTAAGTGAGCTCAATGACCTGGCGGAGCACAACTGCATTACGCTAGTGTGGGTGCCAGGTCATCAAGGTATTATCGGCAACGAAAGGGCCGATGAACTAGCCAGGCAGGGAGCGGGCATGGCATACCTTGGCCCTGAACCTGTCCTAGGCATAACCAAGAACGCTATCCGGGGCTTTTTCAGTGACTGGATAAGCGAGGAACACAATAGATACTGGCTAAGTAGACCAGGACATTGCCATAGCAAGACCTTCCTCAGAGGTCCTTGCAAGAAGAGAGCTGCGGAACTTTTGCTTTTGAGCAGAGCGCAACTCAGTATCACCACAGGGTTACTAACAGGACACTTGACTGTTAAGGAGCACCTATGGAGGATCGGTAAATTTAATGGGGATCTAAACTGCAGACTTTGCAATAGGGAACCAGAGACGGCAATGCACATTTTGTGTAGATGTGATGTGCTGGCAAACCGTAGACAGCGCATATTCGGACATCTTATGATTGTTCCTGAAGACTTTAATACGCAATCAGTGAAAAGCCTGTACCAGCTGGTACAGGGGACATGTCTCACTGAATGGTTGCGTTAACTGAACCAGGGCGTGCACAATAAGCCTAATGGCTGCGGTGCCCCCGGCGCATTTTTGCAGACGGGTTCTGGTCAAAATGTGGAAAAAAAAAAAAAATGTTACACGGACAGTTTTATTTTTAAGTTCTCTCCAAAACATCCCGAACGGGTCTCGAGTATTTATGAAATTATAAAACGGGATGCAAATAAAATTTTTGGCACTTCAGATTACGCCGCAGATAACCCTTTCGGAATACCTTTGGTTAATAAGAAAGTTATCGGTAACTTTAAAGACGAACTCTGCGGACAGATAATAACTGAGTTCATTGGAATTAGAGCTAAAGTTTACGGTATCAGAGTGGGAAAAGAAGTAAAATTTAAAAAATTGAAGGGCGTAGGTCGTTCAGGAATTAAAAAAATAACTTTTCAGGATTATTATGACTGTTTGTTTGATAATAAAAAATTAATGTCAAAATTCAATAGCATCAGGTCAATAAATCATCAATTATTAACCGTTACCATAAATAAAACTGCCTTAGATGCGCAAGATGACAAACGACATTACGATCTTGTAATGGACATTCATTCGTTGCCGTTGGGACATTATAAATTAAAATGAAATTGTATGTAATTTTGTAATTATGTATTAAAATTAAATTATATGTAATTTGTAATTATACTGTGTGTTAATAAAGCATTTTGTATTATACATACGTAAGTAAAACGTATTTTTTATTTTTAGAATTTTATTTAAGACGTTTTACAATTATACAGGCACGTCGGCATCGTTTTCGTCCGCTTCTGCTCGCGGAAATGCGCAAGCCCCGAGGACCCATTTTCTCGAAATTGCCGCCGCCGCTCTGCGTGCAGCGATCTATATGCTCCCGCGCGCATCGTTCTTTTTACAGAAATCCACCGACGCGACGTCTCCGAGATGGACGCCGGCGATCGTCCTTTCGCAATTCGTCACCAGATGGACACCGCCAGATGCAACCAACATCGCATCCATGTTCGACGAAAAATAAAACGACATCCTTCGCCGCGCGTCGTTATTATTACACATCTCGAACTGATACGAGCAACTGACCGAACGGTCGAGCGGCTTAGGTGGACGCCTCACGAACGCCGAGGTACGGGTTCGAATCTCTCTCCGGACGGAGGAAAAAAAATGACGCAACCAACATCGCATCCGTGTTCGACGAAAAAAATAAGGACATCATTCGCCGCGCGCCGCGTCGTTAATATTACACATCTCGAACGGATACGAACAACTGACTCAACGGCCAAGCGGCTTAGGTGGACGGCTCAGGAACGCCGAGGAACGGGTTCGAATCTCTCTCCGGACGGAGGAAAAAATTCCGCAGCGAAGCGCCGGTGGCGACACCCGACGGACAATTCCCAAACTAACGCTCCGACGACGCAGCGCCACTGCCATCTGGCGGACAATTTCCGAACTAACGAAAATAGCAACAGCGCCGGAGGCATCTGGCGGACGGACGCCCGAACTACGTTGTCTCCATCTCTCTCTCTCTGGAGCTCCATCTCACTCTTTACCATGGGCTCAGATGAGGCAGAAAACTGGACCGGAAGTGTGCATTTCAAATGGGGAAAAAGGGTGTGGTCTGTTTTTTTTATATCTACTGGAGTGTCATGTTACTTGCTGAGATGTCCGCTGTATGAGAAGTGTGCCTCGTGTAACACCTCCCGCCTTAAGTGGAAGATTGCAACCATGGGTGAGAATCTTCCTTCTTCCTGGCCGGTTCACTGGGTTCATTGACTTGACCTTCCGATAACACCATTTTTCTGTAAAACTTACGAGCAGAGAAAATTATTAGACAAGTAATTATGACAGCAATTATTATTAACGAGGATGTCCCAATCGTAGTGCATCGATGGGTGGAGTCCACGTCGTCGAGGTTTTCTCTTAAAGCTTCTAGGGCTGCCTTGGAGTCGTTGAAATGTTGCCATCTAATTTGGTGTAGCTCCAGGTCGTGCATTTTCCAATGGGGTAACTCTTCTTCGGTATTGTTTAGATTGATTTCGCTTAATTGGAAATTTCTGTTCTGAAGCTCCTTCGAGTGGGTTTTCAGGATTTCGTGTTTCTATCGTACCTGGCATTCTCTTGATATTTCAATAAGATGTCCTTTAATTTTTCCGTTCTCTTTTCTTTCTTCACACGTGATCGTAATTTGTTCTTCGGTTTGTGTTAGCAGGAGCCATTCGTTAGTACTTATTTTCTGTATCGAAGGTGGAGTTGCCTTGTTTATTCGATGAGTACAGTTTCCCTCGTAATATTTGTGTTTAAGGAGTCTGTATTCACAGGGGGGTATCTAAGTAGACGTCTCTACTGCTCTTGTTGCAGAGGAACTTGTTGTTTTTTATTTCAACACATTTCTCTTGGCTACTGATATACCTTTCATTATTTTCGGCTAGGTACGGGTTCTGGATATTTATAATTTTAACAGTGTTATTGATTAATTGCGGGATAGGGAAAAGTTGGTAGTATTGATATGTTTGAGTTTCGCAAAGAGGAATTTCTATCAGGAAGTGCATTTTAGTGCCTTTACTATAAGCCTTGACAGTTAGGGTCCTTTCTAGCGCGTAGACATTTTCTTCTGTAACAGGTAGCGCTAATTTTTCTCCTTCGCTTGCGCGTTGTATTTCAACCAATTCTCGTAGAAGTATTTCGGTGTCCAGCATTGTCGGGTGGTACGTTCCCAGTTTTGCGAATGTTTTGGCTGTGATTATTCTTTCGGCTACGAAATTTATTGCGATGATGCAATTTGTCAACGCAAAAATCATAGCATATAGATTGGTTTTCCGTTTCGCTTCTAGCGCAAATAGATTGACATTTTCTAATGCGACTCCTAATTGCATAATACGAAACTTCAAAATTAGTTGATTTGTTTGAAGTTGTTTCATGTCTTCTTCAAAGTCCTTGATAGCTTTGATCGATAGTGAAATTTGTTCCCTTTGGTTTTTCATTATTTTGTTCTGGCCTTTCGTCAGGGCTTCTATGGCGTCGTCGTACCTTATCGCGTCTTCATGGTCTAAATTACCTGATATTGCCTTGATTATGCTTCCTAGAAAATTAGCTGCTCCTCGTGTTGATCGAATTTTGGGTAACAATTGATTTTTATTAGTGTTCATTAGTTTTTGATTTATCCTCAGAGGGGATAAAACACTGTCTAATTCTTGATAGTGGCTTTTGGCTTCCTTGCTGTCGTTCACAATCTTATTGAGTTCTTCACAGCATTCATTCAGGTAGTTTATTTCCTGAAGCATCGGGTCAAGATCGTATTGTGAAATTACTGTCCATGTCGAAGCTTGGTTTTCCGCTGTTCCAAGATACAGTGGAAAAAGGGGGGATCCTTTATTTCCATCAGTTAGACCTCTGCGGTTGTTCCGAGGGCAACGCATCTGGAACAATACCATGTCTTAATAAGTTTGACTGCCTCTTTTAGTATTGACTTCCACTGTGTCATTATCGTTTATTTTGGTAATGTTGTAGGGGCCAAGGAATGGTTTCGTCAGCTTATTACTTTTGGTTACATTTTCGACATAAACCTTTTCTCCTACGGCCCATTCGGTTTGATTTATTTTACTTTGCTGTTTCTTCTGTGTCTTTTCCTTCCGTGTCTCGTCTTTTCTATTCACCTTTTCGTAAAGTATTTTCATTCTTTCCTTGTGTTTATTGATTTGATCTTGATAAGCCACCTTGTCGTAGAACATATCCATTAGGTTTCTAGTTTTGGTGTGCCCAAATAAAATTTCCATTGATGTCATTCCGGTCGCCGTAGAGATGCTATTGTTATACGCAATAAGCGCTGATTTCATGCGCTGCTCCTTTTGATTTTCGTCATTCCCTTCCTCGCACCTTAAATGTTCGATTAGGGTTGAGTGAAATCTTTCTATATTTGCTTGTGATTCCGGATTTTTTGCGGTTCCGAAGTGTAATTTTATTTTGTGTAGTGCGGCTAATTCTTTTAGTAGTTTATTATTAAATTCTGTTCCTTGATCACTGCAGATTTCGTTAGGAACTCAGTAATAACAGAAGTAAGTAAGGAGTGCATTAATAATTTCCGTCGGGTTTTTACTCTTGATTCTAATAGCTTGACCTAATCTAGAAAACGATTCAATTATCAAAAAAGTTTTGTGCAAATCGGTTTCGACTACAGCGGATTCCCCGAGCAGGCTCTGTACAGCTGTTTCAGGCCTAGTTGGGCGTTCGTCAGCTACTTGAAAGATTCAATTATCGTTAGATATTTTTCGTGTCCTACCGAGAATATGTCCATGTACAATTTTTCGAAAGGGGCATCCGGCGTCTGCCTGATAGGTAACAAAGTTACTTCTGGGTGACGATTGTATTTTGCCGTATTACACACATCACAGTTTTTTTATTACTTTTTCAATAGTTTTCTTCATTTTCGCCCACCAATACTGTCGCTGGAGATGTTTGAGCGTTTCTTCTATTTCTCTGTGATTGTTTGCTCCCTCATGATATTGCAATATTATTTCTAGCTGTTTTTCTTGATCGGTTATTACTTTGGCTCTTTTTGTACATTTGATTATTCTCGGGCCATTATCAGATAATTTTTCGGCGTACACTTTACAACAAAGACGGTATACATATGTACATATGACGTGGCCGAATTGTCCATATATTCTTTATACAATTTTAGTATTTCTTTTTCCTGATCACTTTTCGGTATTCTTACTTCATGAATCGTTCTTTCATCCTGAGTTTTTACATGTACTTCCAATTTATCGTTTAACCCGGTTCTTATAATAAATTATCTTTTTTTGTTGTCGATAATAGTATCCTGAATTTCTATGGTTTTCTTGGGTTCCGTCGTATCAGTGGAGTGTATCGTATTGGAGTCTGATTCTTCATTTTCCGGATGGTCTGTTATTCTTATTTCCTTTCTGTGTGTCACTTTGCCCGATATTTTTTTCTTGAACGGGTAGAGGGGTTTATCGGCGGTGCTTTGTCTAGGATTGCGATCGACAGTTCTTCTGCTATGGCCAATAATTCTTCGTCATCTATTTGAGCCATTACCGAACCCATCTCGTCCGATTCTTCTTCCGAAGTTGTCTTGACATTTAGCTGGTCTAATTTTATCCTGGACAGAGCATCGGCGTTGTTATTAAGTTTTCCTTTTTTATATAAAATTTCGAAATTATATTCTTCTAGTTTTATTTTCCATCGCATAAGTCGGGTGTTAGGTTCCTTGAGTGACCAAAGCCATACCAGGGGTTTATGATCCGTAAACAAAGTAAATTTTCTTCCATACACATATGGCCTAAATTGTTTGACGGCGTAAACCACTGCTAGCAATTCTTTCTCGATGGTCGCATATTTTTGTTCTGTTTCCGACAAAGTTCTAGACGCGTAACACACTGGTCTGTCCGATCCAAGAGATATAGGACCGCGCCTATAGCAATATCCGAGGCGTCGGTGGTAATGACGAATTCTTTCTCAAAATCGGGGTATTGAAGTATTGGTTCGTTTGTCAATAATTCTTTGCAGGTTTCGAAGGCGTTCTGATACTGTGATTTGTGATTTCAATTTTCGCGTTTTTCTTTAAACATTTCGTAAGCGGCTTCGTAATTCCAGCAAATTTTTTTATAACTTTCCTATTCTCTAACTAGATCGAAATCGAATAGAAATTAACCGTAAAATCGAAATCGCCAAAATAGAAATGAAATGATATCTATTTTATCCTAATTTGGTATTCCTTAACGCACATAGAAGAACGACCAAGTCGAAATGAATAATTACGATTTGAACATGTCAGCAACACTGTATATCGAGTTCGTTCATGAACGTACCCTAATATCACATTTCACATTTATCAGAGACATTTATTAACATTTTTGTTTTCAATTGAAAATATACAGTGAACATGGTAAGAGTTAATTTTATACGTAAATACTTTAAATACTCTCAAAAATACATTTCTTACAGAGCGATAATCCAAAAAAAAGACCTCCAGTGATCAGCTAACAATTATGTTGGACTATATTGACAAAAATAGGATTATGTTACATAGAAAATCAAAACCACACGAAATAGAAGATATGGAAAACTTGTGGGATGACTTTATTAAATAGCTGTGGAACTGGTCCCACAGTGGAAGAAGGTATTTTCGTTAATGTTAAAATGTGTTATCGTAATAATTTATTAATTTGTAGACGTTTATTGATTGCAAATGTCATACCCGCAAAAAGGCACATGATGTCATAAAATCCAATATTAAAACAGGAGGCGGTGAGCTTAGTATCAAAAAGTTAACAACTTTAGAAGAACGTCTCATGTCCTGTATCCCATGGGTGAGTGTGACTGGAATTGAAGTTGATGAAATTGGTGGCGAAATTTCCACTCCCACTCAATGTGCAACATATGAGGTTGGGGAAAATGGATTATTAAATCCAATTAATGATGATTTCATTCCTGATGAAACATTGACATCATCTGATGAGTTACCAGAACCATCAACATCCAAAAAAAAACCTTCAGCATAAACAAATACATGAAACCCCAAAGAAAAAACGATTCAAAGGTAATTTACTAATTTAAAGTAACATTTTTTTTAATGAATGTATTTTTATTATTGAAGATAAGCTAAGTGAAATACAACATGCTGCTGAAGCATATGCTGAGGGACAAAAATGTGCCCTCCAAACTGTAACAAATACAAATCAATTTAAAGAAAGAGAACTGGACATAAAAGATGGAGGCCGAAAATAAAAAGAAGGAATTAGAGCTTAAAGAATTAGAACTAAGAAGTTATAATAAAACATAAATTTAATTTTATTGCAAAAAAGTATGTATTTTAATACTGTTAACAAACATTAAGTAAAATGGTTTCTGATTAATTGTGCTCTTGTTCTACGACCCTCTCTTAAATGATCATTATCTGCTGCATCTATTGCACCTAAAAACAAAAATGTTACATAAAAAACTTCAAAAAAAAATCTCTAGATGTACCATTTTGATCTTGAATTTCATTGATGTCAATATCTTCATTTTCCATTTCGATGCCATGCATAAGCAAAATATTGTGTAATGTGCAACAAGCACATATAATTCTTGCAGCTTCCTGTGGCCTATAATGCAAGGTACGGTGTTTTAATAGACAACGAAATCTGGCCTTTAGAAGTCCATTGCATATCTCTACTGCATTTCTAGTAAGTATATGAGCTCTAGTATAGCGTCCTGCAGGTGCATTTTCAATAGGTGTTAATAGCCAGGGTTGTAATGGATAACCAGAGTCTCCTAAATGAAGAAAAAATGGTAAAAGATTTTATAAGGTGTTACGGTTACCTAATAACCAAAATTCCCTTACGTTATTCCTATAAATATTTTCTAATTGCTGTGATACAGCCGACATGTTCCATATTGCTGCATCATGTGTTGACCCTAGATAACGTGCATTACATTGTAAAATATTCAAATTAGCATCACATATCTGTAAAAGGTTATTCATGACAAATGCAAATGTAATTTATAGAAGAAACTTACTAGCTGCACATTTAAACTGAAATAGCCTTTTCTATTTAAAAATACATTTCCTGGGTATCGCGGATCATTAATAGCTGGTGAAATTATTGCAACGTGAGTGCAATCTATACACCCTATCACTCCAGGAAAATTGAATTTTTCCATAAACCTGTTATAAAACATACATAATTAGTATGGAAAAGAACTGCACCAAACTCATACATAATTAACATATACATATTATACTTAATTTAAATTAAAAATTATATACCTGTAAGTATATAGGTACTAAATATTTACACTCTTTGAACTGCTAATCTTTGCCCATTAGTATTGGGGAATTTTATATATTCCCTGCTTAAAAATGTATAAATAATACTGCTGACAGCAGTTATGCAGCGGGAAACAGAAGCCTGACTTAATAGAATTAAATAATCTTGCCCTACACTTTTTTGATAGCTTCCATGAGCAAAAAAATGTAAAGCACATAAAACCTAAAATATTTAGATTATGACGTATCCACTTCTTACGAAACTGTTGTGTTACTTTTAAGAAATTAGGAATAGCAGTAATACGGGCAGGTTGTTCCAAATGTTCATTAATTTGTTGTATTAAATTCCTTGCTAATGGCTTTGGAAATCTATATAAACGTTTAAAGGTATTCTCTGGTACATCAAATGGATTGCTTACATCACGCTGTCTTCTACGTTGAATTTGATACATTTGCCTTAAATAACAATTTACATTTGTTCATTCATAAATACAGACAATTTTCTGATAATTAACGATTTATTCCCCGTAAATACTTACCGTTCAATTTCTAATCCAATATTCTCACCTAGATTTTCACCAATTACATGTCCCAAATTTATGTCCATACTTTTAAACGTTTAAGATAACGCAACGACATGAAAGGTTTTAAATTTACCAGTTATTTTTTAATTGAGCGCAAGCGCACAAAAAAATCCTATGGTCGACATTTGACTTTGATGTCATTTTGATGGTCGAAGTGATTTCTACATACATTTCTACTAAGTAGAAGTCACTTTTCGATTATAGAAATAGAAATTGCGATATAGAATACCAAAATAACCGTTTTCGATTTATCGAAGTAACTTCTATTCGATTTGATTTATTTCTATTCGATTTGAAGTTACAGAATAGGGCTGAGTATCCTAATAATCCTAAAAATGATTTTATTTCTTTGCGCGTGCGTGGTATCGGGTATCGTTTTATCGCCTCAATTTTTTCAGGGTTTGGTTTAACTCCCTCATTGGTGATGACGTGTCCTAGGTATTTTAATTCCTTACGAAGAGAGTCACATTTTTCTAGACGAATTTTAAAGTTCGCTTCTTGTAGTCGCATGAAGACTTTCGTAAGCTTAGTCAGGTGTTCCTTCAGGGATGTCGAGTACACGACGATGTCGTCCAGATAGACCAGGCAGGTATCTTCTTGCAATCCTCTCAAGACGTTGTCCATCAAGCGCTGAAAGGTAGCGGGGGCATCTTTTAGGCCGAAGGGCATTCTTTTGAATTCGAAATGTCCTTGCTCCGTGGAAAATGCGGTTTTTTCAGTGTTCTCTTCTGCCATTTCAACTTGATGATAACCACTTGCCAAGTCCAAAGACGTAAAGTATTGACTGCGTCCCAATTTGTCGAGAATATCCGCGATATCGGGGATAGGATACTTATCTTCGATCATTTGCTCATTGAGCTTTCTGTAGTCAATTACCATACGTTTCTTAATTTTCCCATTTTTCTCTGTCGTGACTATGTGTACCGGGGCCGACCAAGGCGATACGCTTTCCTGTTGTCACCCAAGTTTAAATTAAATCTACTTGTCTCTACTTACCACGGTTCCAGGTGACAAGTCTGCCGATACTTAGATCAGCTGTGCCCCAGCTAGCAACAGTGGAAATGGGGGCAGGTTATCTTAACGATGATGTTATAACGGGCGCCAGAAGACGATTTAAAACAACTAATCGAAATTCCGACTGGCCGACGTCTTCAATCGACCACGTCGTGCAGAAAGGAAACTACTAATAGAGATGAGACTATTACCCACTGTGTGTGTGAACGTAGAAAAATTAAAATCGTACTTAAGTTAACACAATTTATTTCACAAATAAAATAAAATAAATAATGCATACACAAGTCGCTAAATGTGCTTAATTTCTAGCGTAACGCTTATTTAAATAAAATCGGCGTGAAAAGGCCTTAATCCGCTAGTAAGAATGCATGCGCAACAAATGTCAAAAGTTTACCTCGCAACTGATATGTCTTTTACCGTCTGAAGTTGGCTGTCACTACGCCATCTAGTGGTCCTGTCCGAGTCGATGATCGGTAGACTTCAAAATGGCGTACCCACACGACGGGGAACAAGAATTGTCGGGACACCAACACTCGATAAACTGGGAAATCCCTCGCGTATAAGCTTGCGGGAATTACCTGGGCCTGCGCCGTAACTGGCACCCAAACGCAAAACCAAGTAGGAAAAGGGAAAAGCCAAAACTAAAAGCCTACATAGAAGAAACGATATGCGTTAGCGGCCATTTTTGTCGGTTGATATGCGTCGTTACATGTTACCTGAGAGAACTGGAGCCTCAGGCTTGGTACGGGGATTAAAACTATCCCCAATCGGTGTTCGGCAGTGTCGAATGATTTTCCAGCCAAGCTGCGATTGATTTCTTCTCCAAATGAGCAAGGAATCCGTTAATTTTCTCACACGCGAAAGATACGTCTTTACAGCACACTGCCTGAACCACGAAAGAGAGCGACCAAGCTGCTAAAGAACGCAGATCGCCTTGACGCAAGGAAATTACCAATGGTAGGCGGCCTGAGAGTCACATGGACCTTCAGAACCTATCAGAAATCAACAATCGCAGTACGCAGGCTTTCCCCCATAGCGCTTTAAAGGAGGGGTACCAGGGTTGCCACGGCGCGAAAACGAAATTACTAAACAGTAAATCGCCGCTACATTTTAGCGCCAAATTTAAAATGTAACAACCCCCCCTTTACCAGAGAGGAAATTTTTCATGAAAGGAAAAATTTCAGAAACTTGGGCAAGTTGGAAGAGCCCAGCGAAGATTTAGTGGGAACACCTGCATGAGCGATCATAAGACAGAAGGGAGAAGAGGAAGACAGAAGAAGGGGAAAGAAAAACCTAGTCGGAACACACCATACTGCAACCTAGAGACGTAAGACGTTCTACGCATGACTCACTAGTAGAGAGGGCAGGAAGTGCCTTCACGTGATCCAGCACGCCTGGTAATCCCACAATACTCGTAATCTGCGAATAAACATCTCCCGGCCATCAAGGCTGAGCTGATCAATCCAACGAGGAAGAAGAAAAAAAACAATGGAGTACATAAGGAAGAATGGTATGAAGGAGAGATCCTACAATTTGGGTTTGGCGAGCGAAATCGGCTATAACGAAATAATGATACTAAACGATAAATATAAAAACCGGACGAAAACCTTGGTCAAAGACCACGGGAAAAATCCTAAATCAAAATAAAATAATTTACCCCCTCAAGGAAAAATTGCGTCCTGACGTAGAGACGACTTCGGGATAAATTTACATTAACCAATAATCATAAAAATCCATAACAAAAAAACAAAAAAAAAAACAAACAAAAAAAGAAAACAAGAAAGAAAAGAAAGCGAAAAAGGAAAACAAGAAACAGGAAGGGTCCGCCTGTCGACAAGCAACGACATAGTCTGACCTATCTACCACTAACTTCCTGACGAAAATATAAGAAAAGATACGAAAGTGAAAACGAAAGGGAAGAAAAATTTATCACCCTAGTTCCAATTGCGTCATGCCCACGACTAATGTTGGTGCGTTTCGAGAGCGCGGAAAACCGCAATGTGTCAAAGACACCGATACAACCACAAAACCAAAATATGTCTCAAGGACATAGATATAAACGAAAACGATAATATGTCCAAAGACATCGATATAAACACGAAACCACAATAAACACAGCCAACACCAACACAGACACAACCGCAAGGAAATATATACAGGGTGCGTTTCCCTAGATGTTAAGCGGAAACCAGAATCTTTTAGGGGGCTTGTACCCCACGCAGAATTTTACGGCGGAAGGATTCTAAGAGACCCATCCCGCAGGTCGTTAATATTAATTTTCCACAGGTGTTAAAAGGAAAAAACTGTATCTTTTAGGAACCTTTTACTCCACGCAGAATTTTACGTCGGGAGTATTCTAAGAGACCCGTCCCGCAGGCCGATAATATTAATTTTCCACAGATGTTAAAAGGAAAAACTGTATCTTTTAGGAGCCTTCTACTCCACGCAGAATTTTACGTCGGGAGCATTCTAAGAGACCCATCCCGCAGGCCGATAATATTAATTTTCCACAGGTGTTAAAAGGAAAAACTGAATCTTTTAGGAGCCTTTTACTCCACGCAGAATTTTACGTCGGGAGTATTCTAAGAGACCCGTCCCGCAGGCCGATAATATTAGTTTTCCACAGGTGTTAAACGGAAAAACTGTATCTTTTAGGAGCCTTTTACTCCACGCAGAATTTTACGTCGGGAGTATTCTAAGAGACCCGTCCCGCAGGCCGATACAAGAAGAAAGAATGGAGGGAAAGAGAAAAAAATTAAGTACGAGACAATTATTCAACCGGGCTAGGTTTAAGTTGTGAACTGTGCCAAGTTCCGGGTAAAACTTTGCCGTCACAATCTCTCAATTCATAGATGTCTGTGGAAATTCGACGATTAATAATAAAAGGTCCGACAAACTTATCAGCCAGTTTGGCTGCGAAATGTTTGGATGCGTCAGACAAAACGAAATTTTTACGCCATACCAACTGATCTTGCTCGAAATCAACTTTGTGCCTACGTAAGTCATAACGACACTTTGACTTCTCATAGGACTTTTGGAGACGTTCTTGAACATCTTGGTATAATCTAGCAAACTTGCCAGAACGGGATTGAAAATCAGTCGGATTTTGCTCAATTTCCACATCAATTACGTCAGAATCAGGGATTTTATCAGGGTTAAGGCTACCTTTGAGACACATCTCTCTGCCGAAATTTAAGAAGTACGGAGTCAACTTAGTAACCTCATGACGTGCAGTCCTCAACGCACAAGCAACCTTCGGTAAAAATAAATCCTACTTACGATGGTCTTGGGAAACGTAAGAGATCAACATGGTCTTAATAACACGGTTGACCCGTTCAACAGGGTTTGCCTGAGCGTGGTAGTATGAAGTGTATGAGGGTCGAACCTGATACGACGTCAAAAGATTTCGATATTTACGGGACCTAAACTGTACTCCGTTATCCGATATTACGATACGAGGGACTCCAAAAAGTAGAAAGATGTTCTCCTCCAAATGTTGAACAATCTTCGAGGTGCTTTACGAAGAGGAAAACACATTGTAAACTTACTAAAACAGTCCGTTACTACAAAAATATATTGGTTTCCTTTCGTCGAACGAGGAAGAGGTCCGATAAGGTCGATGCTAATGACCTCCCAAGGTCTAGAAATTTTTGAATGGCCACCCATGCGTCCAGCAGGAGCCTTTTGCTCGGGTTTGGCTCGGATACAAGTCTCGCACCGACGAATGTGCTTGATAACATCCGAACGCATTTTTGGCCAATGATAATCTTGGGCGATTCGATTGTACGTTTTGTAAACGCCTAAGTGCCCACTTGTAGGAGAATCATGGCATTGACGCAAGATGTCGAAACGTTTTTCTTTTGGAACAACCTGCTTCCATTGACGATCGGTTTCGATGAGATGGTAGTATGTACACTTAACGAACTTATACAGGGTGTTTCCCTCAACACGATAATCCGGAAAGTTCAACGGGTTAGCCTTAACTTTATTTAAAAGATCCAAATACCGTTTACCTTTTACTTCAGAACAGTCGATAGAATCAATAATGGGTACGGCTCGAGAAAGGGCATCAGGGACGACATGATCTTTACCCTTACGATGGATGACAGTGAAATCGTATTGCTGAAGTCGAACACTCCATCTACACAAACGTCCAGAAGGATTCTGCAATCGATTCAGCCACAGCAAGGAGTGATGGTCAGTGATCACTTGAAAGTGTGTGCCTTCGATATAGGGTCTGAGTTTTTCTATGGCCCAAAGCATTGCCAACAGTTCCTTCTCGCAAGTGGAATATTTACGTTCTGCTCTGGAGAGTGAGCGACTTAAATAGCAGATGACTTTCTCACCATCAGCCTGTTGTTGTGTAAGCACCGCACCGACACCGTAATCTGAAGCATCAGTCTGTATAGTGAACTCCTTGGTGAAGTCGGGACACGAAAGAACAGGAGCAGACACTAAGTGCTCACGAATTTTTTCCCAAGATACATCACAGCTTTCATCCCAACGATACTTGGTGTTTTTGCGCAAAAGATTTGAAAGGGGCGCGAGAATCGAAGAGAAATTCGGAATGAAACGGCGATACCAACTCGCCATTCCGATAAGTCGTCGAACTTCTGAGACCGTGGTAGGCTTAGGGATTTTAAGAATAGCCTCAACTTTCTCAGGGTCAACACGAAGTCCGTTACGGTCGACAACATAGCCCAAATACTTTAACTCATTCCGGCAAAAATGACATTTGTCCTTGCCAAGAGTTAAACCGGCAGATACCAAACGTTTATGCACCTCTTCGAGGATCTCGAGGTGTTTCTCGAAGGTCTGAGTGACAACTATGATGTCATCAAGGTAGACAAACACATGGGGTTCCAAATCTGCACCAATAACACGGTCAATAAACCTCTGCCACGTGGCAGGTGCGTTATGCAACCCAAAGGGCATACGACAAAATTGAAATAACCCTCGGTTCGGGACGGTAAAAGCGGTATATTGACGAGACTCTTTGGCAACGGGTATTTGCCAATAAGCAGACTTGATATCCAGTGACGTCAGATACTTTGCGTCACGCAGTTTGTCTAAAGTGGCAGAAACGTAAGGCAAGGGGTATGCATCTTTGGTGGTAACCTGATTGAGTTTACGGAAATCCACGCAAAATCGAACTGTACCATCTTTCTTTGGCACCAGGAGTATTGGAGATGACCACGCAGAGTTAGAACGTTCCACGATTCCTAATTCTATCATCTTATCTAGCTCTTGATTGACAAGGGTCTGTCTTGCAGGTGAGATGGGGTAATAGCGTTGTTTAATAGGAGCGCTTTCTGTTTTGATGACGTGCTCGACCAAGTTGGTGCACCCTAATTTTGTTTCGTCGATATTTTGAAACAATTTGGAAACGGTGGCATCAAGTTGACATTGTTGAGAATAGTCAAGGTCAGAGCGTGCAGTGACATGTTCTACAGAACAGATGGCTTCGCTACGAAAACTCCATTCACCGGATCTTAAGTCGGGAACAATCTCCATAACTCGCCAAAAATCCGCACCTAAGATTAAAGTGTGTGGAAGATCAGGTACAACGAGAATGTCGATAATTTTTACTCGATCTCTTAATCGAACAGGAGTAGTAACACTTCCAGGACTCAAACAGGGTTGTCCATTGGCAACAGTGCAAGTTGTCTGATGTTTGACAAAAGGAAGTCCGAACGTTTTAAGAATTTCCCATCCAGGTCCACCGATAATCGTGCAGGAAGCACCTGAATCTAAAAGTCCTAAAAACTTAGTATCAAAAATTGTGACCTCTAGATAAGGACGTTCGTCACCTTGGGCACTGGCCAAAACAAAGTCAAGATAATTTTGTATATGCTGAGGAGTGGTCGGTTTAGATAAACGAAAGCATCGCACTAGACGACCTCCTAGTGTGTGGCTGAAAAGTTTTTTGAACATTTCCGGCAAGTTTTGGTGGTTTCATTGGGCTTGCCACAGCGAAAACAATGCTTTTGTATCGGGATTGTACAATCACGAGAATAGTGTCCTTCCTTTCTACAATTCCAGCACCTTTTATTTCGATTTGCTGGTTGCTTAGGACCTGGGGCAACCGTATTGCACTCGGCAAGATTGGAAGAGCTAGTGCCGATGTAAGCTAGGTCAGGCTCTAAAGAATGTACACGACGTGGAGGTGGTACATACGATTCGACTGCGGATTTACTCGCTTCTAATTGTCTACCTAACTTTAATAATTGCTCAATCGAAACAATTTTTATCAATCCTAGCTGGTTTTGATAAAAAGGGGCGAGATTCTTTACGAGGATTTTAATCTGGACAGACTCCGGTACATCAGCGTTCAATCGATTAAAAAGGTTTGTCATAACCAAAACATAAATACCGATAGATTCATCCGGACCCTGGGTGCGACGTTTTATTTCGTCAAAAAGTTTTTCATCAAAATCTGGAGCCTGGAATTCCTCCCGTAAAAGATGAACCAAATCGTTCCATGTTCGACAGCGACGTCTATTAGCACGGAACCAGATGAGAGCTTTGCCGCGAAACAGATCAGACGCAGACATCAGCAAAGTTGCTTCAGAGACGTTACGAGAAATGCAAAGTTCATCTACTCTTTCTAAAAAGGCATTAAGCGACATGATTTTATTATCGCCAGAATAAAACAAATTCCATTTCGAAACCGGAACGGGTTTAACCTCATATGGTCTTACAGGGGTATTCTCGAAAGTTGACAACCGTTTAGGGGTCCTATCATTCCGATTAGTTTGAAGAAATAAAGTGCTCGGGGCCGGAGCCGCAACTACTGATTGAACAGATTCGGCATCGTCATCATCCGTCACGTCATTGTCATTATTCGTTTTGTCCTCGTCTTGCAAGTTCAATAACGAAACGTCATTAACGATTGCGTTTGCATTCGACAGAGGCGAATCAACAACTTCGGCCGTATTAATTCTAGGCGCATTAGTTTTCGTTTTAAATTGCGCACTCAATTTAATAAGTTCAGTTTGAATTTGATTGCGTGCCTTGATTTCAGATTCCGAGACAGCTAGCCATCTCTCGGCACGAGCCAAGGCATGAGCGAGCTTTGAAGAAGCCTTCTCATAAAAATATTTAGTCGAGGTCTGCGACAAGGTTTCGACCAACGCACGAATTTCAATGACCTTGGTTTGTAAAGCTATGAGGTCATCGACAACTGGCACTCGATAAGGTACAGGCGTGAGGCGAGCCTCTTTTTCTGCATGCAAAAGGTCTTTTAACAGTTCGGCCTTCTGAGCCGCAGTACCATCGTCACAAATTCCACGAACAAGTAATTCATATGACAGTTCGTCGCCACTTAATCTATCAGACCGCAATCTTAAATCCATATTATTTTATTTCTACCTTCACATACCAGCTCAAGTGAGTTTTCAAACAAAAAGGCCACACGTCGGGGCGTCAAATCTTGTCACCCAAGTTTAAATTAAATCTACTTGTCTCTACTTACCACGGTTCCAGGTGACAAGTCTGCCGATACTTAGATCAGCTGTGCCCCAGCTAGCAACAGTGGAAATGGGGGCAGGTTATCTTAACGATGATGTTATAACGGGCGCCAGAAGACGATTTAAAACAACTAATCGAAATTCCGACTGGCCGACGTCTTCAATCGACCACGTCGTGCAGAAAGGAAACTACTAATAGAGACGAGACTATTACCCACTGTGTGTGTGAACGTAGAAAAATTAAAATCGTACTTAAGTTAACACAATTTATTTAAAAATTAGTAAAGGAGACTGTGGTTTAAGGAATAATTGAAATTAACCTCCGCCCACAATAATTTTATATCCGTAGATACGTATTTCGGCAGCTAAGCTGCCATCTTCAGTACAATTTAAAAAACACTACATGAAATCTAACAGCTACCGTCCTAGCTACCTACCTGATCATGCTATCTATACTACTAATACTATCTAAAAAACCCAAAAATTAACACTAAAAGAGCGACTGTGGTTTAAGAAATAATTTCCGCCCACAATAATAACAGTCGAAACCTACCAAAAAAGCAAATCAAATAAAACGGAAACGAGTATTGGTCTAATATCCGAAAAAGGTTCTTATTCTCCCGAATAAAGAACTTTTGTAAGCATTTAATTCTCTGTTATTTGATCCCGCTTGAATTTATCCCTGAAAAGATATAGGTATATAATTTCTTTTCAGGGATAAATTCAAGCGGGATCAAATAACAGGGAATTAAATGCTTACAAAAGTTCTTTATTCGGGAGAATAAGAACCTTTTTCGGATATTAGACCAACACTCGTTTCCGTTTTATTTGATTTGCTTTTTTGGTAGGTTTCGACTGTTATTATTGTGGGCGGAAATTATTTCTTAAACCACAGTCGCTCTTTTAGTGTTAATTTTTGGGTTTTTTAGATAGTATTAGTAGTATAGATAGCATGATCAGGTAGGTAGGTAGCTAGGTAGGTAGCTGTTAGATTTCATGTAGTGTTTTTTAAATTGTACTGAAGATGGCAGCTTAGCTGCCCAAATACGTATCTACGGATATAAAATTATTGTGGGCGGAGGTTAATTTCAATTACAATTTATTTCACAAATAAAATAAAATAAATAATGCATACACAAGTCGCTAAATGTGCTGAATTTCTAGCGTAACGCTTATTTAAATAAAATCGGCGTGAAAAGGCCTTAATCCGCTAGTAAGAATGCATGCGCAACAAATGTCAAAAGTTTACCTCGCAACTGATATGTCTTTTACCGTCTGAAGTTGGCTGTCACTACGCCATCTAGTGGTCCTGTCCGAGTCGATGATCGGTAGACTTCAAAATGGCGTACCCACACGACGGGGAACAAGAATTGTCGGGACACCAACACTCGATAAACTGGGAAATCCCTCGCGTATAAGCTTGCGGGAATTACCTGGGCCTGCGCCGTAACTGGCACCCAAACGCAAAACCAAGTAGGAAAAGGGAAAAGCCAAAACTAAGAGCCTACATAGAAGAAACGATATGCGTTAGCGGCCATTTTTGACGGTTGATATGCGTCGTTACATGTTATCTGAGAGAACTGGAGCCTCAGGCTTGGTACGGGGATTAAAACTATCCCCAATCGGTGTTCGGCAGTGTCGAATGATTTTCCAGCCAAGCTGCGATTGATTTCTTCTCCAAATGAGCAAGGAATCCGTTAATTTTCTCACACGCGAAAGATACGTCTTTACAGCACACTGCCTGAACCACGAAAGAGAGCGACCAAGCTGCTAAAGAACGCAGATCGCCTTGACGCAAGGAAATTACCAATGGTAGGCGGCCTGAGAGTCACATGGACCTTCAGAACCTATCAGAAATCAACGATCGCAGCACGCAGCCTTTCCCCCATAGCGCTCTAAAGGAGGGGTACCAGGGTTGCCACGGCGCGAAAACGAAATTACTAAACAGTAAATCGCCGCTACATTTTAGCGCCAAATTTAAAATGTAACACTGTATGATATCTTGCGTAAGTAGCTCGGCCACTTGCTTCTTTATTTCCCTTTTCATTTCCATCGGTTGGCGATACATTTTCACGAAGATCGGTTTGTCTTCTTTCATGTTCAGTGTGTGTTTAATTTTATGTGTAAATGTTAGTTTTTGTCCTTCTTTATAAAAGAGATTTCTGAACTTACCTAGCAATGCCTTTAAAGCAGCATTTTCTTCAATGTTTAATGTATTTCCTTGCAAAATTTTGTCGATATCTTCGTTTTGCAATGCTGACGATTTCCTTTCCGTTTTTTCATTGTATCCTACATTGTAATTTTCCTCAAATTCGCATACCGGTAGCAGCGATATTTTGTGAGTGCTTCCTTGTGTGGTCAGGAGCTGATTAGTTATGTTATTCACGCGGATCAAAGTTTTCCCATTTTTTACTTTCACTAATGCTGGCGGCTAATTTTGTTTGGGGAAAGTACGCGTAACCACTAATCATATTATTGACCTGGTATTCCACTATTTGTGATTGATTTGGAAACAGTTTAATTTCGTCTAACCGTGTATAATAGGGGATTTCTACTTTAGAGGTTTTTAAAACTTCCTTTTCAGTATCGATGTTTTCTTTTAGTGCTTTTATTACGTCCATACCAATCAGCATATCGTAAACGTTTGAAAAATTAAAACAAAAGAAAATATATTCGCGCTTATCTTCGAAAATATCGGGTAACGGTACCCGCAACGCTCTAGATCCTTCTTCTATACCGTGTGGTGTTTGAATACAAAATTCATTTATAATAGCATAATCATTTTTCATTGATTCGTAAATTTCTTCATTGATCAAACTTTTTGACGCTCCTGTATCTATTAAAATTTTATAATGACCAAATTTAATGTAAGGAAGTTTTGGATCTGCGATAGTGGTATTATAGGTTATTACTCCCGTTATGTTAGGTTGTCGGTGGAATGTACCATCATAAAATTTACTGTCTCTTCATCCGACACGACTCTAGCTTCTTCACTTTCGTCCTCGTATTGGTTTTGACCATACATTTCCTCGAAATTCGCGTAATTTTGGGAATCGTATTCTTCTAGAGCACTCGATTGCTCCGGATATTGATTTTGCTCCCTTTGATACGTTGAGGTTTGTTCTTCCAACATCATGTTATTAGGCCAGGGTCTTTTGGCAGGTCGCTGCAGCGTTGATGCTGGACGTTTCATACCGGAACCGTCGACTTCCATAGGGGTTGGTCGATACGGTCGTTGCGGAATTACCTGTCCCGGTGCTGGGGCGAATCTGGGTGGCGGTGGCCTCATTGGTAGTCGTGTAGGGGATGCAAACTGTCTTTGTTGGTATCCATAATTTGGGGGCTGAGTTATCGGTCTCATTGGTGCGCTGGTTTGGGGCTGCGTTATCATTGGTAGAATTCTTGGGGGTAGCATTTTGTATGCTTCCGTGTAGTACTTTTGCGTGTTAAAGTTTTCGATCTCGGTTGCATATCCTTCCGCGGTCTCAATATCTTCCGGCTGTCTTAATTTTACTTCTAAACTAAGTCTGTCGTTTATCAGGTCTATAAGAACGTTCTCAAAGCTATTGCGTTGTACTGCGTTATTTTTATTTGATGAACATTCAAGTCAACTTCTTCCAGATTTATTTTCGAAAGCAAAGTATAGAGGGTAGCTTTAATCTTATTAGCATAATCTTGCGCTGATAGATTCTTCGAAGGGCGAATGTTATTAAGATCGTAGGCCAACACATCTTCTGACCTTTTGTCTCCAAAGCTATGCACAAGTATGGTTTGCGTCCACTGCTTCGCGTGCCTTGCCGTCGAGTTTTCCCATGAAAATCATGAGCAAACTGCGTGCTATTCTTGCATTATTTGGATTAGGATTTAGGAATTCCTCGATTAAATATTCGCATGCGTTCACGTAACTTCGAAGATTTGTTCGTTCTCCGTTAAATACGGGGATGAGATTCTGATCGACTTGTTTAATCTCCATTTCGGGTACGGCTTGGTTCATTCCTGCTATTTCTTCTATAGCTTCCAGCAGTTCGTTGAAGTTCTCAATTGTGGCGTAATTAATGACACTTGCACTTTAGGTAAACAAAAAGGAAAAAGGAAAGCCGAAATTATAACTAGGTACTTACAGTATTATTATAATAATCCTCATGGAAACTGTTTTGTGTGTTGTATCCTGGGTGTGGCAATTCCAGCAACTTTCCTCCGGGTAACACTACACTCGTTGGTTTACAATTCACTTGTTGAAGGATTAAAATCCACCGGCACTTACACGACGTTTTTTAATTCGCGAAAATTCCGTACAAATTAATCCTACTGACTGCGCCAATTACAAGTTTTTGGTACACAAACCGTTTTTTAAAGAGTTTTATTTCCAAAAAAACAACTTACGTATTACAATTAATTTCTAACGTGTAACGTGAATTACTCAGAGTGGGATGAATAACTAAACTAAACTAGACGCGTTCGTGCTTTTTATATGTTTTCCTTATCGCTGACATGGACTGTCATGTTACTTGCTGAGATGTCCGCTGTATGAGAAGTGTGCCTCGTGTAACAATATTTCATAGGGACTGGAAATATCGATTGAATTTATTTGGAGACCATGTTGAGCAGAGAACAGAAAATTATTGGAGATAATTCCACAAGGTCCCCAAGTAGAAGCAGGTGTGGGTACAGTCGGGTCAATAATTTGATGTTCGTCATCATCTGAATCGACACTGGAGTCTTGACTTGAGGAGACCTATTCATGATTACTTTTATCAGAGTCAGGTGGCCTGTAAGAGTCTTCTGAATCTTCAAACAGATCGCTTTCCTCATCCGATGACCCAAAAGACGGCTGTCGATTGGTTGAAGTCATGAGGTTTGAAGAACCTGCTGCAGACTCATTTTGCGTGGGCATCAATTTTGCTTCTGTAGTTACGACACTAACTGATTCTTCTTCTAAATTGTGTGGTAATGTTGAAGCAATTTCATTTATTGCATTCGCGCCATTTCTTTACTCATGACATTCAGCGAGTTTTTTAGCGGCAAGCAAAATTTTCCTGGTTCTACGAGACATTGTTCAAACCGTTACTTTCAAAGAAACTAACTTATCTGAAATTAAATCGTGTTTATTTGCACCCTGTTTTATTTGCACATTTTATAGAACTTACCACTGAAAATAGCCAAAAAAGAATTTATAACAAAACTGCAAAGTTGAAGCTAGGAAATCGATGACATGTAAGTACAGGTTACAACAAGGAACGAGAAATCTTGACCGGAAACGTAATTCTCCATCGAGAATGCACAATAAATTTATTCAAGCCTGTCGTGAGCCACCGGTGGTTCACTTGAAATCTTTTTAGAGACCGGGTAGTGCACCAGAAAATTAACTCACAGTCATCACGGTCTAGCTGTACGCCGATAGAAAACTAGTATGTCGCGAACGTGTTAAGAACAGTTTCTTCATAATCTGCATCCAAAAAACCAACTTTTTTCGACGGTCCAGCCATAGCACCTCATACAATATTACTGATACGATACTGATATTACCGACATGTGACGTCTGACAGACTACGGCAGATTCACTAAGACCTGCGGTGGAATTATGTATCTTAGAGCACATAGAGAAAGAGAAGAGATAGACAAGAGAAGAGAAGAAAATGTTGAACCGCATTATGTATCCTATTCTCTATAAGCGTTCGTGTACTCTCGTGAGTTATCGGCAGAAAGACAATTTACGCTACTATTCGTGCGATGTCACCTAAAAACATCAGTTTTAAGTCATTTTAATCTTTTTTAAAATGTCAAATAAACGTGCTGCTATTTTGGAGGTGTTTTGTGAAGGTTATCGTCAATGTGAAATTGTTCGATTGCTCAAGATTCCTCGTCAAACCGTGTCTGATGCGATTAAGCGTTTCCACCTTACTTGGTCAGGAAGGCGACCGAAAAAGGAGGAAAGCGCACTGTCAACAACCCCGATAACCGTCAGATCATCAGAGTCCAGCGAAATTCGATGGTATCCATGAAGAAAATTACCCGTGAGACAGGTATCAGTGACCGATCAGGGCGCGAATAGCGAAAGTTGAGCTCAACCTCAAACCGTACAAGCTCCAAAAAGTTCAGCTCCTCACGATCGAGAACAAGCGCGTACGACTCCAAAGATGCCGTCAACTCCAGCGACTGCCCGCAGGTATACGTTGGGAATGGATTGTCTTCACGAACGAGAAGTTGTTAGCAGTGGAACTAGCGCACAACTGCCAAAACGACAGGAATTGGTCTGCAGAGGCTCCCGGTACCTCCGCCATCGTCGAACATCGCCAAAATCTGCAGTCCATCATGGTACGGAGTGGAATTTGCGCCAGCGTCAACACACCTCTGGTTTTCGTGAATCAGGGGGTCAAAATCAAACAAGAAGTGTACCAACGCGACATACTCGAGACCGTAGTACTTCCGTGGGCCCAACAGCGCCTCGGCGATGTGGAATGCACGTTCCAGCAGGATTCTGCCCCAGTTCACAAGGCGAAAACGACTCAGGAGTGGTGCAGGACCCACTTTCCAAACTTCATCACGTTACAAGAATGACCGCCTTACTCGTCCGATCTAAACTCAATGGATTACAGCGTGTGGTCGATTTTGGAGGCCAGGGCTTGTGCTAAGCGCCACAAAAGTTTGGAGTCGTGGAAGCAATTCCCGTTCCGGGAATGGGACCGAATATCCGTGGATGAGGTACGGCGCGTGGTCGAAAATTTCAAGAGACGTTTGCAGCTCTGTAATATAGAGTGAGAATATTGTGACAAAGGTCCTGTATTATTCAGTGTTCACCGTTAATTTTTAAATTTCGTTGTTTAAATAAAAATATGATGAAAAACGTTTGTTTGTTTTTAGACAAAATATTTAAACTAATAAAACAACAAAATATTATTTATTCTTGAGAAAAGACAAGGGAAATACATAAAAAAGTTCAATATTGAAATAGTGAAGCTTATTTCTTTTACCATCAAAAGACGCAACTTATTAATAATAACCGGTTAATGTTTTGAATTTTCGCAAATTTATTAGTTTAACCTCTTAATTTGGTTTGTAATGATAATGACCGGTAATGCATCTACGTTAGCCACGTGCAAACACAACGGGCGGGACCTTCACAAAACAACGAAGAGTGAAAAAGAGAAAAACATATATCAACGTATTTGTATAAAACAGGGATAGAAAAACAGCAAGAGCCGATTGCTTCTTTCTATCTCTACGCATTCGGTTTTCTTTTCGGTAAGGACGAGAGAGCACGACTGAAGATACATAATACCGTTTTGGAACAGCGTAGAGAATAGAGAGGAAATTTCTTCTCTATGTACGTACATAATTCCTCTGCAGTATTTTATTTGCAAATGCCAATGTGGTCACGTAAATGGAGCGATAAAGAGTGCACACAATAGCGATTAGGTGGTGTGATTTACCTGTGAGTGGTCACGTTAAGAGGACTATGGAGGTCCGCCGTATTGGCAAAAATTTATTTTTCAAATGCTGCTTTTAAAACGCGTTCGATTTAAAAATTTTAAAATTGGATCTGTCTGTAATAATACTATAAATGTGCGAAAGTCAATAATTATGGAAAATGTTTTATATTAACAAAGAAAAATTATAAAATTTTAAAACTCATTACGGAAAATGACTTTCCCACATTCTAGGTAAAAAACTGATCACATATGTTTAATAAAAAATACGAAATTATCATTCCTAAAAGTGCAAAATGAAAAATACGTAATATAAAAATTTGCTATGTAATATGCTGCCATCGTTCCGACTTGTCGCTACGCTTTTAAACTTGTTACATTTACCGTTCCAAAATTCTGAGTGTTTAATTTTACTATATTTGAATTTATGAGCAAACGCCGGATATTCAGGGTTATTTTTTTATATTTTGCACCCCAGCTAGAGATTTTATTTTAGGAGATACCGAAAAACTGTAAATGCAGAAGTTGTAGGATTTTATGTACTTATTTTATTTTTCAGAGTTATTGCAAAAACAAAAGCGCATCGCAAAGTATAATATTTTACGAACGATTTACGAACGTTTTAAAAACACGAATTTAACACGTTTCCAAATTTTAGTTAAAACCTTTCTACGAGAAAGAAATTTTTATCATATAAATGACTCAAAGTGTGACAATTAATGCTCTTATAAAAATTAATAAGGCGCAGTTTGCTCTGAGAGAGTTGAAGTAACGGCACTATTTCACCCTAAAGGATTGCTCATTCCCTGTTCGCATATTCGCATGTTGTGACGGATGATGGAATCGTCACAAATTCTCTGCTTGTCAGGTGTGATTTTAATCAATTTGACAAATAAAATTGACACCTGAAACATTTCGCTGTACAAAGTTTATGACAACCACGATCGCTTGACAATAAAACACTGGTCAATCGGGTATATTCCATATATCAGTGATTAATAAACACTGAATTATGCGCATGTGCTGTCGCTTTTAACCACTTTTTAAACATTTTGCTATTCCACAAGCGCAAATGACATTGAGAAGAAAGATATGCAATTATGTTCAGTGATTATAATAATAATAATAATAATAATAATAATAATAATAATAATAATAATAATAATAATAATAGTTTATTGTCACTTATCACAGAAAGATATGGACATTGTCAATTTATAACTTACAATTAGTAAAAGAAAATGGAACATTAATAATTTGCTATTTTGGCAGAAACTATAGTTGGATGTACTTACTGGTACTTAAACTAACACTATGAAATACATAGTATGCGTCATCCGGTCTAATTTGTCTAGCAGAGCACGAATTGTCAGAAGATTAAATTTATGTCGTTAAATATTCATTTATGTGATAAAAATTTTTGGACTGTAAATAGGTTTTAAGTAAGGGTTTAAATTGTTTTAAGTTTGCACTTTTAATGAAGGAGGGTAATGCATTAAAAACTTTAATTGCTTTGTAGTATGCACCGCGTTCGTAGAATGTTGACCTGTGTTTAGGAATACTGAAATTATTAAAATGTCTAGTATTCATGTTATCATACAAATCAGAATTTCGGATGTACATGCGCTCATTCTGTTTTATGAAAGTAGCTAATTCAAAAATGTATAAACAGGCTAATGGTAGTATTTCTAGCTTTTTGAATAGTGGTTTACATGGTGTATTCGACGGTACGCCACACATGATTCTGACAATTCTCTTTTGCAGCAAAAACAAGTTCGTGAATCGACTGCATGAGCCCCAGAATATTAAGCCATATCTTAGTCTCGATTCAACATACGCAAAATAGAATGATTTTAGTGATGTTATGCCCACATGATGTCTTAAATGATTCAAGGCATAAAAAGCAGAACTTAATTTTTTACTTATCTTACAACAGTGCAGCTCCCAATCAAGTCTTGAGTCGACGCGAAGACCGAGAAAATCGACGGTATTTGAAGTTTGCAAGGACTTGCTATTGTGTTTTACGTAAATACTGTAATCAGTTGAATATGTTTTAAAATTGATTATATTTGTTTTTCCCATATTAAGACACAAATTGTTGCTAATACACCATTCATTCATCCTACTTGTAATTTGAGAACATGCTTTAGAATTTTCAGCAATGGATTCCCCGGAGATGATTATACTAGTGTCATCCGCATATTGTGACAGACGACCTGTTTTTAGTGATAGAGGTAGATCATTAACATAAATTAAGAACAATGTTGGTCCTAAAATGGATCCTTGTGGGATTCCGCGATAGATAAGTGATTCCGAGGATATATGAGTTTTTATTTCACCATTAAATTCTGATGTCAATGAAACTACTTGACTGCGGTTATTTAAATATGATTTGAACACATTCAAAGCTGCACCCCGTATTCCATATGCTTCCATTTTATTTAGTAAAATACTATGATCCATTAGATCGAATGCCTTGGAAAGATCAAAAAATATGCCGGTTACGTTACGTTTTTTATCTAAATTTTCATAAATGTATGTTAAACTATTGTAAATAGCATCTTTAGTGGATGCATTGCTGATGAAGCCAAATTGATTTTTATTTAATATATCGAATTTCGATAAGAATGAGATTAATCTCTTATTCAAGATTTTTTCGAAAATTTTACTGAACACCGACAAAAGAGAAATGGGTCGGTAATTTTCCACATCTGATCGATTACCCGTTTTGTGAATTGGTACGACTTTACCACATTTTATTTTATCTGGGAATATACCCTGAGAAAAGCATTTATTTATTATATTTGTTAGTGGAGATATTATAAAATTGCAAATCTTTTTTAACAGAGAGCAAGGCACCTCATCAATACCAGCTGAATTTTTGCTAGAAATTTGTTTAATTACAGTTCTAATCTCTTCTTCGTCAGTAGGAGATAAAAACATATTATGATCATATTTAAAATTAATATTACATTGATTCGTCTGGTGATTTATATTGGAAGTTATGGCACTAAAATGATCGCAAAATCTTTGAGCTATGATTTTCGGGTCCGCGTTCCGATTATCAGAAGACAGAGATATTTTAAAGTCTGAATTGGAGTTTACTGTTTGCCTAATAATATTCCATGCAGTTTTTGCTTTATTAGAGGATAATGATATTTTGTTGTCAAAGTATTGCCTTTTAGCTTCCTTTAAGGCTACGTTGTAATTCTCTTTCTGATATTTATATAATTTGTGTAAATGCCTATCGTCATACCATTTACAAAGAACATGCAGTTCCCTTAAGTTACGAGCAAGTTTGCGTAGTGAATCATTAAACCAGGGCAAGTTAAATTTATTAGAGTCAAGGCGACACTTAGATAACGGAAAACAATAATTAAAGTATTGTAGGAAGGTATTATAAAAATAGTTGAATGCTTCATTTGCGTTATATGTATTGAAAACATTACTCCATGCTTCATTTTCTAAGGCAGATTGCATACGCCTAACGTTACTTTCTAAAAAATTCCGTTTATAAATGATTGTAGTTGCATCACTTCGACTAATATTTAGATCTTTAATAGATAATATCTGAGAGCAGTGGTCAGATAAAATTGTATCCGTAACACGACAGTCCAAAATGTTGTCACAAATACTTGCAAAAATGTTATCAATTAAGGTGGATGTAGAATTCGTAATTCTAGTAGGTTGGTTAACAAATGGTATCAGATTAAATGATTTAAAAACATTTAAAACATCCAGCGATGTCTTAGAATTTTCGATAAAATTTGTGTTGAAATCACCGCATACTATTAAAGTCGTATTGTTTCTGGTAAGAAGTTGAAGTAAAGAAAAGAGTTCGTCGATAAACACATCAATGTTCCCGCTAGGGGACCTATAAACACAAATAATTGTATATTTAACATTTCCATTCATGAACTGAGCGCATGTATATTCGAAATCCTTCGTCAAACATTCAACATTACAACTAAAAGATGAAATATTAAGTTTTTTATGGGCATAAATGCAAACTCCTCCGCCCCTATTTTGTAATCTACAGTAAGAATTAATTAAATTATAATTACTAAGACAAAAATGTGGTAATTCATCCTCTGACAACCAATGCTCGGTCAAACAAACAATTTCTGGATTAGATAACTCACATAGCAACCCCTCAAGGGGAGTGATTTTATTCCTTAAACTACGTATATTTAAGAGAAAAAGAGCTAAAGTATTTTTTGTACTGTATATTTTACAAATGAAGTTAACTATGTTTAAAATTGTAAAATAATCACTGCAATATGGAATACACCTGAATGTGTCAAAGTAAGACACTGACGACCAATTTTTTTTTTGTCGCGACTATACATAAATATTTAATTACGAAAAATTTCTCTAAATTGTACCACTGCTATGATAAAAAAAACTAATAGGACAAGTCGTTTTAATCTGCATAAAACTGCTACCGATCGTAATTTGAAATTATCATTGACAATCATGCTTAAAGTAAATGTTGTTTTAAAAGCTATAGGATAATAATTGCTTGCGTAGAAGAGAGTGTCATAGTTACACAAATTCCTCAGAATTTCGGCGTTAACAAAAATACGGTTACTGACTTGACATTAAAGTAAGATTTAATATAATAAAATAATGGAAACGCATAGCTGCTGAATTTTAAAGTTTTTTTTAAGATATCGATAGAACGCCTTTCTTAATTTCATTTTGTACGGTCTGTTGCTCACCTCACATGTCGACGATTGAGCAATCCTATAGGTTAAATATCACTCTCAACTTTTCTTGAATATTAAGAAATTTTGAACTGGAATAACTTTTAATATAATTTCCTTCCACAATTTTTTTTTACTAAAATTCGTTTTAGGTCAAAATATGTATTGTATTTTTGTTATTTAGAATCATTCATTGTGGGAGTAAACTCTAACACGCTTTCGTTTTGCAACAAGTTTAAATTTTTTTACAAGTATTTTTACAAATATTTTTACAAGACAATGTTATTTTTTGACTTTTCAAAAGTTGCAACAATATTACTAATAAAATTTAGAAAATTATGCACAATTTATTTCCTATTTGTATATTAAAAGATGATTGTAAAGATGTTATGTCTTGAAATGAAAACAAAAATATATTTTAAATTTGAAATAATTTCTATGTAGTGTAATTAATAAGCCATTTATGTATTACATTTTGGTTAAATTTAATATCAATTTAAATTTCAAAATGAAATTAGTATCGATCGCATTCTGTTTGATTTTTCAAATATCAGAAAATTGTTTATCAAGAAAATTATTGCCTAATTGACTTAAAGCATAAGCTAATTTTCACAAAAAGAAATGGGGAAGTTTATTTTATTTTAAAAGTTATTTATTATTTGATAATTTTCCACGAACAAGAAAGTGTCTTAATTATGAATATGATTTAATTAAGAATCATTTTACTACTGGCGTATTTCGCAATTTATTTTTCGATATAAGAATGATTTTTATTCAAATCGTATACTTTTGAATTTCGCGCGTATATAACCAGCAAACTTTTCTTCCTTTATTTCAGAATATAAGAATATTACCACGTGTTAGTTTTAGGAACGGCTAAATGCTGCTTCGAATGCTACGTAATTCTATTAATCGCCACTAGTGGCGCTTTCATTCATCATTCAAAAATAATACGATTTGGGTTAATACGTTATAATTAAAAATATCGATAGTATGCTTTATGTGCGAAAAAATATTTTCCAGCCAATCTTGTTTAAATAGGCATATAAGGAATGTACATAAAAATAGAGAAAAACATGTGGTGGATTATGAATATAATGTGTACAATGCAAAATGTTTAATTTGCTTAATCTCATTTAGATATATCAGTGACTTAAGAAACCATTTAGTGAATAAACACGAATTAAAATTAGAATTATTAGATTTAAATTTTCCTACAATTGAAGGTAAGTTAGTTATACAGGCTGAGTCCAAAAAAACGCCTACGCGAATAGCGTCGGTGTTTATTGTCGTATTTGGGTGATCAAAAAATCAAATGAAATGGCAGAAAAAACTCTACAATATACCATACCTTGCGTCTTTAATGCATTTAAAACAGCTGCATGACAGCTGTCAACTTTTGTTTTTTAAATACAATGGTATAATTACTGTAATAAATTTCGAAAGAACTTTTTTTTCTGCGTTCAATGATGTGCTGCAATAAACACTTATTTTTCAAAACAACAGAAAAAAATAAAAAGAAATAAATAAATTCTTAACATGAAATGACGTAATAAACAGTTGCTGAACAATAAATGATATCTGTTTTACGGTAAATAGTGTAGTGTCTATAAGTACTTCCTCATAGGCAAACAAATGACGATAACTGTCAACTTTCTTTTTTTTGTCAGCAAGGACAAAAACAGCAAATAACAAATAGCAAATAAATTATTATCAGGAATTACCTGCACAAAGTAAGTTTAGCAGCTAAAACTAAGTTTGTCTTTTTAAAACAAATTTTACATCTTTCATAACAAATTTCAATGAAGAATTATTATTTTAATTTCAGAATTCTTGATCAAAATAGAGAAAATATTGGAAACAAATTGGAAAGGATAAACTTATTAACAAGGAAAGATATACATAATATAAAAAATTCCTATGGAATTGATATGTTAGAAAATGGAAAGAGAAATAAAAATGACGCAATAAGCATAGACTTATGGGTCCAAGAACAAATTATGCAGGAAGATCATTCTGTGCTATATTATAAAAAAACAAGGACAAGATGATGACTTTTTATTGTCTGAGGACTTTTGTTTAATCATCATGAATAAATCGCAAGAATATATACTAAAGGAATTTGGAAATAATATAATAACAATTGACTCCACCCACGGGTTAAATGGCTATGACTTTATGCTGACTACTTTAATGGTTATCGATGAGTTTGGAGAAGGCTTTCCAACAGTATGTATGTTTACTAACAGGCAAGACACTTTGGTACACACGTTGTTTTTTTGTAAAATTAAACAGAAACTAGGACAAGTGTTAACACCAGAAACTTTCATGTCTGATATAACCAACATATTTTATAATGCTTGGATTGATGTTATGGGTGTACCAAAACGACGTTTATACTGTGCTTGGCATATTAACCATGCATGGCAAAAGAATTTAACCAAAATTAGCAACTCAGAAAAAAGAAAATGGACCTATAAAACATTGAAATATTTACAAAACATGATGAGTCTGATTTGAAAGCTTTAGAAGAATGCAATTCTTATTTGAAGAAAGCTCTGCTTATTTTGAAAGCAGAGACCAACTTAAATTTTCCAATGAACACAAAAGAATACGAACCTTCTAATAAGAAAATAACAAAACAATTACAATTTCATTCAACGAAGAAGAAATCTAGCAATCGTAATTTGAAATTTGAAAAACCTAACGAAGAGAAAATAATTATTTTTGAAACTTTGAAGAATGAATTAATTATTAACAATAATCCAACTGATGATCATCGTTATGTGAAATTTAAATAAATATTCATAAAGCTGCATTTTCTTATCTCATTCTTGTATATATTTTAACCAAAACATTTCCTTTTAATTTTTAAATTTTTGAAGATAAGGATTAACTAAATAGTATATGTATGTATTATACGAGTATATGATGCTATAATAAATGCTATTATTACGGAGGATAATTTGCAATACGAGCGAGGGTAGCAAGTGAGTTTGCAATTATCTGAGGTAATAATAGCCATTATAGCGAGTTGTATACTATACTTTGTCCACGACTACAAATATCTTATCTAATTGTTCAAATGTAAATAATAATATTAATGTAAATAAGTAAGTAATTGTATTAATTTTGATATTTGAGTCATTTACACAAACTTTTATTAATAAAAATTTTGCTTGTTCCGTATACTGGGTCGGCCTAGTCACCACTGGCTATGCATTTACCGTGAGTAAATGAAGGATAGAATAGTAGGAAGCGCATGAGTAAACGAAATAGCTACATCATCGACGTTGCCGATTGATAACGCGGGCCACGCTTTGGCGTGCTCCGGCCTCAGCATTCTTACCTTCGCACGCAACATTGTAATATCTCCATTTCATTTCCACACAAATTTCAATGAGCCTCTCCTTCATTTACTCACAATTAAGCGTATACCTTTAATTTATTTAAAATTACCGCGGAAATCTCGACACAAAAGCCCAGCGAAGATCCAAACCCGGCACGCGAAGCACCATTTAGCCGTTCCTGTTAGTTTTGCAACGCGACGTTGCCACTTGTTAAATACATTGAATGTGTATGAACTTATACAAGACGAGTGCAGATGATGTTATCCTTGTCGTTCAACTATGGAGCCTAATTGGACTAAACGACACTTACTTCAATTATAAGAAAGGCGTGTGATACGTTTCGAAATATTGAACACAGGTTTAAAACTTTGGTGCAAAAACCGGGTAAGACCAGTTTTTCAAGTCTCGAGAAAATTGAAATAAACTAAATATCTTCTAAACGGTAAAATAAAATGAATTTAGTTTAACGTCATTGCTTAAACTTATGATAAAAAAGCCGATATTTCAATTCGTATCGATATTCGATATCCAATATTTGAATTCATATCGATATTTCGATACGTATTGATATGCGATACGTCGATACAGTTGAAAATGTGTATCGATACAGCTGGCATATCGATACGTATCGATATATCAATACATCGACCCAGCCCTAATTATTAGAAGTATATTAAACTGTTTTAGCTTGGGGCATTGTTGCAAGTTGAATTTCGTAATTCAGAAATTAAATTAACGAATTTCATTGAATAACAATTTAATTGAGCATGTAAATTCCAAACATTCTTTGCAGTCTGATAAACTGCGACCGTTCTAGCTCACGCGCAGAAATTTGTGACGCAGTAGGCAACACGTTTCAATAGATATTGATGACGCAGAAGTTTAACTTTTTACGTGCATTTACGTTGTTGTGGTTCATCATAACCTAAAACGACGGCTGTGGATGAATTTCAATTAATTAATTATGCAAAAATGGTGCTGAATATACGTGCACTATACATGTCAAAGTTAAATTAAAAGGCAGAGTGCTATCTATCATCAGTTGAATAACCTCTCAACGCTTAGTATTTACGTAAATTTGCGTACGAACGAAAACCCGCAATGGTTCTCTATTTATGAACAGTTAAATCTGCAGCCGAGTGCAACATCAAAACACGCGTAGTTCTGCGACACCACAAATTCGCGTACGAGCATGAATCTGCCTTTAGTACTTCAGGTACACGGACTTATTTAAGGTTCAATTAATTATTATTCGTGCCAAGTACAATATCGGCATTCTTGTTCCATTAAGCGAGTCATGCGAATATAACAAGTGCTTAAAATGTCGTCTGTGTTCTTATTGCCTTCTTTATCGTGCATAGTTTATATTGCGAGGTTTGTGCAGATGCTGCAATAATGATTCCTCGGACGCCTCCAGTTTCATAAGAAAATATTGAAGATGTTTCTGACATACGGTGAAAAATGTAGCTGCACCTGTATGTTCAGCATATGTTCAGGAGGCAAGTACATTTTTGATTGTTTAAATTCACACGAGCATTCTTGATCATATTCCTAGCATTTGCCCTGCTGTTCCTTCATGATCTGCAATATTTAAAGAACCGTTTTAGCAAAACACTGTCGTGCAAATGCTTGAGTAAACTTACCCCGTACAGCAGCTAATCGGCATTACATCCTGTAGTCTTACGACAATGAGTTTACTCCTTATATTATACTCTGCATAATTAGCTCACTCCTTATGTCGTTTGTGGAATCCGACTACTCACAATTGCGAAGACTATTTTCACGGCAAAGTTTGGGCAAAAGTTATATTTGTTTACGAATACTAGCGTGTCACTCAGTGTTGCCAACTATTCTGTCACGAAATCGCAGAATCAAAACATTTAAAAACGCCCAAATCGCCTAACACAGAGGCGCGAATTATTAACAAAAAGAAAAGAAACTCGTAAAAGGATTTTCTTGCCTACCGGCAATTTTAAACATGCTGAAAATGTAAGAAAGTAGCTTTATATCAGTGAAAGACATATACTTAACAATATATGTACAATAATTTTATTTAATTTTATTCTGCATTAGCCAATTAATTGTTGCTGTATCTTTCCAATGTCTTTTCACCTGGTAATAGAGAACCCGAAGTTATCTTCGCTCACAAAGGCTATTTACATATAAGTAAAAGTTTACTACAGAAAATTTATAAGGAAAACAAGATTTATTCGTTTAAATAAAAAATCTGAAGAGCATAATTTTTATAAGAAATACATTTTTGCATAAAAATTAGCAATAGAAAGTTTCTTTATCTGAAAAAGTAAAATCAATATTAAAAAAAAGTTTTTTTGGTTACTTGAATTTGAATATTTCAAACTCTCTGTAGTACAAAAT